>CAMTDV010000030.1:76027787-76642236 GCA_947069175.1 Scalesia atractyloides | reverse complement strand
GCTTGTTTGCACCCCTTGAAGGGTATATTAGACATTTGACTATTAAAACAAAGGTTGAATTTTTTAAAGATTTTTACCCATCCATTTCAGGCATCTGAAGATCCATGAAACAAGCATGAAAATTGTGAGGAGGTTTAAGCCACTCTAAAGCAGCCTTCCCACTGTCTACACAAGTGACAATAGCTCCGTACTTCTTTAACGCGCCTTCTGCTACTCGTCTATTGACAATGTTATCATCAACGACCAATATTCTTTTATCGCGTAATAAATCCCCGAGAGTCGATTGTTTCCTTGCTACGACTCTATTGTTTCCTGCCGGAAGTGTTTCTTGAAAGCAAGAAATCAAGACACTTAATCTTAGAGGCTTTTCAACAAAGGTTGCCGCCAAGTTAGCCGATTTGATCTCGTCTTGTATAATAGGGCTTACAGAGTTGGCCAATAGAAACAGTTTTGTGCTACTTTTAAGACCGCGAAGAAACGCAAGACCACTCTCCTTATCCCAAACTTCTTGGTCAACAAGAATTATTGCAAAAGCAGATGAATCACTACAAAAAAATAAAAATAAGAAATGGTTAATGATATTTGAAACAAAAATTATGTTGGGTTATGCTTTATCACTAACGGGTCAAACAGTAAATTGTATTTAACGTCCTTCAAGTTTGAGCCAAAGTGCAGGTGTTGTCCTTTAACTAACAAAACAACACCGGATGTCCTTTATGTTACCGTTTCTCATCAGGTGGTGTCCTTTTGCCCTAACCCAGCTAATTTATTATGTTAACTCTTAACACGTGTCACTCACATGAGGGGATAATGGTCATTTTCACTTAATAAATTTATTTATTTGTGGGAAGAACTTCAAGAGGAATATAGATATTAAGTGAAAACGACCATTATGCCTTCATGTGAGTGGCATGTGTAAAGAGTTAACAGAAAAAAATTATCTGGGTTAGGGGGAAAGGACACTGCCTTATTAGAAACAATAACATAAAGGAGACATTCAATGTAATTTTGTTAGTTATAGGACAGCGCCTGCAATTTGGCTCAAACTTAAAAGGACATAAAATGCAATTTACTCACAGGTAAAATTGAAAAATAGCTAAGAAAGGAAACGTTTTAATTGGGTTGAACACGTCATATGGGTTGAAAGGTGCCCAACCCGCCCGATTTGCCCATCGGGCCGACTCTAAAAATAAACTACCTCTCCGACACGTAAGATTGTGCAGAATCAAAATCAGATGTGATTTCAACAGATATTCCCATTCGTTGAAGATGGTATCTTGTGACTCCGGCTCTTATGTCTTTCTGATCGATCACCAACGCCCTTAGTCCCCTAAACTCCGACATGGCTGGATGATACTGATGTACAATGGTATCAAGCGAGCACGTTTCTTTCTTCATGAAAACAGCTGTAAACGAGAAAGTGGAACCAGTACCCGGTTCACTAACAAAACCAATCTCACCATCCATTAAACCGACCAACCGCTTGCTGATGCTCAAACCGATCCCCGCGCCACCATAAGTTCTCGATGGTGAACTGTCAGCCTGCATAAACGGCATGAATATACGGCTTTGTGCGTCTATAGGGATTCCTACACCTGTATCTTCAACTGTGACTAATATTTTAATCTTTCCAGATTCATTTATCGAATCTTTGCAACTCAAGTTCTCAAAGTTTTCCCAACTTTTCTTCCTATCGACCACCGGAAGGCCGCTTAAAGTGTCGCACCCTAAGTTTGACTTTGACCCGTTCAAGATTCTTCTAAGCATGTCATCCTTCATGTCGGTTTCACGTGTCACCTCATCGGCTAGATGTACAGACACAAATATGTGTCCTCTATCATGTGTGAACTGCAAAAGGAAAGTAGGAAACATATGTGAACGAAAGAACATCAGTCACAGAGTATGGTGTGATAATTGTAATAACCATGAGTAAAGATGCTAACTTTATGTGAATTTGCAACCAGATTTGTGATAATCTTCTTGAAACGCACAGGGTCTCCGACAACAACTTCAGGAAGTTGATTAGAAACGTAAACCGCCAACTTCTCGTCCACAAGAACAAAGTCAGTCTTAAATGAGATCAAATATATTATATAGCAATAGGGAAAGGTTAAAATGAGAACTGTACCGAGTTGTAAGAACCGCGGGAACTCCTTGAAGAAAAAATCGTAACTTTTTCAAAAAGAATTTCGCCAAAAGTTTTTAAAATTATGTAACTTTTTCAAAAAAAATTGTATACGTACATTTACATAAGTGTACAATAAATTTACATAAGTGTAACCTGCCAAAAAGGGTGACGTCATGTGCTTTTGCAAAAAAAAACACACAATTATAGCAGTGTAAGCGATCAAAATTCAAAACCCTGGCGTAAATGAACACTAGGCAATTTTTTTTTTGACAGACGTCTTAGTTAGATGTTTATCTACATCGGTGCAAAATTTGGTTGAAAAACTCGCACGAGAAGTAGGATTTCCATCGGAGTTCTCAAGTTCCCGCAACTCGGAGGAGTTCTTGCATGAACCTGATCATATAGCTATAAACTAAGAATAAAATCAGAAAATAGGCTGTTTGATATCTACCTCGATTCGCTTTTCTTGAGATGTCGTTGAGAAAGACGACAGAACATCGTCAAGAATGGTGTGCAACTCAAACGGGACAGCCTCAAGCTCAAGCCTACCGGATTCGATTTTCGCTTGATCAAGAACCTCATTAATCAACTTTATTAAATCTTTTCCGCTAGAATGGGCAGTTTGTGCAAAATCTAACTGCTTTGCATCTAGATTTGTGTCCATAAGCATTTGCAGCATGCCTAAGACACCATTCATTGGGGTCCTAATTTCATGTGAAACTGTTGCTAGAAACTACAAATGGAAACTTTTTGTTATTATCATGGTACATAAACAAAAATTTTAAAAAATAAACTAATATGAAAGCTGTTGTAAAGGCACCTGAGATTTTGCCACATCGGCAGCTTCAGCACGAGTTTTGAGCTCCATCATTTTCCGATAATCGCGTTCCACCGTTGCAATTCGGTTTATAGCTGCATAGAAGATATGACCAAGAAGAAAAGTGATTATAAGCACTCCACCAGATGCCAGTATTGCCGTCCACGGTAGAGAAGGCCTCTGCTTGAACCTGTTAGAAAACAAAATCCAATTAAAAGAAATTTGTAGTGGTGCAAACGAACCGAACGTTCGGTGAACAATTCGGGAACCATTCGGCAGGAAGTTCATTGATTTTTGTTCGTTTGTTTAATAAAATGAACGAACACGAACAAGAAATTCCGTTCGTTTAGTTATATGAACGGACATGAACAGAGGCCGCGCTCGTTCATTTATGTTCGTGGACTTTTGGTAGTTTGATAGTTCATTAGTCTTTTTGGTTTATATTATATATATGGGTTGAGTTATAATAGAAAGGGGTTTTAAAGTAAGAAGTGTAAGAAGGCACCATAGAGTGACAAGTGTCCATAATTTTGTCCATAAGAGAAAAAGAACATGCACATGCAAAAACCTAACCCCCCCCCCCCGCTAAATGCTAAAACAACCTAAAACCCCCAAAAAATCTAAAAAAACACAATTTTTTTTAATATTGTTTATAAAAAGAATCAACTTTTTCGTCATTTAAAAAAATATTAATGACGAAAAAATAGCGATTATTTTTAAAGAATATATATATATATATAAATAATATATATATATATATATATATATATATATATTTGTGTGTTTTTTTAGTTTTTTTAAAGTATTTTTGGTTGTGTTCACATTAGAGGATAAATATTTCTTAGTTTCTTACCCTTCTTACAATTAAAGTCCTTTGTATTTGATCCTTTCTCTCTCTATATATATACACACTTCAAAATTCCGACAAATAAAATATTTAAAAGTATCAGTGTATTATATATTTTGTTCGTGAAGCTTGTTTGTGTTTGTTTGTTTCCATTTGTGTTCATGTCTCATGAACATTAGTTTGTGTTCCTGAACGTTGGTTGCCTAAAATTAACAAACGAATACGGGCACGTTCATTGCTTTAACAAACGAACACGAACATAAAATCTCGTTAAGTAAGTGTTCATGAACTCATATTTCTTAACAAACGAACACAAACAAGGTCTTGTTCGCGATCGTTCGGATCATTTGCAGCCCTACCGCCCGGGTTCCTCATGAAATAAAAAAGTCGAAAAGTTTCTCAGTTATATAACCTGCAATGCATTTCATGCTTCCTAGCAGGATCACCAAAGTCAAGACTATTAACGTGAAGTAAACCCGTATCAACCTCATCCGGACCGTACATTCTAATGACTGCTGAAACATTTGTTGTGTCGTAAACATTCACAACGATCGTCTGTTTGCTTGCTAGCTGGTGTAGAAGCTTATCAACGAGCGACGGGACATCATAAGATGCACCAAGGTACCTGTTACATTAAAAAGTTCTCATTTTTATAAGAATAAGCTAAAACTTTAATCAATGATATGATGTGTCAACACTCAACAGCAAACCTACCCCACAGTTGCCTTAATACGCTGTTCTGGTGTAGCATCTGGAAGAAGATGAGTTTTATAAACAGCAAAAGTCAGCACAACTCCTAAATGGTTTGACTTTAATAGCTTAAAAGGTGATGTCAACACTCCTTTTCCGGATGCTCGTGCTCGCAAAATATTTTCTCGGTCTTCCTAAAAGATAGTTAAAAAGAAAAGAAAAATAAGACAGCAGAATAATAGAATGTGCCATATATTTAGGGCTGCAAACAAATCGTACTTTCAGCGAAAACCCTTTGGCGGGAAGTTCGTTGTGTACATTCATTTAATAAATGAACGAACACGAACAAGAAATCTCATTCGTTTAGTTAAACGCACGAACGTGAATAGAGGCCGTGTTCGTTTACTTGTATTCGTGAACGTTCGGTAACGTGTTTGGTTATGTTCGATAGCTTGTTAGTGTATTATATATTTTGTTTATCAATGCTTTTTTGTATTATATATTCTGTTTATGAACAGTTTTTTTTGTTCGTTTGCTTTCATATGTGTTCATGAACATTAGTTTGCGTTCCTTACCTAAAATTAACAAACGAACTCAAACGCACATGAACACGTTCATTTCCTTAACGAACGAACACGAACAGACATTCACATTCAGTAAGTGTTCATGAATAGTTTGTGAACACATATATTTCATTAACAAACAAACACGAACAAGGCGTTGTTCGTGTTCGTTCGGTTCGTTTGCAGCCCTACATATATTATTTTGAGTGGAAATGGCAAAAAATGAAGCAAGTAAGAAGACTGAAGATGGCAAATTTGACGGGTGGGATAAGTAACGGGTCAAAGTGGGTTTGGGTCAACCGCGTAACTCTTTGGTATTGTTTGGATGCACCGGTTTGTTCACACTTGATAAATTCTTATAAATAATTAGTGTGTAAGATGGGATTACAAAAATCATTAAATTTCAGTAAAAACTAGTTTTTCGAAGGATCTGATTTAGATGGTATTATGCATTAAGAAATAGACTTCGGGCAACTTTCGAGCCATTTGACCCGTGTTCCTTAAAGCTAGTTTCTTTTTACCCATTTGACACAATAAAACAAGACACATCAACCCATTTTTTAAAGCTTGATAAAAAAAAGATACCTTTCCGGACATCATATCAATAGAGACAATATGAGAGACGGTATCTTGAGATAAGATAACCGGAGCATATTCATCGTGAGCAGGGGAAGGATCAAGATTCTCCGGGTCACAATCTTGAGCCAATGTCTGGTCTTGATCTTCGGTTTCCATTTTCTTTATCGTCCATCCATGTTCTTTCTCAAATTTCTCTCGTTCAAAATGACGCACTCTTAGAGCATACGCAACACCACTAGTTAACGGCCGTTCAAAAGACGTTCGTTCCGTGTATTCCCCAAAAGTTTCCTACAAAACGTAACACAAAGTTTCATAATTAGTTAATTAGAAAGTTTTGACAAACGACAGCGTTAGAAGGATGGAATTCTTACTTGATCGATAGCAGGAGGTTGTTTCCCATGATAGAAAGTCGAGACGAGAATCGCAAGGGCGTGAACATGGTTCATGCTCACGTTGAACTGATCTTGCAACATCCTTGCGCGTTCATCACACATGCTCGCTAATGTTTCTTCTCGTCTTAACTGAATACCTTCGTTTAAGTACCAAAATAACCAAATTGATAGACTAACACCAGCTAGCACAAATACAACTAGAAGCTTCTTCATCCACTTTCCACCGCTCCTCGACGAGCTTTGTGCATTCTCTTTCTTCTTCATTTTACCTTTACGGTTCATCCACAAACAAGGAAGCACGGAACACGGTGCAATTATAAAGAGGGACGACATGCATACTTTCAGAATACCGTTATCCTTGCTTGCAAGGATTCCGTGTACCGATGAGTTACGTACCATAGGAGCTTTATCGTCATGAACAGGACACTGACCCCATAATTCCACATTCGGTTCATGATTTGGCACTTTTAGAGTACAAGAAATTTCATGTTTTGTTGACATTTCGTTTCCGAATTGTTTGGTACAATTCAAAGTGGTTATCTGAAAGACAGCGACCGACATTTAATTAGAACATATTTGCCATGTCATGTTTCTAAAGATTCTTGAAACATTACGTATCGTTTTCATATCTTCTAATTCTATTAAATGACATGAACTAAACGGATATCATTCCGAATGAACATATAAAACTAAATCTAGCACCATTTATAGATGGTGACCAAATCAATCATCCTAATCTATATCTAACAAATAAAAATAATGGAAGACACGTGTCAGCTTTGTAAGCCACCTAAGGTTTGGTTTTCCCATCTCTCTCTCGTGTTAAGTACTAGATGTCACGTGTCGACTTCTGATGAACAATAGATTTTGAGATATATATGTCATGTTATATAAAATAAATATTAAAAAAAAACATATATTCAACCAATGTAATACACAAGTCTCTAACCTAGTTAGGTTATATACGACATTAATTATCATAAACAAGTAAACTATTGTACTTAACACTTAATATATTTAAACAACTAGAGCCTATTTAGCTAATGTTCTCCTATTCTACAGTGTCTTTACTAGTACATTTGTCATGTATGTAATAAAATGCATAAATCAAAAAGTGAAAAAAAAATAGTAAAACCAAGAAGATGCAAGATTAATACCTGATCTGATTCAAAGAATGAGGAAGCTACTTCATGAAGAAGATCTTTACTAACATTATTAAACTGTTCAACCAACACCAAAGAATTATCTTCACATGTGCCACTTGTCTCCATCTTCTTCCTAAAAACACCACTAAACAAAGATAAACCAAACCCAATTACAACAAGAAATACCCACACAAAAAGGAGCAATCTTTTCCATTTCCAGCCACTATTACATCCTCTCAGAGGCTTCCTCATCTTTGACCTGGTCAACAACCTTCCATTTAACCCGGAAATCTTGCAATTCAAAGACATTTTCACACACACCCACTTGTTATCTTGACAAAAAGGTTGAAAACTCAACAACTTCAAGAAAAATCATGAAAAGGTTGAATCTTTATGAGGCCCAGATGGATCTTGAAGCAAATCATGTTAGCAATTCAATGAAAGTTATCAAGAAACAGAGATATCTTGACAAAAAGCTGGAAAAATCTTGTACTTCAAAGACATTTTAACACACACCCACTTGTATATCTTGCTAAAAAGCTTGAAAACTCAAGAAAATCAACAAAAATCATGAAAAGGTTGAATCTTTATGATACCCAGATCAATCTTGCAGCAAAACAAGCTCAAAATTCAATGATAGCTATCAAGAAACTTGAGATTTGAAGGTTTAGTGAGAGAATTACAAGAAGAGTTGGTGTGTGAGCTGCAAAAATCAATCAAAATCGCATCTTGTGGGGAAGAAAAGGTAGAGGTAAAAGGAATCTTGGGAAATCACAAAGTGTTATTGGAAAGCCACAAGTAGAATTGGGTAAAAACGGGAAGAAATTGTCAAGAATAAGACAAGAAATGAGAAGAAGGGAATATGAAGAATTTGGCAATTTTTCTAATATGAGGTCTGCCTGCCTCACCAAAGACTGTTGGAAGCATAAAGAGCATCAAGAACAGGCCTTTTTTTAACAGAGAGACGAGGTATTTTTTCAATTATTATTTTATTTTGTTTACCAGCTGAAGAGTGTATTATTAACTACTTTATCTCTTGCGGGACGTTAAGTCGAATATTTCTCAAACAATTAAAAAAAATCACTATATAGTTTTGCAAGAAAAAAAACTAAAACGATAGCAATACTGTAATTTTGAGCTGGGGGAAAATTGAATTTGTCAAGATCAATGAGCGAGTGTTAGCCAGTTGTCTGACACGAATAAAAATTACATCAAGTCAATCAATTAAAAGAAGGTGAATTGGATTGTATCACCCACAACTAATCAATTTTGGCCGGTTAGCACTCTCAACTTTCATTTTTGCTCCCACCACCCCCAACTGGACATTTAGGTTGTTATGTCACCCCTTCGTTATATAAACACTAACTCAATTTGTTTTCTAAACCTACGGGCCAGGTCATAATAATTTGCCACGTAGGATTAGAAAACAAACTGAGTTAGTGTTTATTTAACGAAGGGGTGACACAACAACCTAAATGTCTAGTTGGGGGTGGTGGGTGCCAACGGCCAAAATTGATTAGTTTGGGGTGATACAATCCAATTCCCCTTAAAAGAAAACACTTCCAAACGGCTGCAAGCCTGTAATTTTGAACTAGGGGCAGAAGCATAATTTGAACTGGGGTAAAATCGTAATTCGTCAAAATCTAAAACGATAGTAATATTGTAATTTTAAACTTGGGGTAAAATCATAATTTTTAACATGGGGCATATTCATAATTTTAAAGTATGGCTGAAATCGTATTTTGTGCGGGCCAATAGGAGAGTGCCAGGCAGTAGCCTAGCACTATTCCCTAGCATGGAAATTTGTCAAAATCTAAAAAGATAACAATATTGTAATTTTAAATTAGGGCAAAATCGTAATTTTTAACAAGGGGCATATTCATAATTTCAAGGTATGGGTAAAATCGTATTTTGTTTGGGTCGATAAGGGAGTTTCAGGCTGCTGCCTAACACTATTCCCTGGCATGGAAATTGTAGTGAATATAAATATAAATATAAATATAAATATAAATATAAATTGACGAGTATGTTTGCCCCACAACATATAATCTAATAAGGAGGGTTGGGGCATCACCGTGATGGCCACTATGGTGGCATGGTCATCAGTGGTGTGATCACGGTAGTGGTAGTGATGGACGTGACAGTGGTAACGGTCATGAAAGTTGATGGTGTAAGGAGAATGAGGTGGCATGTTGTGATTGCTAAGTTTTTTTATAGATGAGTTTGATGGTGTAAGGGGAGAAGGAGGTGGCATATTGTGATTAGTTTTTTTAAAGTGATTTAGTGGTTTTTAGTATAAATGATTTAGTTGGTGTGATAGAATTAAATTGGATAAGATGACAATTTGTGATCAGTTGATTTGTAAGTGATGGTGCGATCCACCCTAAGAAAATAAAAAATAAGGGTGTGAGAAAATTGATTAACCTAACAAAACTAAATTAACAGATAAATTCATATTGAAATAAATGACCTGAACTAATAACCTACGCTTTGTTTTTTAACCGAAAATTAAGGTTCAATTTCATATATACCTTAGAAAATACTCAACTCCACCAAACTTGGCAGAATGTTTGTTGTTGAATTTATGGCTCAAATTTCTTTTTCTTTTATTTTATTTTAGCCGAAAGTTGTGTGGCCAAATTAATAAACAAGTAGTTAACAAAATCTTAAGACCCAACTTAAGCCAATTTTTTTTTCAAACTAAAAGTTTCATAATTATTCTAATCGTATATATTTTACCTAAATAGCATTAAAAAATCATACATGATATTTCTTTTACTTTTTTTTTATTATATGATGACATAACTTAAAAATGGCTACACGAATTAAAAAAATTTAAAAGTTATGAAAAAAAAATAAAAAAACTTTAAATTTATTTGCAATTCTTAAAAAAATTGCAATTTTTTAAAACTTTTTGTATTTTTTCCGCAATTTTTTTAAACAATTTGGTAATTTTTAGAAATCTTTTCACACCTTTTTTAACATTTGATAACTTTTCTAAACTATGTGATCATATAACAGAAAAAAAGATATTCTAGGATTAGTGACTCGCTATTCAGATAAAATTAGGATTAGAATATCAAAATAAACTTGATTGATCTATTAGAACACACTTTTTTATAAGTGACCTAATTAAAATACTACTGATTGATTTCTATTCTATGAAATATTCCTTTAAATAAAACTAACTCATAACCTCTTTTTTGGAACACCAATATTTATATGATATGATGTTAATTTACAAGATTTTTGTGCTTTGTTGGTTATACACTTATACCTTTTGCTTTGTTGGCTTTTCTTGCTTTGAGAGGGCATGTTCCTACGATTTTTGGTTTGTATATTTAAGGTTGGTGGGAGTTTTAAAAGGGTAAGCCCCTCACCAAACAACTTTTCTCTTTCTTTCTTCTTACCGACGCCTTCTCCGGTGATTGCCCGGCGATCTCAGGTACTTTACCTTTTTTCTCTTCGCATTTCAATTATCGTACGTATTCTGTCTATGTTTGTTGTTGTTGCCGTTTTCTTTTAGGGTTACTTGATATGTTAGGTTTAGCCTTTTTTGTTGCTGTCGAATACTTTCAATATGCCACGTATCACATAACGCTAGCCTTTTACGTCCCATCCCACTTCTCTTTGTTGTATCACATTACTTTTCTGACAGTTACTGACGTGACAACCATATGATATCTCACGTCTCTTTTTCAAACCCCTTCACTCTATATAGAGAGAAAGAAAAGGAAAAAAATTATATGCCTTTGCTTTTTTACTCTCTCTATCTCTCTGTGTCTATATCTACATGTCTGTCTCTTTCTCTCTCTAGAAATAAAAACAGAAATAGGAATAGCTGTTAATTGTGGATGGTTGGGGACATATGATTATCTCATCATCTTGTGGAGGATAATTTAATATTATTTTTATTTAGTTTTCTAAATAAATAATGTTCTGTATAGTGTATACAGTCTGTTACTGTTTTCTAAATTTTTTAAATATAAAAATTTCATCATGTGCTAAAAAAAGTAAAGTTGACAATTTATAATTATATATTTCTGGAGTTTGGATTCAAGTTTATTCGAAAAATAAGCATATATTAATGGAATAAGTTTATTTCTAGTTAAGGTCAATAATATGATGACTGACGAGTGATTTTATTTAGATATAGTACATATTGCTTATTTATTCATTTTAATAAGAGTAAATTGCACAAAACGTCCTTTAAGTTTCACCAATCTTGCTGGTTTCAGCCTTAATCTTTAAAAGTTGCCAAAACCATCCTTTAAGATTAATTTTGTTGCAGGTTTCATCCTTTATCACTAACCCAGTTACTAATCCATGTTAAATGGCCTCACATGCGTAGCATGTGAGGGTAAAACCGTCTTTTCGTCTCTCTTACCGTCTTTTCATCTCTCTTACCTCCCAAACCTTAACACCGTGTACCTCCTCTCTCCATCTCATCTCATCTCATCTCATAGATCGATCTTGCTCTCCAAGTTTCATCAATGGCGCTCAATCTTCGTCAAAGGCAGACAGGTTCTTCTTTCTTCCTCTCTCTGTCTTTTACTCGATCCAATTTAAATGTTTATTCAACTCCCATCGGATATTAACATACACCAAACCGGATCTCATATCATATCTATGCATATGTAATGTATTTTAACCTAATCCATAAAAATACACTCGATTTGAATCTGAATCTGAATCTGAAAATGAATGTGCGTATTATGCATCTATTGCATCCAATTTCACTTGAGGGTTTGGGTCTTAGGTTTATCAACCGATTTTTTGTTTGCATATCTGAATCATGTATGAGTCCATTTAAGTATGATCTTACCTTACTAAAACAGAACATACATCTATTTTCATGGATCCTGATACGATACATATGAAATGGTAGGGTTTTGAGATTCTGTAGAATGGTACTTATTGGTGAATTTGATGTATCATGGTAGCAAAAGTTTAATAAACAACATCTATATACCCTCAAGTAATATTGAATGCCATCTTTGAGTTTTTTTTGGTATTAAATGGTTTAGCTGTACAATGGGTTTCAGTGAAATCATGGGCGTATTTAAGTCGATATTTTTAAAAACTAGACTAGGAACCCAAGCTTTATTCTAGTATATATGAGGGTCGGTCACAAACCTTAGCACTACGGCAACCCCAAATCTGGTTGGTTATCTACGTATTCTTCCACGTATACAAAGATTAGTTATAGTTCTATCTTATATGTACCCATAAAGTTCATGCGTATCTATTCCACACACGATTAATACATTTTGACGTCGTTCAACATAAGACAAGATCATTAGAATTAGGCCAGAGTTGATTTAGCCTCTCTCTTTTCTTAATTTTGTTTAGTTACTATCTTCCCATTCAGGCTTTAGCATCATATGTAATATATGCATGTAATCGATGGCACTTCTGACCAAAGGCTTTTTAATGCTTTATTTCCCTAAATTTGGTCTCTGATTTCAAATCTTATCAAGGTTGGTTTTAATTAAGAATTTGAGAAATTAAATACATTAGGAAGGATTAAAATTATATATTTTGAATCTGTTAATTAAGTCGTGAAAAGGGATTAAAATGCTTCATAGATTGAAGCATGCATTATCTATTATGAATATTTTGCATAATTTTAGCATTATGTATTGGTGTTTTACTACTAAAGTATTGTTGCTTACATAGTTTTTTTCTATCATCCTTGATGCTGAATTTTTTGCAACTACGAATTTTTTACCTGACCTTATTGACTGACCCATTTTGACGTGACCCGTTCTAACATTACCTATTTTGGTCCTCATTGACGAAAAGTTTAGGATTCGCCACTAAGCATAATACAAATTTAATAGACATTTTTTAAAATATTTTGAAGGATCTTGGAGCACATATAGTAGCTATGGGCATTTGAAAAAGTTTCTCTGGAGTCTAGTCCTGTAATCAAGTTTTAATCAATTAATATTCATATACCGCAAGAGGAACAAAACTATGTTAATTGTTTTCTTTTATTTATGGGTCTGTATGTGAATCACTGAATTGGATACCTACCCTTCAGAATCCCGCAGTTGGAAGTCGAAGCGGTTGAATCCGCTTTACGAGAAGCTGAGGTGGTGTGCATTCCAATACGTCAAGAAGATAAAATCTTTAAACGTTTCATTAGCATCGGCAAATTCCGCTAGCAGAAGCAACATCGTTGACTGGGCCGAGAAGCTTTACGGTCAATCCATCAGTGCCGTAACTGCAGGTGTGAAGAATTTGCTATCTAGTGATCATCAACTGGCGATGGCAAGAACGGTGGAAGCTCTAATGGAAGGAAAACCGAATCCCGAGATTGAATCTTACCTCATGTTTGACCCACGTGCTCCGAAGTCAAACTCTGCATCCGGCAGTAGTGATATGAAAGGACCGTTTAAAGAAGCGATTGTGTTTATGATTGGTGGTGGGAATTATGTGGAGTATGGAAGCTTGCAAGATCTTGCACAAAGACAGCAGCCTGCGAAGCATATAATACATGGGTCAACGGAGATTTTGACTGGAGGTGGTGGCAGAGGAGGTGGTGTGGGTGGAGGAGGTGATGTGTTTTTTGAGGGTTTTATAAGAAGAGGAAACAAAATGACGAATATACCCTCACATGTTAGGCATGTGAGGGAAATAAACTGAGATAATTAACTTGGTTAGTAATAAAGGACTGAACCGGCAACAAAAATAAACGTAAAGGTTGTTTTTGGCAAGTTTTAAACATTAAGGCTGGAACCTGCAAGTTTGAGAAAACATAAAGGACGTTTTGTGCAATTTACTCATTTAATAATTTGTTAGAAAACCAAAAAGCTGAATCTTTTTATTTAAAATATTATTTTTAACTTTTCTGAAGTAACAGTTATGCAAAATTCTCAAGACCAATAAATAAAAGTGACTGACTGTTATGTAAAACTCTTGAAGTAACATTGTTGTTATTCACATATCATGATTATCTTAAAGTAATAATTGTCTCGCTGCATGAATCAATTTGGGTAAAACTGATTTGAAATCATACCGATTTTTTTTAAATGGTGAGAATTTTTAACTTGTAGTAAGAGAGATCTCACACTCTTTTAAACATAGGATCCTAACCCCACTCTGACCAGACTTTGTTGTCTTAACTAGGCTCATACTGGCGTCAGAGTTTGGCTAACGGGGTTCCCTGGGAACCCATACCATCCACTGCCAGTGGCAGGGGCTTGCGCCGCCACAAGAGAAAATCTCTCTATTGTAACGCACTGTGGACTAAAACCCGGGGTGGCTCGGGCTCGAATTCTTGACCTAGAGTCTGGGAGAACTAGCCTTCATTGCCGTTATCCACCAAATGTAGCACTAGTGGGGATTGAACTTGAGTCTTCAAGAAGACCCAACTCTTTCCAACCACTAGATCACAAGTGATGAAAATCATACCGAATTGATCCGTCAATGTGAAATCGGTTTGAGAATATATTTATTGAAGCTGTTTGAATCAAATTGAACCGGATTATTTTTTCTTTAAAAACTGGTGTCTAGTTCGCACTGGTTTAGACTGATCCGGTCTTAACCTTTTTGACTCGATCAGAACCGATTTTGTGCATCTCTCTCGATACACTGTTTTTATTAGAAGTAATTAAGCATGAATCTTTTAATAATTAATAAATATATGACGTATTAATTAATTAATATTTAAAGAGGAAGTTAAATGATGTCGATTATTGATGTCTATTATTTTATGGCCGACTACTAAATGAATATAATGTCATAATCTATTGAATATGTATTCATTGCCAGGAAAATGATGTTTCTAAGTCATCATCAAAACAATCTTGAATGACAATATTTTCTTTCTCATGATATACTTGTTGTAAACACTGATTTTGTCATCATTCCAACAATATTATATTAAATATTTTGTATAAAGTAACACATTCATGTCGTATGTTAAGTTAATAGGTAGACAAAAATGAAGTCATGTTGTGATGTGATTTTGTAATGTGTTATAAACACTGAGACACTTTTTTTTATTGAGACCCAACAATATGTCAATATGACGTTTACAAGGAACCAAAAGTTTGAAATGTATGTTGGTTGGTTGGAATAGACGCATGAATGTCTTGTCTAAGTTGTGTGGTAACGAAAAGGAACGTGGGGCCAAGTAATACAAAAGTAACCACAATAGCCAAATATGTGTTATAAAACATGGTAACATTAAGGCACACAAGCGGTTTTATGGGGTATGGTTTAGCCTTACACATCATCAGTGGATCTTCAAAACTTGTTTTAGTTTCAGAAGAAAACATGATTGGGGATGCAATTAAGATGATTAGAAACCTCCACAATCACTTTTTTCGACCAAGAAAGCTTAAATACGTAACCCTAGCTCAAATCCTTCAAAGAGGGTTAAAATCAAGAAATTTGGAGTTTTCCATTGCCTTCGGCTTCCTAGATGCCGATCAGAAGCGTCCTAGATGCCCCACTCGGATGCCCAGAACTCTTTGACAGTGCCCACTTGGACGTTGGTCAGCCTCTCGGACGCCCAGACCCGGCTTCTTCACGTTATGCTCCGTTTGATTCCTTGTTAACCGTATCCTCTTCCAATACTCTGATTATGCTTCCTGGGCACTCCTTTTACATGTATTCACATGCAAACATAAACCATTTCAAGTAGCGTGTTTCAATTTTCAAATCACAATTTCACATAAAACTATCAAATTACACACTTTAAACACTAGAAATCTACCTAAACGTCAACCACCCAACCCACCTACGATAACCACATCATTTTCCTCACCCATTATGCTCTAAACACTCTCATATACATATATCTCTAATTCTCTTGATATTCAAACATATGTTGAAAAGAGATCGAAGATCAAAAAAAGAAAAAGAATTGTGCCACAGCTTCAATTTCTTTCATTTTTGTGTTGTTTTAGTTTGGTGATCACTATCATTGTCTTAGTGAGAAATTTGTGAGGGGCATCACCATATTTGTTTAGAGATTAGTGAGAGTGGTGATCACTACCTCTTGAGATTAGTGAAAAGAAGAATATGATCACTACCTTGGTGTAGTGAGACGTTTGTATAAGGTGGTCTCTAACTTGATCTAGTGAAATGCCTGGTGTACAGGTGATCTCTTCCATTTAACAATAATAATATAGACTAGTTTGCCACATTCTCTAACATGTTTGTTTTAAGCATATGAGTTCTCATGCTTCAACATTTAGCCCGTTCAATTGGTTTACAAAATTAATCATCAACATGAAACATGCACAACATAATTAGAAAGACATAATAGAATCAGAAAAAGATTGGCACCAAGTTAGTAGGTTAGGTAGCAAAGGGTTACGGTACAAATATTGTTGGTGGCCATTGACAAATGCAAAACCTTTAGAAATATCTAGGTTTGGAGGTCCTGAGTTCAAATCCACAAAAGACTAGATTAAAGAAATTTGTGTTTCAAAAAAAACACAAAGGATTAATCTTTATAGGTTCTAAAAAGGTTGTTGACCAGTTACCATTTAAAATAAGTTTATGTTGCTATATATAAAGTTATTACCGATGGAAGCCCTGGTCTTACTGGAAAATGACTCAAAACCTAGGTGTCTAGAATTCTATCTCTAGTATTTTTAACGGATTACCAAGAAAGCATCCACCAGACTACATTCCTACCGAGCAAACACCTAAGGCCACTCGGTGTGGGGCTCGGCTTGGCCCGTCCCGGCCGGTCGCCGGGCCTCAACACCATTTCCCAGGCTGCGTCGTCGTCGTGAAGGTCTTCGCCAAGACGTTGTTGTCGGTCCTCTCTCTTCTTCTCTACACACACACACCTAAACATACATACACACATACATACATACATATATATTTAACCCCATCCTCTATTTCCTAGGTCCATCCCTTTAGGCCCATCCTCACACCCATCCTACGTGGCGCTAACGTGGAGGGTCCTCCTCCAAGGGCTACCCTCCTCCCATACCGAGTAGCCTAAGAAAAAGTTGGGTGGGAATCTTATCTGAAATCTTATGTTTGTATTATTGAGTGGTTACTTAAGGCCACTCGATGTGGGGCTCGGCTTGGCTCGTCCCTGCCCGTCGCCGTGCGTCAACACCATTTCCCGGGCTGCGTCGTGTTGTGAAGGTCTTCCCAAGATGTTGTTGCCGGTCCTCTCTCTTCTTCTCTATACACACACACAACTATACATACATAAATACATATATATATATATATAGGATTCGGTTCAAGAGAGAACCAATCCTAATTGCGAGAACCATGAGAACTCCTATCATCCAATAGCATATTTACACATCACCCATAACCAAATTAAATCAAAAGGGTATTTTACTCTTTTATTTCTCATGTCACATCATTTCCCTCTCTTCTATTTAAAAGTCAACATGTCACAACTTTTCTGTCTCTTCTATTTAAAATTCAACATGAGACATCTATTGAGTCGTGATTTTTGTGAGTGAGTTCGTTTGGTAAGATCCTCAAATTTCGTAAACCCGAAATCGGGGTGTCGGGGGCGTAAAAAGATGTTTAGCATAAAAAAATTTGTAAAAAAGTTTTTGAAAAAAAAATTGTTAAAAAAGTTTTTGTAAAAAAGTTTTTTGTAAAAATAAAATATTTTTGTTTGGCGTAAAATATTATTTACAAAAAAGTTTAAACCCGTAAAAAAATTGTTTTTTTGTAAAAAAATTTTGTTTTAAAGTTGAAACCACGCGTAAAAAAAGTTTAAACCCGAGCGTAAAAAAGTTTAAAACCGGCGCGTAAAAAAAGTTAAAACCGCACGTAAAAAAACTTTTATACTGGCGCGTAAAAAATTTTCTAAACCGGCGCGTAAAAAAGTTTTAAACCATCGCGTAAAAAAAGTGTAAAACCGATACGTAAAAAAAGTTTAAAACCGCACGTAAAAAAAGTTTTAAAACGGCGCGTAAAAAAAGTTTAGAATCCGCGCGTAAAAAATTTTGAATCGCGTGTAAAAAAAGTTTAATACCGGCGCAAAGAGAATTTTAAACCGCCACGTTAAAAAAATTTAAAACCACGCGTAAAAAAGTGTAAAACCGGCGCGTAAAAAAAGTTTAAAACCGCGCGTAAAAAATGTAAAATCGGCGCGTAAAAAAGTTTGAACCCGCATGTAAAAAAAAGTCTGAACCCGCGCGCAAAAATGTTTAAAACCGATGCGCAAAAAAAGTTTGTACCCCTACGTAAAATAATTTTCTTACCGCATGATTCAAAAATAAAATTAATTAAATCACATTAATTAAAGCATAATGATTACAACTTTAATTACCAATCATTAAAAAGCTTAGTAAAAATACCGATTTACCCTTATCACACTAAAAACAAAAACTTATTAATTAAATCACAATGATTACAACTACTTTATTGTCTTTTAATCTTATCAAATAAAACAATTTTGATTAATGACTTATATTGGTTCCTACGGTTCTCACAGCTTAAGGTGGTTCTCATTTTACCCATCCCCTATATATATATATTATATTATACATAAGGATTAGTTAAAATGAGAACCAACACGAGTTGCGAGAACTTTTTGATCCGGGATGAGTTGGACCAAAATTTTTTTACACAAATGTAGATGAAAATATTATAAACAAATCTGTAAAAAAAAGTAAAAGAAATTGTTGAGGCGGTAGGTTTGACTTATGCAAGTTTTTTTATGCCTGATGTAAAATTCAATATAAAATTTACAACATGCGTAAAAAAAACTTGCATCAGTCAAAACTACCGACTCGGCAATTTTTTTAAAATTTTATTTTTTACAGATATCTTTATAATATTTTCATCTACGTTTTTGCAAAAAAATAAATTGGCCCAACTCGCCCCGGATCAAAAAGTTCTCGCGGTTCTCGCAACTGGTGGTGGTTCTCATTTGAATAGAATCCTATATATATATATATATATATATATATAGTGTGAGGTTCATTGGGGAACACTAAGAAAGTGGGGAACAGTGGGGAATCGACACAAACGAACTCCGATTAGACTCATTCCAGCGGTGTTGGAACCGGCTCGTCGAACCCTAACTAGGATCTCTTAACCCTAAACCCTAGATCCTAACCCCTAAACCCTAAATATATTAGGGTTTGGATTTAGGGTCTTATATTAGGGTTTAGCCTTAGGGTTTAGCTTTAGGGTTAATCATTAGTATTTACGGTTTAGCCTTTAGGGTTTATAGCTTAGATTTTACGATTTAGCTTAGGTTTTAGCTTTAGGGTTTATGGTTTAGGGGTTAGGATTTAGGGTTTAGGGTTAAGAGATCCTAGTCAGGGTTCGACGAGCCGGTTCCAACGCCGCTGGAATGAGTCCAATCGGAGTTCGTTTGAGTCGGTTCCCCACTGTTCCCCATTTTTTTAGCGTTCCCCAATGAACCTTCCCCATATATATATAGCCTTATCCTCCATTTTCGGTCCATCCTAACACCCATCCTATGTGACGCTGACGTAGAGGGTCATCCTCCAAGGACTACCCTCTCCCATACCGAGTAGCCTAAGATTTCCAAGGGATAGTTTATCGGAAAATAATTCTGGCATACACGACTAATGTCGGTGATAGTCCTTTATTTCCCGATATATGTTATGGGACATATGCATGGATCTTTAACGACCAAAACCTCTCTTTCTTGTACTTTGCAGTGTTTCTCACTAATAGTTTTGGTAACAAAATCAATATTTTAAGTCATACACCCTTCCAAAGTTATGGGACTTGCAATCTGCTAAATCTTGTTCACTACATGTTGCTTATTTCAAGACATCTGCTCATTTCCACCCTCTTATTCATCATTAGTGTTTGCTATAAGTTACACTAAACAAGTACATGAACAAAAGAAAGATATTTAAACAGAAAAACCAAGCCTTTTTCTACAGATGAAGAGAAGTATCCACATCAGGCTTGTCGCGAGTACGCGATGCGCTAACTATTACAGAATCCATGGACAAAAAGTCTCTAAATGGTGGAGTCTTTGATGGTTGGTGTTCTCTTTTATTTCCATACAAATCAAGTCCAAGAGAGAGAGAATCATGAAAAGATGATCCCATGATCATAGTATGCTTGTGTTGGACCATTTCAGGGTGCACTAACAAGTTTCCTGATATATTATTTTGCTCGGTTTGACTCATTGTTTTCGAATCCGAAAACAACTTTAACAGCTCCATTTCCTCTCTCTTCTCCCTCATTTTCTGCAGTTGTCTGAATCTTTCTTGCAAGAGAGCAATGGAGGAAGAAGACGCGCTGCTGCTGCTGCTGCCGCCACCACCACCGCCCGCCATTAGATCACCATGTTGAGCGCGTCCCATGGAATGAAGGGACATCATCAATATTTAGAAGTGTATGATGAAAAGTGTTGTTTTATATGCATGATAAGTTTGTTTGCTACTGACACTTTGTTCTGCCAGCCACCCTTTGTTGATTCTGGGTGGCCCGATTCGGCAACGGGTGCACAAGATCCAAGGAGAAGGTGTCAAGACGAACATGTAGGCAAACGGACTTTCGAGTGTGCAAAAGTTAGAGAGTGTGGGTCCAAATGGAAGAAGGTTTAGCATTTGGAAGGATGTTTGTGAAAGAATATGAGGTTAGGTTTATGTTGTAGTCAGCTTTTGACCTTCATTAGGAGTACTAAGTTATTTAACATGGTAAAATACTAAAATGTCACCATCCAACAAAAAAACATGTGTTTGGTTTGACCTTCGTGATCGGGTGAACCTATTCATACTTGTTTTCCTTAAACTCGTTTCAATCCAAACCTATTTTGATTTCGCCATGTTGATACTTTTTAATACACTTTGTTTTTACACGAGCTTATTTTGCTCAGAATCCATTTTGACAAACGGTCCCGAACTCAATCCTGACTGGTCCATTCGCTAGGGTTAGTTTTTACGATAAATTAAAAATTTTATAAATTCAATTAGGTATTTCTATAAAAAGAATTATGATATAAAATGCCGTTTTCTTATTGTTATTATATTTTTCTATTTTGGGCAAGGTGATGTCTTATTTCATAGGGTCGAAGATAAGCACAAGAGCTAAGTTGACAAAAGTTTTTGGTGAATCCTATGCGGAAAGATGAACCCAAACAAGCCGAATTTAAAAAAATACAAGGTTTGTTGTTGTTACGTCTTTGTTCGATAGTGTTCTCCAAAGCTCATTTGTCTATTTTAACTTGTACACATGTAGCAAAGGTTTAAATCCACCCATAGCGGGGGTTTTCTTTTTGGGTTTTTTCCCCAAAAAACGCCCAACCAAGCCCCACAACCACCCCTTGAGGCGTTTTATTTTGAAAAAAATGGGTTTTGCGTGCTTTTAAAAATGCCCGGAACTTGTTGGATGGCCAATAACATTTTTTTATGGTTTTTATTTTTATTTTTTATTTAATTCTATTAGAATATAATGTCCCGCAGTATTTCAAGCCTCACTACACCTCTTTTAACATAATGCCCAATAAAATCCTCTTGCTGACTGGACTACCACATAACGCAAAACACCCGGTAGGGGCTTTGTTTCACCCTTCCACTACACATGTTCTTTGTAACAAGTATAACTGAGAGCATCAAGGTGTTTTGGGCCCACCGGCCCAGTTGTCATCCGTAGGAGGTTTTGGTCATTGGTGCACCCGTGTTGATCGAAGAACAGAAGAAATGTCCACTTTCATTTCTTAGCTTCATTTAAATACACAATTATTAACAAACGTTCTATTCAACAATTACCATTTGACACCTACACTATTATTATCCTAAACATTTTTTTTAAATCCGGTTCAAGCCGGTCGGTTGTACCGTCTGGTAAAATCGTTTGATACACCCGGTTAAACTGTTTTTGAGCCAAATCCGATACTGTATAAAACGGATTTTAAAACATTGATCCTAACACCACTTTGGTCGAGCGTTTTTCATGCTCTAGTCAATCTAGAACTAAGGATGGGTCAAACGGAGGTGGTTGAGTTGTTTTTTTCCTGGGCATTGGGAGAAAATGAGGATGAACTTAAATGCATTTTAGTGTTTTAGAAGAAGGGGTTATTTTAGATGAATTTTTAGTGTTTAAGGTAATTTCTTTGTTTCTTTTTGTTTTTTTTTATTATACCGAAAATTTCTACAATAAATTGGGGTGTGTCTCATCGTCTTCTACGATTAGCTATGTAGCTCACTCAATATAAGAAAGATTACAAATTTTATGTGGAAGTAGGTTGTTTAGGAATGAAATTTTATGGAAATTGTTGTGCTTCTAGCTAATTCGCTATTGTGTAACACGTTTGCTTAGGTGGCATGCGAACTCCATAGAGTATTTCATCAAACTTAACCAATTTTTCAAGATTGCACTTTTTTCTACTTTTTATTCTTCATGTTTCGTATACATTGAATTTGCAGCGTCTGGCGGTCTCCTACGATATTTACTTGATAATTCGAAGGTGTAGCCATGTAGCTCACCCAATATAAAGGAATATTGGATTTTAATAATCCAAACTATTAGTCGTTGGCCGCCAATACTTAAAAAATAACTGCTGGTAGTTCCAACTATTAACATATTGGCCTCCAATAGACCCTGACTAAAAGAACCCTAATCCGTTAGTCTCCGGTCACCAGAAAAACATTTTTGGCCGGAAAACTCCTTTTTGCCTGTAGAACTCAAAATTTTCGCCTCAAACCTCTTTGTAACCTTATTACAGACGTTAGGAATATTTTTCTAGTAAAAGCCTCAATTATTGAGGTCGCCGGAAAAACACTATTTTTGCCAGAAAACTTCCTTTTAGCCTTAAAACTCAACTTTTTCGCCGGAAACTCAACATTTTCGTCCCAAACCTCTTTATAACCTTAGATCGGACCTCTAGAAACTTTTTTCTGACAAAAAACGTTTTTCCGGCGACCAGAGACTAACGCCGCTAGGGTTTTGTTAGTCAGGGTCCATTGGAGGCCACTATGTTAATAGTTGAGATTGCCAGTGGTTATTTTTGAAGTTTGTACTATTGGCGGCCAACGACGAATAGTTGAGATTATTAAAATCTAATATTCCATATAAGAAAGATTATGAATTTTATGTGGAAGTAGGTTGTTCAGGAACGAAATTGGTACTTCTAGACGTTTTTATGGAACTTCTTGTGCTTCTAGGTAGTTCGCTACCCTATAAGCAAACTCCGCAAGTTTGCTTGGGTGACAGGCGAACTCCATAGAGTTTGTCCCCAAACTTTAACAATTTTTTTCACGGAACTCTTTGGAATTCGCTATACCACCCAAACAAACTTACTAAATCGCTCAAAGAGGTAATGAACTGTCTAGAAGTACAAGAAGTTCCAGAAAACACATACAAGTAACTGTCTCGTTCCTATTACAAAAAAAATCGAAACATTACAAACAAAATTTGTTCAAAGGGAAAATACATAAAACTTGGAGGCTAGTGTCGATCATGAGTCTCATCTCCAATAGTTTTTTCATGACCCCTTAAAATCCCATCTCTTCTCAACTTTTCTTCCTTAGATTTTCTGCAGAAAATCACCCAAGAATTCACTTCTAAAGCAACACAAACTCCAGTCAATGTAGCTAAGCACAAACAATACATTAACTTAGCATAAGACCCCCCTTCACCCATAACTTCAAAACCTTGAAACACATTCACAACCCCTATGATCACACATGCATACCCTACAAAATGATGGTATGATTTCCAATACTTCCTAAACTTATTAGTAGTCTTGGGCCTAAACAACAATGCCAATGTTTGAAGACTACCCAAAAAGAATGCTGCAAACCCGAGCTTTCGGTGAAGCCCATAGACCCGGCCCGGTGACATTTGGCCCAAATGGATCCCAATAGCGAATCCTGCGGTTCCTAGGAGAAAAGCAGAAAGTTGAATCCCGGCATGCACGTAAAACCACGTAGGCCCGAGTGATTGTATGTGGCGTAGGTAACGCGCGGTGACTGCTCCAGTTGGTAACATGACCCCCCATGATATTGCATTGGTTATACCGTGAACGAGTTTTAGCGTTTTGATGTTGGTGTTTGGGCCGGACGCGGATAGGCCCGATAAGACGTCGATGGTAGTGACCGACGAAAGGTCGTTAATGGTGGTTGGATGGATGGTGGGAGAGTAGCCTTGGACATATAAGCCTCTATTCCATACATGATGGATCTTGGTCTTGTTTGGTTTAAGTTTTAATGTAGCAAATATTTGAATGGTGGCACCATTGTGGACCGTACCCATTTGTCCACCATATAATGCAGCAGAAGAGCATAATAAATGGATGTCAAGGGGCCTAGAAAGTAATGGGCTTTTCTGTAATTTCACTGTTGGGTCTAAAATATAAGGTAGTAAGACGAGTTGGCCCGAGTTTGGGTCCGGGAAGGTGATTAGGGCTCGGGTTCCAGTCATTTCAGGCGAGTTCGGGTTTATACCCCATGCAACCCAACCCGAAGGCGATATAAAAACTCCCCGTGAATACCAACTCGAGAGTTGAATTATGTCTATGGAACGTCCATGCTATCGATGCTTCTTGAGAGGGTAACGACATGCATTTTTCCAAGGTTTTGGTGGCGGTGGTGGCCGTGCAGTGGGCGGCGAAAGCGCGGTGAGGGTGGAGAGTGAAGAGGAGGAGAAGAGAGAGTAAGGGAATCATTGTTGGTAATAGGAACAAACAAATAAGTTTAGGATATTAGAAAACATAAGTGTGTGGTTTTGTTTTGTAAGGATATAAGAGGTTTAAGAGAGAGTTGTCATGATCATAAAGGTGTGGTGGTTATGATATTGTTTGAAATTGAAAGCTCTTTTTGGGCTGCTTAACTTTGAAGTGAGGCAATGGAAAAATATAGTGGGGTTGGTGGGCAAGTTCTTGATCCTTAGACACAAAGGGTGTGTTTTTTTTTGTTTTTCTGGTTATTGGTTTCTCATCATTTTCCCATGTGTTTTTGGATTATGGGTGTACTTAATTAGTATTTTCAATCATAATTTCACATCATGAATACGTAAAACAAACGTTCAAAATGGATTAGA
Organism: Scalesia atractyloides; assembly: GCA_947069175.1. Taxonomy (NCBI): domain Eukaryota; kingdom Viridiplantae; phylum Streptophyta; class Magnoliopsida; order Asterales; family Asteraceae; genus Scalesia; species Scalesia atractyloides. The sequence continues at coordinate 76,617,093 of CAMTDV010000030.1, read as the reverse complement.
CGTTGATATTACTCATCAATATGACTATCTTTTCGATCCTTAGACGAAATATCATGTTTAACTTTGAAAGAACGCTGTTTAACCAACGTTTATGGTTTTACGAATAGTTTAAATCGTTAAAAACTAAAAAATATTAAAGTTAAAATGGGTTAAAAACCACTCTAACTGGTCTATTAAATTAGTTTAACAACAACAACATAATAATAATAATACATTTTCATAATTAAAGTGAAATTGTGTGGCACTCGGGGCAAATGTGAAATTGCACTAAGCGGTGGACAATCATGCATCATGTGGTGGCGTTGACAGTCGAAAGACAAAAGGGTACGTGCACTAATCGCCCTTATGTTCAAAGCTTGATGCAAAACTACTATGAAGTAGAGATGGGCATAAAAACCGGTTCCGAACCCGACCCGGTAGAACCGAACTGGACCCGGTTCCAGTTCCTACACGGGTAGTTTGTAGAACCGGGTCCGGGTTCAAAATACACATTGGTTCCAACCCGGTTCCACAATTTTACCATTGGAATCGGGTCGTACCCGGTTCCTAACCGTACCCGGTTACTACCCGTACCCCGTTCCACAAGTACCTGGTAATGCAGTTCCAGTAGGAACCGATTATAGCCGTTATAATCTTACCGTTGGAACCGGTTCCCAGAAGCATTTAATGCAAATCTGACCGTTGGAACCGGTTCCTGACCGTTGGAACCGATTCTATATATAGTGTTTAGAAATCTATTGTTTAGTACACAATTTCTCATATCTATTCTTCTTGTTACATTTCTTTCTTGTTCTTTTCACATACTAATCAACAAATGGCCTCAAAGAGTTCCAAAAACGTAAATTCCCAATCCGTTAACAATGTTCCTCAAGATCAATCGGTTCCATATATGGTTGGAACATTGTCTCATAATCGCAATAAGGAAGTTTGGAGTAATTGGGAGTTGGTCGAGATGAGTGACGGCTCGCAAAAAGCTCAATGTAAACATTGTGGATCGTCAGCAAGGAATCAAACTCAACGTTAACGAAGCATATTAATAATTATTCCAAAGCTTTAAAGGAAATGACATCCGGTCAAGTTCCACTATCCAAAGATGGTACCATTTTTCGTTATGAACAAAAATTAGCTCACGATCAGATGACGAAGTTGGTGATACAAAAAGCGTTGCCGTTTGGACACTTCGACGACCCCGATCTTACTAAGCTTATTCGGGAGACACTACAACCTCGCTATAAAAACACCAAACCAAACGGGTTATATCAAACATTTGAAGAACCGGTGCCGGATCCTTCTCCCGTCTCATTTTTCTTTGCCTTCGTCAATGGGCAATGTCGCTTAGTGTGTTTCTTAAGGGTTGAATTGGCGGCGGCCTTCATAAATTTTCCACAACCTTTGCATCTAGCCATCTCGTGGCTGTCGGACATTAAACAGAGATCAAAATTCTTCCATATAGCAGGGTTTCTTTTGGTCTCTAAGACCGTAACAACTTCATCGTTGCATGCCATAGGTATTTGCAAGAACTTAGAATTTGATTGATTTTGTAAGTTGATGATGGTGAGTGTTGAGTATAGAAATGGTAAGTAGGAAGGGGTTTATATACAAAAAAAAACCGATTTTTTAATAAGGAACCGGTTTCCAACGGTAACACTTATGTGGAACCGGTTCTGAATCGTTAAATGGCAGGTTTGACTAATCATACTGTCAGGAACCGGTTCTGAATAGTTACCTTGCAGGTTTTAAATCACAACTTACATGTTCGGTTCCCAATACTGTCAGAAACCGCACAGTACCCGGTTCCATAATACCCGTACCCGGTTTTACACGGTTCCATATTCTTGGGTGTGAACCCGGATAGGAACTGGACCCGGTTCCACACCATACCCGGTTCCAATGACAACCAACCATAACCGGGTCCGGGTTGGAACCGGTTCCGGGTAATAATAAAACCCGATTATGCCCATCTCTACTATGAAGTCATAGGTCTCACTGGAAGCAGCCTCTCTATTTTTGGCCTATGACGGTGGAAATGGAGGGGGCAATAGGTGATGATCGACCAACAATATATTTCTATTTTTTCTTTTTAGAAGAAGGAAAATCTTACAAATAGAGGAGGCAATAGGTGATGATCGACCAACAATATATTTCTATTTTTTCTATTTTTTTCTTTTTAGAAGAAGGAAAATCTAACATAGCAGTAACACTAATTCACGTTGATGACTTAGGCCCATCGACCCATATTCCACTCTACAAGAGTACAAGTAGATTACAACAACTCACATAATACCAATGGGCCATGCTTAAACTAAAAGAACATGTTTTTTTGGGGCCTATGCGGTGTTGGGCTTGTATCCACCTCTAGTTTGAGTAGGGTTATGATAAAAGGGGAACAAATCGCATTTGACTTAGACTTGTTCCAAGCCGAACCGGTTTTGGTTTGAAACTGCTTCAGCTCCGCCCCCGTATGGCCGATTTGAAAGACCAGTTTCGGTTCGATTTGGTTAAATTTCAGTTTTGGTTTGTAAACCGGTTCTCGCACGCACATTTAAAAACTAGATAAAAACACATAAATATGAATTTTATTATTTGAAGCAAAAAAATAGAAAAATAAAATACATAAAACATTATTCTAAAAATTACAATTATTATTTTTGGTGTTTACATTTGTTCTGAACTATTTGCTCACATCGATGCATAGTAGACGAGTTCTTCGTCAGATAGGGGAACAGTGTGTGACCTTGTCCAAGTAATCTTTTAAATATATGAACATTTCCAATGACCGGGGAGTTAGTCTTGTTTTCCGTATCAATAAAACTCAGGCACTTAAAGAAAAAGGCCAATTCCAAAGCTACTATAGAAGTTTGGACGCTTAGTAGATCATCGGCCATAGCGGCTAGGATCAGAATTTGAGATTCCTTTCCTTTCCTTCCACTAAGTCATCACACCCCAGCCCGCAGCAGATTAAGTAACCGGACATGATAATTGCTCACAACTTGTGGCAACTAATTAAAAGTTAAATATTATTCAAATATTATTCATATTCGAATTAAGCAAATGTCGCAAAACCAAACAAGTGTTCAAATAATCCAAACGAAACAAAACATGACAAAAAAAACATGGTTCGTTATCTAAGGCATGTCCTCGTCCTCAAACTTTAGACATGCTCACATGTATCATACGTAAAATATTTTTGGGTCAACATAAGTTAGAGAGTAAATCTAATATTTAAATAAAAGAATTGTTGTTTATTTAACGTAAAAGGTTTAGCATGCAATTCAATGGTAAATAAGTGATCAACAACACCAATAATAAATAAACCACAACAAACCAATGTGATAATGTGATGATGCGAAACTATGATAAATGCGTTAATACGAGACTCAAGCCCACGACGAGCCAATCTTATGTTGTGGCGATACCAAACTACAACCCATGGTAATGGGGAACCGGTCAGCCTGTGGATCCATATGTGCGAATGATTAGCGACACAAAACATTAAATGATTAGTTAAACAAGTACAACTACCACATAATTACACTTTGAAATTTTGCATATGTTTCATAAAGGAAATAACTTGAAATAAATGATGCAACGAGATAAGTGATACATGACCCACCCCATAATATTTAAATTGTAAAAAAAGGGGAATTGGGAAAGATCTACTCACATGTTACATATTTTGATTCCTTGAATTGCGTACGAAGAATGAGAAAACTCCAAATGACGAAACTACCCCAAAAATATAAAATACAAGAGTACTACAGAACACTCATACAAGTCACGCAACAAGGCGGTTTTGTGTTATATGGGTCATATGAGAGGATTAAGTTAGCTATATGAGTCATATGAGAGGTGTTTTGCCCATATTATACAACCCGTACCAGGGACGGAACCATAGTGTAATGAGCCGTAGCACGGGCTACGACTCAACCCGGTATTCGTAGTGTTTTTTTCGGTTTTATACAAAGGATACCCCCAAAAAATACGAGGATACCTTTAAACAAAAAATAGGATACTTGATATTACTAAAATCTCATTTTTTTAGAAGTCCAAACATTTTACAACGTGAAAACATATAGAATAATTAAGCCCGAATAATAAAATAAGACAAACTGACCCTAAATATAATTGATAAAGTTAGCTCAGGACCCAAAACAATATTCTAATTGAATAAGTGATCTTGTTCATCATGTGGTGAAAACTGGAACACATAGTTTTTGTTCTTTGGTTTATCGGGTAGTGAAGCTAACTTTGATTTTACCGGTTGCAACCGCAACCGTTGAAATATGTTTTTCTAAATTGAATGAGTCCGGAATATTTGAACAATGCTATGGTTTGTGAGGTCGAAAAAGAAGCTTTTGATGAAGTAAAAGACGACGATGTGATGGAACGATTTCAAGCTATGAAAAAAATAAGTGGATACCATCTATTAAATATTTGTTTTACTTTATTTATTATCGTTTTTTATTATTGTATGATTGCACGGTAAAAAAAATAATTTCAGGATACCCCTAAATTAATGGGCTACTTTCGCCACTGACCCGTACATGATAATACGACCTGGCAAGAAATGACTAATGTGATAAGTGATACAACTCGAACTAATGGTGCACAAATCAGGTTTTTTTTAAAAACGGTTTCGGGTATGGAACCGGGTTCGGGTAGATCGGTTACAAATCGGGTTTTTTGAAAACCGGGTCGGGTCCAGGTCCGGGTTTTATACAAAAAAATGTATACCCTATATACTCGGGGTTCGGTAGGGTCCGGGTCGGGTTTTCTATAACCCGGGTATTATAATACACTATTTCCGGGTTCGGGTATCCATCGGGTAGAGTTCGGATATGCATCGGGTTGGGAAAAAACCCGCACCGGGTATTAAAAAACCCGACCGAGTATTAAAAAAGCCGACTGGATATTCAACATAATCATGCTAATTTGTTAAACTTAGATTCAAAACTGTAGTATAAACATACTACGTGTCGGTCCGATGCTAAATTTATAAAACCAAGCCTTTATAAAACCGGGTATTTATAAAATCGGGTCCTTTGAAAAACCGAGTATAAACCAGGTAAAAAACTCAGTTTCGAGTCCGGGTTCAGGTTCGGGGTTTTGTGCACCACTAACTCGAACTCATACGAACTTTTTGACGCATTTTCATATGGCTCCAACAATTGAAACCATGGGCCGGGCCTTGTTAGACCAATAAAGCCCAATAGTCCAGCTTCACTTTCTTCTATACTCACCACCGAGGCTGCGTAACTGTGTGCGTTCAAGGGGGAAAAATGGGGGTGAGCTTGGAGGGTTCGAAGGTGATACTGGTACCCTACATGAAACAACACGTCCTCAATTACCATCAATGGATGCAGGACCCGTTTCTACTTCAAACCACCGGGTCGGATCCTCTCACCCTTGAAGAAGAGTATCAGATGCAGCTTTCTTGGACCCAAGACCCCCTCAGTACTTCCCCTTTCCCCCCTTTTTCAATCTTTATTTTAAAAAATCATAAATTTATTTAATTTTTGTTTGGCAGAGTGTACTTTATTATCTTGGATAAGGGTTTGATTTCTGGGAAGTTTAATCATGGTGATCCTCATGTTGAAGGTTTGATTTTGACACTTTATTCTCTGATTTAGGGTTGGATTTGTGTATTGCTTGTTGTTATGTGGAAAATTTTGATGATTAGAGTAAAATGAGAGATAATAAGACAGTTTTAAAATCATATTAACTAGGCCAGGAAAGGGATGGAATATGATCGGGTTCGTGTTTGTTCCTTTAACTTTGACCGAACAAATGATGATACCGATGTTTAAATGAACTTGTTTTTTTGGTTCATGTTTGTTCGCTAAGAAAAATAAACTTTTGTTTGTGTTTGTTTGTTTGTTGATATTATAAAGTAAATGAACGTAAACAGACAAGCTGACACCAAATAAAGTAAACAACAATATCCAAATCTAGGTTTTAAAACGCGTGCCTAGGCGCAAGGCGACCTCAGGTGCAAGCTGCCTCGCCTATGACTCAGTAAGGTGCTGCTGAGGCACGCAAGGCCTAAGCAAAATGGGCTAGAGGGGCAGTTTTGACTTTTAAGGCATGCCTCTTGTACTGGGAAGGTTTTTTTTGCATTAGTTAGCTGGAAATATAGCTTTTTAGGTTGTACATATAAGTTATTTATATATTAAATTATATATTGTGGTTATTTATATCTGAATTTCGGGTACGTGATGCTGTATATGAGCACCTTGAACCTCACATTTTTTTAACGCCAAGATCCAACGTTTTTAAAGTAACAAAAACATCCAAATAAAATTTTAAATACCATAAAAGTTCTAACTAATAACGGGCTGATGGGTGTACCAGTAGATGTAAAATCTAAAAATCAAATTGGTTCTAGACTAGTATTATTAATAAATAACTTTGAATGAATATGTAAACGAACATTGACCAACTTAAACGAACTAACAGGACGTGTATTCATGCTTAAATGACAGAATTTTTTGTGTTCATGTTCGTTTGTTTATTAAACAACGAATATATATATTTAAACAGTTCACTTCGTTCGTTTATAGACCTATGAACAACAAAATTATAGGATGTTTGTACTTACAGTTTAAATGCCAAATTCCCATTTGACTCAGAGCATGTTTCATTATCAAAGTAAATATATAACTTGGATGGTTACTTCCTCGTAACTGAACATTTGAACATTATCATAGTTTGATTGCTCTGTGTTTCTAACTCTGCAGTGATAATTGTTTGATTTTGCAGCCATGGTAGGTGATGTAAATATGTACATGAATGATTTGGAAGATGCCCAACTGGGTGAGATTGAAATTATGATAGCTGAGCCTAAAAGGTATCCAACCTGCATTTCTTGATCATAGTTCTATCGCCTTTCACTCAATTGTTTAATTCATCGATTTCGTTGTTGCTAGAGAAGTCATGGCAAAGGACTTGGAAGGAATCTGTGTTAATGATGTTAGTGTTCGCCATTGAAAACCACAAAATCAACACCTTTCGTGCCAAAATCGGAGATTCAAATGAAGCTTCTTTGAATATGTTCCGTAAACTGGTTCATCTCTCTCTTTAAAGTACCTTTTTACTATTTGTTTTTGCATTATATATTATACGCGCCTAACTGGATGCATCTTCCGTCCATCGCGTAGGGCTTCAAGGAGGTCTCTCATAGTGAAATCTTCAAAGAGGTGAGCTGTCGTTGAATCAAGATGTAGAACTGATATAAATGGTGTAACTGAAAGTTTTTGTTGTTAAAAATGATTTTTTGAGTGCAGGTGACACTTGAGCTACCGGTGACAGCAGAAAAGAGCAAGGAGTTGCTTCAGTTGGTTGAGAATATGGTTAAGTATTCATAGGCTTCAAAACAGTCACTTTTAAGATTGAAACTTTAAACTATTTAGTTATGTTGCCGCAAACTTTGGAGTTGACGTCAAACCGGATGTTTCTGTGGTGTGTTAGTGTTGTATATATGATGCGGAATCACTCTATAGACTACAGATAAGTGCAGTGACTCGTGTTTTGTCACTAATCGGGTATGACTTGTTGAAAGCCATTAGTGTTGCTTTTGAACCCATCATGCCAGTTTAACTTGTTGAAAGCCTTTAGTGGTTTGTCCTTGGCCTGTTATGTATTCTTAATATTTAACATCTTTTTCATGCTCTCTGGCTTCTTCATCTTATGGCTGAATATTATATTTTTAGCTCTTTTGAAGGAGTGGATGATCTTTAGGCTAGTTAGAGTCCGATTTTGAAGATACTTTTGAGCCGACAGCTAACTACGGTTTTGGAAAAACTACAGATTGAATTGGCTGGTTTCGGCAGTTTAACGGTTAAATTTTTTTTTCTTTCAAAAGCATGTTAAATTTCTAAAAAATGACAGGGATGATTCATGAATTTCATATGTATCCATAACTTTTAAAATGAAAGGAAAAGTTACATTAATAAAGTTGGAGTTAAACGGCATACTAAACCGGTCAATCCAGACCAGGGGCGGATCTACCTCTTAACAAGGGGTAACCTACGTTGCCCCTTGACGCTCCGGCCATGATGTAAATTTTAGAAAAAAGTTAACGTTTTTTTTGATTTCGTTACCCCTTTTCTTTTAAACGTGCCCCTATATGGATTTTCTAGGTCCACACTGATCCAGACGATTTCCTTCGGTTTGGGTGGTTTGACAGTAAACCCCTACTTGTGAGTTGTGACCATATATTTGTATATACGAATTATCGTAATTGCTATGAAGGAAACGGTGTTGATAATGTTTAATGTATGAGAAACGTGTTGACATATGTCATTTGAGATAGCTCAAATATAATGTCACAGAAGACGTGACCATATCGTAATTGCTATGAAGAACTGTGTATTCATTGGCATTACCATAATATGAATGTACATAAAACGTCATGTGCCAATAGCATGTTTAATTGTGTTATGTCATTCAAAGAAATCGTCTAAAACATGTTGGTGATAGCTGGTATCAAACATCAGCGTGCGATTTGACTAGGGTGTGTTACTGATACCAAACGTTTAGTGCCGGAGGTAAATATCTTAATATATTGTGTAGTATTACAAGTAATGTGACTAATTTTTTTTTCCATTTATGTTAAAAGAGCATATACCTTTATTGCAAGCCAGAATCAAAAGATGAACAAGTGCAAGCAATTCCTATGGTACTAGCAAGTAGCAACATGGGCCTGCCACATTCCTATCAAATTATTGATTCTTTATGGAGATATTCTTCTTCAAATAGAATTTCATAACATGTTTATAATAAACTAACATATTATACCAACTTTGATTTTGAACAGATACCCAACATCAAAATGTTCAGATAATTGAGCAAACAAGACGGTATTATGAAAGACGCCGACATGTTTGGTTTTTGGTAAAAATATATATTAAGGTATAATAGTTGATTATGTTTTTCATTCTTTTTATCAAAACTAATAGATATATATTTGCACATGCATACTTTATAAACACATTGATATATATAATTTTTAAAATTCATCCAAGAATCTATATACCTAATAAGTAAAAGTATTAGGGGACACATGACACAATTCTTGGCAACCTTAATTTTTGTTTTTCCGCTTTTTCGTATATTCATTTAACTTACATGTGGATCCTTACCCGTTTCAAATTTACATGATTTCCTTTTTAATGTATATATACACTAAGTTAGAATCTCCTTTATTACAAAATTAGAAAAATTTTTTTTATTTGTGTAATTTTAAAATGTGTGATCATAAAAGGCAAAAAAAAAAAAAAAGAATCATAACTCTTAAATTTAGAAAAATAGAAAAAAAAAACAGTCAATTAAAATTTTATTATATTAATGGTAAAAATTTAAGTAATGAAAACGTGCTAGGTTGGTGAAAACGAAATAAGCAAAAAATTACGCCGTTAGTCCTTGTGTTTTACTAGAAATTTCAATGTTGGGTACTAGCAAAAAGTTGTTGCGCAATAGGGTACTAAGTTTTAAAAACGTTACAATGTCGGGTACTAAGCAATAACCCAGTTACAAACTAACTGAAGTCACCCTCACGTGCATAAAACGTAAGGTATTTTCGTCCAAACACGAATTCTCTTATAAAACCCATCTCCCCTGCATCTTCGATCATTAGGCGACCATCATCTCCAACATTCATCCCGGTCATTCAAACCCCCCTTCGAAAATGGTGCTATGTAAATGTGGAAGGCAGGCATCGCTCAAAACATCCTGGACGTTAACCAATCCTGGACGACAATTCTTCTGTTGCTCTCAAACGGTACTGTAAATAAAGCCATGATTTCAAAATCATAAATCAAGCCCTAATTTTCGCTTTTGTTTTCAGAGGGTCAAGTGCAATTTCTTTACGTGGCATGATCCTCCATTGTGTAATCGTTATTGCCAAGTCATAAACGGGTTGCTGAATTCCAAGAATGCACTTGAATCGGAGCTTAAGCTGCTTAGGGATGAAGTCCAGCTGTATAAGGTGCGGCCAAGGACATGGAAACCAGACATGCTATGGTTGTTCGAAAGAGGGATGCATGTTGATAATCAGTTGGATGGTTTTTATTGTTGTTGTTGGAATTATGTATGTTAGTTGATATGGACTGCAATGTAAGTTGATATGAACTAGTAATCAGTTGGATGGTGTTACATGTAATGTATGGCAATTATGTAGTCACTGTTTTTGGAAATGTATGGCAATTATGCTTTGATGTGTAAACAAACCAAACCAAACAATGGTTCAAACAATGGTACAAAGCAAACCTCTTTGCAGTTTGACTTTATAGGTCAAACAATAATAGTGAAAATGGAGAAAATCACAATCCAAACAGTTTAATACATAAGAAAAGTTGTACGACTGCAATCCACACTGTTTCATACATAACAAAAGTGATACCAGTACAATCCAAACATGAAATTCATAACAAAAGTAAATAAAAGTGATCAAAACAGTTCATGATCATCAAAAAAGGTTTATCCACCTAAAAAAGATCAACCAAATCACAGCACACAAGTAACTTTAAATCTTTCCTTTCTTTGAACTTCCAGCTTTAGGACCTGCTGCCTTTGAACTATCCCCAGCCTTTCTTTTCTTCTTTGACAGTTGGATTGTCACCCACCCCCCTGACCGTTACAGCCTCTTTTGTTATGTCCTGGGTTACCACAGCTTCCACAAGTCTTTGTCTTTAACCTTCTGCTAAGTTTGCCATCCTTTGACATAGCTTCCTCTTTCTCCAATGCATCCTTTCTTCTCATCTTTTTGGCCTACCAATTGGTTTGTGATACCTTGGTTGGATTAGTTTGTTTGGACACTGAGATCTAGGCCACATGTTCTTGCCATGATAGGCCCTATCTTAAGAGAGTACACTTCTTTCCATGTTGATAGCCAATAACAGGGATCCAACCACTTCTCTGGTATGTCTACCTCTTGACCATGTAGAGTCAAATCCCAGTTAGTGGCCACAGCATGTTTACATGGGATTCCTGTTAACTCCACTGCCTACAAGTGCAAGACTTTTCCTGCACATTAACCACACACTGTTCCTCATTATAGCTACTGTGAGAAACCTGAAACTTAGACCCACATACCATTTCACAAGCAACTTGGCAACAGCCTTCTTTATCTCTTCAAATTTTTCACAAACTTTAGGTGTTAGGATACCATCAGTCTTCTCAATTACTTTGTTCACATTAACAATTCTCTTCATTAGGTATTCTCTAACATACTCCAAAGCAGTAATAATAGGCTTATCCCTACCTGTTGAAAATGTAGTTATGAGGAATATAAAATGTAAGTGACAAACTGTTATTAGTAGTATACAATTATAAACATACCCTCAACCAATCTCCCATTAAGACATTCACACAAATTATTCAACAAAACATCTGTCTTTGCTCTACCTGAAACCAAACAAACATGATGTTTAAAAACACAATTTGATTACATCTAACTACACTAAACAATAAAGAATACCTGTAAAGTGACTTCTTGTCCAGTGTGAAGGTGGGATTTGACTTACCCACTGGTGACATTCAGGGCTCATCAATTGCAGTTCCACCATCTTATCTTCATACTCTTGCACTGTGGTGGCATAAGCTATAGACCTAACATATCCTTGAAAGCTTTGCCCCTCCACTGTAGTTGCATGTTTTGATTTATGTGCCTCACACAGTATCTATGTTCAGCTCTAGGGAACACTTCTTCTATAGCTGGAATTAGGCCTTTTTGCCTGTCAGATATGAAAGTCATATTTGTGATTACCAAGTCTTCCAAATCATCCTTAAGGATGTTCAAAAACCAAGTCTAGGATGCCTTTATCTCAGCTTCAACAATCCCATATGCAAGTGGATATAATCCATTGTTAGAATCCATACCAACAGTAGTAAGCAACTGACCAGGAAATGGCCCTTTCATGAATGCTCTATCCAACCCAATTATATCCCTTTTAATGCTTTAAATCCCTCCTTTAATGGTCCTAGGCATACATATATCATCCTGAATATGTTGGTATTAAAGACAAGTTACCCAATGGCTCAACATCTATCTTCACAGTTGTGTTTGAAATTTTTTCTGACCAACTCAAGTGCATAATCCCTTAAGAATGAGTACTGTCTTTGGTAATCACCCTGCACCTGCTTTGAAGCTTGTGCTTTTGCTCTATAGGCCTCATCTTTGATACTCCCATCAAATACTTCTTCTGCATCTGATCTTGAATGGCTTTTACAGGAATTGAAGGGTTGGATTCAAGCTGACTTATAACATCCTTCGACATCCAATCAGAAGTAAATGATTTAACAGATCTGCTTTCAATGCATCTATGATGGGGTTATATGTTTTGACCATCATAGGTTGGCTCACCCTGCAATTTTGAGACATAAAGAACCCAAGGACATTTATTGGGATTCTCTTTTGTTTGCCTACCACCATCTTTTGTCTTTCTAGTTGGTTCCACCTTAACAATTTGGGCTGGGCTTATTGGGTTACCCAATGATGGTACTGGACCTTTACAAACAGCCCTTAACCTTTCTTGATCATTCCTGTAAAAGCTCAACTCCCTCCTTGTTTCTATAGCATGTCTCCTTATCATTGCCTTGACCTCACTATTATCACCAAAGGTTTGACCCACATAGAACATGCACTTTTCAAGAGATTTTTCTTGATTTTTCTAAGTCTTCTTAAGGCCTTTTTCCTAAGCTTGGTAAGCTTATCATCTCACACATCTTTTGATCCACTACCAACGACTCGTTACTTACAATTGAATCAACATCTATTACTAAGTGCATGAACTTCTTTCCTGTTGGCAAATATTATGGTCCTTCAAAGTTTGACATGTTACTTCTATAAACATACATTATCCAATTATCTATACATCATATCTATTAGGCTATGAACTTTGTCATATTCATCAAAAATTTTTTCCTTAGTGCCTTTTTCTGTCCTTTTTTAGAGTACCTGCTCTACTCTATCCAGTGTTTCCATGTCTTGAACAAGCTCTAACAACTAACACGGTCATCACATTCATAATACTTTGTTAAATAATGCACATATCTTCCACATCTGAATTAACACGTTACTTATCACAGGGTCTCCAATGGTTTGTTCATTCCGAATCGTTAACTCGCTATCCCCCTCTTCAAGTAAACAAAATCCTGTAACGGTATTTTATAACAGATCAAAACATCATCATGCTTGCTCAGGTTCAAACATAACTAGTCATGATAAGCACTAGTAAGTAGTAGCTGACACATCTTTTAAACCCACTGTTTGCAAATCATGCAAATCAATAAGACACACATGGTCCGACAAATCAACATAAAACAATTACCTCCCTCTAAACCCTATTAAAAATCACTAAACTTCCACCAAACAATCCTCAAACAAACAACCTTCGTTATCTGAACCCGGAGTAATTTCAAACCCGAATTCAAAAGGATTTAGGAGAAAACAACGCTTTCCCTAATTCGATGCTTTCATCAACGTCTTTCTGACTTTGCCAGAGTAGCTTACTTTTCCCTAACCCTCGTCTTCGTGAGTTTAATGCGTGCATATGACTACTGTAAGGGTTTTTGTAATTCCTGATGATCGAGATGCTGCGGAGATAGGGTTTTATAAGAGATTCGCGTTGGACAATACCTCGTTTTTGACGTAGGGTACTTCTTAGTTTGTAACTTTTATTGCTTAGTACCAGAATTGTAACGTTTAAAACTTAGTACTATTGCGAACAATTTTTGCTAGTACCAACATTTGAAATTCTAGTAAAAACAAGGAAACGGTGTAATTTTTTCACAAATAAGGACTGTAATAAAATGTAACATTAAATTAATCGGGTTAGACACACAGTCCAGCGGTGGACTGTGTGCACATATAAAACGCAAAACGTCTCAAGTTCGAATCCCGTCTCACACACGCTGCCTTAATAAAATCCATTGTTTTTGTTTACTGAACCGGAGTCGCCTTAGATATATGTTAAGTATATTGATAACCGGAAGGGTGGACTGTGTGTTTGTTTATATCGCTGGTCACAAGTTCGAGTCCGGCCTCTTACATCGACTCGGACAATTATCAACTTTTTAAATAGAGTCAGAAATGAAAGCGGATAATTTGTATTTAAGTATAATAAAAGTGGAAATATATAACATGTTAAACACACAGTCCAGCGGTGGACTGTGTGTTAGATTAAACCACAGGTCCCGAGTTCGAGACCTGTGGAGTGCAAGACCGGTCCGCTTAAACTGTTTTTAAAATAAAATTGATTTTCTGTTAATTCTAAAATTTAATGTATATATGTAATTAAAATCGGATATATAACGGGTTAGACACGTAGCTCAGTTGGTAGAGCTGCGTGCACGCGTACGGGAGGTCTCGGGTTCGAGCCTCACCCAGCGCACAATAATATGCCTCGAACCGGTCAACGCCGGTCAAAGTCAATGGTCAAAGTCACTGTAGCAGAAAAAAATAAAATATTTTTATTATTTTTTTATTTAATTATTTTATTTAAAATCAATTAAAAATACTTAAAAATAACATTTTTAAGGTTAGAAAATAGCCTCAAACTCACAAAAATACACCCAACAATCCTACTAAAATAGTTTAATAAAATCCGTTTACTTACCAAACCATAATGCGATTTATCTAGGTTAAATCTCACTCGTGGTTAAAACCACATCGCGTGCATTCAACGTCATCAACCGAACGCACCCACTGTGAGTGAATCTTACAATTCCCCCTTTTAAATTATACGTTTTGGGGTGTGTCATGTGTTATGAAATTAATTAATTTATTTATTTAAACTTGTGCTATACCACATCATGACTTAAACTTAGATTGTTTTTATTATTGTGATTTACTTATTGCCATTTGTCAAGTCATATGAAACTCATACATTAAGCCCATCAGTTCCTCGTGGGAGACGAGTAGAACATCGCGTGCTTCACATCAAATTCATTATTATTCATGTGTGTATCATTGAGTTTATGTTGTTTGTAGTTGTGTTATTCATATTATCATGTTTATGCAATTCATTCATCAGGCCCCTCAGTTCCTCGTGAGAGACGAGTTGAACATCGCGTGCCTTTAATTGTTCCTTTATTATTCATGAGTGCTTCATTTAACATCTTATGATTGCCGATTAAGTTACATCTATTTTTACTCATGTTTGGTTGTGCACATATTTCATAATCAATTTAAATAAATTGTTCAAATGCTTTCCATAGGATTCACTCGCCAACATTATGTTGATCCAAAAACCTTTTTACACATGATACAGGTGAACAGGTTGAAGCAAGGATAACATAGGATATGCCTTAGAAGAGAACAAAGAAGTTAGATTGTTAGTTAGATCATGTTGTAACATTATTGTAATTTTCCATTTAATTTGTATTAATGAATATGAAACGTTTAATAAATGTCATGAGCTTTGATGATAACCCAATCATGCCCCGATCACCTTTTCCGCTGCGGGTCGGGGTGTGACAGATTGGTATCAGAGCCATGACTATAGGGATATAGGATAGGTTATTAGACCCTTAGAGCCTATACTATAGTCTGCCTAAATTTTAATTTGATTAGGTGGTTACATACAAACTTGTGATATTTATTTGTTTCATATTTGTTTACATTTCAGTCAAACATACATGCTTATATACATATTCATTATACATATATACATATTCATTATACACATATCGATATTCATGAATTCAATTTATTTTCATATTCTCATTATCCAAAGATTTTGTGCAATTTTCAAATCTCATCAAAGTAAGTTCTGCGACGGGCATGTAGTAACTGGAAGGGTACGAGTACCGGTAGTCGGAACGTCCTGTCTAGGCTGGCATTCGTATAAATCCAATATAACGGACCAGTTTGCCTACCTGGGGACCAACGATGAGAGTACGAAGGACCTATTAGGCCAAAGCATGCCACACCAAACATCGTTCGAACTAACCCTACTTTGAGGTGTCACCGTGTCTACACCTGGACACATTCCGAACATCACACGTTGTATACATATTTCTCGATTTTCTCCGGGTTTTTGTGTACGCAACCAGGCAGAAACCGTGCGAACCATATGAAAAACCGGTATTCATGGGGGCCCACATGATTACACAGGTAAAGTATGGCGGCATGACGGGCCTCACAGCGAGCAAAGCCCAAGACATCCTATGGATGTAGTATTTTTCTATAATTATTTTATGAATGTTCATCCTTGAATGCGACCCATGATCTCAAAAGCATCCAACTCATACTCTTGTCATGTATTCATTGTAGATGTCTTCTAACCTCGCCCGTAGGAAGACGAGAGCAAGAAAAGCCCGCGAACGCATGGTTGCCTTAATCGCTCAACAAATGGCTGCCGTAATACCCAACATTGTAACCCAAGTTCAACAAGCACTTACCAATAATCCTGTCAATCAAGCAAACCAAAACATTTTCAACTCTCCCTCAAATACCACTAAATGTACCTACAAGCATTTCAAATCATGCGACCCTCCGAAATACAAAGGGACTGAAGGTGTCACCGCACTCCTCCATTGGTTTGAAGAAATGGAGAATGCTTTTCTAAATTGCGATTGCCCTGATGATCGCAAAGTGCGTTATGCTACCGGTCGACTATATGGGATAGCACTTACTTGGTGGAATACAGAGAAGGCCAAACGAGGTGTTGAAGATGCTATGTCCTTAACTTGGAACGAATTGAAGGAAATCATGACCAGACGATTTTGTCCAAGGAGCGAAATCAAGAAATTAGAAGATGAATTTTACTCATTGAAGCAAATGGAAGGAGACCACACCACCTACAACAAAAGGTTCCTCGAATTACATCAAATGTTTCCCAACATGTTTTACTCCCTCTACCGTTTGATCGAGCACTACATTCGTGGTCTTCCGTCAAAGATTCAAGACCCTGTGATAAGTACCAAGCCTGCAACTTTGGAAGCAGCAATGGAGCTAGCAACAGAGCTCACGAGAACCGAATCCGAAACAAAGACTTCAACGAGGAGAAGAAGAAGGATAAAGAATCGACTGAAACCTCCGACTCCACTCAACCCGAATCACTTTCTCAACCCAATCCTAAGAGAAGAAGAGTCGGGCGACTTTTCGCTGCTACTCAACGAAATCAACCCGTTTTTCATGCCATACCCATCCGAGCTATCCCAATCACCCAAGTGGCACCAACTCAGCTTACCCAAATAAGAAACCATAAACTTGGACCTCACCCTCGATGCAACAACTGTTTTTATCACCATCCCCTTACTTTACCTTGCCGGCTATGTACAACTTGTGGACGCTATGGTCATTTGAGCAATGTTTGTCGCACCTTTCAAGACCAAACCTTTTCCCCTACTCAAAACATGGCCCAAACTTATCACCAAACCCAACACCCATGTTCCCATATGCTCGAGCTTGCTTCAATTGTGGCGACCCTACCCACCTTAGAAACATATGCCCTCAATTGGTTAACGTTATCAACACTCAAGCCCAATCAAACCCAGTTAACCAAGTAAACCAAGAAAACCCAACCACTATGCCACCAGCAAGAGGAAGAGTCTTCAATATCAACGCCAATCCTGTCGAAGATAATGACGGCCTAAACGAAGATACTCAGCTAGTCCTCTTCGCCGAAGATCCAGATTCAACTCCTATTGTTTAGTCTTATGTTTTTCTTTATCAATGTGTAGACTGTTAGAGAAATTATTGGATATTATATATTATATATTGTTTTCAGTATATGCTTTTGCGAGGCCGTAGCTCCCCATCCATCGAGGTTGAGTTTGATCCCCATTTTATTATGGGTTGATCAGGGCGTGCCCGCACGATCGGCTCCGTTTGTTTGAGCCTTGATCGGTTATTTCATTTTACATTTCAAATACATGCAATACGTTCGGCTCCGTTTGATTGAGCCTTGAGCGCATATTTCAATTTACATTTCCAGTTCATGCAATACGTTCGGCTCCGTTTGATTGAGCCTTGAGCGCACATTTCAATTTACATTTCCAGTTCATGCAATACGTTCGGCTCCGTTTGATTGAGCCTTGCACAGACAATTTCATTATCAGTATCTTGTGGTTGTGGTGTTTGTAGTAGAGTCGCATCGAACTAACCATAACTGCGGATAAAGTCAATGAAAATTTGACAAGGATATGGTGGATACGCCGATGGTACTTCCTATATATAAGTATTCTTGCCAAAGGATCAGAGGCATTATCAGGCGGTTATGAGAAGTTCCATGTAGGATTTAGTATTGCCTTGGTTGGAATTTGTGTTACATTGATATCATCATGTTATTTAAAGAGATTGGATTGTGTTCCATTTCTACATAAAACTAACCTCTCCATCATAATAAACGAGAGAGGAACTTCCATCATTCAAACATATATGCTATCAGAATGTGAATTCAAATATTTGCTGTTGTGTTTATTCATGATCAAATATTTGCTGATGTGTTTATTCATGTTCAAATATTTGCTGATGTGTTTATTCATGTTCAAATATTTGCTGATGTGTTTATTCATGTTCGAATATGAGCTGTTGCGTTTACCTATGTTCAAATATCAGCTGTTGTATTTTTATTTATGTTCATACAGGTTGTAGTGTTAGAAGTTTTGCCTTAGGATATAACCATACTTTCCCAAACGTATCTAAACTCTTATGCATGATATCATTTTTTAGCGAATCATTCCTGTTTATCAATACTCATACAGTAGGCAACAAAAAGCGATTCCTGAATAGGGTACTTAACCCTTACAAGGAACGTTACCGCCTCGAACAAAAACTTAAGCCCTTATTTTGTTAAGCATACAACTGTCAAACAAAACATCATCATTCTTTTAGTCAAATATATCACAATTTAAATTTCGGGACGAAATTTCTAAAAAAGCAGGGGATACTGTAACATCCGTCAAAAACGGATTTACCAAACCCGCTCCATTTATCAACCGAACAGTCAGTCAAAAATTTTCGTTGCGAATTAAATGCCCAAAATATTTTTAAACGATCCGTAATCAATTATTATACGGGAATATATATTTAGTTTTTGAAAAACTGTCAAAAATCGAAAAATAGAAATGAAATGATTCAGCCGGGTTTCGAACCCGGGTCTGTACGAGTCACTCAGCGGCTTATCACCTCACACACAAACCACTGCGCCACTTGTTCCGTTTGTTAAATAATAGAATCATTTAATTGATAAAGTGACTTTACGAATTCAAAACCGGCGCCCAATCAGTTCAGTCGTCGGAATCCCGGTAAACTCGCGAGTCTTAACTACAAATTTACGTTATAACGTAAACCTTTAATCAGACATCGGTTATAACCGATGTTTGAAGTCCGCGACACTTTTCAAAACCGCCGGAAAATTTAAATCAAAGAACCCAGTCCGAAATCAGACCAAATACATCTCGTTTCTCTCCTATAAATTGACCCACAACCGACGACAAACACTTTCGCTCAAAAATCACACCTTTTCTCGGCGTAATTCCACTCGCCGGAATAAACCTGTTCGTCGCCGGAAAACCGGTTTCCCCATTGCCGAGCTTTTCTGAACCTCTGAAGCTTATACCGGAGATACCCTTACCTTTTCCAAACTTTTCGGAGACTTGCTGCTGCAAGACACTGACGCCGGAGTTGAATCCTGTCGCCGGAGTTCTGCCGGAAAACAGAGGGTCCAGTCGGTATACCTCTTTTGCTTAATTCTTTTTCTTTTCACTTCTATATTACCAGTAATTAACCTAAAACGCTAAGAAATCGATTTAAAATTTTGAAAACCAGTCTATCACCGATTTCTGGTTATTCTTTCAGTGAAGAAGATGATGAATTGTTATCATATAAGTTTAATTAAAATCATGAAATTAATCGGGTTAGACACACAGTCCAGCGGTGGACTGTGTGCACATATAAAACGCAAAACGTCTCAAGTTCGAACTGTTTCCTTTTGCTTAGGTACCTGCTCTACACTCTCATTCTCAGTGTTTCCATTGTCTTGAACAGAGCTCTGAACAACTACACGGTTCATCACATTCTCATAATACTTTGTAAAAACTGCATCAATATCTTCCACTAGTCCTGAATTAACACTGTTACTTATCACAGGGTTCTCCAATGGTTTGTTCATTCCAATTCTTACCCTGCTTTCCCCCTCTTCAAAGTAAACATTAAATTCCCTGTGAACAGGGGTATTTTTTAACAGAATCAAAACATCATCATGCTTGCTTAAAGGTCTCAAACCATAATCTAGGTCATGATAAGGCACTAGGTAATGGTAGTTGAGACTTGACACATCTTTGTAACCCAACTTGTTTGCAATATCATGCAAATCAATAAGACTAAAATGGTCCCTGTTTAGCAAATCCACATAAACACAATTACCTCCCTCGTAAACCCTATTAGAAAAATCACTAAACTTCCCACCATGATAAACCTTCAAACTAAACAACTCTTCGTATATACCTGAAACCAGGAAGTAATTTGTTAAAACCTCATTTATTCAAAAGAGATTTAGGAAGAAAACAAAACCTTTACCGTAAATTTCGAGATGATTATCATCATCGTCTTCTCTGATTTGCCAAGAGGTGAGCATTTTGCCCTAACCCTCGTCTTCGCTGATGTTTAATGTGCAGTGGATATTGATACTGTAAGGGTTTTTGTAATTCTGATGATCGAAGATGCAGGGGAGATGGGTTTTATAAGAGAATTCGCTGTTTGGACGAAAATACCCTCACGTTTTATGCACGTGAGGGTGACTTCAGTTAGTTTGTAACTGGGTTATTGCTTAGTACCCGACATTGTAACGTTTTTAAAACTTAGTACCCTATTGCGAACAACTTTTTGCTAGTACCCAACATTGAAATTTCTAGTAAAACACAAGGACTAACGGCGTAATTTTTTTCACGAAATAAGGACTGTATAAAATGTAACATTAAAAGGGAAATCAGGTAAATTTGAAACGGTAAGAATCCACGTGTAATTAAATGAATATACGAAATGAAAGTTATAACAATTGTGTCATGTGTCCCTAAAACTTTACTTTTTAAGTATAAAGTTATAGATAAAGAATGTATATAGAGAGAGAAAAATGTCATGTGTCATTAGGCATTAGGCATATAGATATAGATAGAGAACTTTTTTATTTAAATACATATATTTAATTACATATATATATATGCATATAGAGAGAAAGATAAAAGTTTTGCTCATGTGAACAAATACATAAAACAAGAGAAAATAGGTTTATCCTGAGGTGCCGCCGACAGGTTTGGTTCTTGGTAAAACTAGGCATCGCATTTCCGTAAAATTATATGTTTTTCTTCGTCTTAATGTTTATTGCTATTCGACCCCCAAGATTTTAATATATTTGCACATGTATACTTTATACGACTTTTGATTTTTTTTTTCTCTACTTTTTTTTCTCAATCTTTAAACTATTAGTCTATTACAAAGGCAACGTGCATTTTTAATAGATCCATAAATATAATATATATTTCCGTTCTTGTTAGAACTATTTATATTTTATTTGACAATTTTTTTCTCTATTTTTTTCTCAATCTTTAAACTATTAGTCTATTACGAATGTTTTAGTTCATCACAAGTTAATAGTTTAACTCCAAGAACCTATGTGGTTGTCATCTATGTGTGAACCTGCATAAGTAGATTAATACTTTTTTTATAGTGTAAAAGTAAATAATAAAAATCTTATGACAGTAAATTCTAAGTTTATTTTGCTATAATACCTATAATATATGTAAGTAAGAAAAACATCAGTTCCTCAACTTATTCTACCTAGGGGTGTAACGGAGGCAAATCGTAAGGGAGCTGGTCAAGAGCGAAACGTTAAAAGCTTGAACCGAATCGAGCTTAAACCGGAATAAATAAACTCGTTTAACAAACAAGTCCGAACCGAACTTCACTTGTCGAGCCGGCTAGAAGCCTAAATGAGCCTTATATATATATATGAGAAAAGAGCCCGGATAGTCCCTTTGGTTTACGTCAATTTCACCTTTAGTCCCTACATTTTTAAAATTACAGCTATAGTCCCTAACTTTGGCAAATTCGTTCTCGGATAGTCCCCGAAACAGATAGGGGTTAGTTTTTGGTGTTAGCTAGGTGAGAAATGACCAAAATATCCTTTATTAAAAAAAATCATGAATTAATTAAATGTTTATAAAGATAAGTGGACCCCACCTTCCCAACCTTCTTCATCTCTTGACACCACCACAACCTAGCAGCCATCACCAAAACCCTTCCTCATCTATCAAAACCTGCAACAGCCGACAACTACCATCTTCACACTCAGATTGAACTCCTCCATATTCACACGTATATTATTCCAAATTAGTATACTTGAGCGAAATGTACTACTTGAGAAGCAGAATATACAAAGAGTTAATGGATATAGAACATCACCAGTCCCACCACCTTCTTTAACTTTGAGCAGTTGGGCTTTTTTTTTTTAATCTTTTGACCTCCGATTAGATAACCTCTTTTTCAATTGCCCATTTGTTAAATATAACTGCACTGACAACTTTGCTAGAACCTGCTGTGATGGATATGGCTCCACTTAAGATCAAATCAAGTAACAATTCTATTAAAAACAAAATAATCAGCAAAATTGAGATAATTATTAAAAAAAACAGAAACCAGCATAAGTTTTCTCAAGAATCCCCAACTGAAAATGTGTCTTCATCTTCTTTCTCATCCTTGGCTCACTACGATCCAATACTGGTCAAAAAGATCGACACGAATGACGTCTGAGTGTGAAGATGGTAGTTGTCGGCTGTTGCAGGTTTTGATAGATGAGGAAGGGTTTTGGTGATGGCTGCTAGGTTGTGGTGGTGTCAAGAGATGAAGAAGGTTGGGAAGGTGGGGTCCACTTATCTTTATAAATTTTTAATTAATTTATATTTTTTTAATAAAGGGTATTTTGATCATTTCTCACCTAGTTAACACAAAAAACTAACCCCTATCTGCTTCAGGGACTATCCGAGAACGAATTTGCCAAAGTTAGGGACTATAGCTGTAATTTTAAAAATGTAGGAACTAAAGGTGAAATTGACGTAAACCACAGGGACTATCCGGGCACTTTTCTCTCTCTCTCTCTCTCTCTCTCTCTCTCTATATATATATATATATATATATATATAATGTGAAATATGCCTAAATGAAATATAGTATTAATTGCCGGATGGTACCTGTGGTTTCACATTTTTTCATGTTTAGTCCCCACCTTTTGGAAATAGCAGGTATGCTCCCTATGATTTGTTATCTTGTTACTCGGATAGTCCCCTGAGTAAATATCAGTTAGTTTGGAAATAGCAGGTATGCTCCCTATGGTTTGATATTTTGTTACTCGGATAGTCCCCTGACATTTACTCGAGGGACTATCCGAGTAACAAAATAACAAACCATAGGGAATATTCTTGCTATTTCCAAAAGGTGGAGACTAAACGTGAAAAAACGTGAAACACAGGGACCATCCGGGCAATTAACTCCGAAATATATCATGCTTTATATAAAAAATCTTAACTATAATAATTATTTATAAAAAATAAAACATAAATGTGTGTGTGTATATATATATATATATATTAGATAATCATATACAAGCCGAGCTTGAGTTTAAAAATAAAGCTTAAAACAAGCCGAACTTGAGTTTAGGTAAGTTCAGGTTATACCCGTAACTTTAACAAAGTAATAACAAGAAAAAAGATAAAGAATAATAAAGTACTTAAAGAAAAGGACAAAGATTGTGAGTTCTAAAATAATTTAAGAGTTAATTACTGTTTTCATCCCTGTTGTTTGTCAAAAATCACTATTTCAGTCCATTAGTTTAAAAATTGCGATTTCAATCCCTGTGGTTTCACTTTCCTAACCATTTCAGTCCCTGTGGTTCACTTTCATAACCACTTCAATCCATTTATTCTGTAAGTACAGGGACTGAAATGGTTGCGAGGTGGACTGAAATGGTTACGAAAGTGAAACCACAAAGACTGAAATTGCAATTTTTAAACTAATGGACTGAAATAGTGATTTTTGACAAACCACAAGGACAAAATAGTAATTAACTCATAATTTAAGGACGAGAAATAAATAAACTTTTAGCTTGAAACAAGTCAAGCTTGAGTTTAAGTAAAGTTCATGTTACACCCGTAACTAACAAGAAAAAGATAAAGAAATAAATTTAGTTAAAGTGAAGGACAAAAAATGTGACTTCTTAAATAACTTAAAGGACTTGTAGAGAAATAATGAACATAAGGCGGTGGTGTCTGGTGGGGCATATTATTCATCTAGTTTTTGGCTTCTCTTGACAGCATTTGTAATGTTGTGAATGGAATTTCGTGTTTTTGACAAATCTTTCACATGATTTATAATAAACCCTAGGTTTTAGAATGTTATACATGTGCATCCCCTATTGAGAATTGACGTTTTGGCTGGTGAGACCTCATTATATCTTTAAAGGGTTTTGGAATATACTATAGCCCATAGAGTTATGTTTAAGAGATTAATTATATGCATTGTAATAAGATTCGATTCAATTAAAAAAACACCACGAGTTGTGAGAATCATGAAAACTCTTATTTCCTGTGCGAGTTGGCCCAACATCTTTACACAAACATAGGTGAAAATGTTATAAACACAACTGTAAAAAAAATAACAAAAAAAATTGCCGAGTCGATAAGTTACGCCTAATCTAAATTTTGTTTATGCTTGATGTAAATTTTGTTTACGTCGATGTAAATTTTTTTACATCCTACGTAAATTTTTGCATGCGACATTTTTTTTTTATTTTTTTTTTGGAACAAGTGATTTTTTAAAGATTTTTTAGAATACATATATATATATATATATATATATATTTTTGTAACGCCTCGTATTTCCTAGATTTATTATTTTTATAAAAATTCACGCTCTTTTTCTATTTCCTGAGTCGCAACTACAATCGGATCGAAAAACGGTTTGAAACGGAAACTACGCGTTGTTACGTGTTTTTAACGAAACAACAACCGAACGCGACCTTTTTCGATGTCTTACATTTAATTCCTGTGTTTAAAACTTAAATAAAATTATACGCTATTTCATAACGTTCGGGCGCAGAAATGGGCTTCAGAATCGCGTTCGGGCCACTCTCAGGCTTTGAAACCCAACCTTCAAACCCTTACCACTTAACCTACCTATTTAACCCTCTCAAACCTCATCTTCTTCATTTGTAGAAAACCCTAGCCCCCCTCAAAGAACCCCCATCCCTGCTCTCCCCTGCATTTTTCCATCGACACCTTCCCCTCTCCAGCCACATCCATCACCTCCAACCTTCGCTCTCCTCTCTCTCTCTGTATTCGAGGCCGCCGGTCACCATTTGTGGTGGCGGCGCGCCTGTAATCAAGCCGCTGCGGCAGCACACGGGGACGAAAGCAATGGGGCGGCGGCGGTGGTGGCTTAGCGATGATGGTGCAGCAGCGGCGACGGCGATAGCAGTTCGCGGGGCGGCAGCAGCGGTGTTAGCCGGCTCGGGTTCATCTGGGTTCAGGTCTTGCTTATTCTCGGTTCTGATTTCAGGATTGTCGAGTCTATAACCCGGTTCTTATTCCACTTCTTAATCTCAGATCTTGTTCGTTTGATTTCAGGTTTGAGTTCCGGCCGACGTCAATCAACTCCGGACGACGTCAGCTCGGTTCATGTTCAGTCCAACCCGGTTCTAGTTCGAGTTTCAGCTCAGTTCTGGTATCGACTTCAAGTTCAGGTTTCGGTTTCTCGGTTCAGGTAAAGTTTTCAGTTTATTCGGTTCGAGTATGTAGTTCAGTTTCAGTTTCAGTTTCAGTTTCAGTGTCGTTCGGTTCAGGATAGAAATGGTTCAGGTTTTGTTTGTTTATATTTCGATTCAAGTTCAATGGTTGTTGTTTCAGATTCGGTTCGGTCTTGGCTCGGATTTTAGTTCATGTTTGGCTCGGATTTTAGTTCATGTTTGGCTCGGGTTTCGGTCAAGAACAGTCAACCGACTTAGTTGGGTGTTCCGGCTCAAGCTCAGTCAATTCGGGTCTCGTTTCAGTTTGGTGTTCGGTCAACTCAGGTCAAACCTGGTCAACTGTGGTCAAACAGTCACGGGTTAGCTTCGGTTCAAGATGCGCTCGGGTCAGATTTCATGTTCAAGATGCGAGTTATGGTTAATCGGTTCAGTCGCGATTCAAACTTGGTTTGGATCATTTTTAGTTCGGGTTTGTTTCGGGTTCATGCCCTGTTCGGATGTCGAGTCAGCGGGTCAGATTTTGGGTCAGTCAACGCTGGTCAAAGCAAGTCAACGCTGGTCATCAGCCAACTCGGTTAACTGTCGGGTCAAACCCGGACGACTCGGTCAGTTCGGGTAACACACGAGACTTGTAACGACGCTAATATTCTTTTTATATATTTATTTATTCTATTTTGCTAACGCGACCTCAAACTTTATATGCTTTATTTATAAAATCCATAGAAATATATGTATAATCATACTATGTTAATTGATGCGTTTTGTAAAATAATCGACACTTGTGTTGTCGGGATCATCCAAAAACAAAGGGAAACTCTGCCCGTTTTTTGACAAAAATATACATATATTTATTATACTTCCCGACAAAGATATATTTAGTTAATACGTTTTTCGACAAAATATATTATCTAACGACAAAAGAGATATACTACGGTTTTCGTAAAAGATATATACAATTAACTATTACTCTTTTCGTAAATATATCACATATATATTATTCTTTTCTTTCCTTCAAAACATATATAGATCTAGTAATCTTTGCGTCAAAAAAATATGTATTTTGCTTATTAGTTAAACATCAAAGATCGCGTATCACATCCAATGGATTTTATATAATAATAAATATATCGGTAGTTACGCTTATTTATTATTTTTGACAAACACTTCCATAACACTTTCGACGAAATTAAATTTAGAATCGTTACATGAGCTATGTTTTATATGCATGCGTACATTCAATTCCAATTCAAATCCTCGGTCTTAATTCCGAATACTCATACCTTATCGTTTGCTCGTTAAGGTGACCTCGGTGTCCCCTTTCTCCCACTCATCAACTCGTCGCAGATTACCAAAGAAGACTTAGCAATTTTGTGAGTACACTCGACCCACTTTTGTTTATATCACTTTTTGGGTGTAACATGTTTCCATATACAAAAATCACAAACACTTAAACTTTATGAAACGCACAAACAATCCTATACACATGACTACTTGAATCGTATACTTGTTGCTTGTCTGGGGATAAACGTTATGCTATGCTTTAGTCATTAACTATTTTTAGCCTTTGTTTGACATGCTTAGCGCTATAGGAATTCACGCATCCACCTCCATCGTGTTATTCGTGAGGTCATGTTAAAACATCGTGATTGCGTTACGGGTTTGATTATTAGCATTGCATGCCTTGATATTGCTCTTGTATAGATTTGGTTGCCATGAGGATTGTTAAAACTTTATTCGTATACGTATGCTATGCTTAAACTTGTGTACTCGCCTTTGCTTTTGCATTGACTTTATTTTAAAACATGTTACAGGTTGAAGGAGATGACGCTATGAAAACAATATAGCAAGGACTAGATACACACAAATTAGACGTTAGGTTTAATGTCGACGTATCAATTTTGTTATGACTTTGCAAATGTTAGGTTGTTCTTTGTTTTGTTACATTGATGTATTTGACAATTCATATGAAATGAAATATGGTTTAATTAATTATTGTCACTTAATAATGTTGTGAGCAATGAGCAATCTCGTTTTCGTCTCATCCCGATGTTTCCGCCATCGGTTGGGGTGTTACAATTTTTTTTTGAAAAAACCTTTGGAAGACCTAGTTTTCATTGTTCTCAGAACTCAACATGATTCTCATCTTACCATTTCCCCATTATAATATCATCATCATACTCAGTAAATCTTTCAAATAACAAAGCTAAGGTAGAGTCTGAGGAGGGTAAGATGTAGAAAACCTTACCTCTACCCCGTAGGAAAAGAGATGCTGCTTCCAGCGAGACCCCCGACTCGATAGTAGTTTTGCATCAAGCTTTGGACATAAGACAAATAACACTCAGCAACTGGGACAAAAACCAATTAGTGCATATACCCCCTTTTCTTTCAGCTATCAATGCCACCACATGATGCATGATTAACCGTCCCTCTCTTTTTAACGTTATTTTCACGAAATTAGTAAAATAACGTTAACATTAGTGCACTTTCACTTTTACCCCCTGAAGACCCACACATATATACATTATATGAGCATACCGCAAGCGGGGCGTTATGAAGTATAATAATCTCATGATGGTTATGATAAATGGTTAAAATGCAATAGTAACCCCTAGTAGAGAGGCACAAAACTAGATTTTGGGCCAAACCGAATCGTTTTAAAACCAGTTTGGGTTTTAATCAAAGGAAGTCATCGATCCAATCCAGTTCGGATTTGAAACCAGTTTTTAAAGAAAATTATATACGGTTGGGTTTTGAAACTGATTTTAATCTGCTTTGGTTCGGTTTTAACTGGTCATATATTCTTAAACATAAACTCAAATTGGCGGACCGAATTGGTTTCTAACCGGTTTCACCTAAACTGGTTTCTGCATAGGTTTTGACTCCAAACGCAACAATATTAAAATTTTCTAGAACTTATATATATGGTTTAACTAACATTATGCAAATTATTGAAGATCATCATGCAACTTATGTTTGTTCTTAGAAATCTAAACTTTAGTTATCTTATGTTTAATTTCATCTTAACACTCGTGTGTCTTTATAGGAGTACTCATGTGTACCTTACGGGTTGAGCTAGAAAAAGAATTACCCTATAATATGATGTACTTCAATTTTCAACTACTCATAAATCACAATCTACCGACTTATTTGACAATTTTTATAATATTTAAAGCTAGTGAAAAGCATCTGGCAGCTGCTCAATTGTTGGTTCATCTATCGTCTAATTACTAGTGTTTATAACATGTTTCTCAAATTAAAATGCCTCTTGATACAAGTCAAGGCCTTACCTTATTGGTATATTGTTTATTGCAAGTGTTGAAAAATGTAATTTTGCCAATGTGAGAGGACCAATATTGTTAATCTTCGCAAGAAAAAGCAAAAGAGTAAATTGCACAAAACGTCATTTAAGTTTCACCAATCTTGCTGGTTTCAGCCTTAATCTTTAAAAGTTGCCAAAACCAGCCTTTAGGATTAAATTAGTTATGGGTTTCATCCTTTATCACTAACCCAGTTATTAAATCATGTTAAATGGCATCACATGCAAGCCATGTGAGGGTAAAACCGTCTATTTCATACTTAAAGGACGTTTTGTGCAATTTAACCAAAATTTTCCCTTCAGCTTCTTCCACTTCTTTCAAAACCTCTTTTAACCTCTCTTCAAACTCACCTCTATATTTAGCTCCAGCAATCAGTGCACCCATTTTACCTCTAAGCTTCTTCCCTTCTTTACCTCTAAGCTTTTCCACCTCACTTTTCACCCTGGATGCACTCACTCCAGCTTCTTTCAAAAGATCCCCAATTTGTGAATCTTCAAGAAGCCCTAAAATCAACTGATCAACCGCCAAATGAGTGTCGCCGCGCGATTTTTGCAGCGATTGAGCCCGACGAATCGTTTTGATTAAAGAAGTACTAGCTGGAACTTCATCAGGTGCAGGGGACTGTGAAGGTAGTTTTTTTAATGCTATATTGAAATCGAGAAGTGTGTCGACTTCCGTTAGGGTTTCAGGCGAAGGGTCGGCGTATGTTAGCAAAGTGGCGGAGGAGATGAGGATGAGGAGGATGAAGAGGATGAAAAATTTGGTTAAATTGCACAAAACAGGTCGGCGTATGCTGCAAATATGCCACTGCCGGTAATCTCCTTTAACTTGTACCCTGAAACAGGTTTCCTGCGATCACCAAAAGGAGTCCAAAGTTGCATCATATGAAAGAAACATATATAATAGAAAAGACTTCCACAAAACATTATTGCACATAACATTCGGTGACACCGGTTTGTCAAACAATCACTCCACGAATTACAACAAATTTAAAATAAGTTAACAGGGGAATTTCAAATGATAAATAACATAAAGAGAGGCCTTAACACCATTATCAATCACTTTGGTATCAACTGTGTGTAATATTTTACCAGAAAGGGTATACAATTATACAAGACTTGCACCCTATCTAGAAGAACAAAGAACAACCCGGTTTTGATCGGAGAACCTGGTGTGGGCAAGACCGCTGTTGTTGAAGGATTAGCTCACAGGATTCTACGAGGTGATGTCCCGAATAATTTAAGCGATGTGCGGGTTGTGGCATTGGATATGGGTGTAGCACCAGCTGGAGCTAAATATAGGGGTGAGTTTGAAGAGAGGTTAAAAGCGGTTTTGAAAGAAGTGGAAGAAGCTGAAGGGAAAAATTTGGTTAAATTGCACAAAACGTCCTTTAAGTATGAAATAGACGGTTTTACCATCACATGGCTTGCATGTGATGCCATTTAACATGATTTAATAACTGGGTTAGTGATAAAGGATGAAACCCGTAACTAATTTAATCCTAAAGGCTGGTTTTGGCAACTTTTAAAGATTAAGGCTGAAACCAGCAAGATTGGTGAAACTTAAAGGACGTTTTGTGCAATTTACTTAAAGGAAAAAAAGAAAAACACATTCCACCTTCCTGAAAGAGAAACTTGAAGATTTTGTGATGGTGGTAGGGTAGAGTGCAAGGTTGGACACTTCAAACTATTTGTTTTGTTTCTAGAATTTTAAATTTAATAACTAAATTAGTTGAGTGAGAAAGAAAGCTCCTTGATTAAGAAATCTCACCGTGAGGGCATCGAACATGTTAGAAGTGTACATAGTCTTCATAAATGAGGGCATTAAATTCAATAACTATTAGGTAGTACACAATTATTAAGCCACAAAATTAATGTTATTTGTGAAAAATTCAAAAGATCACAAATTAAAAAGTCAAGGTTTTTGTTAAGAAATCTCAATCCTATGGAGATACGGTTAAAATCACGACAAATGGAATGAAAAACAATGCACACTAACAAAACAAACGTAATCCATTACCTATTATCAAATTTATATCGTTAAATCTATTTTAATTTAAGATTTTATTTTTCTAAAGATATATGTCTTTTAGTGAAGAAAAAAGTATCTCTAAGTCAATTACACCCCGATCCATAATACAAAGATTTCCTTACGTACATCTTATCCTTGAAATAAATCTTGCATGCATTATGGGGTACGAAACTTAATACAAAGGTTGGCTTACGGATATCATATCCTTGAAATAAATCTTGCATGCGTTATGGAGCACGAAGCACTTGTTTAGGAGCCTGTGTCCTTATACTTCATTAACAACAAACTCTACAACTCAATAATCACCGTTAAAATAACATTTATACTGAACGATATCGAACTCCTAACCTTTTTTATTCCGCAAAACTACACAAACAACCTATGCTTGCTTCTTTTTGAAAAAAAAAAAGATATATTATTCTATTGATAACAAATTTCAACCCACACTTAAAATACACTAATGAAGATTAGAGATGTCATCAAAAAAACCTACACAAAACTCACAAATCACAATCTCTTAATTTAATATTGAACCCTAACCAAAATATCTTTTGCTTGCACTTTTGACTTGTACCAACTCATACCCTCCTTCCTACACCACCAGCTGCCACTCTTTAACAAATACTTATTTACCACCCAAACCCTCTTATTTATACTCTCACACATTCTAGTCTCTCGTTGTAGTAGTCTTCCACTATTTCCTTGAGCACCTCCTGCCAAAAGGTCAGTCTTGATTCTGCAGCTCAATCATATTATCAATCTGGATGATTACATTGCATTGTTGTTTGAATAATGAAGTGGGTTTTTGTTGTAGTTAATAATTATTGCTTTTCTTGAGGTACAGATCCAGATCTGTTTATGTATGTTACATGTTAGCTTTGTGAATCACATTGCATACTTTCTGTCTTTAATAAATCAAGCTTGGATCTTGAAATGCCATAGATGTTATTTCTTGAGTCTTTTTTTTGTTATAAATGGATCTACTTTAAGATTTTGATGCATAAAGATGCTATCTTTGATCTAATTTCCAAATGGGTTTTGCAGGATTGCTGTTAAATTTAAATTTCCCACTTAGATCTTGAAATTTCAAAGCAAATTCTTGTTACTTCTTGAGGTTTTTTTAAGTGGATAAATTTAAGAATTTGATGTATAAAGATGCTATCTTTACTCAAATTTCCAAATGGGTAATGCAAGATGGGTGTCAACTTAAATTTCCCACTTAGATCTTGAAATTTCAAAGCAAATTCTTGCCATTTCTTGATTATTTTTTTCAAAGCAAATTCTTGTTACTTCTTGAGGTTTTTTTAAGTGGATAAATTTAAGAATTTGATGTATAAAATCCTATCTTTACTCAAATTTCCAAATGGGGAATGCAAGATTGGTGTCAACTTAAATTTCCCACTTAGATCTTGAAATTTCAAAGCAAATTCTTGCCATTTCTTGATTTTTTTTGGATTAAAGTTCCTGAAGGTAAAGATGTTATCTTTACTCAAATTTCCAAATGGGTTTTGCAGAGTGTTGTTAAATCAAATTTCTCACTTAGATCTTGAAATTACAAAGCATATTCTTGCCATTTCTTGATTTTTTTTTGTATAAAGCTTGCATCTTTAACCAAATTCCCAAATGGGTTTTGCAGGACAGGTGCTAAACCTTCAACCCAAATCATCAAAACCAAATCTTGACAATGAATCCCACCAAAATCTTCATATGTTTCACCACACTCCTCTTCACATACACACTAGCAGCCACTTCACCACCATCACCAATCACCCTAACCCCCACACCTGCACCAGCACCCGCACCGGACTACGTTAACCTCACCGAGCTCCTCTCGGTCGCAGGCCCATTCTCCACCTTCCTTAAATACCTCCAACAAACCAAAGTCATTGAAACCTTACAAAACCAAGCAAACAACACCGATGAAGGCATCACACTCTTTGTCCCCAAAGACAAAGCCTTTGCAAACCTTAAAAAACCATCACTCTCCAACCTCACTGCAGATCAACTCAAACAGCTGTGTCTGTTCCACGCGCTGCCGCATTACTACTCGCTGTCGGAGTTCAAGAACCTCAGTGACTCCGGACCGGTTAACACACTCGCTGGAGGCTCCTACACTTTGAACTTCACAGATGAATCCGGGACTGTGAAGATCGGGTCGGGTTGGACCAACACAGAAGTGAGTAGCAGTGTGCATTCGACCGATCCGGTCGCGATTTACCAAGTGAATAGGGTGTTGCTTCCGGAAGCGATTTTCGGAACTGATATTCCGCCTCCGGCACCGGCGCCTGCGCCGGTTCCGGATATCGCTCCGGTTGCGGATGCCCCGGATGCAGATGGGGGTAAGGGTCGGGCTGGGAAGGCGTCCTCGCCTTCGGGTGCGCATAGGGTTGGTGGATGGAGTGTGGGGAGGTGGTTGATGATGGTTGTGGTGGTTTATGGTGGGTTTATGGTGGTGTTGTAAGATATGTGAAGTGATAAGGTTGAATGGCATGATGAAGAATGGAGTTGAGATGGAAAAAAGTTATTCTTTTGATATGGTATTTATGTATTTCATTGATTGATATTGATTGTGTACTTGAATATGAGGTACTTTTGTTGTATAATTTTATGTGCACTACTATAAGAATTCTTGTTTTTTTTTGTTTTGTTTTTGTTATGGTGCATGTGATCATTAGGACTTATTTATGACTTAACCTCTTTTCATCTGGACATGTAGACGGAAGAAAAACCTTTTGAATCACGCCTACACAATGTGTGCGTCATGTAACATAACATCAACATTATGTGATTATTATTGATAGAACGAAACTAATTGGCAAAAGACCCAAAAGCTTTATTAAGACTCCAAAATTACAGACCCTACCAACTAATTGATATATATAATCTAACATGTTCATATTAGACTATTACTAGGATCTCAATTAATTAAGTACATAATAACCATATAACAATTCCTATTCTAACTCAAGTAGGAAACTTGATAATTATCCGCCAATTAATTAATCAATTTTTGTAGCATTTGATATGCACTCAAACGCTAGCTCTGAGCCACCCCACACAACTCTGAAATTCGCTAACAATCACCCACCCTGAATTTCTGAGTCAATGGATCTGCTTTCTGCTCGTTTCCATAAACGTGCTCAACCACCTCTTGGTCGTTTTCCACACATTCATGAATAAAGTGATAACAAGTGTGGATATGTTTGCTTCTACCATGAAAAAATAGATTATTTGATAATGTAATTGCTCATTTATTATCACGAATAAAGTTTATATCGTAATGTTGAGAAGAAAAAATAAAAAACTAAACACAAGTGTGTATTTCATTTTTTAAGTATAAATGAATACCGGTACCGGTACCAATGTTGTTCAAACGGTATCGGTTCGGTAAAAAACTTTGTGCAATACAAAAAAATATTTACAATGATTTACTGTAACACCCCAACCGATGACGGAAATGTCGGTGCGTTAGGTAAGGTAGATTGTTCAAAACACATGGTACTAATTTAAAGTTACGATATAATAGTTAACCAAATTATATTGTGTTTCAATAACCAACCAACACAAAACAATTTGTTTCAAAACATCACATAACCATTGTTTATGATTAAGGTAAACTAAGGCAAGATCCATTTCCTATGTGAAGCAAACTTGAATAAAAAATATGGATTGACATCTGAAACATATGTGAAAAATATGGGTCAACAAAAGAGTTGGTGAGTAGCATATGTTTTAACAAACAACATACGGAAAAAGTTTTTGTGTGACTATGTTATACTAAAGCAACTTGTGTTTAAAAGATATGGTAACAAGGTTGGGCACATTCAAACCTCACGTTGAT
Source organism: Scalesia atractyloides (assembly GCA_947069175.1). NCBI lineage: Eukaryota > Viridiplantae > Streptophyta > Magnoliopsida > Asterales > Asteraceae > Scalesia > Scalesia atractyloides. The sequence goes on along the minus strand of CAMTDV010000030.1, from coordinate 76,582,165 downwards.
AGTCATGGAAATCCAGGGGTTTAACTAACTGAGTAGAAAGACCCCAAAAAGGATTTCCAAGTAAAGTTGACGGATTCTATCATTCCACTGTGGGTCTTCCAAAACACATACAAAAAGTTTTACAAACTGGAAGCAGGAATGGGTGTCAAAACTATAGCGCTATAATATACTACCGTTCGGCTTGATCATAGTTAATGAATGCACACGGTGAGTTATCCAAACAAGTTTCACACAAAAATATTCAGAACACATATAGCCATAAAGTAGTTGAAATGTAAAAGTAATAAGCATATATTTCCCCCAAAAGTAAAAAAGGAAAAAAGGGGTTATGTACTCATCTTGATAATTGATGATGAGTTTGCGTGTTCTCAAAGATTACAAGTAAATCCTAATAATAAGCATCGTTCATTAAGGTTTTGAATATGTTATGATGGTGTTTGTAGATGGTATTGGTTAAAGAACTCTTGGTAAATTGTAAATCCTTTAGTTTTTAGAACATATATATTTTAACAGCTTTCTGTGTTGTTTTCATTTTACGTTTAAAAAATAGTAAACGACATTGAAAAGTTATAAAAATTTTCAGTCCACTAAATTAGAATGTGTTTTACATATGTCATGTAGAAATTTTTTTCTGTTTGGAACCAGGAAAAATGGTCAAAACTGTGGATCTTTACAGATCGTTCCGTTTTACGCTTTAGTTTGGTTTTAAACAGTTGGGGGTCCAAACAGAAGTGTTTTTAAACATATTATATATCGTTGAAACCATATTTCGATGTACCGAATCATGAAGTAAGAGTTTACTTCATTTGGTTAAGCTTTGACCAAGTTATGGTCGTCCAAAGTAACAACACATAATCTGTTCAAAACGGGAAGAACACTTATGTGTTCCCATTGGTCGATTTTTAGGTTTATACGCGTAAATAAAATATAAAACATGTTAGGTTATAGATGTAACATCCGCCAAAAACGGATTTACCAAACCCGCTCCGTTTATCAACCGAACAGTCAGTCAAATTTTTCATTGCGAATTAAATGCCCAAAATAATTTTAAACGATCCGTAATCAATTATTATGCGGGGATATATATTTAGTTTTTGAAAACTGATAAAAATAACAAAATAAAAATGTTTTAATCATGCCGGGTTTCGAACTCGGGTCTGTACCGGTTCAAACCAAACACTTATCCCTTAACCGAACAACCGCTCCGCCACTTTGATTTTCTGATGAATAAAGGAATCAATTAATTCATATATTAAAGTTCAGAAGTCAAAATTCAGTAATTTGCGCCCAAATTAGCAGTCGTCGGAAATCCCGACGACTTCGCCGTTTAATTACGATTTCGCTCAAAATAACCGTAGAATTAACTCTCACAACGGTTATAACCGACGTCTGAACCCGCGACATCAGCTGTAACCGCCGGAGAACGGCTGACTTCGAATTAAGACCGAATTCAGACCCCATTCATCCGATACTACCCTATAAATTCACCCCCAACTCGCCAGAAACATTTCACACTCAAATCGCACCCTTTCTCGGCGAAAACTCACTCGCCGGAAATATCTTATACTTCGCCGGAAATCCGAGTTTTAATCCCTGAGCTTTATTGAATCCCCTAAACCTTTACCGAAGTCACCCACACCCTTTGTAAGCTTTCGGAGGACTCTCTGCTGCAAGATACTTGTCGCCGGAAAAAGATTGCTGTCGCCGGAATTCTGCCGGAAAACAGAGGAGAACCAGTCGGTACTTTTCACGCCTAATTCCTTCCCTTTTTACTTTTATCTCGACTGTAATTGATCATAAAACACTAAAGGATCTTGAATCAACTTTTCGAACCAGTCAGTCGTCACTTCCGGTTAAAAACCAGTGAAGAAGATGACGTTTCAGTAATGGTTAAGTATAATTAAAATCAAGTTATGTCCAGCGGTGGACTGTGTGCACTTTTAACGCTAAGGTCACGAGTTCGATTCCGGTTTCCTCACACGCCGTCTTAATAAAAATCCCTTTTTTCGCAAAACTGAACCGGAGTGTTTTGGGTATATGTTAAGTATATTGATAACCGAGTTTATAACCAAGTGCGACACACAGTCCAGCGGTGGAGTGTGTGTCCGCTAACCCACAGGTCCCGGGTTCGAGACCTGTGGAGCGCACCGGTTTTGTGATTTAATTCATTTTTAAAATAAAGTGATTTCTGTTTAATTCTAATTAATGTATATATGTAATTAAAATCGGATATATGACGGGTTAGACACGTAGCTCAGTTGGTAGAGCTGCGTGCACGCGTACGGGAGGTCTCGGGTTCGAGCCTCACCCGGCGCACAACAATATGCCTACGAACCGGTCAACGTTAGTCAAAGTCAACGGTCAAAGCAACTGTAGCAAAAATAAAATATTTTTTTATTATTTTTATTTAATTATTTTAATTAAAAATCAATTATAAATACTTAAAAATAACATTTTTAAGGTTAGAAAATAGCCTCAAACTCACAAAAATACACCCAACAATCCTACTAAAATAGATTAATAAAACCCGTTTACTTACCAAACCGTAATGCGATTTATCTAGGTTTAATCTCACTCGTGGTTAAAACCACTTCGCGTGCATCCAACGTCATCAACCGAACGCACCCAATGTGAGTGAATTCTTACAAACTCCCCTTTTTATTCATGTTTTGGGGTGTATCATGTGTCGTTTAAACTAATTCTCTTATGCAAATTTGTGCTATACCATTATATGAACTAAACTAGAATGTAACTATTATTGTTTGTGATGTATTACATATTGTCAAAGTTGTATGCAAATTATTTAGGCCCATCAGTTCCTCGTGGGAGACGAGAACAACGCGTGCCTCAAAACTCATACATTAGGCCCATCAGTTCCTCGTGGGAGACGAGAACAACGCGTGCCTCAAAACTCATACATTAGGCCCATCAGTTCGTAAGAACAACGCGTGCCTCAAAACTCATTCATTAGGCCCATCAGTTCCTCGTGGGAGACGAGAACAACGCGTGCCTCAAAACTCATACATTAGGCCCATCAGTTCGTAAGAACAACGCGTGCCTCAAAACTCATTCATTAGGCCCATCAGTTCCTCGTGGGGACGAATCGAACAACGCGTGCCTCAAAACAATTATTTGGTGTTTGTGTGTTCAATATTCAATATTATGTGTTGTGTGAATAAATTTACATCTACATTTACTCATATGTGGTATGCACCTTATTTATAATCAATTGGATAAACTTGTTCAAATGTTTTCCATAGGATTCACTCGCCAACATTATGTTGATCCAAAAACCTTTTTACACATGATACAGGTGGACAGGTTGAAGCAAGGAAAACATAGGATATGCCTTAGAAGAGAACCAAGAAGCTTAGACTGATAGTTAGATCATGTTGTATCATTTATTGTAAATTTCCATTAAATTGTATTAATGAATATGAAACATATAATAAATGTCATGAGCTTTGATTATAACCCAATTATGCCCCGATCACCTTTTCCGCTGCGGGTCGGGGTGTGACAATAGATGATATAATGTGTAGGTTATTATATGTTAGAAATAAAGTGCAAAAACAAAGGATAATAATGCAAGAATAGTCAAAATTTGTGTGAAGAATGACTATAAACAAGGAATGGTTTAAGCTTATGAAACTAGTGGTTATTGAAAGAGCTTAAGGAAAAGAACTTACTACTTCAGAGGACTCCTTTAAAATACCAAGAGAAGTTTGCAAATTAGGAACTAGAGAACTCACATATGACTTTTTGTGTTTTGAGTTTGGGATGTGAATTATGGTACTCAAAGAGGCTATTAACAGCAAATGGAGATGCATGAGGAGACTGGAGTGGACAGGTGTCCATGGATGCTTAGATGGATGATTAGTGTACTATGAGGTGTCAAAACTAGAAGAAATTGTGGCAAGGAAGAAGATAGGTGACAAAACATGGTAAAAATGCCGCTGCCAACGTTTTCTTCGCTGTTAGACACCCGTGTGAATCGCAAGGGGTATTCCATACGATCCGCAGGGACCTCTGACGCGAACAAAAATTAGTTTTTGCCCCTTTTAGCCCCTCAGCTTCATATTTTAGCCTTTTGGCAATTCTAATCCCCCAATTTAACTTAGTTACGTTATGAGGAAAGTTTTAGGCACATGTTACTTAAAATCGTTATGGTAATAGCATTAAGTTAAAACCATTAGTTAATATGTAGGATAACGAATACATGTGAAATAAGAAGTAGAGTTTACTAAGTCCGAAAATGATGGATGGACAAAAACTTGATATTTTTTTACGAAGGTTACATTTAATTACATGAATGTGATCTTATCATATGTAACTCAAAAAATAAAGCTGTGATATGATAAAACGGATTCAACACGTATTTTACATCAATAAAAACCATAGAAACGAATACATATATCGATTCCGGTTCGTTACTTTTCGCTACCGGTACTCATTATGGTTTACGACACAAAACAAAAAAAGTATAATTAATACAACTCCGTCTTCAACATGTAACACCCCAAATTGAAAAAAAAAAACAATGTAGGGGAAAATGGTAATTAAGATTTAAAAAAGAGAGAGGTCAATTATGGAAAGGCTTGACAAGGCCCACTGAAGTATTTTGGGTAACTTGCAAAAACCCTAAAAAGGGTAAGAATCCTAAGCGACAACACCATCCTCGTTTTCCTCTTACCATTTTTTTAGAGAGGGCATTGACCTGATTTCTAGTTTAACCCAAGGAGAGATTCAAGGGGAACGTTATGAAAACGCTTCTTATTAAATTTCAAGCAAGTTAAAGGTGTATTGATCACATTATAGTTGGGTTTGAGCTTGGTTTAGGTATTCTGAAACAATGTAAGGGTTTTCGTTAAATTTCATGTTTTTTTCAAATGGTTATGCATGGGGTTTTCTTAGATTTCAATTTTAGGACCTAAGGACTCATAAAGTCACAAACTTGGCGTGTTTGTAGGTTTCAAATGTAACACCCTAATAAATGGCGGAAAGTATTGGGGTGATACTTTAGATTGTCCAACAACACATGAATAAACTATTAAAGTTGGAATATACATTTATTCAATTTAAATATCCAAACAAACAATTCAAGAGACAACTTGTTCAACATACAAAACAATGAGTCCAACTAAAACTTAAAACTAGGTCCAAGCTCCTATGTGTGACAAGTCTTGGAATAACATCAATTATTATTCCCTGAAACATATGAAAAATCAAGTGCCAACTTTGAAAAGTTGGTGAGCAACATAAGTTATATATATGTATGAATAAAAATGAAAGAGTACAATTCATATGGTGGTATGATAATCATCTAAAGCAAATTGATAAGAAAAATACGAAACTAGGTACACTCAAACCTTTGTTGACATGTATGAATATGAGGAACAAGATTAGAGGTGGACCCAGGTTGATAATTGGGTGGGCGGGGGCACCCCTTGAAACACAAAATTAGTGTATTTTTTAGACAAAAAATCTAATCGCATCCCTTGAAAATATGGTTGAACCCCTCGTCCGCACCCCTAAAAAATAATTGTTGGTCTGCCAACTATTACCTTCTTGTTTGAATACGGTTTCAATCGTCCCCAAACTCCAAGGAGGGTTTTCAATCCTATACCTCTATAATATATTACCGTTCAGCTTAATCACAACTAATGAATGTACTGACTTATAGTTAATCATGCAAGCTACACAAAAGCAACTAGAATCATATAAGCCATAAAGTATTTGAATGGTAGATGTAAACATCATGTATAAAATTTGTATGGTTGAATAAAGCACATATTTGATATTTCCCCCAAAATGTAAAAGTGTAAAACGGGGTATGTTAACTCACCTTAGGTAGTAGAAGATCACACGAAGTTGTAAGTACTAAGGGTGTTGGGAGAATTTCCAAAGTGCTACCCTAGCATAATTAAATAATAAAGTTTAATTAGTATAACTTAGATTGATGTCTAAAGCGTGCTAGAACTATAGGAACTTAGGGATATCTATGCCTAATTTTGGAATACTAGGGTAAATTTTTAACGGATTAATTAAATGAATATTGTATAAAAGTGTTATTAATTATTTTTTTAAAACAATTAATAAAAATAACGTTGTTAAAAAATAATTAGATATAACACAAAGCACTTGCTAAACGATTGGGGAAAATCATTTAATTTGTTTGAACGGGAAGATGATTAATTTAAGAGTAAATTGCGGTTTTGATTCCTTGTGGTTTAGTGTCTATTGTATATGTTACGAAATTAAAAGTCTTGCAATTTACGTACTAAGGTTTTTATTTTGAGTAAAATGCCCGCATAGTTATGTGGTTTGTTAAAATTTCACCTTTAGTCCCAAACTTTCTAAAATTACACTCTTGCTCCTGTAGTTTGACTAGTTGTTACTCGGATAGTCCCTGAAGTGGATGGTGGTTAATTTTCTCAGAGTGTGAAATGACAAAAATTCTCTTATTACTAAAAATTAAAACAAAAATAGATTTTTAGATGGGCCCACAGTTTAATTTTTAAAAATGAAAAAACAACCACATACCCCACCATACACTCCCTTTTACTCATGGATCTATTGCAGGCATACGACGGCGACACCACCGGATGTCCAGTCAATCATCACCTGATTCCTCTCCTACACGCCTCTCAATCACCCCCAAATTCGTTGTCCCAGAATCGCTGACACTTCGATGGAATCCTTTGGCTTCCACTGCTCCAAAAGTCGCCCCCAATCACTGTTTCCTATGCAATCGCAACAAAACCTTATCCAAACCCTTGGACCCCACACAACACTTCGATTGATCACATTGGTGATTTGGAGTACAAACACCGTTTCAGGGTATATATTCCACAGGATGAGCAAAAAAAGAAAGAGGATGAACGAGATTGGGGTTAAAGATACAGGTGGTGCGCGATTGGTGACTGTGGTTTGATTCATCGAAACTTTGGTTCAATCGTTATCATGTAATTTGTTTGAAATAGCGTTGGTTGTTTGATGATTTTGGAATTTGGCGGCCGGAGAAGAAAGGTGGAGGTGATGGTGGAGAAGAAAATTTAGTTGCTGCAAATGGTGGTTCGGTGGCAATATGATTCTAGGTAGTAGTGATATATTTCTTTTATTGTTTTAATTGTTATTTTTTTTAACAATAAGGGTATTTTTGTCATTTTATACCACTTAATTGAGAAAACTAACATCCATCCACTTCAGGGACTATCCGAGTAACAACTAATCAAACCATAGAGAGTAAGAGTGTAATTTTAAAAAGTTGAGACTAAATGTGAATTTTGGCAAACCACATGAACTATCTGGGCATTTTACTCTTTTATTTTATTGCAATTTAAGTCCATTATACTAACACCATCCACCTTCATTTTAAATCTTGATCAAATAAGATGCATATGTTGGATATTTTAGTAATTTGAACTTGACATATGTTAACTACTAATAATATTATTTAGAAAAAAAATATATTTTTATATTTTTTAATTAGGCTATTTTTTATTTTTCTAAATAATGTTTTTTTTTTCTTATTTTAAAGAAGAAAAACATATTTCTCTAAGCTGATTTCAACTTCCTTAGAAAGTTTTTAAAGTCATTTTGAGGCGAAGTAATGAACATTTTTCTGAAATATTCTTTGAATCTTTTGTTAATAAATTAAAATGATTATTTAACATTTGGTTTAATGAAAACAATTGGTTCTTTCCCAATGTGAAGTTAATCTCGTGCACCTGAACCAAATGAAAGAAGTTTTGTATTTCTTTTTTTAAAGGTTTTAATTTGTTATTTTTAAAAAGGTTTGTATACATAAAATGTTTTTGAATGATCGAAAGTGTGGTGGACTTCTTTCGTCTCTTATTTGATAACTTCTATGTCTTGACACGCGATAACGTAAGTATAATGTAGAACAAGGAGATGAAGATGGATGGTTAATTATTTGAATATCTCATTTAATGGTTAATTACTAACATACTCTGTACATCTATCTCATCTGATCAAGATTTAACATGAATGTGGATGGAGTTAGTCCGTGTAGACTTAAACTGCAATAAAATAAAAATCTTGGTGTGTAAATTGCAATACATTTGGATTTTGTAAGATATAGCAATAAGCACTAAAAACCATAAGGACCAAAACCGCAATTTACTCTTAGTTTAATTTATAAGTTAAATCTTTTTAAAAGTGTAGGGGTTGTACGATTAGAGGTGTACAAATCGGGCTTTTTAAAATCGGTTTCCGGTTATTAATCGAACCGGTTTTTTTATCAAAAATAAAAACCGGTTCTTTTTATAATTGGTTTCGGTTACTAACCGGTTTTTTTACTCAAAACAATAATCGGTCCAACAGTTTGGGTCGGTTTTTAACCGGTTTATAAAAAAAAAATCGGTTTCGGTTTTAAAACCGATTCGAAGGTAAAGATCACTAACCGGTCTATAACCTCCGGTTCGGTTCGGTTCTAAAACCGGTTTTAGAAAAACCGGTTTCGGTTCTAAAACCGGTTTTTTGTACACCTCTACCAGTACAATAAGTATAAAGTATTGAGACAACGATCAAAAGAAAGGGGGTGTACGATAAGTATAAAGTATAACGAAGAGACAAAACTTTTATAAAATCAGGCAATTAATCAGTCATGAATTTAACTATTAATAGAAATTTTAATTTTTAAGAAAGGTTAAAAACCCAAAAAAAAAAAAATTTATGATGTGGATTAATGTTGTATATGGTATAAAGTTAATTAAATAACATACCATTTGTAATCTATGCTATTGTGTTTGTACTCTGTTACATTTAATTTAATATATACTAGGTAGACACCCGTCCGATGGACGTGTTGTTGTTATTGTTATAACTATAATGTTCCGTAACTAGTTAGTGTTAACATTTTTCGCCTTATTTTCAAAAAATTATCTCGTTTCTTGCTTTCAAAAAATAATCTCATTTGTATATAAAATATGACGTGGAATTATTTAATGAATTCACATTCGCATTATACTTAAGAATACATTTAACTTGTCGACTGATTAAGTTTAGACACAAGACACGCCTAATAAACCCACAAAACATGTTTAATTTCGATAAACGATTTAATTTCACTAACACAGAAAACGAAGTAATTAGAAATATATTATCTAATACATCATTTAGCTCCAAACCAATATATTCCAAACCAACGCTGTTCCAAACCAATACACGATTCACTAATCCAAATTTCTTTGTTTATTAAATCTGGTCCAAGCCCAAGCCCAAATGTTTGAAAAACAAATATTCAAGTTTCCGCATTGGGTTTTGTGATTCATCGACGGTTCAAGTTCTTGAAAACCCTTACACGACTTGTTGCTCTCGATTCAAACTGAAGAGTCGTTGATTCTAGAAAACGAACGGAGATCATTTGATACTGCACAATCATTACCGCATCAACGACGGTATTATCTTGACCTTCAATTTCATCTTTTACTAATTTACTATATATGCTTTCTTTGATCGAAAATTTCTTATAATTTGGCTTTCTTTTGACGTTGTATGAGTCAATGTTGTTGATTATTTACACGTAAATTATAAAGATTTTGTCTATTTGTGATACTTAATCGGAAGAGTATAACTATTCTTGACATTCACGTTGTTTGGGTATAGGTTTTGATGTATACGTTGATGGAATTTAGATTTTAGTGTTTAACAAATTATGTTTCTCTGGTGAACATTTGGGTATGTTAAGACCGATCTTGAACCTTTTTTATACCGATTTTGATGGTCTTTATTTGGTTTGTTAGAATTGGTATTAGTATTCTTGAAATTGAAGGTGATTGTAGTATATCTATGAAATATTTGATAAATTGGGTAGTATATGTAACGACTAAGAACACTGAGGGTTTAGTTGCTTTGCATGATACTTGTGTTATTTGTTTATATGTGCCTAAATCAAATAAGATAAGTTAATGAGTTTAAGAACAAAGTAGGTTTTAATTTTTAATTATATGATTTGCTGTAAAAGATATATATATATTTCGATCTGTTAAGAAAATACATGTATTCTCACATTTTCTATGGTTTGTATTGTTATTTTGATATATATTACTTGTATCATCTTTTATTTAAATGTATTATACCTTAATGGCTTGTATTCATTTGTTTCTTAATGTTATTGATTTTGATTCTATATAATTGATACTGTTGCAGTTTTACATGACAATGGTTTATGGATTTCCGTGTTACCTTCAAGACTGTAAACGGAAATGTTTGGTTAGTAATCTTATCCGATCCTACTTTAACAATTAATTTTATTTTTTTCATATGATGTCTAGCAATAAAAGAGTTTTATTTATTTATGCTTAGATTTTGCCAAAACAGTATGAGAAATGGATTGAACAGTTAAATTATCTAACTGGAAATATAAACATCCGGACCACAACTGGAAACGTTTTTAAAGTCAGGATCTATCATCTAACCAATAGCAGATATTATTTCTATAATGGGTGGTTGGAGTTGGTAGACAGTTTGAAAATACCTTCAGATTCATGGTTGATATTTCACTATGAGGAAGCATTGGAAAGTTTCAGAATATTATATTGAGTGAATTTCAAGTTTTGTCCTTTATCTATATATCACATTTCAGGCGGTGCCCTTTATCTTTAAAACTGACGAGTTTTGTCCTTATTGTTTCAAAATCTTGCAAGATATGTCCTTTGAGCCTAACCCAGTTACTTTTAAATGTTAAGTGAAGGGTAATTTGGTCTTTTTACTCATTTATTTTAAAAAAAACATTTTAATATTAATCGACAAAAACAAAGTGAAGTATATGCATCTAAACGTACTCACTCTCTCTCCCTCTCTAAAACACACACTCTCTCTATCTAGAGCAAAGCACCACCACCACCTACCGTCACCGACTCCCACCCCCACACCACCACTGTCGAAGGTCATCAAACTATCGCAATACTATTGATACATGTGCCATAAAACATGCACAAGGATAATCTGCACAAGGATATATACCTTCAAATAATCAAATGCCTACAACTTCCAGTCCATAAAACCTGCACAAGGATATCTTGCAAGCAAAATTCATCATCAACCAAACCTAACCATCAAACATCATCTCATTATAACCCAATCCATCCCCTTCTTCGCATTATCTACAATCATTTGAAAGCCTTACCATAAAAATCACATAAATGTAAGTGTTCCAGTAGCAGTTCATTAGCATCAAGCCCAACAATGTCCAAATCATCATCAATTTGTTCAACTTGTTCTTCAACAAACCTCTGATTTTAGAAGCCCTAGGTCAACTGGATTGTTGAAATGCAGATCCAATTCAGTTGAGTTTTTACACTGGAAATTAAGGCGGTGGCTGACGATTGTGCTGGTCATGGTGGCGATACTCTTGGTCAAGATGACGAATATCTAAGGATGCAGTGGTGAGGGAGTTAGAGAGGATACAGTGGAGGTTCTCCACTCCTGATTGGAGGTTCGAGAGGTTGTGGAGTGGTAGGTGACGTTCGTTGGCGTCGGGGTGAGCGACTGGATCCACGATGACGGTGACGATGGCGAGTGGTTAACCGCGATTGTGACAAGTGGAGAGTACTGAGTCTGTCGATGAATGTTGGAAGAGGTGGTAATGGTGGTGTGGGTGCAGTGCTGGTGTGCTGGTGGGGGTGGGGGTGGATGGTGGCAGGTGGAGAGATAGAGAGTGTTTCAGAGAGAAAGACTGTGTTTAGATATATGTAAACATAATTCATATTTGTTTTTGTCGACTAATATTAAATGTATTTTAAATAAATAAGTAAAAAGACCAAATTACCCTTCACTTAACATTTAAAATTAACTGGGTTAGGCTCAAAGGACATACCTTGCAAGATTTTGAAACATAAGGACAAAACTCGTCAGTTTTAAAGATAAAGGGCATCGCCTGAAATGTGATATATAGATATAGGACAAAATATGAAATTATGTGGCATGTGACTTCAAACTATATTCATCATGTAATTTATTTCGTGATACAGTTGTTCGATTGTTGTTTTTTATTTATTTACTTAATTTTCTGATATATTTTTACTAATGTACTGTATAATGTGTTTCTTTCGGACTGTAGAGTATTAATCGTTATTTTGTTCATCACGAGATGTTAAACACTATTCCTTCATATCCGGTTCTTATTAAAGGATTTGGAAAGCAGAACTGGTTTGTACGGATAGAAGAATTCCACAATGAACTTTACATAACTACCGGATGGAAGCAGATAAAGAATGAATTGTTAATAACTGCTGATCATCTGATTGTCTTTGAGATGTTAGATCTTCAAACTTTTCATCTCACGGTTTTCAATTGTGCTACCTGCGATTTAGTGCTTCCACGGAGGTCTGTGCTGTTGTTAAAGAAAAGGTGCTAGAAGAAATTATCTTGAGTTCAGATATTGAAGCTGTGGAGGACATCGTTAATGTCAACGAAGGTGGTATGGCTGTTGTGAATGAAGATGATGAGATCGTACCTATTTCTTTCTGTGTGGACGGTCAATTTGTAAGATTGTGATGATGAGTTTACTAATCTATAATACAGTAGTTAGATTTTAAAGATGTGTTAATTCTTTGTTTATTGAATTGTTCGTTGTTTGTTACAGCGCCTTGTCAAAAAGCAAGCTAAAGATCGGTTTGAAGATTGTGGACGCGGCAAGTGATGTTTGGGATGTTCGAGTTGTTTTAGATTCATCTCGAGGTCAACCAAGATATTATGTGCAAGGAATGAGAAAGTTTGTGAATGATAAAAGCATGGCTCTAGGTCAAGCTTTTACACTTAACTTCGTGAAAGGTAAAAAGCTTTTGTTATTCGGATGAATGTTCATGGGGTTGAAGAAGGCAAATGCAGAAGGATATATGGAACCAAGTTTTTGGGTTGTAGTTGTCCACTTTTAGAAACCGATGGTAGACTTGTTAGTTTACTTTTAAAGTTGTGGTTCTAAAACATATATGTAGATGTAAATTATTCGGTCCATGTCTAACGGTAACAATCTGGACAGCCACTGCTGAATTTTGTAATGACCGTTTTATGAAGTCGGAAACTTGCAACCTTTAATCCTAGTTTTAAAACCGTTTTTGATGATGAGGTTCTCGACATATTATTAGTGCTTTGTATCTCATTTTAATTATTTCTAATGATCTTTTGGTATACTTTAATCGACATAAGTGTAAATAAAGATTGATGTAAAGATAAATGTATCTATAAAAAGTTGTACAAAATATCATTAGGAACCACAAAATAGGGACCGACAATCCAAAAATTGACTACAAGCACGATTAGAACCCGGTAGACCACATTAGTAGTAGTTTTACAAACTTTTTGTCAAAAGGATATTCAACATTCATACTTATATATTTTGTAGTACTTCCTGGTAGACCACATTAGTAGTAGTTTTACAAACTTTTTGATCCTCATCACAGATTAAAATCTTCAAACCCTTTCGGCTTTTTACTCGAGATACTGTAACATATAGTTGTCCATGAGTGAAAACTGGACGTGGAAGGTACAATCCGACATGTTCAAGTGATTGCCCTTGACTTTTATTGGTTGTCATCGCAAAGGAGACTGATAGTGGGAATTGTCGGCGAGCAATTTTCACTGGAATTCTTTTATCGGAAGGAGTCATTTTCAATCGTGAAATCAAAGTGTGATGACCTATATTGTTTCCTGTAATAATCTTTGCTTATATTACAAGTTTTCCAAGCTTTTTTACTTGTAGTCGTGTGCCGTTACACAAACCATTTGATTGATCAATGTTTCTAAGTAACTTTACCGGAGCTCCAACTTTGAGAACCAGTTTATGGTTAGGTAACCCTGACAAATGCAGATTGTTTAATACGTCCGGAGGAAACAATGCCATGTTAAGTTCGGACTGTTGCTCAGATTCACATAAAGTGTCTGAACTGAGATATATCTTCTCCTCACCGGGCATACTATCTAACAATTGTGTATTAATTGAATCAACGAACTTCGTTGGTAGGTGCAAGAATAGCTCTTTGCTGGAAATAGTTTGAGTCACCCAAAAATTTATCCATTTTCGGATATGTGAACGAAATCAATGAAGCAATAGGATTAACTTGATCTTTGATAAGTAAATCATCTGGGATTTCAATTTCTGCCTCTCCATCATTTTGATCACCAAACAAACCATCACTGAGTTTTAATATCATTCTGCAAAATCCTTGATTTCTTGTAAATTACTTGGTTTGGTACCCACTTTTAGCCTCATGTTTTCAGTTAGTTTTAGTACCTTACAATATTGCCATATATAAGACGAATTCAATGAAGAATTTACAATCATGCTTCTGGTACCCTTTGGAATGACTGGAAGTATTTGCCTAAAATCACCGCCAAACAGAACAACCTTTCCTCCGAATGGCTTTTTTTACACCCTTGGATTACTTGAACGAGCGATATCTCTCATTGTCTGATCAAGGGCTTCGAAACAATGCTTGTGTGTCATCGGAGCTTCATCCCAGATTATCAGCTTCGTTTCTTTTATTAAGCCGCCTAACTCACTGTCCGGTTCTATGGAACATATAGAATCTTCGTTAATATTTATTGGGATTACAAATCTTGAATGAACCGTTCTACCACCATCTAAAAGAAGCGATGCAATCCCATTGGATGCAACATTTAAGACCACTTCGCCTTTCGATCTAACGCCGCTGCAAAGGTTTTCCAGAGGAATGTCTTATCGGTACTGCTGTAACCATATACGAAATATAAACCTCCAACACCTTTTGCAAATGCATTCATAACGTTCTCGTAAACATTTTTTTGTTCAACAGTTAAACACTTTAAATAAGAAGAAAGTTCCTTTTCTAAAGATGCCCAATCATACAAAAGTTCTTTCATTATCAGTCGATTCTTCAACGCAAAAATGTAATTGTCAGGAACATTTGGCATATCATCAAAGTTAATGTACTACCATAAGAAAGTAGCAACTTCTGGATATGTGATAAGCAAATGTTTTCGAGTTCTTTCTCTTGGATAAGCAAATCTATAAAAATTGATTAAAAAAAAGATTGAGTGTTAGATAGTATTATTCAAATATTCCATGATAGTTGAATAGAATTTGTCAAATTATATTAACTTCTATCATTAACTGCAATACCAGTAATCTTTCGTTGCTGGTATAAAATGTCTTCACATAATAGACTTTTTGTTTGTGTCCAAAAATATCCAGGCCTAGAAATGGAGTTGGACATCAGTAACGTTACAAAAAGTGTCCGCAAAAAATCAGAAGTCGACCATGTGCTTGCTTCTCTCATTGCAATTATATACTCCTTATCGTCATCCAACAAACCACGTGCAAAACATGCATCTTTAAATGAATCATAAAGTTGACCATCAACGGTTTTAATATCATCAAAACTGGTTGGTCCTTTTACATGATTCATTAAAATTCTCAAGACATAACAATCACCAAGTGACGGAGGTACATAATGTATCCTACCAACTGCTCCAAAAGGATTTTTTCTTCGGTGCCATTTTCGTAGTTTACGTATCTATACATAATATCTTGGAAAATCTATGTACTTCAATGTTCTAGCAAATTCATCCACTTGGTTACACTTCATCCATTCCATGAACATTGACATTTTCACAGTGGGGTTAGTAACCACATCACAGAGATTTGAATGATCATCATAAACAATACTTTGACCTTCTTCACAATGAAAAGATAATACTTCAACTGCTGGATATCGATAATGTATATCAAACTGGAATATTCTCCAAGCAGCTTCACAGGCAGAAATATACCTACAATCGAGATATGCTTTAACTTCATCTACTTCTGTTTTGTTTGATTCATGGTCTGTAATCGGCTCAACTTCATTTGTTTTATTGACTTGGAAAACAGATGCAGTCACTCTATCCGGCCCCTTATTAATATATTTGAACAGATATTTGATAGAGCCCGTTTGGTTACACCACTCAACTCAACATTGATATGGCATTGGTACCTCTTGAGTAGAAGAGCATTGTAGGGAACCACAAACCTGTTATCAAGAATGACGTCATTTTTTTCAACTATGTTTCCTGTAGGACGACGACAATAGACAAGATATCCTTCAGTATCAATGGAAGTCTCGTGTACATATTTCTTAGGAAATTTTTTAGAACATTTTAAATTAACCATGCATGGACATTTAGGGTTATCTGTACCACAAGGACCATGTATAATAAATGTTTGACAAGTTCATACAGTTCGTGTTCAGTTTCTTTGTCCGGTATTTCGGCGCTAATTACACGATCGATCTCTTTGGCAGTCGGAAACTTGCTCTCCGCACATAAGAACAGACAAATATGAGCATGAGGTAAACCACGTTTCTGAAATTCGATTGTGTAGATAACTGTAACATTGAAAAGGTAACTTTGTTAGTAAGATTATTATATGAATAACAATTGAAAACATTTTCAATCAATTACTTGCTTGTATCTCACCACAAAATTTATTTCTCTTGAAATTTTGTATTAGATTATTGATTTTAATCTTGAATAACCTTGAGATAATGTCCGGTCTATCCTGAGGTTTTAGTCATTTTTCATTTAACAACGATAAATCTCAGGCCAATTTGGATTACATGTAATTGTTATGAATAGATCCGGATATCCCACAACTTTGCAAATTGCCATAGCATCAAGATACTTTTGCATCATATATCGAGAACCACCAGTAAATGATGACGGTAACAATATTCGTTTACCACAATTTGAAGCATCAGTCTCTCCACTTTCAACATTTTCATTTAGATTCTTAAAAGTTTGACTTTGAAGTTTTTATATAGGCTAACCTTGCCGATTCTATCATTGTATACGCATCTACCAAAAATTGTTGGAATAGCTTTTGGGCATTAAGTAACAATGAAAACTCATTGGCTCTATCTTGTATTTTGTAACAAAATAATTCTCTCATTGTCGTGCTATTACAGTCAACAGGCACACCTCTATGCTTAATACCAAGTCTAAAACCATCTTCAGCAAATGGGAAGAGAAGTGGATATTGCAATGCTAGATAAGAAGGATGAAGCTCACTAATTCTTTGAAGAACACCAGACTTAGTTTGGACAACAATGTCCCGTTTATCAAATGCTCCATCAAAATCACCAATTACTAAAGCGACAACTTCTGATGCGGTTGGCAAGTTGTAAACTATACCATCATTAACTCTTGTGCCAATAAGCTTGAGTCTTACATTTCGCCAATCATTTTCTTTAAAACAGTCTCTTACCATTCTAAATGACTTCACAAGTGGATTGCAAGAATCCAACATTTTCTTAAGACTGGATATGATTGCAATATCAAGATGAGTGTTTGCTGATCTTTTGAACCCTGTCTCGACACTATATGAAAAATTCACGGTGTTATTAAAAATAAATATTTCATAGTTATACAACTACAGTATGTATGCTATTGTTTATCAACCTTACAGCCTTTTGACGATTCAATTCCTCGTTTTCTGTCGTATGTGTAAAGCTGTGAGAACTTTGGTTCTTCGCCGTCATCCGGAAGTAAACTACCCATACGATGATAGTTTTGTCCTTGTAATCCGAATACATAAGGACCTTTGCTATTTTTAAAACTTTTGTCAACCTTGCCACCAAGGGATGTGAAAGAAAACATCATATTACTCATGAAATTGCGACTCTCTGGTATGTCACTTTTATACATCCCTCGAAGTAATGGAGGAGGAGCAGGTGACGGAGGCAATTCAATCTCTCCGTTAGAACAACAAAGAGAAAAAGCAATTTTCTTAGAATCTTTATTCCCCTAAGCATTTCATCTTTCCATAGCATTGCATGACATTTAGAACATACAAATATTGCATCTCCATGATCAACATATTCTACACATTTAAATCAACCACAAAAAATAGAATTGTATAATCGTTTATAATTAAAGAACAGGAAGTTAACATGATGTTGTGAAGGTCATAAAGAATATATACATCTCTAAACGGTTATTTACCTCGTGCAACTCCGTATATCTTTTTAACCAAAGAACGGGTGCCATATATTAGTGTTGGAATCATCAAAGTTAGGAGACCCATTACAGATATTTGAGTTTTGATTCCGTTCTCCTTGATTAAGAGAACGACCATTAACGTCTGTCGCAACGCACGACAATATCCATAATAAATACAAAAGAAATACCGTATGAACCGTATCGATGAAGTAAAGGCCACTTAAACCTCATTTATCTATATTTAATAATTTAGAAGAAATGAGAAGGAACACACCCTTAATATCTAACAACGAAGATTTTGGGAGCTTTCGAGACGTCCTAATATCAGAATTCATAGGCGTGAGAGTTTCGATCCCAGGGGACCTTTTCCTACCACATGCCACTTGTAAGAAAAAAAACATTAGAGATTGTTTATACTTTCCATAAATGTTGATACAAATTAGTTAAGGTAGAATGAAATACTAAAACATATCGGAAAAACTGGAACATTTTTCATTGCTGGATCCACAATATGTCACAATGACTAAATAATATATCATTATATATACATATTTGTATAAATTTAAACAAACGTATAAACCATACCGTTTGTAAAATTTGATAGTGGACTTTTGTCAATTGAATTTGAAGAATAACACTTTATGAACGGTGAAGATATATTGGTTTCATCGGCAGCCGTAGATAAATCAAATTTTGATAGAGGACCAGTAATGAACCTTTGCCAACCATGTACGGACTTATGACCAACAACTTCATCCTGGTGTGCCGATTTGACTATAAATTAAACATAGTGAGCAGCTATGAAATCATGATGCATCGTTAAAAAAAGGATTGATGAATTACCAAGAGTAGTTGATAAGGCTTGGTCCATACGGAAACATCCTCGATCAAAGTTGGGGGGAGTGCACATTACAGTACCTGACTCGGTTTGTAGGATTGACTCGGTTTGTAAGATTGACGCTACTAACAATAACATTCAATGAATTGAGATATTTAAATAAAATATAATAATAAAAACATCTACTAATCTAATCAACCATTGAAGTGTGACGTTTGTTTACCTATCCTTTTAGAAGATGATTCACTCAACACATCAGTGCGTGCGATTGGGTGTTAACTTAGATGCGCTATTACCACTTATACGAACTTCATGGACACCTTTTAATGAAGGATAAAACAGTATCACATAGGTTTGACATGGTATAATGCAACAAATATATATGATATACAAAATACATTATACAAAAACATACCTCCAGTATTGTTCGTAGTATTTGAAACATCAGATAATGGAATCGTATCAACAGTTGTGGATGTACCTATAAGATGACCCACACTATTGTTTCTATGTTTTTTTAACATAGACTTTCTTCTCTAGCGATACTCTTTAGACTGTTCTGTTGTGCACCGTGTAAGATACTCTCTATTTCGCTGCAAAAAATAGTTATTATTTGTATCCGTAACTGTAACATCCGTCAAAAACGGATTTACCAAACCCGCTCCGGTTATCAACCGAACAGTCAGTCAAAAATTTCGTTGCGAATTAAATGCCCAAAATATTTTTAAACGATACGTAATCGATTATTATACGAGAATATATATTTAGTTTTTGAAAAACTGTTGAAAATCGCAAAATAAAAACAAAAATACTCTGCCGGGTTTCGAACCCGGGTCTGTACCGATCCGGAACATGTCTTAACACACACACACAAACCACTGCGCCACTTGTTCTGTTTGGTAAATAATAGAATCATTTAATTCATAAAGTGACATTACGAATTCAAAATCGGCGCCCCTTTAGTTCAGTCGTCGGAATCCCGGAAATCTCGCGAGTTTTTATCACCACTTTCAGTTATAACGTAAACTAGTATTAAGACATCGGTTATAACCGATGTTTGAAGTCCGCGACCAAACCATAACCGCCGGAAAATTTAAATCGATGAATACAGTCGGAAATCAGACCAAGTGCATCTCGATTTTCCCCTATAAATTCACCCTCAACCCATTGAAAACCTTTTCGCTCAAAACCACACTCTTTCTCGGCGAAAACTCCCTCGCCGGAACTTTTCTGTTCGTCGCCGGAAAACCGAATTCCTTATTTCTAAACCTCACTAAACCTTTTAAGCTTATACCGGAGATACCCATACTTTTTCCAAGCTTTCCGGAGACTTGCTGCTGCAAGACACCTGACGCGGGAGTTGATTGCTGTCGCCGGAATTCTGCCGGAAAACAGAGGGTCCAGTCGGTATACTTCTCCGCCCAATTTCTTTTCGCTTTTCACATTTATCTCACCGTAATGATCTGAAATACACTAATAAACCGATAAAAACCTTGAACCAGTCAGTCGTCTTTCTCTGGTTAAACTTTGATGAAGAAGACGATGTATTCGTTATATTATGAGTATAATTAAAATCAACTTATTAATCGGGTTAGACACACAGTCCAGCGGTGGACTGTGTGCACATATAACGCAAAGGTCACGAGTTCGAATCCCGTCCCACACACGATGCCTTAATAAAAATCATTTTTGTTAAACTGAACCGGAGTCGTCACTGGTATACGTTAAGTATATTGATAACCGAAATAATAACCAAGTTAGACACACAGTCCAGCGGTGGACTGTGTGTTTGTTTATATCACTGGTCACGAGTTCGAGTCCGGTCTTCTGCACCGACTCGGACAATTATCTCTTCTTTTTAAATAAGGCAGAAAAGGAAATATCTAATTTGTATTTAAGTATAATAAAAATCGAATTATATAACATGTTAAACACACAGTCCAGCGGTGGACTGTGTGTTAGTTTAAGCCACAGGTCCCGGGTTCGAGACCTGTGGAGCGCACCGCCGAATTGATTTAAACCGTTTTCAAAATAAAATGATTTTCGGTTTAAACTAATTAATATATATATATAATTAAAATCAGATATATAACGGGTTAGACACGTAGCTCAGTTGGTAGAGCTGCGTGCACGCGTACGGGAGGTCTCGGGTTCGAGCCTCACTCAGCGCACTTGTATTCCGAATTGAACCGGTCAACGGTCAGGTCAACGGTCAGTCAAACGGTCAACGGTCAGAAAAAAATCAATTTTTTTATTATTTTTTATTTAATTATTTTAATTAAAAATCAATTAAAAATACTTAAAAATAACATTTTTAAGGTTAGAAAATAGCCTCAAACTCACAAAAATACACCCAACAATCCTACTAAAATAGATTAATAAAATCCGTTTACTTACCAAACCATAATGAGATTTATCTAGGTTAAATCTCACTCGTGGTTAAAACCACCTCGCGTGCATTCAACGTCATCAACCGAACGCACCCACTGTGAGTGAATCTTACAACTCCCCCTTTTAAATTACACGTTTTGGGGTGTGTCATGCGTTATGAAAATAATTAATTTATTTATTTAAACTTGTGCCATACCACATCATGACTTAAACTTAGATTGTTTTTATTGTTGTGATTTACTTATTTCCTTTTGTCATATCATATGAAACTCATACATTAAGCCCATCAGTTCCTCGTGGAAGACGAGTTGAACAACGCGTGCCACAAATCAAATTCATTATTGTTTATGTGTATATCATTGAGTTTGTATTGTTTGTAGTTGTGTCATTCATATTATCATGGTTATGCAATTCATTCATTAGGCCCCTCAGTTCCTCGTGAGAGACGAGTTGAGCATCGCGTGCCTCTAAATGTTCCATTATTGTTCATGTGTGTTTCACTTAATATCTTATGATTGTTGATTAAGTTTACATCTATTTTTACTCATGTTTGGTTGTGCACATATTTCATAATCAATTTAAATATATTTGTTCAAATGTTTTCCATAGGATTCACTCGCCAACATTATGTTGATCCAAAAACCCTTTTACACATGATACAGGTGAACAGGTTGAAGCAAGGAAAACATAGGATATGCCTTAGAAGAGAACAAAGAAGTTTAGATTGTTAGTTAGATCATGTTGTAACATTTATTGTAAATTTCCATTTAATTTGTATTAATGAATATGAAACGCTTAATAAATGTCATGAGCTTTGATGATAACCCAATCATGCCCCGATCACCTTATCCGCTGCGGGTCGGGGTGTGACAGTAACTGTTTAACAAACAAATTTAGGGTTATCATTGATAGATTAAAGTATTACACTAATAAACACAACCCTCAAAGGCATAAATACTACAAACAATCACACAATCACACTAATAAACACAACAAAAACACTAATATCAATATGTATCATGATTAACAACGTAACTACTTAAAAAAAACAAATCGGAGAACTATGACGGCCTTAATTGCTCGAAAACAAACTGGCCAATCGCAGGGAAGGGGTTAACATTAACGGACGTTTACAAAACCCATACCGTTGAGATTTACTTCGATTCCTTACCAAAAGCATACGAAAATCTTATCCTGGAAATTTTGGCGGTGCTACCGTATGTATTCGTGTGATTCAGGCGGGTGAATTTGAGATTTCAACAAAAGAGCGGAGGTCCAGCCATTCTCATTCGAAGTTACATAATTTACATATTGGGCTTCTTAACCATGTTAGTTAAATGCTGTGTATATATTTACAGCCCATGGATTCAAATGTAGTTATTTAACTGTATATGTATAGGTAAAATGAAATAAACACTAAGTTGTTCATATCTCAATCGAAACACCAAATTGGTTGACTTCAAATCATGTTTGTGCAAACAGAGGATAACCTTGAACCTGTTTTACAATCAATGATTTTACTAAGAAAAAAACTTAAGTATCTATAATAATAATATACATTACTACAATAAAATTGTTTAAAAGTATATGACTCGAAATGAAACTACCATGATCATATTATTATAGATTGTTGAGTATCAAGTAGAAAATATCTATTCAAATATATCCCAAAAAAATGACATACAACGCTAAAGAGATAGTTTGAATAAGTTCATTAAGGCGTCCAAACTTGATCTCAGTTCAAAGACGTCGACATGTAAGTGAAAATGTTTTATAAAACTTGATCTCGACAAAAGATATCTAAATCCAGATTATCTATACAATCTGGAGTGTGCTCCTGGACATCAATAACTTATCCTATTCAAACATGATTAATTAATAAGATTTTAGAAATCGGAAAAACGTGACTTTGCATTATTGCATATTTAAAGAACACGGGTTAAATTGTCCGCAATGTTGTCATTTAAATCATATGTTGAGTAACTAACGATGAATTGTGCCCACCTAAAAAGAGCTTATAATACCAAAAAACGTAAACCACATAAAGGCTTACTACATAATACATGTTCTTCAAAGTACATACACATGCATACATAATTCAGTTTCACAAGCTTAACAAAGCAAAACCATAAAAACCAGTTCAACAAACCGTTACTTAGGAATCCATTCACCAAATTACATTTAAACAGACACCAAAATATAACAAACACTTCTAAGCTTCAAACTGTTAATCTTAGATGTCTTCTTGCGGTTTCGTTTGTTGTTCGAAGATAGCTCACTAACATTTAACCCTTCCACATGCTGAACGCTTCTCTTGCCATTCGGACTGGTTCTCAAATCCTTCTCGGCTTCAACGGCAGAAGAGTCGGCCGTAACAGAGACAACATCCTTGAATTAAATCACAAAACAACTACTAAAGTATTAAATAAGGATTTATATAATACAAAGTCAAGTAAAAGCTATTATACAATACAAACTCACCTTGGAAATCGAATCACCGCACCTCTGTGAATCTTCAGACAATGGCAATACCTTCGAGTGCGAATCTTCTTGACTAACCTAATAACAGAATATAAAAAACGTAACTTTTGAATTGAATTTTACTATGGAACACTTAGTAGCAGATTTCATGTTTGAAATCATTAATATTTGAATGGTTAGGAACATCATACCTCATCAGCCATATCAGCAGCAATAACATTATCCGCAAGCAGTTCAGCCTTTATATCCGGATCGTCACATATTTTTTGGACTGTGTAAACATGATAGTCACGATTAAGATTGTATGCAGAAATAGCTACCTTAAACGCCAGTTTCTTTTTGAGCAACCGAGTGAGCTCGTATGGAAAAATTTCAGTATCATTAGACTTCGCTGCGTTCTCTTATGTCACTTGCACTTGAACCAACAATCTTGATAACATCTTTATCAAACATAACAAACGACACACTACCGGTTTCATCTTGAACCCTACATGAACCTTGAACCTGAAATATATAGACGATGTGTTATAAAGTTAGAAAATCATTCTAAAAAGTTTATACAGCTAAGAAACCATAAATAATTGGAACATCCAGGTAATCTTACTTCATGGTTATGGATGTACATTCTTCTTCACACTTGGGACAGACCAAAGAAGTGGGCGCCAGGTTCATCACCGACTCCGAAATAGTTTGAGCATATTGCAAATATTCAGTTTTAGTCAGCACCTTATTGAAACACTTTCGACAAGCACGATAAAACCAACCATGGTTTTCTTGAACGATCTTGATGGTTGCAACTACCACGCCTGACATTGCCTATGATATCAATAAATTCAACTGTATTATTCAAAATGTGTGTGTCTGTGTATGTATATATACACACAAACACACACACTGCAAAAGTGTGTATATATATAAAACTATATATATATATATATATATATATATATATATATATATATATATATATATTATCAAATAAAATCTCAAATTGCATAAAGTGTATGTACGTATGTGAATTATTCAAACAGATTCGATCTCAATAATCTCATCAACATGTTTCTTCGGGAATCTATCAGAAATTCTTGTCGAACAGGAAAAACAGTTTGAGAGGACATTATCGATTGAGAAGAAGAACCACCAGCTTGGACTTGTTGTACCAAAAGGCTATAAAATTAATTGTCCAATGAATAAGAAAATCACATGACAATAAATATAATAATACGAGCGATATTTTGAAAATATTCAAACACATGAATTGAATGAATACTTCTTCCTGAGCTGTCTAACTTCATCAATTTCTGGATTAAGAAACATGTGTTCCAAACTTATCACTCTGAACAGTGAATTTATCTAAACAATTTGGATATACATAACCTTATTATTAGTAAACTAAAATAATAAAACAATAAATGTTAGTGACAAATTACCCTGTCATTCTTTAACCCTTGCATGCAAAAGGATAGCCATCACATTCTCAGTCGATTGATTTTGAACCATGAAATCTTTACTGTTGAGTGTATTCATTCCACATAGTACAACTCACTATATTACCGCTGCATAAGAAAAAAAAAGTGGTGTAGTCATAGATGTTATTCCAAAATTCACACAGCTTCAAAATTACAACTGCTCACTATATTCATTGTTGTCTATTAATATACCAAAATTTGTAATAAATGGTGTGCCCCTAACATCAATTAATATATCTTCTTACTTTAAATGATATATAACAAACAGACAACAATCATTGACGATAAATACCAATCATGTTACAAATAAACACCAATTCTCTTATAATAAATACAAATCATTTTCTAATTATTGTATTAATTGCATAGAACACAAATAAATCCAAATCATTTTTAATAAATGCAAAACTTGATATCCAAATAATACAAATCATTTTTAATAAATGCAAATCATTAAAATGCAAATCACCTTGCAGAATGTATACAAACAATAAGGCATACAAAGCACAAAAGTCTAACCTATTGGATAAAACAATATACATTTTCATACAAATATAACACATAATAAATAGATAAAACAAAGAAAAATACTTAATCCACATCTTGGAGATAAAAAATCATAGTTTCTTTAGGAGATTTTTCATATATGTCCATATGACCACACCCCACGATGGTACCTGCAACATCTGCAATAAAATAAAAACGATCATTTGCATATGATTACATGCTCAAAAATAAGAACAAAACGTTAAAAGAACTGCAACTAAACAAAATACATACCAACAGTCAAAAGGCCTTTGCATTCTCCTTTGACAATAAGTGAATGTGAGATCAGCTTAAAACCGTATTCAACACCTTCCTAACCAAAAGCAGGTCTAACAGTTCTACAACGATAAAAGTTAATCTTATAATGATGATTCACAACTTTGTATGGGTCCTGGTTTTCACCAACACCAAACTTGGACAAAATAACAACCGAATCTTCCTGAAGTTAGGAGTCAAAATACGGTATCAAAGGGCCCTTGATAACAGCCTGAATCTTACAACCCTGAAATGTACGAAAAAAACCCTAATGTCGGAACCTCAACTACAAATACAGATTACAAAGTTCAAAACCAAAATTTAAGAATCCAAACAGCAAACAATAGAGGTGAAATCTATAATTTCGGAAATAAAGTGCTAATACATCCAAACCCTAACTTGTACCACTACACAAAACTATAAACAAAACTCATGAATAAGAATAGGAATAAGAAAGTAAAAAAAAAGTAAATACCTTCTCATCCAGCAAGATCAGATCCATCTTGAACACCTGCGTCCATTTTCTGATGATTCGAGCCTTTAGATTCCACATATCTTTCGCAGGGTTGAGATCTTCGATGAAACTTAGAGAAAGGGACGATCCTCCGCCTTCAAACATAACCGATTTTGTCATCTCCATCTAGACGAAACAATAAACTCGGAAGAAAGAGAAGATAGTAAAGAAGAAGAAGAAGTGTCTGCGTTGGTTGTGTGTGTGAGTTTCTAAGAAGAGTTGACAGGTTATGATGATGATGGTGTGCAGAAACATTAATGTGTATACACTTCCCCATGCAGTTCAAATTTCCCCTCAATAATATCTCTAAAACACACACATAATAATAATAATAATAATAATAGATTTTTTATTATTATTAATAACATTTATCTATTATTTATGACATCAGAAAGAACTATGCGGCATGTCTTGTTGGTTGACACGTATGCAAACTTACATCACCTTCACTTCTCCTTTTATATATAGTTAGATAACTAGGAAGGCTCTATGATTAGTAGTTTCTTTTTAATAATACTATAGAGTTTTCTAATATTATTATTTAAATATTGTACTAGATTGTTATTATATTTATTTCTAACTTTATATATATTTTCATACTTACTTTTAACTTAAACATATTTTGATTTTTAATTTAATTTAATTTAATAATGTTTTCAACTTTTAATATTATAATTACCCTCTAAACAGTGGTTTACATTGTTATATAAAATGACATCAATTAACATTACCATTTATTATTAATATAAATAAATTTAATTTAATTTAATGATTTCAACTTTTAATATTATAATTACCCTCTGAACAGTGGTTTACATTGTTATATAAAACTAGTTGATGCCCGTCTGCGTTGTGGGGCGTAGGCCAAATATTTATAAACCAATTAAAATAACACTATCATAGTTAAAAAAATAAAAATAATGGTAAAACTGTAATTTATCAGGTTTAATGAGCTAGTGTTAGACAGCTTTCTGCATGCATAAAAATTAAATCGAGAAAACCAATAAAACAAACCCTTCTATAGTTTTGCTAAAAAGGCTAAAAATGATAAACGATAAATTTGAACTGGGGCAAATTGTAATTTTGAACCGGGGTAAAACCGTAATTTGTAAAAAAAAACTAAAGCGTAGGCAATAATGTAATTTTGAACCGGAGCCAAAATTGTAATTTTGAGCAGGTGAGGATTCGTAATTTTAAACTGGAATAAAAACTTAATTTATCTAGGCCAATGGGGAAGTGCCAGGCAGCAGCCTGGCACTATTCCCCCACATACTTTTTTGCCCCGTCCGCGTTGCGAGACACTAAATCGAATAGTTCTCTATTGTAGATACTACTCATAACACGATTTAAAAAAATGACATCGAGTAAACCAATTAAAAAAACTACCACACTTTTGGTAAAAAAACTAAAACAATGAAAATACTAAAATTTTAAACTGGCAAAATTGTAATTTTCCAGGACATATAGGACATATGAGAGTGTGCCAGGTAGCCGCCAGACACAAATAAAAATTACACCAACTCAACCAATTAAAACAAAACACTACTATAGTTTTGTCAAAAAAAAACGATGGCATGATTGTCATTTTACACTGTGGGCAAATTCGTAATGTGACAGGGGAAAAACATATAAACGATGGAAAAACTGTAAATTTGAAATAAGGGTAAAGCCGTAATTTGGCTAGGAGAGAAAAAACAAAACTAATGACAAAACTGTTAATTTAAACAGGATAAAATCGTAATTTAGCTGAACCAACAGGAAAGTGTCAGTTGCCTTACACTATTCCCTAGCCGCCCATTTTACCCAATAGATGGAAAACACTATTAAAGTTCGTATGTATTGAGAATGACATCAATTAACATTACCATTTATTATTAATATAATATAAAATATAATATAATATAATATAATATATTATATATATATATATATATATATATATTGAAGGTTCAAATGAGAAGAAAAATTTATAAGAATAAAAAGAATAACTTTTAAACCAACAGAAATTCTTCATTTAGTTTATTTAATGTGTGTATTTAAATTATGGAAAAAGACATATAAGTAAATTTGTAATTGTCATTAATTTGCTAATTAATTAAACTTGTAACTCATTTTTTAAATATACTCTTTCAAGATAAAATAATTTATGGTAAAGGACAATTTTCGACATGTGTAGGATAAAATTTTGTATGTGTAGGATAATTTTTGAAATGTATAGGGGTAAATTTGCATGTTTGTAGGGTAAATTCCGGTAAGTGTAAGACATAAGTAGAATAATTTTGAAATGTGTAGGTTAAAATGTTTTTGATTTATTAATGAGAGATAATATAATTAATAAGAGGAGTTATAAACCATTTAATGTTTTACCATTATGTCCTTTCTTCTTTTTCTTCTCACATTAAATTCCTTCTCAAATAAACATTCCCCTTATATATATATATATATATATATATATATTATATATATATATTGGAAAGACTAAGAATAATAGTTTCTTTTTAATAATACTATATATTTTTTTCATATTATTATTTAAATTTATACTAGATTGTTATTATATTTATTTATAACTTTATACATACTTTCATATATACTTTTAACCTTAAACATATTTTGATTTTTAATTTTAACTTTAATCTAAGGATTTTCAATTTTTAATATTATATTACCCTTTGAACAATATCAGTACCAACATCGGTTTACATTATTATATAAAATGGCATCGATTACCGTTACCATTTATTATTAATATAATATAACATTTTATAAAATTCTGAATATATCGTCATCATGTGTTTATTTTAAGTACGAGTCGATAAATGTTCTTTTGAACATTCAAATATGGTTGATTTTTTATTGTCCTAAACGAACATGTACTGAACAAACAAATCGGTACCGATAACGTATTCATTTCTATGTTTTCTCTACTTGGCGGCATAAAATTCGTTGAACATGGAGTTATATTCGGAATAAAGTCTTTTTTGCTATCAAAAGCTATATTGAGCAAACTGAACCAATACCGACCAAATAACATCGGTAGCAGTATGAGTATTCATTTTTATGGTTTTCAATCAATATAAAAAGCTAGTCGATTGCTATGCCGAGTGTCGGTATTGTATTAGTAAACCAGATCGATAATGATCAAAGGCCCACAGTGAAGCGTGCGGGAATCTTACTAGTGGAACAATATAAAAACAAAAAAATAAATAGTGATCAAATGAGAGGGGAATAAATTTTAGTAATTGTAGAAGGGTAATAAATTAATTTAGAACATGAGAATCTACTTTTTAAAATGCGTTTTTTAAAGAAAGTTAACACAAAAACCAAAACCTAAATATTGCAATCTTGAATCCGGTGTTGGAAGAAGATGATGTGTGGGCAACTAAAAAGTGGTTTATATGGGCAACGCAAAGAAAGTAAAAAATACAATTGACAACATTAACAACGTGAGAGAGCAAGGAATTTGTAGTCGAGAGGAATATTCATATTCATAAATTTATATTCATATTCATATTCTATTCATTCATATGCAAAAGTTATACACAATTGAACAGTAAAACTGTGATGATTTGGATTTTGAATAAATTATTAACAGTTTAAAAACAAATTAAAAAAGTTAACAAAACTGTTAGAGCATCACCAGTAGCTCATTTTTTCTTGTTTTTAGAGGATGATTTGGCGTCTATTTCCATTTTTACTATTGTAGTCTGTGTTTGTGAGTTCCATTCAGGGCCGATTCAACTTTTTTTGAGGTCAAAAGTGAAATAAAATTTTAGGGCTCTTTTCCTTCTTAGATTGTTATAGTCGATACTCCTCTATCTTTGTCTCGAACCAAGAAAAAATCGAACACAACTATAATAGAAAGTGGTTTGCTTTCGTAAGAAACCAAGCAAATCTAAAAGAATAAGTTTGCACTAATGATAATGGTTAGCATATATAATTTCTTTTAATTGGAGGCCTAGGCCTAAGGCTTGATTAATTATACTAAAGGTCCAGCCTCGGTTCCATTTTTAATCTTGCATTCTTGTGCAAATACAAGAAAAAACGGAAGGAAGTGACAGTGGATGGGGCCTAGAGGTGTACAAACAAACCGGTTTTAGAATCGAAAGCGGAAAAAAACCAAAACCGGTTTTTTTAAAACAGATTTTAGAACCGAACTGAACCAAACCGGCGGTTGTAGACCGATTAGGGATCTTTATCTTCGAAACTGGTATAATAAACCGGTTAAAAACCTTTTTTTTGCATAAACAGGTTATAAACCGACCCGAACCGGTTACACTTTTGGGTTTGAAAAACCGGTTAGTAACCGAAACCGGGTATAAAAAAAATCGGTTTTTGATTTTGAAGAAAAAAACCGGTTAAGTTAAATACTGGACCGGTTAAAAAACCGATTGTACACCTCTAGTGGGGCCAAAGGGGGTTGGGTCTACCTTTCTCTCTCTCTCTCTTTATATTTTTATATATATATATATATGGTTGGGTTCCTTTCAGAACCCTATTCTTATTGAGAAGTTACAGAAACAATATAGACCACTCATTTTGTTTCAATATTATAAATTAAAAAATAAACAAAAAGGGTATGATTGTAATTTATTAATAATATACTTTTATCAATAAAATAATTAACCAAGTCTCCTATGTTCTCTCTCATCTCTCTAGTTTTTATGTGGTTTACGTATCTTAAAGATGAGACTCAATTAATTTATATATATATATATATATATATATATATATATATATATATATATATATGTGTGTGTGTGTGTGTGAAAGATCCTAAAATCTGAATATGATTGTTCATGTCTTCAACCCAATTTTGAATCAAACGGATTAACTATTTATTACTGTGTATACGTATATGTAATATTCAATATATTTATAAAGGTGCTATTTATGTATATGAAACTTTTGAAAGTTATCTGTTTATCAAATATCAACTTTTATCTATGTATGTATAATCTTCATGATAATCAATTTTTTTAAACTATCATTTATGTACAGATATGTAAATATTCCAGCTAGTTTATATATATAAGTTTTACGTATGTGTAAGTAGACTAGATACGTATATGTAAGTCATGAGTTTATTCTAACAAATTCTATCTACATATATGTAAATCTTTTCATGCTTATCAATTTAATCTATCTACATCTATGTAAATCTTTTCATGCTTATCAATTTAATCGTCCATTTATATATATATATATATATATATATATATATATATATATATATATATGTATCTTCATACTTGTCAATTTTATCGTATTCATACCAACTAGCCAATTTTCAATTTGATCGTCTATATACATATATGTTAATGATCCACATATGTGTAAATATACCATTTACATATGTGTAAATTTTCATACGGATCATCAATTAATTCAACTGAAAGTCTATTTACATGTATGTAAAATGTAAATCTTAAAGTTAAATCAAATAAAAAACCCAAAATTCCTTTCAACCAAATTTATAAATTAACGTATGTAATTAAATACATGTGTGTAAACATATTATTTACATATGTAAATCTTCGAAGTTTAATAATAAAAATACAAGTCTTCATATAAGCAAATCAACAAACATATGACCTGATGAAAATATGTGTCATTAAAGCAATCAATATTATTTGGTGATTTATTTAAGAAATACAGAACACAAATCGCTTTGTAGCTTGCGAAACCCCAGGTCCACAACAATAAATTTCTTATGGTGTATGAAAAAGGAGGCATAGTAAAATTATATTTGATTGCCCATTAACTCATACCATCAACTGGTTATTCAAGAGTACCTTTCACGAATGTTATTCAATAAACTGGAAAGAAACTCAAATAAACTTATTCCCGATATCTTCCATGCA
Organism: Scalesia atractyloides; assembly: GCA_947069175.1. Taxonomy (NCBI): domain Eukaryota; kingdom Viridiplantae; phylum Streptophyta; class Magnoliopsida; order Asterales; family Asteraceae; genus Scalesia; species Scalesia atractyloides. The sequence continues at coordinate 76,549,828 of CAMTDV010000030.1, read as the reverse complement.
ATCCTCGCAAAATCACCCCGGGTAATGTTCAGATGCAACCTCGTTGTTATTAATGGTTAAGAGAGATATGTATGGAGATAAATTAGGAACTAATTTGTTTAATCTCCCTAAAATACCCTTTCTTATTTCTTAAAATGTCTCTCAAAACATCTTTAATTACCATAATGCCATTGTTGTCTAGAACCATTGATCAAATGATCTAAGGGTTATTATGAGTTCTGTAAGTTCTGAAAAATATATAAGTTCTGAAATGATCCTATCCCTATAATATATATATATATGTGTGTGTGTGTGTGTGTCAATGTTTTTGAGTTTCCTTAACTGATAGGTTTTGAGTGTTTTTAAAAAATTAGTTTAATCTGATGTGGTAGTTGACTAGGCATGTTTTTAGGAGTTTTTTAGTTTTCTTATTGTGGATGGCCTTATGGGTTTTCCGAAAAGAAAAGTAACAATTAAAATAATATAACCATTCAATATGTAAATTTACAGCAAAAGAATAACACAAAAAAAAAGGCTTCCCCTGAACCCTCGCCTACGGGATGATTAGACTTATCCCTCACTAACGCAACAGCAAACTATGCTTGGGATTTTGAAACAAATAGAAACTGAATTAGACCATTTTAGGATTCCATTTAGAATCTCCTTATTAATTTATTGACTTTTCTAAAGAGTTAATAAGTATAAATGATGTTTGGATAACTCAAAAAGACTTCTATAAATAACTTTATGAATAAGGGGAAAAGGTCATTTTGAAAAGTCAAGGATTTCTGATTTTTTTTTTTGAAGCTCCTTGTGACTTTTAATCAAACAATTACAAATATGCCCCAACATAAGCTGATTCAAACAACTTACTTATTTATAAAAGAATGTTTCTTTTTGGTCATTTTATATGAATAAGCGAAACCAAACACCTTTTAAAAACAACTTATTGACTTTTCCTACCATATAAGCTAATCCAAACACTTTTTTTTAAACTCCTTTTGAATAAGTTATAAGTAATTAAGTCCTTTTGATAAAAAAAAGTCCATTTTGAGTTAAATAAGCAATCCCAAACTCCCATTGTATTTATACCGTATATTTAAATCATTCATATTCCCAAATCAATGCTACACGGAAACCCTAATTCCTAATATCCTGAATTCAACAAGATCATGTATTGGAATAGGAATTATGATGTGGCTTTTAACCCCTGAATTATAACGAACAGAAACACACACAGATCTTACGGGTTATGCAAAATAAGTCAACAATTAGAACTCTTCGGCAAGGATAAAAACTCTGGCGAGACTCCGTTAATCACAGAAACGGCGCAGAGGATAATAGAATGTAAAACTTGTGTGGCGAAAATTTTTCAGGGGAGATTTAAGTCTGTCATTTATAATAAAAATGACTGACACTTATTATATGGTATGAATTGTGATTAAGGGGAAAAATCTGATTGGGGTTTGATTTGATTAAATTTGATTCGAAAGATAATTGTCACACCCCGATTTCCACGTGTATCCTGGTGAGCCCAGGTGGGGAATATCAGATTGGTATCGTCATAGTCAAACGTTCACAACACAGAATAACACAGCGGAAGTCTTGGAGTATAAAATATTATTACAACTCAATTGTCTGAAAATACCAAAATAATAATTACAGACGAGCTTGTAATAATAATCCACAGACGGATCAAAATATATACAAAAGATGTTCAACAGACTTTGGGCACATCTAAGGACTTGCAAGATCCTCTTATGTTGCTATTGAGCAGCTTCCAGCCTATTTACGTATTTGTACATGTAGTTTAGTCTTTTGAAAATACGTCAGTTTACACTGGTAAATACAATCAACCGATTCATTTTGAAAACCTTTTCAAAATTTGACTTAGGTGCACAAGGCACGAAAAATCTTTTATACTTGAGACAAACTATATCTCATGTTATCAGTTTTACATAACTTGACAATACATACAGGGCCCGGAAGCTATGCTGGTTCATGATTAATCGACACACCACTTATTCCCTTATTGGGAAAACCCATATTGGGCTATAAAATTTTAATAACCGTTTCGCATTTGTCAGGTGTATGCTTACACCCCGCGCTTAGGTCGTGGCCACTTACAATTAAATGAGTCAAGGATATCCAGGACACGGTCGCATTAGCCCCCAATGTTTAAGTCAAGAAATACGAATTAAAACAGGTTATTTGAATTTCCCGACACATAGGTCTTCGAATCCCATACCCGACCATGCGGTAATAATTTACCGTATCCCAAGCCCGTATAGGAAAATAGGTTAAGAGTATTTACCTGAGCTAGCACTCGTCTTATAATGCAGATTTATAATAACCCAGCTGTATTCAATTAAGTAAGCGTAGGTACAATTTACCGGAAGGCTCTAGTCTGGAATGATGGTATAAATAACCAATTAGAATGCTAACGGATCTTATTTAAGTCGTAGACTTAGATCGGCTAGCTTAAAGTATCAAAACGGTACAATACGCTTGTTTAAGCGATGACCAGAATAGAATGTAGTTTAAACCCGACAAGTACAAAGACTTGTATAATATAGGTAAACATATAGCATTCTAGATTTTGAAATTAAAAATGATAAGGTTAAACCCGTTTTGGTTAAATTACGTAAACTAGTCACGTAGGCTTAACCGTATGCATATAAGCGATACCGGGTAACTGGATGAGTCATGGACAAGTTCCATATTCCAATATACTTTAAACAAGTTGTAATATTAGTAGGATATCAACTTGTATGCTCGTTAAGGTTTCAAAATCAAACTATGCCTCATAAGGGCGTTTTGGTCATTCAACGACGTATAAAAGGAACTTGCGTATAATTTGATGTTACAATCATAAACATTCTGTGCAAACACTTTATTTATGATATAATATCATTTAGGATGTCAAACATATGTGTGTTTAATAGTTTAAGACCAAACTATGCTCCGTAGGGGCATTTTGGTCATTTTACACATAGTTTCGAAAGCTTACTTGGGATTCTGAGTTTATAATAAGTACCTACTGTAAAAACATTTTAAATGAGTTATAAAATCAGTAGGTAACAAGTCTTGGTTGGTAAATATGGTTTTAAACCATACTACGCGCCGAAAGGCGTTAAAGTCGTTAAATGACGATATTTGCGATGTTTTATGAAAAATGATGTTATGAGCAGGTTTATATAATAAAGATATGTTATTTAGTATCACACATCAGTAGGTAAAAGGTTTTATATGAAAATCATACTTTAAATTCATTTTATGTGCCATAAGGGCATTATCGTCATTTAAGAGTGTAATACAAGAACTTGTGCATAAACTCAGTTTATAAACTGAAATGATATCCTAAAATATCCTAATCATGATATTATATCAGTAGGTAATAATTTTACTATGATAAATTACGTTTAAAACCGTTCTATGCGCCGAAAGGGCTTTACGGTCACTTTAAAGCGTATTTTACGATATTATAGGAAAACTCGGTTTATGATCAGATTTGTAACATCAAAATATGTTAAACATGTTATCACATCATTATCTTAATCATTTGCAAGTTCACTAATGTTTAAAACCTCATTTTTAAACAAAAGAGCAAATTAGTCAAAGTATGGCATATTTACGGAAACTCGCATAAAACTCGGATTACTATTATGATCATGTAATATAACCTCAGAGTGTTATGCTACATCATAATATAATCATAATGGAACCTTAAATCAGTAACATACTAGTCTAATTCGGTTCATAATCGAAAGTCAACGCAGAAGTCAAACTTCGCGACTTTCGGTGTGAACCGACCCTAAAACAGGAATTGACGAGCCGAAAATGTTTACACATGTTCTAATAATTATTACCAAGTTGTCTATGTGTTAAAACATATTTTATAACACCTTTAAACTCAGATTATGAATATTTCAAAATCTGGCCCGTTGACTTTTTAAACCTTAATATGTTGACCCGTCAATTGACCAAGCAAACGTGATTCTTAGGAGGTGCCCTTTTGAGGGATTAACACCTACCTAATTACGATCACGTAGCCATGTTCATATCGAACAATGGCTGGACCATAATGGTCTTAGCCGAAAGTCAAAGCGTTTATCGAAAACACTTGACTTTCAGCTTTAATAAGCCTAAGAAAATAATGGAACTATGAAAGAACCCTTACAAGTGTTCTAGGAGAAGTTTAACTTCAGTAGGAGGCCTCCTTAAATCAGGAAGCAACTCCAAGAAGGTTTTAGAGAAGGAAAGAAGGATGAATAGAAGGCTACTTATAGTTGTGGAAGATTATCATGATCAAGACAAGTGTCCAAGAGGTTACTATGATGTTAACAAGTGTTTAAGAGGTGTCAAGACCAGGAGAAATGGTGGCAAAACCAGCTGGAATGCTCATAGTTTCGAAATAATGGTTTACTTGGAGGCCACACAAAATCTTTGCTACTGGCACTTGGATGCGGACCTCAACCATATGTGGATGCGGTCCGCATCCACCTTCAGGGGCTAAGTTTTGTTTTTTGACAGAAATGGCCCCTGGACTTGTTTCGTCGCGCTTTGTCACTCGTAACCCCTTTTAACCTAATTTCTAGGCTCAATAAAGGTGTTAAGGCATATGTGACTTGGATTTTGTCCGAAAATATCATAGATGTCGGTTCGTTCGATTGTACGGTTACACGTTTCGCAAAAATGCGTAAAACGCTTTAACGAACACGAGAACTATCGAAATTTCGCAACGGTGGACATCTTTGCATCCTCATCAATAAAACACAAGATTTTATTGTATACAACATATTTGGATTTATATATAGGGTCTGTATTCAAAATACGAGAATCAGCAACTTTTCAGAGTTTGTCAGGAGTTACCCTGAACTTCCAAACTTGTGTGTAACGTTATAATTAGTGCATAAAGCCTTCATTGGCCTATAATAGGTATACACAAGAGTATGATTAACATTATAAGACTCTCGGTTCATTAAAAGATCACCCAGAGGCTTAGTTTAAGCATGTTGACACTTTTAGTCCTTCCACTAATAAATTGTCGTTCAGAGGTTATAAACTAACGTAACGACGCATTTGGTTCCTCTCGTTTAACACGTGGAATACGAGGATCAGCGGGACACTTGTCGGAATTTTATAGGACGGGTTTTTTACGAGGTGTTACAATAATAGGTTGGCAAAACCCGTTTTAGTTTAGGTATGATATGGAGAATTGATTTGAGAACATAAGGTAATAAGATGCGCGTTCGGTTTTTGCAGGTTTGACTTTGCCAGAAAATTCGGTCTTGCCGGATTAGGGATGTTAGTGAAAGGGGACAACATTTTGAGTGATTAATATGTTTTGAAGAGTTTAGGTTTTGTCACAATGAGTCCATGGGGTTTCTTGTTAAGTCAAATGGTGTTCAAACTTTTGTCACTAACACATTTTTCTAGACTTAGGCAACATTAGTTCTTGTCGTTTGTTATTTAAAAAAAAGTATTAAAAATTTTAAATCACATTTTTTATTTAAATAACTTTTATAATTTATAATTTCAACATTTAAAAAAATCTTAGAACTTACACATGTATCTTATGAATTTCTAAATTTTATATTTTTAAACTTTTATAAATTATAAAGTATATTACTATTAGTGATTTAAATATAATATTAAAACTTATTTAGTAACTATTCCTTTATATATATATATATATATCGCGTTACAAAGGCATGGAAATTTAAATTTGTGTGATCGGGAATTTATGAATAAAATATCTAACTCGTACTTGTTGAAGTAAATGGAAATACAAGTACAACTGATACTTGAAAATAAATACAAGATTTGAAAATTCAAGGATGTCACATCAAACATCTGTGTCGCTATTGTAGTTCAGATCTAGGGTTTCTCGAGGAAGAAGGTATGTTTGTGTGCGATTTTGCGCGTGCGTAAAGGACTTTACGCTAAATTTAGATTGCGTTTTATAGTAGTAGTTTGCGTGCAACCCTTCCAGAACCATACTTCACATGTCACTTGACTTTGCGCTTGGGCATAGTTTGTGCATGGTTGTATTCTGTGCGTGAACCTAGTTTGCGCAAGGTAGGGTCCGCACATGAGTTTTGGAGTGCAATGATGACTTTACACTTGTATGTTAACTAATTTTAACTTAGACTTCAGGTATTGAGATCCTTAAGTTGTAGAGGCATAGAGCAGAATACCACTAGTGAGTTTTTGTCCCCTTAAAGACAGTTTTGGGAGATCTGCATACTTGGTAAGGTAATGTAAAACATAAAATGAAAGTCAAAGTATACAAGTTAATGAAAGGAACGTTTATATGAAATGAATTTTTTTTGGGTTATGAACCCTGATGATATCAAGATATGTTTTCAATTAACTAACGTGATGATTTGGGAAAGATATTTTAATTAAATTTAACTTGATACGTAATTGAAAGTCAAAGATAAGTAAAAAGATAATGTTATAGTAATGATACATTGTACAAGGTAGTTACCTATGGGGCTGCAATTCTTGTTACATGGTCAAAGGTCGTGAAACTCGCACGTAATGAGCCTAGTATAGGCAGTTACTACGAGGCTGCGAGTATGTACAATTTTACCTACGGGGCTGCAAGTATAGGCTAGTGACCTACGGGACCACGAGTGGCTGTACAGTTCACAATAGGAGCGATGGTAACCGCTTATTGGTGATCGTCACCTTAATGATAAAGACAAAGGCTAAGGTATATATGTTATGTGAAAGTTTTACTCAATGTATCTTTTGCTAGTATTTTTTACCATTTTATGAATTTCCGCCGCGTATCTTTTAATCTATCAGTTTAAGAACTATTTGATAAAGAGTAAATACGAGGCCCTCGGATTTGAGGCATTACAAAACAACTTTATATATATAAAAAGAATTAGTGGTCACAATTTATTAGAGAAAAATAAAATTAAGTGATAATTAAATAGGTTTAAGATGTTCTTTATTAATACTATAATAGGTAAGAATTATATATACTTATAATTTGCAACACTAAAAGGCATAATAGGGTTGTACTTTATGCAACACTTGTGTTCCATTTAGTATTTGTACTTTAGGTTTTTAGGTTTGTAAATTGTTATAGGTGTATACCACTATACCTTATTTATTTATAAGAATCAAATTATATCTTTTAAAATTTGTAGTGTTTGGCAAATTTAATTTATTTAAAAAAAAATTAAATGTTAGTATTGTAGAGAGTGGTGGTGGAAGAGTGGCGGTTACATTTGGGTGTGACACGATTCATGTTGGGTGCTTCGTTCCGTCTAAAGTTAGCGACCATAATAGTGTGAACAGAATCCTTGGTGAATTTGTAGGGTAGTCCTCCGCATATATGTAAAAAACAGTCCAATTTTCAAGGTTAAATAGACGTGCTTTAGGAGATGTTTCTAACGAGCCTCGCCGCAACGCGGCAGGGGGATTTATCCTAGTTAACTAAAAAAAAAAAAGTTATGGTGTTACTGTATGTAAAATGACAAGTTGAAAATGGTAATAGTACTACTCAATTGAATGGGTGACCATTGTATGTAACATGGCAACGTGAGAATGGTAAGGCCACCTGGTATACTCTAACACTCATAGGCGTTAATCCTAGTTGACATTCGTTAACACATGTTAAACCGCTCCTGAAGGGTGTTAAGAGGCATTAAAAGTTTCACATGTTAAAAAGTTAACCAGGAAAGAGAGGGAGGGAATCAAGCATTGCAAAAGTTGCACACACACAACATGCTATATATATGTGTGTTATAATTAATTTAAGAGGCGTTTACGGGGGTTAAACCATTTGCTTGGTGTGGGGTGAAGTGAAAGAGGGTCGAATAGGTGATGTGATGCCGTGTAGTTAAAGGGCGTGATAGATACCGCATAGCCTAATAGTACTACTTGAATGGTTGACCAATGTATGTAACATGGCAAATTGAGAATGATAATATTACTACTCACATGCAAATTGTTATTCATCTAACAACAAGAATCTTCTTATAAAATTCTAAAATAATTTGACATGTCAACATCTACTCTTCTCTATAAGATTTTGGTTTTGTTTTTTAAAATAAATTTAATTATAAATTTCTAGGTATTTAAATTTTAAATCAGTGTTATTTTAAAGTTAATGCTAAATTTAGTTCTAGCATTAATGACTTTTTTAAACATAAAAGTCTTCTAGTTTTTCAACTAATCAAACCCCTAAATTAGATCTTATTTAAAATAGTCAAACTAAATATATAAGTTGATATACATATGGTAAATTTGAATCCTTTGGTTGTAATAAAAATAATTCAGTTACATAAATTTTGTGTAGAGATTATAAAATTTGTATCATCAAGTTAGTGTATAATTTTCGTAAGACATGTGTAATGGTTAATGCCACATAAAGGGCATTTTTCACCACATCATCATCATAAAGCCTATTCAAAAAGTTTGTAATGGTTAATGCCTCTCTTAATGTCATTTCATTGATTACTTTCCTTTTTTCCCCTTCTCATTGGGCATTATTCTAAGAAATGCTCCAACCTCTTAATGCCCCTGTAATACCCATTGGGATGGTATGAGGGCATTATCAAAGTTTTCCATGCCCTATAATGCCAATTATCTATGGTCTAATGCAAGTAAGTTGGAATTTTGAAATCAAATTAATTAACATATAATATCCTTAATTTAAGTAAGTTCGAATTTAGAATCAAATTAATTTTTGTTAAATCTTATTTTCTTTACCATAATTATTATTTTTACACATTATTATCCTTTGTTTTATATCATACAACGGTTTATTATATAATTTCGTGTAATATACGGATCTATAATAATATAGAATGGACAAGTCCCAAAGAGACACAATGCAAGTCACAACTCACAATCATATTCTACACCATCACCTTCTCTTCAATTTTCATTCACCCCAAGTTTACGCGGGTCCGATAGGCAATGCGACTTTATCTCCACTCCCCCCTTTCGTCCTCTACCATTCACAAAACCAATTCCAAATTTAACAAAATGTCTCTCTATCACGTCAATTCTTCGCCTTCTGGCATGCATTCTTGATCCATAATCACTTTTTTAAGGTTTTCTTATCTTTCTTCTTAATCCCATTTGTATTTTTCCATTATCAGTGATTCTTGATGATAAAGATCCAATGCTGCAATGTTTTTTTTTTTCTTGAATATGTTTGTATATCATATGAACAGCATTATATGTGCATGCATGATGAATCTTGTTAGACATTAATATATGTTCTGATTTGTTTGCTTGTGATTGATATATATTTCAAGATTTTCTGAATTGGGATTCAAGTGAAAGATGTCTACCTTTGAGGGTGTGTTTGTTGATGATCAATGGCTCCAAAGCCAATTTACTCAAGTGGAGCTTCGTAAACTTAGAACCAAAGTATGTCATTTCATTTTCTATATCTTTTTTCTCATTCATTTGGTATAAATATTGATATTATTCCATTCGTATCGTTGTGGATTCTGTTTGTATAGTTTGTTTCAGCTAGAAATCAATCTGGCACAGTCACAATACAGGACTTGCCGCCGGTTTTGGCAACATTAAAGCCCTTTAATGAGGTGTCAAGCCAGGACGAGGTTAGAAATACGTTAAATGATTCGTATTCTAACTTGGCCAAAGAGTTGGATTTTGAGGGCTTTCTTCGGGTGAGTGGATGATCAACTATCACCTCGTGGATCTTGATGGTCTAGTTCGTTTAAAAGGCGTTTGGCATTGTGTTTTGAAATTAGTTAAATGATTATCATGCTTTCAAAAACAAACAAACGTACCCAATAAAATCCTACTTGTAGCAAATAAGTTATTGGTAAGGTCTGAGGAGGGTGGGATGAAGGCAAACCTTTCCTTTATCCCAAGGGATAGAGAGGCTGCTCTCACTGAGCCCCCGACTCCCAAAAACTTTTTTTACATGTACAATTTAGTATTGTATGGTAATCTCCGTGGCTAAGGGAATCAAAGTAACAAGCATACAAAGGGTACTAATAATGGTAGCAGTAAACTAATGCTAGCATAGAGTGATGAGGAAAATATAGTAGTAACTGATAAAAGAGCAAAAAGACAAGAAAACGTAGCACTAACCCCCTTAAACGCACCTTGTGTTTGGGTAGTCCATGTTATATATGTTTTCAAGTTGCAGATTATCAATTTCTAGCATGTGTGTATACTGAAAGTCTTTCTGATTATCATATTATCAAATAATCAGTTTAGGAGTAGTTGCAACGGAATCGGTTCCGATTATTTAGGATCCTTTTGCATTTCAGCCTTTATTAATCGGAATCTGTCAAACACTCAAACATGAAATGTCCGATTTTCATAACCTTATGCTACAGAAACACATGGGCACAATATATTCATTCTAGAGCCCAGTTGCTTACAAAACGCAATGCCAAACTGCCCCTTATTTTATTAGAGTAATCAAAACTCAAAAGGCGAATTGGGATTTATTTATATGTGTATGAGACATTACAGGTATATCAGAATTTACAATCTCGAGCAAGTGCGAAAATGGGAACTTCAAAAACCTTCAGAACGACTTCATCGTTTGTGAAATCGGGGACAACACTCCTTCGCCACAGTATCAGCGAAACAGAAAAAGCTTCCTATGTTTCTCATATTAACAACTATCTTGGAGAAGATAAATTTTTGAAGCAATTTCTTCCTTTAGACCCTGCTTCCAATGCTTTATTTGATCTTGCTAAAGATGGAGTTCTTTTATGGTATTAATAACTTGATGTACTTTTCGTTTATTTAAAGATATTTATGTTAACTAATTTTTGTATGTACTGTTTTGTAGTAAGTTGATTAACGTGGCTGTCCCTGGTACCATAGATGAACGTGCTATTAACACTAAAAAGGTTCTTAATCCATGGGAAAGAAACGAGAATCACACGCTTTGCCTCAATTCTGCAAAAGCTATAGGCTGCACCGTAGTTAACATTGGCACACAAGATTTGGTTGAAGGAAGAGTAAGTTGAGGACATGTCATCACAAATTACAACTTCAAATGAGTCGGACGGGTTGGGTAACGGCCAAGTTGGGTTGACCCAAAACGTTGTGACCAATTATCTAAACTTGTGTCTGTACTAATTTTTTGTTACTTATGGTTCTTGTTTATAGCCCCACCTATTACTCGGGTTGATCTCTCAGATTGTTAAGGTAATTTGTGTTATTATTTTTTTGTAAATTGTTTAAAGATGTGTATTTATATCTATTGTTAACTACTTGTTTGGCTTTTGTCAGATACAACTTCTAGCAACTGTTGATATAAAGAAAACTCCTGAGTTGGCTGCAATGGTTGAAGATAGCAAGGTTCAAAGGCTTGTTTGGTTTCTTAAAAACTTACACACACACACACAAAACACATATATATATATATTATACATTTTATTTACATGCCGATACAATGTTAAATTACAGGAAGCCGAAGAGCTCATGGGTTTGGCTCCGGAAAAGGTTCTTCTAAAATGGATGAACTTCCAGTTGAAGAAAGCAGGCTACAAAAAAGAAGTTACAAACTTCTCATCGGATCTAAAGGTACGTTTAATTTCATTTTTGAGTTAAATATTAGAAATGATATATTACATTGTTATACATTTATATCTAATTTATAAATAATTGTAGGACGGAGAGGCGTATGCGCATTTACTCAATGTTCTTGCCCCTGAACACGGCACTACTAAAACTTTGGAGACGAAAGATCCCACGGAAAGAGCAAACTTGATCATAGAACAAGCAGAGAAATTGGACTGCAAAAGATATGTTACATCGAAGGACATTGTTGAGGGATCCACAAATTTAAATCTTGCATTCGTTGCACAGATATTTCAGCATAGGTGAGTCCTGTCGCCTACTTTTACGTGTTTAGAAGCTTATAAAATGTTTAAGTATGAATGAATTATATGACATGCTATATATATGTGATATGAATAACAGGAATGGGCTTACTATAGATAAAACAAAGGCTTCGCTTACTGAGATGATGACCGATGATGAAAGTACATCAAGGGAAGAAAGATGTTTTAGAATGTGGATCAACAGTCTTGGAGTTGAAACACATGTTAATAATGTGTGGGAGGATGTCAGAAACGGGTGAGTCGGGGAAACAAAGAAAAACATTTTTCAAAAAACAAACCTTCAAGGGGTGGCTCAGTGGTAAGCGTTTGAGTTTCTCAAGCAAAGGTCTCAAGTTCAAATCTAGCTTCCACTCGTTTTCTACCTTTAACCCCCCTTGAAGGCCACAAGCCCAGCGCAAACTATGTTTTACTTGATCTCATTGGTTAGCAGGGTATTGATGGGATCCTGTGATTTTTCGGTTAAGGGGTTCTCACTCTTACCAAACGAAAAAAGAGTAAGCGTTTTACGATTCAAATTTCAAAGACTTATTCCTTTTTTTATTCCTTTGCATTTAGATGGGTTCTTCTTGAAGTGCTTGACAAACTTGCCCCGGGGTCTGTTATTTGGAAGCAAGCATCGAAACCTCCGATTAAAATGCCTTTTAGAAAAGTTGAGAATTGTAACCAAGTTGTAAGGATTGGGAAGGAGTTAAACTTCTCTCTTGTAAATGTTGCTGGTGATGACATTGTTTCTGGAAACAAGAAACTCATAATAGGTTTGTTATTAAATATGATTATTTGTTCTACATAATGAAGAAGACCATTAATAATATTTGCATTTGGTCCCAGCTTTTTTATGGCAGTTGATGAGATTTAGCATGCTTCAACTTCTCAAAAACTTGAGAACTCAAGGTCAAGGAAAAGAGATAACTGATGCTGATATCCTACATTGGGCCAACATGAAAGTCAAACAGTCTGGGAGAAGACAAATGGAGAGCTTTAAGGTAATAATAGAAGGGAAAATGATGAGAATAAACATTGACCAAACCAATTTTATCAAAATAAACATCTGTAGCGTCTAAATATAGGGAACACACGAAAATCTATTCACTTTAGAACGTGACACTTGTCTCAAGAGTAGACACTTAAATCATGGTGGACCCACCCTGAGATCCAATAAGAACGAACCATGTGTTTAAAGAGGCTGCATAGATTCTATATTTGTTCATGCATCTGAATTTAGACTCTACGAAAATGAAATCAGATGAAGAGTCTAGGCTCCGACTCTACATCTGAACCTAGCCGCTTCAGTTCATTCAATAGACTCTTTATAGTATTTCGCTAATCATTTAGGATAAGCGCCTATCGGATGGTGTTTTCTTCCTTGAGCTTCTTAGCGCGGTAAAAAAGAGAGTTGTAAACTGGGGTCTTGTTACCAAAGGCGAGAATGGTAATTTTCAACTTTTCTCATTTTAAGTTGTTAATCATTCGACTTTAAGAAAGTAACATTTTTATTTTTTTAATTTTTTTGTTTTTCTTGTTGAAATTGTAGAGGAGGATAAGAAGTTAAATGCAACATATATAATTAGTGTTGCAAGAAAGCTTGGATGCTCCATCTTTTTATTGCCTGAGGACATTCTTGAGGTACTATTTATCACACATCATTGAAAAAATGAACTATCTTTTGAAAATGGTTATAAAATGAATTTTAATTTGCTGACAGGTTAACCCGAAGATGATTCTGATCCTAACAGCAAGCATCATGTACTGGAGCTTGTTACAGAAGTCTAAAGGTGATGAAGAAGATGGGAACGTGCCTGAACAAGTGGGCAACGCGCCAGAACAAGATGGGAACACGCCTGAAGAAGAAGGCAGTGCACCTGAAGAAGCCAATGCAGCCATCAATGAAGGCGACGGTCTTAGCGAGATGCAAGAAAAGACCACTGAAAGTGAAAACAATAACGAATAATTACAAAAACATAAGTGTAACATTAATCAACCATAATAATAAGTAAATTTTGTCGATTTTCTGTTACTTAGAGAGCACATTTTTTGGTATCAGAATTGTATTTGACCCTTTCGAATCTCCTCATTTGTGCATGTAAACTTTACTCGTTTGTTTTTACATTAAACAATTTTACACTAATATTTCTTGAAATAAGACCAAGGAACACGTTTCTACCATTTTAAAGAACAATAATGCTCATAGATTGTACCCGTGAACATATATAGTTAAATACAAATTGAAACCAAACATGCTAGATAGACATTGTGTTCTTTAGCATTTGTACAGCATTTCATGTGTATTATGGTTTATTTTCTCGCTTTAATCATAGATGTCAGCTATTCTTGCCAGGGTCGCCTCAAAGTCTGATAAAGTTTCGCCATTACATTACTGCTGGTTCATGTTTTTTCTCCTTTGATATAGTTGTGCTCATAAATGGAGTTTATCAAAGACAAACCATGAGGGAGAATAGTGTCAGGCAAGTGTCTCTCACCCTCTTATTGGTCGTTGCTTTTTATATTTAACTTATAAACCTTCAGCTTCGCTAATATACCTGTTTAGCCCCTCTGTTTTTCTTTTTTAAGTTTTCTTTCTATTGGTTAACTTGTTTATATGTGTGTTTAGTCCATCTGCTTTAACAAGTCTGATTAGTACAGGTACTCATGTTCAGTGGCAGATCCAAGATTTTTCCTTAGGAAGTACCAAAACAAGTCAGATTAGTACGGGTTGCTTAATTTTTTTCTAAAATGGGGCCAAAACGAGTCATCACCTAGGAATAAATTGTGGTCATCATCATGTACACTATTGGTATTTAACCTCTAAAAAGATATACCAAGAAAAACACATACGCAGAGAATGTAAAGCGCGTAATCATGTATTGTTACTTTTTTTTTAAAAGAAACCATGGCAATACCATACTCAAATTATATTTTTATACATTGCGTAACTTACATTTCCTAATTTTTTAGAAAAAAAAATTGTTACATAAGGTTTTCTTGAGTTTTCTTAACTCAAGTGAGTTTTCTTTCTATCATTCCCCTATATATATATATATAGGGTAAGGTTCATGCGAGAACCACCTTTATTGTGAGAACCGCGAGAACCACCTTTATTGCAAAATAAAATCTAAAAAATCAAAAAAGCACTCAAAAATGTTTTTTTTAATAAAAATCGTTATAATTCGTTACAAAAAAAATCTTTTTTTCGAGTAACAGTTATCCATGCACATGTGCTTATGTATCATAACTTCGACAAATTCAATAATACGTTATCACTATTAGACAATTGCACTTTAATTTACAATACCATCCATAATACACTCAATTTTACATTAAATGCACATGTGCATTAATTATTATGTATAACAATTATATACGGTGTTTTGGTACAAAAATTTGTGATTTTGAATTGTGAAGTAGGCTCATATATATGTTTTTTTTTGTTAGTTATATCTAGTGGTTGATGAGTTCATTATAGTTGTCACTTTATGATGTAATATGTTGATTGGATGGTATAAACGGTGTTGATATACATGTAATAAAGTGAAAATATTGGTATTAGTATGTATTATAAATGGTAGGAGGTAATGTATTGTATTATGGATGTTAGGAGGTAATGGAAGTGTATTATGGATGGTATGATAGATGAAAGAGAAAGTGTATTCAAATTAGTGTACCAAATTAGACACCTTATTTCATGTTATATATATAGATGCACATGATTTCTTATATTGTAACATAAAAAGTAGTTTATTACACATGGTAGTGTAAATGAAAGTACAATTGTCTAATTATTGTAATGTATTGCGGAATTTGTCAAAGAAATGATGAAAATGCACATGTGCATGGATAGTTGGTATTCAAATTTAATTTTATTGTTGAGTAAATATAGCGACTTTTTCAAAAAAAATAAAAAAAACAAAAAAAAATTGGTATTTTTTTTGGATTTTTTAGGTATTACTGTTTGTGTTCATACTGGTTCTCGCGGTTCTCGCAATAAAGGGTGGTTCCTAACGGATCCTTGTCTTATATATATATATATATATATATATAGTGGAGGGTTCAAATGAGAAGAAAAATTTTGTAAGAATAAAAAGAATAACTTTTAAACCAATAGAAATTCTCCATTTAATTCATTTAATGTGTGTATTTAATGTTATGAAAAGGGCATATAGGTAAATCTATAGTGTCATTAATTAGCTAATTAATTAAACATATAACTCATTTTTAATATACTATTTCAAGATAAAATAATTTATGGTGAAGGACAATTTTCAACATGTGTAGGATAAATTTTAGTATGTGTAAGATAAATTTTGAAATGTGTAGGGTAAATTTACGTGTGGTGTACAGTAAATTCCCGTAAGTATAAGACATATGTAGGATAAATTTTGAAATGTGTAGAATAAAATGTTTTTGCTTTATTAATGACAGAAAATCGATTATACATTAACGAGGTTATTAAACTATTTAAAATTTACATTAATTCTTTCTTCTTTTTCTTCCAATTAAATTTCTTTCAAATGAACATATATATAATATATTAGGACAAAGATCTTAACATTTATTGAGAACAAAACAGTTAAACAAAGTAATGCCTAATAATAAAAAAAAAATTTGTTTTTAAATAGTTTTCTGAAAAAAGTCAGCCAATTTACTCAACAATAAAAATTTAAAAAAAAAAATTGATACCAACTTGCGCACAATGATTTTCGTCATTGTTTACAATTCGTAATACATTACAAACATAGACAATTGTACTTTCATTTCATAAGTAAACTGACTTTACGTACCAATATAGCAATGACATGCATCTAAAATCACATGATTAAGGTGTTTGGTACTAATTTGAATACACCTTCAATCGTAACATAAACACTACATCACATGGTTGTATCATTTCTCGACAAATCTGAACGTACAAGTAATAACAGTGTACTTTATTAAACCATTTAATACACACTTACGTTAAATATTACAAATACATGTCATCTGATGTTTCACATAAATAAGTGCTTTTTAACTACTTTGATAACTTTTTTTCATTACAGCCCTCCAAATACACTTCCATTACCTCCTTCCGACCTAATACAATTCCATATATCTTCATCTAAACAATACCAACACAAACTTTTCACTTTCTGTAGTCCCATTTAACATCCTCAAATACATCATGAAAGTGAAACTATAACCAAACCAACCACAATATAATAACCAAAAAACATGTTATGCCACTTCATCATCAAAACACAACTTTGTACCAAAACACGTTATTAATGTTATACAAATGAGAATTGATTTGAATATGGAAGAAAAAGAGTGTATTAATGATATTGTAATAAACTATTCACTAATGATAATTATTACTTTTTTATATTATGCACCTGTAGATTAATACTAAAAAAAGAATGTTTTAAGGTTAAGAAATATAACCATTTTTAAAAAAAATAGTAAAACAATGAGTAGTTTTTTTTATTTTTTAAGATTTTATTTTAATCAAGGTGGATAATCGCGGTTTACCAAGTTAGGTGGTTTCACATAAACTCACCTATTAAGATTAAAGTTGTATACTGCCCCACCTACATTTTAATAAAAATAATTCTTTTTTATTACTGACACAATTCATCTTCGTCATTTCTTTACACTAAAAACCTCCATTCATTCTTCATTTAACTCAGTAAGCTTTTGCTATGGCTGATGGAATTTTGTCAATTCAGTTTTTTTTTTTTCTTGGACTCGAGTCGGTATATTATCAAACTTTTAAAGTATGTAGAGAGGCAGAAACTTTTTCTTTGAAAATTAAAAAATATTAGATTATGCAAATTACACACAGTCCAGCGGTGGACTGTGTGTTAACTCAACCCACAGGTCCCGGGTTCGAGACCTGTGGAGCGCACCGAGTCGTTAGATTAAAATCGTTTTTAAAAATAAATGATTTTCTGTTTAATTCAATTAGTATATAAATATAATTAAAAACAGAAATATTTCGGGTTAGACACGTAGCTCAGCTGGTAGAGCTGCGTGCACGCGTACGGGAGGTCTCGGGTTCGAGCCTCACCCAGCGCATACATACACATATACGAACCGGTCAACAGTCAAAGTCAATGGTCACGGTTCAAAGTCAACGGACAAAAAGTCAACATTTTTTTATTATTTTTATTTATTTATTTTATTTAAAAATCAATTAAAAATATTTAAAAATAACATTTTTAAGGTTAGAAAATAGCCTTAAAACTCACAAAAATACACCCAACAATCCTACTAAAATGGATTAATAAAATCCGTTTACTTACCGAACATTATGCCATTATCTAGGTTAGTTCACTCGTGGTTAAATCAAACTTCATGCGCATTCAACATCATCAACCGAACGCACCCAATGTGAGTGGAATCTTACAACTCCCCTTTTTAATTACACGTTTTGGGGTGTGTCATGTGTCACAAAAATTAACTCGTTTATTTAAACTTGTGCCATACCATATTGTGATCTAAACTTAGATTGTATATAAACTGCTTGTAGTTATGTATTTCATTTTGTCAATTTATATGAAATTCATTCATTAGGCCCATCAGTTCCTCGTGAGAGACGAGTTGAGCAACGCGTGCCTCAAAACAAAATCCATTGTTGTTGTGTGTGTATTATTTAGTTTATATTGTTTGTAGTTATGTATTTCATATTGTCAAGTTTATGCAAATCATTCATTAGGCCATCAGTTCCTCGTGGGAGACGAGTTGAGCAACGCGTGCCTTAAAACGATCCATTATTGTTCATGTGTGCAGTATTTAATATTAATTGATTGGTGAATAAGTTTACATCTATTTTTACTCATGTGTGGTTGTGCACTTTATTTTATAATCAGTTAAATAAACTTGTTCAAATGTTTTCCATAGGATTCAATCGCCAACTTTTTGTTGATCCAAAAACCATTTTTACACATGATACAGGTGAACAGGATGAAGCAAGGAAAACATAGGAAATGCCTTAGAAGAAAACAATGAAGCCTAGATTGATGTTTAGGACATGATGTAATATTGATTGTAATTTCCCATTAAGTGTATTAATGAATATGAAACGTTAAAATAAATGTCATGAGCTTTGATGATAACCCAATCATGCCCCGATCACCTTTTCCATTGCGGGTTGGGGTGTGACAGATTGGTATCAGAGCCATGACTATAGGGATATAGGATGGTTAGTAGACCCTTAGAGCCTATACTATAGTTGCCTAAAATTCTAAATTGTTTAGGTGGTTACATACAAACTTATGATGTTTATTTGTTTCATATTTGTCTATACTTACAGTCAAACATACATACTTACATACACATTCATCATACATATTTAATGTTCATACTTTTGTTATTCAAAGATTTTGTCGCAATTTTCAAATCCCATCAAAGTAAGTTCTGCGACGGGCATGTAGTAACTGGAAGGGTACAAGTACCGGTAGTCGGAACGTTTCCTGTCTAGGTTGGCATTGTATAAAATCCAATATAACGGACCAGTTTGCCTACCTGGGGACTAACGATGAGAGTACGAAGGACCTATTAGGCCAAAGCATGCCACACCAACAGTCGTTCGAACTAACCCCACTTTGAGGTGTCACCGTGTTCTACACTGGACAATTCGAATCTATACGTTATATTCATATTTCTCGATTTTCTCCGGGTTTTAGTGTATGTAACCAGGCTAACACATGCGAACCATATGAAAAACCCGGTATTCATGGGGCCCACATGATTACGAAGATGAAGTATGGCGGCATGCAGGGCCTAATGACGAGCAAAGCCAAGACATCCTATGGATTGTAGTAGATTTATTTTTCTATAATTATTTTTATGAATGTTCATTCCTAAATACGACCCATGATCCCCAAAAACATCCAACTCATACTCATGATGCGTATTCCTTGTAGATGTCTTCTAGCCTCGCCCGTAGGAAGATGAGAGCAGGAAAAGCCGCGAGCGCATGGCTGCCCTAATCGCTCAACAAATGGCTGCCGTAATACCCAACATTGTAATCCAAGTCAACAGCACTTACCGCTAATCCTGTCAATCAAGAAGATCAACACGTTATCAACCCTCCCCAAATACCACTAAATGCACCTACAAGCATTTCAAATCATGCGACCCTCCAAAATACGAAGGGACTGAAGGTGTCACCGCTCTCCTCCATTGGTTTGAAGAGATGGAGAACACTTTTCTAAATTGCGATTGCCCCGATGATCGCAAAGTACGATATGCTACCGGTCGTTTATATAGAATAGCACTTACTTGGTGGAATACAGAGAAGGCCAAACGAGGTGTTGAAGATGCTATGACTTTAACTTGGGATGAATTGAAGGAAATCATGACCGACGATTTTGCCCAAGGAGCGAAATCAAGAAATTAGAAGATGAGTTTTATTCGTTGAAGCAAAAGGAAGGAGACCACACCACATACAACAAAAGATTCCTCGAGTTACATCAAATGGTTCCCAACTTGTTCACTCCCCTCTACCGTTTGATCGAGCACTACATTCGAGGTCTTCCGTCAAAGATTCAAGACTCTGTAATAAGTACCACGCCTGCAACTTTGGAAGCAGCAATGGAGTTAGCTATAGAGCTCACCGAGAACCGAATCCGGAACAAAGACTTCAAGGAGGAGAAGAAGAAGGATAAAGCATCAACTGAAACTTCAAACTCCACCCAAACCGAATCCCCTTCTCAACCCATTTCTAAGAGAAAAAGAGACGGGCAACTGTTCGCTACTATCCAACGTAATCAACCAATTTCACACGCCATACCCATCCAAGCTATCCCAATCACTCAAGTGGCACCCAACTCAACTTACCCAAATAAGAAACCATACCTTGGACCTCACCCTCGATGTAACACCTGTTTTTATCACCATCCCCTTACCTTACCTTGTCGACTATGTGCAAATTGTGGACGCTATGGTCATTTGAGCAAGGTTTGCCGCATCTTTCAAAACCAAATCTCTCCCCTACTCAAAACATGATCCAAACCTATCAACATGAAATAAGGTGTTTTTTACACTACTTTGAATACACTTTTTCTTTCATTTATCATACCATCCATAATACACTTCCATTACCTCCTACCATCCATAATACAATACCATTATCTCCTATCATCTATAATACAATACCAACATCAATATTTTCACTTTATTACATGTAGATCATCACCATTTATACATCCAATCAACATATTACATCATAAAGTGACAACTATAACCAAACCATCAACCACTAGATATAACTAACCAAAAAACATGTATATGGGCCTACTTCATCATTCAAAAACACAAACTTTTTGTACCAAAACACGTTATATAATGGTTATACAAAATGATGCACATGTGCATTTTGAATATTGGTAATGTAAAAAGTAGTGTATTATGGATGATATTGTAAATTAAAGTGCTATTGTCTACTACTGATAATGTATTACGGAATTTGTCGAAGTTATGATGCATATGCACATGTGTATGGATAACTGGTACTCGAAAAAAAAAGTTTTTTTTAAGGGGTAAGAAATATAACAATTTTTAAAAAAAATAGTAAAAAAAATTGAGTGTTTTTTTTATTTTTTTAGATTTTATTTTGCAATAAAGGTGGTTATCGCGGTTCTCGCAATTAAGGTGGTCATCACATGAACCTCACCTATATAAAGATTAAGGTTTGTCAATACTGCCCCACTACATTTTAATAAAAATCAATTCTTTTTTATTTCGACTGACACAATCATCTTCGTCTTTCTTTCACACCTAAAACCTCCATTTCATTCTTCATTTAACCTCAGTAAGCTTTTGCTAATGCCGATGGAATTTGTGTCAACTTTCAGTTTTTTTTTTTTACTTGGATCGAGTTCGGTATATTTGGCAAAGGTGCCTTTAAGAGTATTGTAGAGGGGCAGAAACTTTTTTCTTTGAAAATTAAAAACTATTAGCATGATGCCAAATACCATTATCTAATTGATGCCATGTGACAATTTGCATCCACACATCGTCTTGAGCCGCATTTCTTGTTTTTTAATTGTACATGTTTCGGCGTTTAGCACATAAATGGAACGAGTTGGGTCAAATCCGCACATTGGTTTGATCTGCAAAGATTCCTAGTTTAATACTGTCCTAATATTTTAAAATTTGTCTACGTAAAGACAAACTTAAATGTATAATTGAACTTTGAAGGCCCAACATAACTTTGCAAGACAAGCATAATTTCCTATACTTAATACTAAGTCACATAAAATCATACTATATATTACATTTAAATGGATATCACACGACTCTAAAGTAACTAAATTAACTTCTCATGTAGCGAGTGATAGATAACGAAGAATATATCACATTGATTCCACGAATACCGGTGATGATCTTCCCAAACCCCCAAAATTCAACCCAAAGGACAAGAATTTGAAGTGAAAAGTGGCTATTCTCAAATAAAGACTGAAATTCGAAATGAGCCACAAAAAGGGCCATAGGCCAAACACAAGCCCAAAAACAAAATACAAAAAAGACTGAAAAAAAACATAAAAGTGTCCATAACTCTCATTAGAATGCGTTTTTTGGGCCGAAACTTGGACAAGGCCCCTCCGAAGACCCGTGGCCAAAGTTCGATTTGACTGGTCGAACGCCTAAAACAGAGACCCGTAGCCAAAGTTATGCCCGTTTTCGTAAATCACCTTTAGAAGCTCGATCATAGACCCCCAGAAACGTCATGGACAAGTCTTCTATACTTGGGCCTGCATCAACTTCGCAACACATGTTTAAGTTCAGGCGATTCACATAATTAAGTTCATAACCAAATGAAACATTGACAAGTTATTAATTTAATTACTTATAACACTCAACACCATGAAACTTAGCAAATAAAAGAATCTTAATCTCGAAACTTGTTATATAATTTTAACACCTTGTACAACCCAACATTAAGTTATTCTAATAACTTTCCCGTTACATAATAACCAAACTTCATGTTGTGAATCAAAAGCAGAAAACCCTTGAATAATGCCACAAGATCTCCAACCCCCAATGGCCTTCACCGACGATGATTTGACCGTGAAAGTGAGCTAAAAGCATTCGACCAAACAAAACAAGGAGTCAAAGGCCTTGTAGACTCCGGAATCACCAAAGTACCTCGTATATTCATTCAACCACCTGATGTTTTCCCACAATGTACCACTCCTTTGCATTTGCCGGTCATAAACCTAGGTGGGTTAGGGTCGGACCGTGTTAGGCGAACTGAGATTGTGAAGGAGGTTAGAGAAGCAGCCTGGATCTGGGGGTTCTTTCAAGTGATCAACCATGGGATTCCGGAGAGTGTTATGAAAGAGATGAGAGATGGTGCACTTAGATTCTTTGATCAAGATCATGAGGTTAAGAAAGAGTGGTATGTTACAGATAGTAGTAAGAAGATGTTTTATAATAGTAATGTTGATCTTTCGAGCTCGTTACCGGTTAGATGGAGAGACTCGTTTCATTGTAGGATGGCTCCTGATCCTCCACATCCAGAAGAACTACCTCCACCTTGCAGGTACTTTTAACGCGCTACTGTAAGTATCACTGACGGATGCATCTGTCATCTGTCGGCAAGCTGTTGGTAAATGATGGTTGGAAAGATGGCTGTGGCTAATATCACTTATTGATTTGGATATTACCAACGGCTTAGTTTACCAACGGATCACCAACAACTTTTCAAATATCATGTAAGAAGCCTTTTCGTCGGTAACCCGTCGATAAACTTGGTCGTAGGTCATATCATTTGTGACAGATTACCGATGGATATTAGCGACAATACTTTATAAGTAAGATCATCCAAAGTGAGTTTTTTTTTTGAATTCCTTCTATACTTAGTGATAGACAATAAGTGGCGGACCTACATACAAGTGCCACCTAAAAAAACATATAAGTATAGCTTTATGCAAAAATTTGCTTAAAAGTTTGATTAAGCATTTAAGCTCCAGCCTCCGATTGCTCCCCAGGAAATAAATCTTGGGTCTGCCATTATAGACCTTGTCCATCATTGATACTCATTTATTTAACAGTGATATAATAATCGTAAAACATAATTTTGGTTTTTGTTCTAAGGGTTAAAAAGTTTTATTGTAGAGATATACTTATCGAGTACTCGAAACAAGTGACCAATTTAGGGTGTTCTTTATTTGAGTTGCTTTCGGAGGCTCTCGGGGTTTGTTCGAGTCACCTGAAAGACATCGGATGTGTCGATGGACTCGCCACCATTTGCCACTACTACCCTGCATCTCCACAACCGGAACTAACCATTGGGGCTCGAAAGCATGCCGACAATGACTTCATAACCGTACTCCTACAAGACCATATCGGCGGCCTCCAATTCCTTCACAAGAATCAATGGATCGATGTTCCATTTGTTCCCGGAGCTCTTGTGGTTAATATCGGCGATCTTCTACAGGTAAGAAAAACTAAACATATTATTATACTGTTATACGTCCCTAAATCCTACCAATAGCTTTTGCTATGAGTGATACTGGCATGCTTTTTTGTTACTATATTATATATTATGTCTTTAGACCCTATCAATAGTTTTTGCTAGAGTGAGATTTTACAGGTATATTTGTTTGTTTTTATTATACTATTATGTGTCTTAGACCCTGGTACCCTTACCTAACAGTAGCTTCATGCGTGAGATTTTACAGGTATGTTTGCTTGTATGTTACTATACTTTATAGTATTATATCTCTGAGACCCTACCCATAGTTTTTGCTATTGGGTCGACCAAGCTGGGCGACGGCCCGAGGCCCAAACATACAAAGGGTCCGAATTTTTTTTTATTAACTATCATATATTATACATGCTATAATGATATTTATCATGGTCTGCTATAGCACAGCTGGTAAGTGTATCTAGTGTATCATTGAGGTCCTTGTTCAATATCGTCATCTCGCGGTTTTCTATTTGTTTTCAGCTTTCCACAATTTAAATGCTAAAGTGTTTCATTTCTGAAAGAATTAAAAGATTGTTGTTGGTCTATTGTTCAGCATTTAAACAATAATGGTTGGTGTAGATTCCCGATCCCTTTCTTTATTTTTTTGTCTTTTTTCTAGATTCCACACTAACTAATTATGAGCAATGTATATAGCTTGAAGAAATGATGCAATGTCAATATCTATAAGTGCACTGCATAAAAAATCAATAAGCATAATATTTATTACACTCTAGTCCATTACATTGTATTACTTGTGTTATAAAAACTATTGGGCATAATATTTATTATTATATCGAGTACCCGTATCCTACCACACTAAATAAAACCAAGATTCGATCAATACAATTATAGGAAGGGGCCAATTTTTTCTATTTCCACGAGGCCAAAAGTTTTTTAACATTCTGAAAGAATTAAAAGATTGGTCTGTTGGTCTATTGGTTCAGCATTTAAACGAATACAGGTTGATGTAGGTTCCGATCTCTGTTTTCTATTTTTTTTTTTGTCTTTTTTTCTAGATTCCACACTAACTAATTATGAGCTATGTATACAGCTTGAAGAAATGATGCAATGTCAATATCTATAAGTGCAGCTGATAATAAAATAATATTTATTACTAGTTCATTACATTTTATTACTGTGCTTATAATAACCTATTGGGCATAATATTTATTATTTATATTGAGTACCCGTATCCTACCACACTAAATAACACCAAGATTCGATCAATACCAATTATAGGAAGGGGGTCCAAATTTTTTTTCTATTTCACACGAGGCCCAAAAGTTTTTTAAAATTCTCAGAGACGGCCCTGACTGGTACGCTTGTTTGTTTGTACTATATGTCCTCATAACTACTCGTAGCTTTTGTTATAATTGATTTTACTTGTATGTTCGTTTGTTTGTTACAATACAATAATATGCATGTTTTATAAACTTCTCTAAAGGTCTAAATGACTAATGAGTTATGATTGTTGAATTAAATGGATGAATTGTAGCTGATATCAAACGATGAGTTCATAAGTGCCGAACATAGGGTGATGTCAAGCAGTTTCGGGCCACGAGTATGGTGGCGTGTTTCTTTACGACAGGAATGGTTGACACCGGGAAGGTTTTCGAGCCCATTAAAGAGCTGCTATCGGAACAAAATCCAGCCAAGTATCGGGCGACCACGATGAAGGAATTTGTTCAACACTCGCATTCAAAGGTTTTTGATAAATCTTCTATGCTGCATTTCAGGATCTAATTATGTTAAGACATTTTTATCTTTTTTATGATGTAAGGGAGTGTTGACTTTCACAAAGTGTTTGCCTATTCGTACGCTTGCCTTAAATTTGCATTTCATGATTTAGTTAAAGATGTTAAATGCTTTGACTATTTATTATATGTTTAATCATGGAGTTAGTTTAAGAAAATGCTTTTTAAATTTTTATTATAGTATTTCTACACAACTTCCTTACTAATATTGTATATAAAAATTAGATTAAAGTACATTTTATGTCTATGTGGTTGTCTGCCGATCGCACAATCAATCTCTAAGTGCCAAAATCACCATTCTCGTCCCTGTGGTTGTCAATTTGTAACACCTCGTGTTTTTACGTCCAATATTTTTTCGACACTGTCCCGGTAATCCTCGAATGCCGTGTGCTTTAATA
Source organism: Scalesia atractyloides (assembly GCA_947069175.1). NCBI lineage: Eukaryota > Viridiplantae > Streptophyta > Magnoliopsida > Asterales > Asteraceae > Scalesia > Scalesia atractyloides. Next base: position 76,523,373 of record CAMTDV010000030.1, on the reverse strand, counting down.
GGAGGGACCGAAGTCGTTGAAACAAATTATTATGATCAATATATGAGATGAAATGTAGTTGAGGGGCTAAAGTGGCAAAATGCCAAATTTTTCATTCCTCAGGAAGGCCTTGCGGACCGCAAGGCTAAAGCCATACGGTCCGCATAGCCTTTGAAAACAATGGGCGCCAGAGGTCCTTACGGACCGTAAGGCATAACCCATACGGTCCATAAGGACCTGCCAGCGAGCAGAAACATGGCAGAGCCATGATTCTGCCACCTCTTGTCGCCTTGTCACCCTTTCTTGCATGCTTAACACGACCAAGGATACTTGTTAGCATCCCTCAACAGCTGGCAAAACTCCTGGACCCTCCTTGGCTATGTATAATGAGTTTTTGTGAGTTGCAACACAACCCTCATTCACTTTAACTCACCAAATTCTTCTTGAGGAGCTCCTGGTCATCTTGAAGCTTTCCTTTCTGTTGTTAGCAACCTTTGAGCATTGTGTAAGTGTTTCAATTCGTGCTAAGTCATTTTCATTAGGTTTTAAGCTAAGGTCAAAGTCTTGTCGTAAAAACGCCTTGACTTTGAGCTTAGATCATATTGGTCCAGCCATTTATCGTAACAAAGGTGGCTATGTGATCGTAATAAGGTAGGTGTTAATCCTTCAAGAGGCACCTCCTGATTACCACGAATTCATGACCAATTGACGAGTCAATGTAAAAGTCAACAAAAGTCAAACTGGCCAGATTTAATAAAAATGCATAACTAAGTATATAGATGTTATAAAATATGTTTTGAATCATAAACAACATAAAAATAAGTATTGAAACATGTATAAACTGATATGACTCGTCAAGCTTCGGTCTAGGGTCGGTTTGTAACCAAAAGTCGCAAGATTTAACTTCTGCTTTGACTTTAAGTTCTAGCCCGATTTAGATGCTTAGACTACTGACCTTAAGTTGTTTTTAGGAGCATGTTATAGTGTAGAATAACTCTTAAAGTTATACTACATGGTCCCTTTATAATCTGCGTTTTGTACAAGTTCCACTTAAATTGCCTAAACTTTGCAAAAAGTCCTTTTTGTACAAATCAAAATTTTAAACATCCATGCATGTAAAAATATGTTATAAACTGATTTGTAAAAATAATTTGAGTATTTTGATGTCAAGAATCTGACCAAGAACCAAGTTTTGATAAAAGACGTAAAGTGTGCCTTTAAATGGCTAAAATGCCCTTTTCGGCATTTTAGAAAGATTAAACATGGTTTTATTACCAAGATGAAATACTTACTGATGTAATATGATATGTAGGACATATGGGATATTTATTCAGATTACAAACTGAATAAAAGTCTCAGAGTTGTTAAATGCCGAAAATGACTAATTTACCCTTTTACGCGAAAAATGATTTAAACCAAGCTTTTTATAACCAAATCTTTTATATATTGATATAACATGTTAAATAACATATTTTAGTTAAATAAAACAGGCCATAACCTTGGTTTACCTCAAACATCGAATTAAACGACATTTATCGACTTGTATGCTTTTTCAGCGCATAGTATGGTTTAAAACCATAACTATGAGCCAAGACTTGGTACCTAACAATTTATAAACTTATTTTCAATATTTTTACAGTAAGTACAAGTCCTAAATTCAGAATCCCAATTATGACTTCAAAGCTATGTGTGAAATTACCAAAATACCCTACAGGACGTAGTTTGGTTTAAACCTATAAAAAACACATAGATTTGATATCCTACTATTATAACATCATTAAATTTATATTTTTACTGAATAAATATGACCTTGACATCAGAATTACTATAAACACCTTTTATATAAGTTATAAAATGACCAAAATGCCTTTATGTGGCGGAATTCGGATTTAAAATCCTTTCGGACTAATTTATTGATATCCTACTGATATCAAAACATATTTTAAACATAAAGGCATATGGAACTTGTATATGACTCTCTCGGTTACCCGATTTCGCTTATACGCTTACGATTAAGCATACGTAACTAGTTTACGTAAAATAACGGAAACGGGTGTAACTTCGTCATTTCCCTATCAAAATCCAGAATGTTATTGGTATACCCATATTATACAACTCTTAATACTTGTCGGGTCCACTTAAACTTCTATTACGGTCACCGCTAGCCGGTTCAAGTCTAAGACTTAATTAAGGACCCGTTAGCATTCTAATTTGGTTAATAATACCATCATTCCAGGCTAAACGCCTCCGCGGTAGATTGTGCATGTACTTGTTATCTTGATTTGCGGCTGAGTTGTGACTTTCTGAAGACTTAACTCAGGTAAATACATTTAACTTATTTTCCCTATACTGGCTTAGGATATGGTAAACTATTACCGCTTGGTCGGGTATGGAAAGCATGTTTTATCCAGTTGTGATAATTAACTAAAATACATAACCTGGTTCTGTTTTGTCTGAAACTCAAATATTGGGGGTGGGCTTGACCGTGTCTAGGATATCCTTGGCTCACTAAGTGCTAGTGGCCACGACTTAAGCAAGGTGTAGGCATATACCGGTAATTGCTATTATTAATTCTGCTTTCTGTGTGAAAGTTCAGTAGTAGTGTGTCAGTCGATCATGTCTTGGTTTCTGTACTAGGCCCCATATGTAAAAGACAGACATGTAAATCTGTATACAAGGTCAATGGTACTGTCCCAAGTTATTTACGAAAACGTGCCTAGTGCACCTAAAACCATTTCGAAAAGATTTTCAAAACGAGTCGGTTGATTGTATTTACTAGTGTAAACTGATGTATTTTCAAAGATCAAGTTACAGGTACAAGTACGTAATAGGCCGGGAGCTGAGGGGCAATTATACTAAGGAGTTGCAACCTTGTAGAAGTGCCTGTAGAGTCTGTTATCATTTTGTGTATGTATATTTTCGATCTGCCTGCGGATCTTATTACAAGCCATATATCTGTTTGTATATTGTGTTTCGAACTCTGGACACTCTATGGGTTGTAATAGTTTATATTTTTACTTCAAGCCTTCCACTGTGTTGCTCTGTGTTGTAATTGGTTATGATGATATCAACTGTACGTCACGATATTCCCCTCTGGGCCCACCAGAATACACATGGAAATCGGTGTGTGACAGGTTGGTATCAGAGCCAGGTTTGAGGGAATTCAACACTAGTCTTTAGTGTTTGATCTCAAACGACACAGTAACACATTCCTTAGACTGTCGAGCCTAGGCAATGACCTAGGATTATTCATTACCTTATTTTGATATTATTATTCTACCTTGTTTTTTTGTTTTGACTTATTTTTGAAGTAGGACAATGTCGCCTAAGTTTTCACGAGGAGCAAAAGGAAAGGGATTAATGAGGAGCGGATCCTCAAAGCAAGGGCCATCCAACGCCCCCGTTTACAACCCTTATGAAGGATCGGATGACTTTTCGTCACCATGTGAACCTTACCCTCACTTACCTCATGAGTACTCACCACCTTCTGATTCGCACCATAACCAACTACCTCAACATCACACCATTCCCAACACTCCAACCACTCACAACACTCCCAATCTTACAAGGAGAACTTAACCCCCACTTCTACCTACGATCACTCTCTAAAACCCCTCCTTAGATTCCCTTGAACCAATGGAGGAAGACTCTGACCTGGAGATGCCTCAAACAGGGTCGATGGGGCACCCGATTGAAATATCCAGTGGATCAAACTCATACGCTGGAACCCCACAACACTACCCAGATGACTTTATGGAAAGATGGGGACAATATGTCTTCTATAACACCCCATCATACCACAGCACACCCTCATACCATACTCCTCAACTGGAACTACCTCCACCTGAGGAGATACCAATGCAACAGGTGGAGCAACCTCAACCACCACCTGTATCCCAACCACCAAGAAGACGTGGGGCGCGCATGTCAGTGTGCCTAGGACCAAGAGTAGGGTCACTCTCACCTAACCCTTACCCTACTATTCCCGAGGACCCACAAATGGGTGGACCCTCCCATACTTCACCATTTGTGGAACACCTTCCACAACCAACTATTGAACCTTTGCCTCAACCACCACAATCCACTGTTGGGCCTTCGACCCAACTACCACCATTGCCTCAGGGTTTTGAAAACCCAATTCCTACTTACCCAGATCCGTCTGGATGCCATCACATTGACATCTCCAACTGGCCCAATTACATTCATGATGCACCTTCCAATGACCCATACTTGGAGGCAGCTGCGTTTAACGCTCTTTATCCTAACCCGTATCAACTCCCACCTCACCAAGCTAGTGGATATCCTTATCATGGATACCGTCCTTCTGGTGCACCCCCACCCTATGTATACCAACATTCGGGTGCACTACAGCCACAACCTCCACCCCAACCTCAACCACAGCCGCAACAACCACCAGTACTGGAGGTTGGAACGAAGCATTAAAAAGGATGGAAGAACACAGCAACAGACGGCCAAATCCGGAAAGAAAACAAGCAAGCTGTTAAAAGGGATTATAAGGGAAAGAAGGATTAAAATTTTCACCTTTATCATTATGTAATTTCATTTAAAGAAGTCCCTGCGAGGACATTTCATTTAATGTAGTCCCTGCGTGGACATTTTAATTATTTCAAGTATAGTCCCTGCAAGGATAATTTCCTTTTATTTAAAGTCCTATTTATGGACACTATTGTATCACACTTTTACTATTAATGGAATTTTTTTTGGAATTTAATTCATGTGTTCCTTTGCACCAGTTGTTCAAACGATCGTCTCGATTTTAATTCAAAATTTATGATCTGCAAAATATTGTAAAAAGATCCTCTTGATGATTTACACCCGCCAAGTGATTAGGTCACATGAATTGGCAAAACGGTAGTTATATGGTCGTCTACCATGATAGTTAAGGTTGAGATTTCCCTTCTATCCAGGGGTGGTGAACTACGTTCTAAGCCCCCTAGTCTGCCTGATCTAGACTAATTATTTAAATCATTTCAAGAATTTTTATTCTAAAAGTTAATATGTTCAAAGGTATTAACCTCCTGGTAAGTGTGACTTGAGGAACCACACAAGCCGTCAAGGTAATGGACTACGTCCAAACTTACACGATCTATTTTGATCCTGATCAATCATCAGTGCGATGATTATTTTACTTAACACCCATTAGTGGTGTAATGTTTACGAGCTATATTTATGTCCATTAGTGACAAAACGACAGTTGTAGCCTACGACTCCCTGTCTCGAGCTAGTAAAAATACGTTCAAACCTCGAAGCCTCACGATCCTTTTGTAATATAGGCATTGTATAATTCAAGTCGTAACGGCAAGCCATTTGTGCTACTCGTATTTTGTCCTTGGTGACAGGCCGATTGTGCCATGTTATTCACCCCCATAAACTTTACAAGTTTACATGGTTTGATTATACCATGCCCCATATTATAATACAAGTCATCAGGCATGTATGACTAATTAAAGCTTATATTATTATTATTATAGTTTCATCGGACAAGATGGCGGATTCTAATGAAGTGAACAGCCAACGGAAGGATGATGACACGAATGAGAACATCGTTATAACCAAAGAAGATCTTCAAGTACTTATTGCCACAGAAATCGATAAAGCGATTAAGAATCACGCTGAAAAGCAGTTAGAGTCGAGTGCCTCGCACTCTAAACATTCGTCAAAGCACACCTCCAAGCATACCACCAAACAATTCTCAAAGCCTCCTTCAGAAAAGAAGGAACACTCAGAGCACTCCTCGAATGTGAGGAGAGAGAGGGAGGAATACCAGAAAAATACTAAATTCTCAAAGGAAGGTTGCTCATATAAGTACTTTGTGCCTTGCAAACCGCGAGACTTTACTAGAGAAAAAGGAGCCGTAGAAACTCTGAGATGGTTGGATGAAATTGAGACAGTTGTAGAAATTAGTGGATGCGATGAAAAGGATGTAGTGAAGTATGTTGCTCAGTCTTTCAAAGACAATGCTATTATCTGGTGGAAGTCAATGATTCAATCATCTGGGAAAGTTTATTTGTATAATTTAGTTGGGAGAAATTTGTAGATTTGATAAAGGAAACCTACTGTCCACCTCACGAGGTGGAAAAAAATTGAAACAGATTTTCTAGGGTTACAGGTGAAGAATTTGGACTGTAGGAAGTATTTGTCTGACTACAACTCCATGTCAAGATTGGTACCTTACCTGATCACCCCTGAATCTAAACGCATCGCGTGTTTTATTGGTGGTTTAGAACCGGAAATTAAGGGGAACGTCAGGGCTTCAAGGCCAGAAACATTCAGATCTACAACAGAGGTAGCTTTGACACTTACTCAAGACTTGAAAGGGAAGCGATCTATCAAGTCTGAAGTACAGGGAAAGAGGAAGAGAGAGGATGACCGAAATCTTCGGTCAAACAAAAATCAAAGGTTTGGAACCAACAAGAATCATCAGAGGTTTGATGATAGACCCAAGTGTAAGAAATGCAACCGACGACACTTTGGATCGTGTCGGGATGACTTTCACTCGAAACCCTGTGGTATTTGTAAGAAGATGGGGCACAAGGCCCTAAATTTCAAAGATTTGAATGAAGCCACGTGTTACAACTGTGGTGAGAAAGGGCACATAAAACCCAATTGCCCTAAGTATAAGAAAGACGACGCTGTTAGGGACGAGGGAACGAAGAAAGGAAAGGCTCATGCTTTCCGATGAAAGCTAAGGAGGCAGTGAACGACGACAATGTGATAACAGGTACATTCCTTATTAATGATGTTTATACTAGAGTTCTCTTTGATTCAGGAGCCGATAAATCTTTTGTAGATCATAAGTTTAGTGCCTTATTAAACTTGCCCATAAGAACTTTAGACGTAACCTGTGACGTAGAACTCGCTGATGGAACGATTGAGACCGCTTCGACGATTCTAGATGGATGCTCCATATCCATCAAGGATCATTCCATTCCTGTTTCGCTCTTTCCAATGAAATTGGCGGGATTCGATGTAGTTCTTGGTATGGATTGGTTGTCTAGTAACCAAGCCCATATAGCATGTAACAAGAAACTCATCGAGATCAAATCCCCAATTGGAGATGCACTAGCTATACAAAGGAGACCGGTATTATGGATTGTCGGAAAAAACATCGTTACTCAAGGCATCGAAGTGTTTGAAGAAAGGTTGTGTCATTTATATGGCACAAGTGACCATTGATGAGCCCAAGCCAAAGATAGAAGACCTGCCCGTTATCTCTGAATTTACAGATGTTTTCCCTGAAGACTTGCCTGGTCTACCTCCAGACAGACAAGTGGAGTTTAAGATCGATATCATACCGGGAGCTGCTCCTGTTGCAAGAGCTCCATACCGATTGGAACCTATAGAAATGAAGGAATTAAGAACCCAGCTGGATGAACTATTGGAAAAAGCTTTTATACAACCTAGCTCTTCACCTTGGGAGCTCCCATCTTGTTTGTAAAGAAGAAAGATTGTTCAATGCGGATGTGCATTGACTACCGTGAACTAAATAAGTTAACAATCAATAACCGCTACCCTTTACCCAGGATCGACGACCTATTTGATCAACTTCAGGGAGCGAGCTACTTTTCAAAGATTGATCTGAGGTCAGGTTATCATCAGCTCAAGGTTAGAACGGAAGATGTCCCAAAAACAGCATTTAGGACCAGGTATGGTCCTTATGAGTTTTTAGTGATGCCTTTTGGGCTCACGAATGCACATGTGGCATTTATGGATTTGATGAACAGAGTTTGCAAACTTTACCCAGATAAGTTTGTCATTGTGTTTATAGATGACATACTCATCTATTCTCGTAGTCAGGAAGACCACGAGAAACATCTAAAGTGTATACTGGAATTGTTGAGACAAGAGAAACTCTACGCGAAGTTTTCAAAGTATGAGTTCTGGCTACGTGAAGTTCAGTTCTTAGGACACATTGTCAGTGAACGTGGAATCCAAGTGGATCCTGCTAAGATTGAAGCCATTATGAACTGGTAAGCGCCTAAGACACCGTCTGAAATCCGAAGCTTTTTGGGACTGGCTGGTTACTATCGGAGATTTATGGAAAATTTTTCAAGGATAGCTACTCCATTGACCACACTAACCCGCAAGGATATTAAATTCGTTTGGGGACCGAAGCAGCAGGAAGCCTTTGAAATTTTAAAGCAGAAACTAAGTAATGCTCCTGTGCTAACCTTACCTGAAGGAATTGAAGACTTTGTGGTCTATTGTGATGCATCGCACACAGGGATGGGCTGCGTGCTTATGCAACGAGGTAAAGTGATCGCCTATGCCTCGCGACAGCTGAAGGTTCACGAAAGAAATTACGCCACCCACGATCTGGAGTTAGGCGCAGTGGTGTTTGCGCTCAATTTAGGGAGGCATTACCTTACGGAACAAAGTGTACTATATACACTGATCATAAAAGTCTCCAGCACCTGTTTAACCAGAAAGACTTGAATATGCGACAGCGACGGTGGATGGAAACGCTTAATGATTATGACTGTGAAATTCGCTATCACCCAGGCAAGGCAAATGTGGTTGCTGATGCGTTAAGTCACAAGGAAAGGGTTAAACCCATTCGGGTCAACGCCAAAAGTATGGAAGTAAAGAATAGCTTGAATGAGAAAATTATGCAAGCTCAGCGGCAAGCCTTGTTAGAGGCGAATCTTCCGAGTGAAGAATTGGGTAAAGTTGTGGAACAACTCATGCCGGGAAGTGACGGAATCCTTAGGTTCCGTGGACGAATTTGGATTCCAGTCTTTGGAGGACTTAGGGATTTGATTCTCCAAGAAGCACATAGTTCAAAATACTCCGTTCACCCGGGTAGTGATAAGATGTACAAGGATTTGAGGCCCAACTATTGGTGGGCAGGGCTAAAGAAATCCGTAGCTACTTATGTAGCTAAATGCTTAACGTGTTCGCAAGTTAAGGACGAACATCTGAAACCGTCAGGACTACTGCAGCCGCCAGAGATCCCCATGTGGAAATGGGAATGCGTAACTATGGATTTCATTACCAATTTACCAAAGACAAATCACGGAAATGACACGATATGGGTTATCGTGGATAGGTTGACCAAGTCGGCTCATTTTCTACCCATTAAAGAAACCTACAGTTCCGATACATTGGCAAAACTTTATGTGGATGAGATCGTATCCTTACACGGCGTGCCGGTATCCATTGTGTCGGATAGAGATACAGGGTATACTTCACATTTTTGGAAAAGCTTCCAACAAACCTTAGGCACGCGACTAAACTTTAGTACGGCATATCACCCGCAAACGGATGGACAAAGTGAACATACTATACAAACATTGGAAGACATGTTGCGCGCGTGTGTAATCGATCTAGGAGGAAATTGGGATAAACACTTGCCTCTGGTCGAGTTCTCCTATAATAACAGTTATCACGCAAGCATTCAGGCCGCTCTATTTGAGGCCCTATACGGGAGAAAATGTAGGACACCTGTTTGCTGGGCTGAAGTTGGGGAAGCCCAATTAACAGGACAGAAATTGTCCTGGAGACGACGGATAAAATTTTACAAATTCGTGACTGACTTAAGGCTGCCAGGGATTGGCAGAAAAGCTATGCGGATAAGAGGCGTAAACCTCTTCAGTTCCAGGTAGGGGACAAAGTTTTGTGAAGGTGTCGCCTTGGAAAGGCGTTATGCGCTTTGGAAAGAAGGGCAAGTTAAGCCCAAGATACATCGGACCGTTCGAGATTATCGAACGTATTGGATCTGTGGCATATAAGTTGAAATTACCAGAAAAACTCAGTGGAATCCATGATGTATTCCACATCTCCAACTTGAAGAAGTGTCTAGCGGATGAATCGTTGGCTATGCCACACGAAGACGTTCAAATTGAGAAAAACCCGCGGTTCATTGAGAAACCCATAGCGATTGAAGATCGACAGGTCAAGAAGCTTCGTAAGAAGCATGTGCCAATTGTTAAAGTTAAATGGGACCCTCGTCGAGGTCCCGAATATACTTGGGAAGTGGAGTCCGTTATGCGACAGAAATACCCACATTTGTTCGATTAAAAATCTCGAGGTCGAGATTTTTTTTAAGGGGGTGAGGATGTAACACCTCGTGTTTTTACGTCCAATATTTTTCCGACACTTGTCCCGCTAATCCTCGAATGTCGTGTGTTTTAATAGGAGGGACCGAAGTCGTTGAAACAAATTATTATGATTAATATATGAGATGAAATGTAGTTGAGGGGCTAAAGCGGCAAAATGCCAAATTTTCATTCCTCAGGAAGGCCTTGCGGGTCGCAAGGCTAAAGCCATACGGTCCGCATGGCCTTTGAAAACAATGGGCGCCAAGAGTCCTTACGGACCGTAAGGCATAACCCATACGGTCCGCAAGGACCTGCCAGCGAGCGAAAACATGGAAAAGCCATGTTCTACCACCTCTTGTCACCTTGCCACCCTTTCTTGCATGCTTCACACGACCAAGGAACTTGTTAGCATCCCTCAACAGCTGGCAACACTCCTGGACCCTCCTTGGCTATGTATAATGAGTTTTTGTGAGTTGCAACACAACCCTCCTTCACTTTAACTCACCAAATTCTTCTTGAGGAGCTCCTGGTCATCTTGAAGCTTTCCTTCCTGTTCTTAGCAACCTTTGAGCATTGAGTAAGTGTTCCAATTCGTGCTAAGTCATTTTCATTAGGTTTTAAGCTAAGGTCAAAGTCTTGTCGTAAAAAATCCTTGACTTTGAGCTTAGATCATATTGGTCCAGCCATTTATCGTAACAAAGGTGGCTATGTGATCGTAATAAGGTAGGTGTTAATCCCTTAAGAGGGCACCTCCTGATTACCACGAATTCATGACCAATTGACGAGTCAATGTAAAAGTCAACAAAAGTCAAACGGGCCAGATTTAATAAAAATGCATAACTAAGTATATAGATGTTATAAAATATATTTTGAAGCATAAACAACATAAAAGTAAGTATTGAAACGTGTATAAACTGATTTGACCCGTCAAGCTTCGGTCTAGGGTCGGTTTGCAACCAAAGTCGCAAGATTTTACTTCTGATTTGACCCTTTAAGTTCTGACCCGATTTAGATGCTTAGACTACTGACCTTAAGTTGTTTTTAGGACCATGTTATATGTAGATTAACCTCTTAAAGTTATACTACATGGTCCCTTTATAATCTGCGTTTTGTACAAGTTCCACTTAAATTGCCTAAACTTTGCAAAAATGTCATTTTTGTACAAATCAAAGTTTTAAACATCCATGCATGTAAAAATATGTTATAAACTGATTTGTAAACATAAGTTGAGTATTTTGATGTCAAGAATCTGACCAAGAACCAATTTTTAATAAAAGACGTAAAGTGTGCCTTTAAATGGCTAAAATGCCCTTTTGGCATTTTAGAAAGATTAAACATGGTTTTATCACCAAGATGAAATACTTACTGATGTAATATGATATGTAGGACATATTGGGATATTTATTCAGATTACAAACTGAATAAAAGTCTAAGAGTTGTTAAATGCCGATAAATGACCAATTTAACCCTTTTACGCGAAAAATGATTTAAACCAAGATTTTTATAACCAAATCTTTTATCTACTGATATAACATGTTAAATAACATATTTTAGTTAAATAAAACAGTCCATAACCTTGGTTTACCTCAAACATCGAATTAAACGGCCTTTATCGACTTTTATGCCTTTTCAGCGCATATTATGGTTTAAAAACTTAACTATGAGCCAAGACTTGTTACCTAACAATTTATAAACTTATTTTCAATATTTTTACAGTAAGTACAAGTCCTAAATTCAGAATCCCAATTATGACTTCAAAGCTATGTGTGAAATTACCAAAATACCCCTACAGGACGTAGTTTGGTTTAAACCTATAAAAACACATAGATTTGATATCCTACTATTATAACATCATTAAATTTGTATTTTTACTGAATAAATATGACTTGACATCAGATCCCAGAAACACCTTTTTATAAGTTATAAAATGACCAAAATGCCCTTATGTAGCGGAATTCAGATTTAAAATCCTTTCAGACTAATTTATTGATATCATACTGATATCAAAACATATTTTAAACATAAAGATATAGGGGAACTTGTATATGACTCTCTCGGTTACCCGGTTTCGCTTATACGCTTACGATTAAGCATACGTAACTAGTTTACGTAAAATAACCGAAACTGGTGTAACTTCGTCAATTTCCCTATCAAAATCCAGAATGTTATTGGTATACCCATATTATACAAGTCTTAATACTTGTCGGGTCCACTTAACCTTCTATTCCGGTCACTGCTTAATCTAGCGTATCGTACCGTATTTATTTTAACGTAAGACTAGTTGGTTCAAGTCTAAGACTTAATTAAGGACCCGTTAGCATTCTAATTTGGTTAATAATACCATCACTCCAGACTAAACGCCTCCGCGGTAGATTGTGCCTGTACTTGTTATCTTGATTTGCGGCTGAGTTGTAACTTTCTGAAGACTTAGCTCAGGTAAATACATTTAACTTATTTTCGCTATACGGGCTTGGGATACGGTAAAGTATTACCGCTTGGTCGGGTATGGAAATCATGTTTTATCCAGTTGTGATAATTAACTAAAATACATAACCCGGTTATAATCTGTTTGTCTGAAACTCACACATTGGGGGTGGGCTTGACCGTGTCTGGGATATCCTTGGCTCACTAAAGTGCTAGTGGCCACGACTTAAGCAAGGTGTAGGCATACACCGGTAATTGCTATTATTAATTAATGTCTGCTTTCTGTGTGAAAGTTCAGTAGTGGTGTGTCAGTCGATCATGTCTCGGTTTCTGTACTAGGCCCCATATGTAAAAGACAAACATGTAAATCTGTATACAAGGTCAATCGTACTGTCCCAAGTTATTTACGAAAACATGCCTAGTGCACCTTAAACCATTTCGAAAAGATTTTCAAAACGATTCGGTTGATTGTATTTACCAGTGTAGACTGATGTATTTTCAAAGATCGAGTTACAGGTACAAGTACGTAATAGGCCGGGAGCTGCGGGGCAATTATACTAAGGAGTTGCAACCTTGTAGAAGTGCCTGTAGAGTCTGTTATCATTTTGTGTATGTATATTTTCGATCCGCATGTGGATCTTATTACAAGCCATGTATATGTTTGTATATTGTGTTTCAAACTCTGGACACTCTATGGGTTGTAATAGTTTATATTTTTACTCCAAGCCTTCCGCTGTGTTGCTCTGTGTTGTAATTGGTTATGATGATATCAACTGTACGTTACGATATTCCCCTCCGGGCCCACCGAAATACACGTGGAAATCGGTGTGTGACACAATTTCAATCAATAACATCCATGTGTCTAACTACCGTTAGTTGACCGTCCAGATAGAAAAAGGTGTAAAGGAAAGTTTGGTCAATTCACCCAAACCTGACCCTTTCACACCCTTTTAATCCTCAAGCTTCCACCACAAGGGCATGTGTAGTCATAACGCCCCCAAAGGGGCGTTATGCGACATGTGGCGTGCCACGTCAGCATGGGGCGTTATAGCACTAGATGTCGTAGTCATAAAGCCCTTACCTCATCATTACTCAATTATTAATTTCCAAGATTTTATAATTAATTTCTAACTTTATAAAATTAAAAACAATTTCATTAAAATAAAAAACATTACACTAAAATAAAAATAAAACAGTAGACTAAAAATAAAAATAAAAACATTAAAGTAAAAATAAAAATAAAAAAAAATTATTCTTCGTTTTCATCGTCATTCTCTCCTTCTTCGTCTTCGTTTTCTCCATCATCCAAACCTCCGTCTGCATGGTACCCTGCTTCGAATTCCTCAACTTCTTCTTCCTTCGAATCTTCTTCGTCGTCACCATTGTATCGAATTGGGCGAATCGCCCAAGCATGTTTGACCAAATCCGCCTTTAATGCGTTATGTATTTTCCTATATCGCAATAGTTGAGCATTTAACAACCTCTCTTCCATTGTTGCTTTGGTTACTTCAACTACATCTTCCGGAAAATAGTTTTGGCATATCGCTTTCCCGTCATCCTCTATGATCATATTATGCAAAATGATGCAAGCATACATGACCTTTCGTATTCTATCTTTATGCCACATATGACACGAATTTCTGAAAAAATGCCATCGTTGTTGAAGTACCCCAAAACACCTCTCGATGTCCTTTCGCGCAGACTCCGGGTAATTTTTTTAAAATATTGTCTTTTCACATCGAGCGTCTCAGAAAACGTTTTAACAATGTTCGAATAATCCAGGTAGATACCATCGCCCAAATAGTAGCCATACTCGTAGTAGTTCCCGTTTGCATGAAAATTGGCCTTTGGTATCATTCCAGAAATGTAGCTCTCTAAAAAGGTGAATATCAAAGGTATTAATGTCGTTCATACACCCGGCTAGACCAAAGAAAGCCGACCAAATCCATAGGTCGTGCGACGCCACCGCTTGTAGAACCAAAGTTGGTCCTTTCTGGTCACCACGTGTATGGTGACCTTGCCAAGCGGTTGGACAATTATACCAACGCCATTGACGATAATCCAAGCTACCAATCATGCCCGGTATTCCATACTTTCTAAATGCACCTCTTATATTTGTTGAAGGTCATTCCAAGTTGGATTTCTTAAATAACGTTTTCCATATAATTGGCATATACCTAAAATATAATTAAACATATAAAATTTAATATAAAAGTTTTACTAAAATTTAATATACAGTGACGAACTATTAAATAAAAATAAGTATATAAAAATACCAAAGTAGAATTGCTCCATGCAATCTCGTGTTGTTTTCCCCCATCTTCAAGTACTAGTCGTTTATGTCGTACGTGTTCCAGTATGCTAGTATACGTAAAGCGGAAGTTACCTTTTGAATTGAGGTGAACCCTAGATATCCTCTCGCGTCCATTCTTTGCTTAAAGTAGTCATACTTTGCTTCCAAATCTTCGTGAATGTGCAAAAATAACCTTTGGCTCATCCTAAACCGCGGTCTAAAAACATTGTGTCCGTGAACCGGTGTGCTATCAAAGTAGTCTTTCAGCAAATGCTCGTTTGCGGCTTCCCGGTATCTCAAGATATAGGTGCGCCTCAAAATGGGCCGTGGAGGAGAACGCACAACGTGTTCCATGGCTTGTATCAAGACACCACATGCACTCGTAACCGCTTCTTCCTCCTCAGTGATTTCTTCGGGTGAAAAGAATCTTCGGTAAATATTTGTGAACGAATCTTCCAATGGAGAACCCATTGTTTTTTTTTACAAATGTCGGAGTAATTTTGATGAATTATCTTATGTTTGAGGTAAAGATGAATGATATATATTTTAATTAATAGGAAAAAATTTTTAATCCAATACGACTGTTGCAAACGGTAAGTTTTTGAAAATAAATCCCCATAGTGCCGCTATGTAGGTCACGCCACATCCAAACAACTCCCCCATAGCGCCCCCTGTAATGGTGTGGGCGGCGCTATGGGGCGCTTTTGCCCTCCTCCCCTTTCATTTGGCGCCCCACTACGGAAGACCTAAGCATCATATTCCTCCCTCTTTCTCCAAAACCCTCCTAACTTCAAGAACCGCTCCAGTCATCCCACAAAAACATGCCCGATCATCCAAAAGATGAGGCAATACGCAATCACTTTGTTTAATTTTCCAAGTTAGTGATACGTCATTGTGTTAATTTTAGTAAAAAAATCCTTGATTTCGTGATGCGTGTCGTGTATAAATTCTGAATGTGGTTTGTTTTTCATGGAATTGTAGTTAAGATTAGGGTGCAGGTGACCTGCATCAAATTTAGATCCAATATAGGGTCTTTCTGAGGACAGGAAGGGGCTTCAAGGTGGAGCTCCATTTTAGCCGTCGAGTATGAAGATGGTGGTGGTTGGTTGGTTATACATATGATGGGTATTTTGGCCTGGTCATTGTTTGGGTTTTTGACGTTAATGATTAGGGTTACCCATGTTTTGGTATTTAACTGTGATGTATGAAAGGTCATTAGGATGATACTAAACTGTCATGTATGAATGTTGATCTTTAATGGTGATTGTCACACCCCGACCCGCAGCGGAAAAGGTGATCGGGGCATAATTGGGTTATCATCAAAGCTCATGACATTTATTATATGTTTCATATTCATTAATACAATTTAATGGAAATTTACAATAAATGATACAACATGTTCTAACTATCAGTCTAAGCTTCTTGGTTCTCTTCTAAGGCATATCCTATGTTTTCCTTGCTTCAACCTGTCCACCTGTATCATGTGTAAAAAGGTTTTTGGATCAACATAATGTTGGCGAGTGAATCCTATGGAAAAACATTTGAACAAGTTTATCCAATTGATTATAAATAATGTGCATACCACATATGAGTAAATGTAGATGTAAATTTATTCACACAACACATAATATTGAATATTGAACATACAAACACCAAATGATTGTTTTGAGGCACGCGTTGTTCGACTCGTCTCCCACGAGGAACTGATGGGCCTAATGAATGAGTTTTGAGGCACCGGTTGTTCTTACGAACTGATGGGCCTAATGTATGAGTTTTGAGGCACGCGTTGTTCTCGTCTCCCACGAGGAACTGATGGGCCTAATAAATGAGTTTTGAGGCACGCGTTGTTCTTACGAACTGATGGGCCTAATGTATGAGTTTTGAGGCACGCGTTGTTCTCGTCTCACACGAGGAATTGATGGGCCTAATAAATGAGTTTTGAGGCACGCGTTGTTCTTACGAACTGATGGGCCTAATGTATGAGTTTTGAGGCACGCGTTGTTCTCGTCTCCCACGAGGAACTGATGGGCCTAAATAATTTGCATACAACTTTGACAATATGTAATACATCACAACCAATAATAGTTACATTCTAGTTTAGTTCATATAATGGTATAGCACGAATTTGCATAAGAGAATTAGTTTAAACAATACATGATACACCCCAAAACATGAATAAAAAGGGGAGTTTGTAAGAATTCACTCACATTGGGTGCGTTCGGTTGATGAGGTTGAATGCACGCGAAATGGTGTTAACCACGAGTGAAATTAACCTAGATAAATCGCATTATGGTTTGGTAAGTAAACGGGTTTTATTAATCTATTTTAGTAGGATTGTTGGGTGTATTTTTGTGAGTTTGAGGCTATTTTCTAACCTTAAAAATGTTATTTTTAAGTATTTTTAATTGATTTTTAATTAAAATAATTAAATAAAAATAATAAAAAAATATTTTATTTTTGCTACAGTTGACTTTTGACCGTTGACTTTGACTAACGTTGACCGGTTCGAAGGCATATTATTGTGCGCTGGGTGAGGCTCGAACCCGAGACCTCCCGTACACGTGCACGCAGCTCTACCAACTGAGCTACGTGTCTAACCCATTATATATCCGATTTTAATTATATATATATATTAATTAGATTTTAAACAGAATTCCTTTATTTTAAAAACGAATTAATCTAGCGAATCGGTGAGCTCCACAGGTCTCGAACCCGGGACCTGTGGGTTAGCGTACACACAGTCCACCGCTGGACTGTGTGTCTCACTTGGTTATAAACTCAGTTATCAATATACTTAACATATACTTAAATCAACCCGGTTCAGTTTGCTGAAAAAGGAATTTTTATCAAGGCAGCGTGTAAGGGACAATACTCGAACTCGTGACCTTAGTGTTAAAAGTGCACACAGTCCACCGCTGGACTGTGTGTCTAACCCGGTAATTATCTTGATTTTAATTATACTTAACCATTACCGAAACGTCGTCTTCTTCCCTGGTTTTCACCGGAAGTGACGACTGACGGATTCGAATGTTGATTCAAGTTTCTTTAGTGTTTTATGATCAATTACAGTCGAGATAAAAGTAAAAAGGGAAGGAATTAGGCGTGAGAAGTACCGGCTGTTTCTCCTCTGTTTTCCGGCAGAACTCCGGTGGCAGCAAGTTCTTCCGGCGACGAGTCTCTTGCAGCAGAGAGTCTTCCGAAAGGTTACAAAGGTTGTGGGTGACTTCGATAAAAGTTTAGGGGGTTCAGTAAGCTCAGAGATTACTGATATGGTTTTCCGGCGAAGTAATAAAAATTTCCGGCGAGTGAGTTTTCGCCGAGAAAAGGTGCGATTTGAGTGTGAAAGGTTTCTGGCGAGTTGAGGGTGTATTTATAGGGTAGTATTGAGATGAATGGGGTCTGAATTCGGTCTCAATTCGAAGTCAGCCGTTCTCCGGCGGTTACAGCTGATGTCGCGGTTTCAGACGTCAGTTATAACCGTTGTGAGAGTTAATTCTACGGTTAATTTGAGCGGAAACTTAATTAAACGGCGATGTCGTCGGGATTTCCGACGACTGCTATTTTGGGCGCAATTTACTGAAATTGATTTCCGAACTTTAATATTTGAATTAAATGTTTCCTGTATTTATCAGAAAATCAAAGCGGCGGAGCGGTTGTTCGGCTGAGTGATAAGTGTTTGGTTTGAACCGGTACAGACCCGAGTTCGAAACCCGGCATGATTAAAACATTTTTATTTTGTTTTTATCAGTTTTTCAAAAACTAAATATATATCCCCGCATAATAATTGATTACGGATCGTTTAAAATTATTTTGGGCATTTAATTCGCAACGAAAAAATTTGACTGACTGTTCGGTTGATAAACGGAGCGGGTTTGGTAAATCCGTTTTTGACGGATGTTACAGTGATATCTAACTGTTAATGATGCTTATATTTAACTGTTTAACTATGTTTGATGTTTGCTTATAAATTGGCTGATAATGTGGTTAGGATCAGTGGTAGACAATGTAATTAATTAGGATGATAGTTAACTTATCATGTCTATAAAGTAATGGAGTTAGGCTCTGGTGTGTACAATAGGAGTTAGGAACTTTGATCAAGTGGAGCATGTCAAATGATGCCTGAGTCAATTTTAAGATAATATGTAGTATCATGTTTATAAAGTAATGGATTTAGGCTTTAGGAAGCAAAATAGGATTTAGGAAATTTGAGAAGGGTTGAGTGTCCATTGCATTGACCTAGAAGTTTGACTATGGAATCAATTGTATATGTCATTAACATTTTTCAGTCATGGATTTAGACTTTAGGAAGCAGAATAGGATTTAGGAAGTTAGAGCAAGCTTGAGTGTCCATTGCATTGACATTTGCAAGTTTGACTATGGAATGACTTTAGGAAGTTTGACCATGGAATGAATTGGATGTCATTAGCATGTTCCTTTTGGATTTAGGCTTTAGCATGCGGAATAGGATTTAGAAAATTTGATATGGCTTTAGTATGTATTGCATTGACATTAAATAGTTTGACCATGGAATAACTTTAAGTTTGACCATTGATTGAATTGCATGTCATTAGCATGTACCTTTTGGAATCAATCGAATGAACTGAATGTGTTAGATGTTGATCAGCTCAGTCAACTTTAAATTAGAATTGTAAATGTCAAACCCATTTCAATTTATAAAAGTCAAACCTAGTTCAAGTTATAAAAGTCTAACAAAGTTCATCTTATAAAAGTCAAACAAAGATCACCAATTTTAATAAAACTGCAATTCAATTTGTTACATGTCTTATCTACAATTGTTGTTGTTTTGTATAATGATTTTGGTGGTTAATTATTTGCTTTTGGTTGATAATTACTAGATTAGGGAAATAGGTTTGAATTTAGAGGGAACATATGAATTATAACATTAGGGGCTAATATGCTAAATAAACTTGTGGGGGTAATTTAGTCTTTTCACAAGAATTTAAACAAGCATTTAACAGCAGGGATGTTACTGATTGAAATTGACAACCACGGAGACGTGAATGGTCGATTTTGTACTTTACTCAAAAAATTAAAATAATAGCTCCTATGACCGTTGAAGCGATTGTGTAATTATCCAAAACAACTTCAGTATCCAACTCACTCCAAAGGGTGAGAACAAGCTCTTAAAAATTCTCTCCAAGTTTTAATCAGTGTGCTGCCCATATTTACAGATTTTACACTTAGTAGGGGTTGAACCTCAGACCTCCTTAGGAGGAAACCACTTAGTTGAAAACTCCCTTCCTAACCGGGCTATACCATATTGTCAGATGGTTCATTGCTAAATCTATAAATTCTCCTAGTGGTGACAGTGATGGTGGTATCAGAGAGTAGCATGGGTGGTAATAGCTCATGATGACTCGTTCAAAGTTATTAAGTTTCATAAGGGTTTATCGTTTGAATAATTTGAGTACACCTAAATAAACACATCTAGGAAAAGGACCCACTTAAATAATTTTGGTACACCCAGATAAAATACACTTTTAATAGGAAACTTAAAACCAATAGCCATGTCACCACCTATAAGAGTTGTGTCATAGTTAAAATCAAATCCAAAAAACGTCCACTCACCTCTTCTTCCCCTCTCACAAAGTTAGTCCGCCCATATTTGCAAATAAACGAGGCACCCAAAAACGCTCAAGGGTCTTAAGTGACCCGCTCAAATAATACCTCCATATTTTTATTGTAGTTTCACATGTTTATCTCCTAGTATTTCTCCTATAGTTGTATATGTATGATGGTTCTGGTTTCAATTAATCAATTCATTTTTACACAATTATTATGTACTTGAATTCTCTATGCTACCAGAGCTTGACACTAATACTTCTTCAAAAAGCTCATCCCAATCATCAACACCGACTAATTCTCTTCCTCAATCACCCAAAGAAAATGTTATAAAGCAATAGATTTAGGCTTTAGGAAGAAGAATAGGATTTAGGAAATTTGAGCAGGGTTGAGTGTCCATTGCATTAACATTTGGAAGTTTGACCATGGATGTCATTAGCATTTTTTCAGTCATGGATTTAGGCTTTAGGAAGCATAATAGGATTTAGGAAGTTTTAGCAAGCTTGAGTGTGATGACTTTAAGAAGTTTGACCATGGAATGAATTGGATGTCATTAGCATGTTCCTTTTGGATTTAGGCTTTAGTATGCAGAATAGGATTTAGAAAGTTTGATGAGGCTTTATTATGCATTGTATTGACATTAAACAGTTTGACAATGGAATGACTTTAAGTTTGACCATGGATTGAATTGGATATCATTAGCATGAATCTTTTGGAATGAATCGAAATATCGAATGAACTGAATGTGTTAGTTGTTACTCCACTTGAAATTCGAATTGTAAATGTCAAACCCAATTCAACTTATAAAAGTCAAACAAAGATCACAGATTTTAATTATACTACAGTTCAATTGGTGTTACATGTCTTAATCTGCAAATTGTTGTTGTTAGTATAATGATTCGAGTAGTTAATTATTTGCTTTAGGTTGATAACTACTAGGTTAGGGAAATAGGTTTGAATTTGGAGGGAATATATGAATTATAACATAAGGGACTAATATGGTAAATAAACTTGTGGGGATAATTTAGTCTTTTCACAGGAATTTAAACGAGCATTTAATAGCATGGACGTTATTGATTGAAATTGACAACCATAGGAATGGGAATGTTCGATTTTGTACTTTACTTTAAAAATTAAAATAATAGATCCTATGACCGTTGAAGCGATTGTGTAATTGTCCGAAACAACTCGAGTCAAAATGTTGGGTGAGAGATGGGTCATTCTTTTTTTAATGGAAAATTAGCTTGTATCCAGCTCACTCCAAAGGGCGAGAACAAGCTCTTAAATGCTCTCTCCAATTCGAATCAGTGGTGCTCGCCCATATTTACAAAATTTGCACTTAGTAGGGTTGAACCTCAGACCTCCCTAGGAGGAAACCACTTAGTGGAAAACTCCCTAACCAATTGGGCTACACCATATTAGCAGATGGTTCATTGCTAAATCTATAAATGCGCCTAATGGTGACATTGGTGGTGGCATCGGAGAGTAGCAGGGGTGGTAATAGCTCGTGATGACTCGTTCAAAGTTATTAAGTTTCATAAGGGTTTATCGTTTGAATAATTTGAGTACACCTAAATAAACACATCTAGACTTGAACAATTTTGGTGCACCCAGATAAAATACACTTTTAATAGGAAACTTAAAACCAATAGTGTAACAACTCGAAAATTCATTGTTATCTCTTTCCTTGTTTTTATCGTTATACTTCTTTTGTAATCCCGAGATTTGGTTAATAATAAAGTTTATGTTAATTAATTATGGTGTTGTACATTATTATCGCATCTAATCGCTTAATAAATCGCATCGCTAATCTCATCGCATCGCAAATCGCAATTATTTATGTGGTTTTACATTATTTATGTGTTATGTGTGTTTGTGGTTATGTTTACGCTCGCTATTGCATCGCTCTCGCACTCTCGAATTGCTAAATCGCACTATTATATCAACTAAAATGCTTAACGTTTTAATTTAACGCTTAATATAACTATCTAATGCGAACCGAATAACCAAACGAACTCTTAACGCGAAATCAACAAACGAATCTTGGTCACTAGGCCAAGTTCGGCCGAACTTGTCTACCACAAGTTCGCCCGAACTTTCCTGAGACATAAGAACTCCCTTTTTCATCAAGTCCGCGCGAACTTGCATATACATATGCAAGTTCGGCCGAACTTAACCAGCCTCCTCTGAACACTCTACAAGTTCGCGCGAACTTGTACAAACTTGTACAAGTTCGGCCGAACTTGTTGCCAGCTCTTGAGATTCTTGCCTCACCTATAAATACCCATGCTCCTCATTCATGCTCCCCTTGCTGACCAAGTTCGCCCAGAGCACTCAAAACCCGAAACCTTCGTGTTCTAAGTAAGAATCAACCCGATTTCATTGCAACAACGTTTATCAACAAACTACAAAGGTTTACAGCGATTTTGGCACAAGGCATAGCCTTCGTTTTCATCAAAACTCATTCTTTTACGAAAACCTTCATCTTTTTCTTCAAAAACTTCTGTTTTAAGCTTAGATCTACACAATACGAGTTCGTTTGGCGATAGTAGAGACTTCTCAAACACGAGATCTGCAAGATCTCGGCTTGTAAGTGATAGATCTGAGAAAAAGCTTGGAAAACCATTGATTTCTACACAAGATACGGACTTTTGATCTGGTAATAAACGAAGCATCTATCATTCAAGATCCCAGATCTGGAAGCACAAGGACGTTTATGTTGGTTTACATAAGCCGAACTAATCCGAACGAACCCTGAGTTCGCCCGGATTAGCCCACGCTTTTGTAAAACGGCTAAAACAGCTCTAAAAGACCTCTCCGACCTAAGTTTGCTCAGTAGCACAGGGTTGGAGGGATGAACACTCGATTTTCCTCAGCAAACGACGCGAAAACGCAAGATTTTGGACGCGAAAACATTAAGTTCGCTCGAGAATCACCAGCCCCCGCAGGTCAAGTTCGACCGAACATGGACTAATCTCACCAAATTTCCTACAAGTTCGACCGAACTTGTCTAGTTTCTATAAAAAAACTATGCAAGTTCGCCCGAACTTGTCTCCTCAGTAAGAGATCCTTACAAGTTCGCCCGAACTTGACAAGTTTCCTAAGGAAACTCCTCAAGTTCGACCGAACTTGGCTCTAATCTCACGAATTCTACACAAGTTCGCTCGAACTTGTGTGTTTACATACAAGTTCGCCCGAACTTGTCTACTGCCCAACCAAGACTTAACCATTTCAGTTTTTCAGAGACTGATGCACTTCCGTTCGCGTATGCAGGCTGATCCGGCGCTCTTCTCAACTCTCCTCAGATCCCGAACTCTTACCTAAACGCACCCACAGTGAGTATACTTGACCCATTTTCGCTTTAAAGCACTTTTTGGGTGTTACATACGTTTCTATATCAAAATCACTTCAAAAATCAAACTGTTTATCACACGCGAATAATCCGATTATATATATTCAATACGTGATGCTAGAAATGTGACTAGGACTTATTTTCGTTAACCTGCCTCCTTAGCTAGTATGGTACTATAGTGTGGCTTACACCCGACGGGGTCTAGTTAGGATGGACGCGCAAGCCTTCTCACGGTAGTTAGCATGAGAAATAAGCCTATGTTAATCAGTGTGAATTGTTTCGGTGTATCATGATGTGTAGTTAGATTATTTCGTGAACGCTTTTTCTCGATTATGCTAGTAGTACTTAAACCTGTATGCTCACATTTACTTAATTGTATTGACTTGTATTTTAACGTATGTAACATGTTGAGGATTTTAGCTATGGATGCTTGGATGTTGCATGCTTAGCGTAGTTTAGTTTGTTTAGTTAGTTTGTTGATGTATTTCAGATTTTGAACTTATGTATGAAATCTGGGGAAATCGAACCCGGTTGAATTTTATGAGAAATCTCCGTTTTGTAATTATTGTTTAAATGTTACGTTTAATAGCATGGGATATTAAGCAGGTTGTGATATGTTAAATGATTGTTATGGAACATCTTGTGAAATCAATCTGGTCTCCTAGTGCCACTAACCCCGATGTTTCCGTCATCGGTTGGGGTGTGACAAATAGCCATGTCACCACCTGTAAGAGTTGTGTCATAGTTAAAATCACATCCAAAAAACGTCCACTCACCTCTCCCTCCCCCTCTCACAAAGTTGGTCCACCCATCTTTGCAAATAAACGAGGCACCCAAAAAGCTCAAGGGTCTTAAGTGACCCGCTCAAATAATGCCGCCATATTTTTATTGTAATTTCACATGTTTATCTCCTAGTATTCTCCTATCTATCTATAATACCTTATTACGTAAACTGGGTTTTTTTACCCTTCTAGTAAATTTTACTATGTGTATAAATTTTGAAGACGTGTATAAACAAAGTAACCATTTTAAAGAGGGTGAATTTAAACATTGTCCAAAGTTTTAAGACATGAGATATTTGACCGGTCTCCCTCTTAAAAGCAAAACCCTGTTGCCCTGTTGTGTCTCTTCCTTCCCCCTGATGTGATTTGCTTGCTACTGGCAATTCAATAGTCACCCTCTTCAATGCGCAATTCAATTCATACCTTCAATTCTTCAACCCCTCTAACTTCACAAAAATCTAACTTAATCATCACCAGCCTTCAATTCGGCAAACCTACAGAGAAATCAAGCGAATTGGACTTCAATCGCCTTCAATTCGATGTGTGAGATTAGACGATTGCCACTTTGCAATCATCAATATCTAAATCGTGGGAGTGTAACTAGAGGCAATCAACTGCCTTCAGTGATTTAATTATATTCGAAACCATTTGATTCATCTTCAGAGTTCATTTTCATTGTTTTCTCCCAAAGCCAGAGGCCAGCCGCCACATAACCACCACCAAACGCCATCACAAAGCCACCGTGATGTGAATTGGTTCGAAACCTAGGGTTTGATTGTAAGAAATTATGTTATGATTATATATGATTTTCGCATGATTTCAATGCTATTATTGACGAAATTTATTTTTCTTAGATTCTTCCGTTTCTCTAACATTGTCCGCTACCAGTGATTTATAGAGCGATCCGAGAACAACTTGGGTATTGTCGTTTTTTACTTATTTCCTTCAGTTTTCCATAACTGAAATCCTCTTGGTATATTTTTGTTGGTGTGAATCATTTTTAAGAAGGATGATCATTTTGTAATCTAACCCTTGAAGGTGTTGTTGGGAATCAGGTTCTCATTAGTTGGTAAAGAATCTTCTTTTTAGGTTTCCATTTACAAAGTATTGTATTCTTTAGATCTGTAGTGGATTTAGGAATTAATTTTCTTATGTATTCATTGAAACAGGGCGTGTAAATATGAACCAGAGCTTTGATTGATCGTTGGTACCTGAAGTGTTCCTGATCGTGCTCTTAAGGTACACATGATTAATTACTAGATTTTTTTTTATTTGGCATCATATGTATTTGTTGTTGTATTGGGTAGATTGAACTTAATATGGATCCAAATACTCTTATGCTCAAAATTGAAGCAAAATCGGTTCGTTTGACAGAGTTGAGATTTTGAGGCTCAACGATTACTACTTGTAGAACCGCGTTAAACAATTTTGTTTATGATAAATACAAATATATAATTTTAAAAGAAAATTGCAGATTTATATAAACTTGTTGATGTATGTTCTGTCAATGATTGGACAGACCAAGGGAAACCTTGCAGGAGCTGAAGAGTACAATCGCGCATTACAAGCAGGCCCGGGGGATAGTGAAGTTGCATCATGTTGAAACTTCAAGAGCTTATTAGAAAAGACATGGTTAGTAGCATGGATAAATCTGATATGTTCTACTTACAAAGTCAGTAATGTATCAAGATTAACATAGTATGTATCTAGGTTGTCAAAGGCGCTACGCTCACTCATGGCACAAAAGCCTCACAATTCGCTTTAGGTGCCAGGAGAAAAAAATGCAGGCTGAAAGTAAGTTTCATTTAATTTGTATAATTATTCTTATTAGTTATGGAGCAAAAACATACTTGCTTTCCTGAATTTGGCTGCCTGGCTGGTAGAGAATATGTAACAAGGGTATTTTGGGTATTTTAATATTTGGCAGGCCTAAGCAAACTTTAATATCAACTGCTGTAATTGCATCACTTTGTCGATATAAAGCCTCTCTCAGGTAATTGCTCATTTGTTCTTAAGAACTTACATCATTAATATTTATATGATTGGCTCTAATCGGAGTTCTGAACGTTTTCTAATTTGCTATAATATAAGTATATAAGATCAACAAAATCAACTTTCTTTTAATATTTTCGAATTTATTACACTATAGTGAACTTAAAAAGAATTTTAATATTATAAATTATGCTAATATATTTAGTTTTTACTTTAGTAACATACATTGTGCTAATTATATATAGTTTTTTTGTGTTTCAAACTTTATTGACTTGAAAGAATTATAAATTTCGAGCAGCAAGGTCACAGATTAAGGTGTCACATTCTGGGTGTCACATTCTTGAAAGGTCACTCAGTTTTGATGTTTAAACAACACACATTTTCTTTTCCGTTATATAATTATGAATCTAAAATGTTGTGTATTTCTTTTTGTTTTTCAAGCTTACACAAGCTTTCGTTACTGAATTTGGAACGCTGCCCTATAAGTGCAGCATGTTTGGATTCACTTTCAGTTTAACTATATAAGTATTAATTTATTTATTTGTGTTTAAGTCATTATCTCATGGATAATCGAATTTCCAAACTTAAGATGATCATGGGAGCTCAAAAGGACCATCTTATTTACTTCACGTTTGACTATGGGAAATTTTTTTTGATTAAGCGTACAGTTGGCTTCTTTTATTTTCTGTGATTTTCCCTTACAACATTTATTTTAATTTTTCTAATTCTCTATTATTTATTTAATGTACTGTACTGGATGTTTTTTTTCTCTAAAGTGTTAGTGTAGCTTGTGATGCAGAGTATATGCAGAGCGGTAGAGTAACAGAGAAGACACAAGTTTATAGTTTTGGTGTACTTATGCTTGAAGTCGTAAGTAGAAAAAGGTCCATTGATGCTTCTTTCATATAGAAAGGCCTTAATATTGTTGATTGGGTATGTCTCCCCCTTCGATCTATTTCATGCATTTAGCTTTAAAATCATATCCAGGCGGTGAAAAATACACTTTGGGTGTTTTCAATTAGTTTAACATGTTTCATTTGAGTCTATTTATATAAGTAAATAAGTTGAAACTGTTAGGTGGTTTTCAATCAGTTTGACTATGTTCCTTTGATGACTTATTGCCGAATTCATATTTATGGTTTTCACTCGATGTAAAAAAGTGTCAATATCCTCTTTTGCATTGTAGGACTTTAACTTTTGGTTCTTTTTTCTTTCTGGTTGCTATATCAATTACTGATACCATAACGAACTGAACTAATACCGAATTCCCGCTGCATCGCGCAGGCTTCCCACCAGTAGTTGTATATGTACGATTGTTCAGGTTTCAATTAATCAATTCATTTTTACATAACCATTATCTACTTGAATTCTCTATATGCCATCAGAGCTTGACACTAATACTTCTTCAAAAAGCTCATCCCAATCATCAACACTGACTAATTCTCTTCATCAATTACCAAAGAAAATGTTAGATACCCCCTCCTTCCTAATACTTCTTCAAGTTTCAGTTAATCAATTCAGTTTTACACATTTATTTGATACTTGAATTCTCTATAAAGGACACCACAAGGCGAGAAACACCCATAGTGGATGCTCTAGTTACATTTAGGTTTAATGATGCATTGAGAATTTTGTGAATGGAAGAAGTGACAACGAAATTGTGTTATGAGTTAAATAGGCTGTATAGTTTTTTTGGCGAAATGCGAAAACTGAGATTAATCATGAAACAAATATACAAACCATAACACAGTGTTTTAAATACCGGTATGAACGGCCGGTTATACCTGTTGAACCGAATATTGGACCCGGATCCGGTACGATAAAGACCGGTAAAACCTGATACGGTATATCTTATGTACCGGCGCTAAAGCCGGTTCTACTGGTTCAAACCATTGAACCGGTTTCGTTATCTTAAAATTTGATTTTTTTTTCATTTTTATAAAATACGATATTAAGGTAATAATAACCTCCATATTTCCAGTAATTAACCTAGTGTCTTCCATTCCAATATTTCATCGTTGTTGAAACTGTTTGTCATCTTGTACAATGCAATATTGTTTATAAGTAATAAAAATGCTTTTAAAATGCTTAATATTTTACAATGAAATAGTTGTTTTTTATTTTATTCCAGTCACGTCACTCAACCCATCCACTACTGTAAACTACCTACTTTGCTGGCACTCATACCCTAAACTACCCTCTCCCTTTTTTCAGTTAGATAAACATTCAAATCTTCCATCTTCATATTGTAGTACCCAACCCAACCCCTACCTGTCGGAAGTGTAACTTGAGCGGGCATAGGGTATCCGCACCCAAAAGACCAAGTCCCCCCCCCCCCCCCCCCCACCCTTAAATATTTCATAATTCCTGTTTGTTTTTTAACCTCAACAACCATGACTTTATGTTAATTGATGCTTCAAAATTGTTATCTAAGATTGAAGACTTAAGTAATGAGCTAATGGGCTAGGGGTAGTGGATTAGCTAGTGGGCTTTGTTTGGAGACCCAATTAAAAAAAAAGGAATTATGATACATCGCTTTCTTGGTTGAACCCATTAGCCAATACAACAGTAAATCTAAAACAAACAAGAAACTTAAAAGATAATGGTGCCAATTCCGTAGGACCTACATAAACAAGACAATTGCAACCAACCATGTTAAAAATATGTCAATGGACCCTGAGTTGTCCCATACTTTTCAACACTAGTTGTCTCCATGCAATGCACAAATGTATATATATATATATATGCTGGGTTTGATTCATGTATAAAACATCTTTAATAGTGAAGACTTATGGTAAGTGTACTTATTCATTTTAATTAAACACGGTATTTACAACTACTATAGGGTGTTTATAGTAAGTACGATTTTATGAGATACCATATCTACATGTGAAAGGTTTCTTCATTCATTTTGTAATATCTTCTGAATATCTATATATATTATATAAACAAATAAGGTTTGGGACATATGTCTCTTGTTTTGCAATATTTTGATGTTTTGATGGCAAAACGGTGGATCACTGTTATTTTTCTATGGATACCCGTTTTGTTTGACCCGGGCATATAACGAAGTAAAAAAAACCTATGTCCCTCGTTTCCTCACACCGTCATCCCAAAATGAAGAATTCCTTGGTAGATCATCCCTTCTTATCTCTGCCACCCCTTCATCTCTGAGTGAATCTGATCGGCATCTTCATCATAAAGGTTAGATTTCGAAACTTAATCAGCTATCATCCTAGATTTCCTTAGGTTTTCTAACTATTACTTTCTTTGTTTTGTATATCTCATACTTTTTGATGGATTATCATCCGTGTTGTTATCGGTTCCATCTAAATAGGTATGTTATTCATTTGTTTTTCTGATCTGATCTGGCTTTTCTTTCAATAGGCGTTCAATTGTTTTTTTACGATTCATCAATTTGTTTTTCTTTGGTTTTAGGATTTCCTTGATTGTTGAAATCGATAAAGATTCACTCTGTTCTTTGTTCGATCTAAACAGGTATGCTATACGGTTCCTTTGTCGGTCGTCATTTCTTTCAATTGGCGTCTCAATCTCATTTTTAGGGCTGTATCTATTTCATTTACTTTGGTTTAGGGTTTCATTGATCGACATGTTTGTTGTTAATGATCACTTGAAACAATCTTTTTACACCGATTTGGCTAATTATATGCATTTTTATCTAGAGTTAAATGCTTGGTTGGTTCCTGTCGTTTGCAAAAATTGCAGACTTGGTGGGTTCACTAATTACACACTTGGTCTCGGTGGTTGTAATTTTTGCACTCGGGTGGTCCTTAAGTCCAAGTTAAATGACCAAAATACCCTTGCTTATTACCAAGTTATATATATCTTCACAGGTCTCTTCTAAAACAAGCAGCACAAACACCACCATATCACCTCCGCCGCCATCTCACCTCCACCCCCTAACACCCACCGCCACCGTCTCACCTCCGCCACTTCTCACCTCCACCCCGGAACACCAAAACACCCACCAACACCGAAACCCACCACCACCAACGAACACCTCCACCACCGGGCAGGCTATCACCACCGCTGATAACCACCACACCAGCTCGTTGCCCCTGCTGCTTCACACCGCCACAACCACTTCTTCCCCAAATCACCGCCACACACATATGCATCAATTACACATGAAAACACGTCAATTTTTAAATAGCACAAACAATCAGGAACAAAATTACACAAAAACAAATCATCAGAAACTAAACACGATGCAGTGACATCAAAGGGGCGACGGAGGAGCCGGCGATGTCGGATCCAATGATGCACATATCGGTGGTGGAAGATGGGTTGCAGGTTCATTTTTCCGGTAGTAGGCTTGGGCAGTTCGATGTGCATCATCAGCTGGGAGGTAGAGAGAGAGGTTAAAGGGTGTACGGTGGAGGTTGAAGGAGGTGGCGATGGCGATGGCAGGTAGGTTTTGTGGTGATGGGCGGTGGTTTACGATGACGGCAGCAATAGCGGCGGCTGGTGTGGTGTTCCGACGACCCACGTCGTTTTTCCGGCAGGTTGGGTAGTTGAGGGCAGTGAGGGTGGTGGTCGTTGGTTGTTATTGGGTGGTAGGTTTTTTTAGGAGATAAGATGATGATGAAGACGCCCCCTGTTTTAAGTTTAGGAAAATAGGGAGATTAATTACCTGAAACAGTGAATGGGAGGAGAAGG
Organism: Scalesia atractyloides; assembly: GCA_947069175.1. NCBI lineage: Eukaryota > Viridiplantae > Streptophyta > Magnoliopsida > Asterales > Asteraceae > Scalesia > Scalesia atractyloides. The sequence goes on along the minus strand of CAMTDV010000030.1, from coordinate 76,492,227 downwards.
TAGGAGACGGCGGTGGAGGCGGTGGTGGCGGCGGCGATGGTGGAGGCGGTGGTGGAGGTGGGAGACGGTGGTCTTGTGGTTTTAGAGAGAGAAAAGGAAAGTGAGAGAGAGAGATCAGGGTGAAGAAGAAGGTGTTTATTTATTTTTGTTTTATAATAGTAAGGGTAGTGTGGTAATTTTACATAGACTTAACTGAGAAAGTTAACATGGGTTAGTCATAAGGACCACCCGAGTGCAAAAATTGCAACCACTGGTACCAAGTGTGTAATTAGTGAACCATTGGGACCAAATCTGCAATTTTCGTAAACCACAGGGACCATCCAAGCATTTAACTCTTTTATCTATAAACACCAAATTTTATTTACATATTTGTATTTTAGCAATTCTTATTCTGTTTTGCATTTATCAAAGGTAATTACATCAGTTAGTGAAGCATAGTTGTGTCTTCGTGTGGCTGATATGCATTATAAGCAGGTACAAGTTTATTTTATTTGAGTTTATTACTATAAAGGAATATGTTTTTTATATGATTTATGATAGTATTTAGATGGATTCTAATTCACTTGTACAATTGGAGAATGAGTGGTAATATCACCGTTTTCAGTTGTTCAGTGTCTCCGCATTAGATGAAATCTCTGGTATAAATAGTTTGGTTTTGTTTTTAGATGCATTAGTTTAATGATACAACATAATCTAGGCCTCGTGTTGGCGGCAGCACCTATGAAGCACAGAAACGGCATGGAGCTGCCGTCTCCCGTCCCGGGGACTGCAAGGGGACGGAAACGCGACGGGTACGCCTTGGAAACGTCCCCGGCGATTAGGAAACGTGGAGGAAACGGTCAGGCGAAGGGGACGGCCAAGAAACGGCAAACCGAAACGTTTCCTTGCGCGTTTCCCGGTTAATTTTTCGGTATAAAAGGTAATGCAAGCGTGTTAGTTTAGTTTTTTTTTGTATTTTATGCCGTTTTTGTATTTTATGCCGTTTCACACTTGGCCATGCCGTTTCTGTGCTACAAGTGCAGTAGTCTACAGGTGATCAGTGATCACTGATCATATGTCAATGCAGGCTATCTGAGGCGCGTTAGATGCACTGAGGCGCGTAGGCCGCCGCCTTAGGTGCATTGAGGCGCGCAGGCCGCCGCTTTTTTTAGGTTGAGGCGCGCCTAAAACATGTAAAATATAATCAGTGCCTAAACATGTAATGTTTCCTAGATGACTAGATGAACCGTAGAAGAGAGCTAAACTACGACGAATGTCAAATGTCTCCTTTCAACCTAGATTATTTAGTGCCTAAACATGTAAAATATAACTTGTTTTCTTAATAGGCATTCATCTGCATTTTCACATGCATGTATACTACTGTTAAACAGAAAGCCCAATCTTTCCACATGCATGTATACTACTGTCTGGAATTTGTAAAGTTTATACATTTATGCACACCATCTGTTTCATTTTATGCATTAAAATGTTGTGCAACAAGTCTTTCATTAGATGAACCGGAACTTGAAAGCGATTTGCTTGTTAATGTTTGATTAGATTAGTAAGATATGGAATTTTTTAGCTTTACATCAATATATAACTAATTTGAGTTTTTGTGTTACATTATCTTTGATATATATTTATTTTTTTATATGTTTTTTTTCCCGTACCCGTCCCGTCCCCGCTTCTTAAATTTTTTAGTTTTGCCGTTTCCCGTGCCCGTCCCCGTACCCGTACCCCGTCCCCGTACCCGTCCCAGTGCAACCTAGGGCAGCACCTCCAACCGTGGTGCTAGAAGTTGTACAGATCATTATGCTTCATCACAGTTTAACTCATCTGGTATATGGGTTTTACATTTTTTATTTAACTCATCTGGTATATGGGTTTTACATTTTTGAAATGTCAATAAATGTACGTATTTTGTTCTATATTAGTTCTTATTCAATATATTTTTATAGAATCTGGTTGCTTACATCTAAAAGGTAAAACGGGACAAGTTCCTTCACAAGTTCATCTGCACCAGCCTATGGAGCCGCATCAACTAATACAAATTGACCGCCTCAACTTTCAGATAAGTAACAGTTTTATTGAAATTTGTTTGGACGCTATCTTTGATTAATTTTCATTGTTTTTCTCATTTGTTGTTTATCAATGGTGTCTTGCTACTGCAATGGTTCTATCAGCTTCCTTTGTAGCAAAAGCCAATCCTCTTAATCGTGCACCTCATAAACGAAAGAGTGAACTTTATCATGCCCTTTGCAATATGCTGTCAAATATTCTAGCACCGCTTGCGGATGGTGGTAAAGGTAACTAGCCTCCACCTGGCGTAGACCCTGCAGTTACTCTCTGATATGAAGCTGTTGAACGGATAAGAGTCCAACTTATGCATTGGACGGATAAACAGAGCAAACATATAGCTGTAAGTTAATCACTTTATCTTACGTGATTTTCTTATATTAGTTTTTATTATAACATTGCTGTTTGTCCTTCATTTGTGTTATACTTCACAAACATCTCCTAAGAAGATTTGTCAGGTACTTTCATTTGTTTGGGCGACTCCATTCCAAAATAGCTTCATCTCACATTCATTGTGCTTTCTTTGTCATGAATTCATATAGTATTTGGGAAATTAAAATGGTTTTCATCAATTTTGTTGTTTCGTTGAGTTTAGTAATGGATTCTTATCACTAAACTTTTTTTATTGTGTTATTTTATAGTATATGATTGAAAATTTGATGAGATTTAATGTATGGATCTAAATGTTAGGGTTTTGACGAAGAACTGAAAGTAGTCTTGAAGTTGTGCAAATGGGAATGTAATTAGTGGTATATATATGATGATGGAGACTTCAAAACGGACCCGGGTGAAGTTTAAAAAGCTGATTCAGAGTATACTTCGAGTGAAATAATCTTTTCTTTATAATTATACTATTTTGGGGCTTGGAGGGTGCGTGGAAAACAGAGGACACTTTGTTTTATTACCTAAACTGTCCAGTATTTGTGGTAGGTTTATTTTCTTATCAAGTATCCTTAGAATCTCTTGTCACTGGTCATGAGGATTGGGTATATTTAGTAGAGTGGCAGCCACCTTCGTTAATGGTAAATGGTTCATGTTATTAAGCTCAAAGCATCTTTACTCTGCGTCTATTGATAAAACTATGATGATCAGGCAACCCAAGAGAACAACTGGTATTTGGATCATGCAACTTCCCATATACATGATGACCTGCAACTCCAAGTTGATGTTCAGGTTTTGGGTGCAAATATGTCTGCTCAGTAGCCTATTTATGTTCAAGGTAAGCCTTAAAAGCTATTTCGAAATCCCCATTTTTTAAGGATTGATACAACGTTTTTTTTATCTTTTTGCACAGCTTCAAGTGGGACGAGAGACATAAATGGAAATGAAGGTTTTGACACACTTAAGAATATCCCAGATGCAGTTCCATCAGTTTTGACTGAACCACCAATTGAATAACAATTAGCACAACATACATTATGGTCGGTATCCCATAAACTTTTTGGTCATGGGAACGAACTTTTTTCACTATGTTGTGATCATCAAGGGAGGCTTTTGGCATCATCTTGTAAGCTATTGACTACTGATATTTAACTAGAGGTGGTATGATGGGTGGGGTAGATGGGTTTGGTAACAAGTCACAGTGGATTCAGGTTAAAAAGGGTTCTTTTAGTATGAGTGATAACGTATTTCATTCACCCACATACTTTTTTGTCTATCGCTTAAATTTGGACACATTAATTAATATTTGAAATTGTTTAATATACTGATATTTTTTTACTATATTGAACAGTGAATGATGCGTTGTCATTTGTTTGATTTATTTTATTTTCATTTGTGAATCATGATTTGACTTATTATTGAACAGTGGATGCTGCGTTGTCGATCTAAAATCATACTGAATTGATTAGGGTTTTGTTTTTGTTATTTGTTGGATTGATTCATTTATGAAATTGTGATTTGAATGGAAATTGAACAGCGGATTTGACGTTGTCGAGGTTTAATCATAATGAATTGATTAGGGTTGTTTTTTCGTTATTTGTTTGATTGATTCATATTCATTTGTGAAATGTGATTTACTTAAATTTGAACAGCCGATGCTGCGTTGTTGAGGTTAAATCACACTGAACTGAGGGGAAAATTGATGAGAAGCATGTGGTGTCAACGCGATCCGGTGACAAGAAGACCTGGAATCGCGAATTTATTCGTGAAGAATCTAAATTCGTTCATCACTGATGTGAAGTCGGAAGAGGTTTTTCGAAAATTAGGGATGATTCTCTCGTGTAAAGTTGCAAAAGATATTCACGGCAAAAGCAAGGTTTCAGATTTGTTCAATCGACTCAGAAGAATCCGCTAATAATGCTCTTCAAACCCTATATGGATCCGTTCTTCTTGACAAAATAATGTATGCTTCTTAATTACTCAATTTCCTGTGCAATACTTTGTGATTTAATGTTTTAGTAATATTTTAAACATGATTTCTTATCAGATCTGTGGCGAAGTTTGTGAGGAAAAGTGAAAGGAAGGAACCCGAATTTACAAATGTGTATGTGAAGAATCTTGAATCCGATTTCACTGAGAATCAGTTAAAAGATAAGTTTTCTGAAGGATGCTGATGGGGGCTCACGAGGTTTCGGGTTCGTTAATTTTGAATCACCCGATAGTGCAAAGAAGGCCATTGCAACGTTAAACGGTGCAGTAATCGGTAAACAAAGCATCATAACTTATTCAGTTTTAGTTTTTAACTTTTTACACAATATGTTGCTGTTTATAGGTTTTGATTATTCAAATTTGGTACATGAAAACAGGTTCTAAAGAGTTGTTTGTTGGAAAAGCTATGAAGAAAGCCGAACCAGAAGGGTTGTTGAAACTTTCTCATCAAAATGACAAAATAAACGCGTCTAATCTTTTCGTCAAGAATCTTGCTTCATCTGTAGATGAAAAGGCTCTAGAACAAACTTTTGGTGATGTTGGGAAGGTGGTTTTAGCGAAAGTTGTACGTCATGAAACCGGTATTAGCAAACGGTTTGGATTCGTGTGTTTCTCTAACGCAGAAGACGCAAAGAAAGCTTGTTATTCCCTTAACGGTGATTATGTCAACTGCATCTTGCATTATTTATTCATTAATCTTTAATCCGTTTCGTTTATGAGCTAACTTGATTGTAATTTCATCGAATTCATGTAAGGAAACTTTACCATGGAAAAAACATGAACGTTAGTGTTGCTATGAGTAAAGAAAAATGCACACAAAGATCACAAGCTCGTTTTGCATCAGAAAAGATTATCAGTCCCAACCCGTATTTCAGTCCATATTGAAAAATTCAACCATATGGTAAAACACCGGTCTATAATCCATACTCGCAGCCAAACATTTACAGAATTTCAAACCAATGAGTCATCAGGTACGGAAAACTGTAAACCATCTCTGCGTCTGCTAATTGTTTTTGAAGGCTTTGACTAGGCCTGGCAAAAGTAACCCATTAAGCTAAATTTGGGTTCTCTTGGGTCATAATAAAATGTTTCTGGGTTGTATTGGGTTTAATAATATTTTTGATGGGTCAAAATGGGTCAAACTAAAAAGATGAAAATGCTGGAACGGGTCACAACGAGCCAAGAGAAAAATTAAAATGGGTAAAATAGGGTTGAACAAGAAATCAAACAGGTCTTTCGAATCGATTTAAAGGAATGAAGGATGATGACTGAAATCGTCTCTGCTCAACTATTTTTTCTTTAAAACAACCTTTTTTTTTGGACTGACCCGTTCTGACGCGAACCCGCTTTGACCCGAACCCATTTTTACCCGAATCCGTTCTTCATATCTTTTTTATTTGTATTAGACAATCGTTTATCAGTTTTCCGGTTTCAAAATTTTTGGGTTTATTTAGGTATCTATTTTGTCGTATCAAGGTTTGTTTTACGGTTCACACTCAAAACCGGAAAAAAAAAACTGGATTGTAGGATTTTGGGCTCTTTAATTTTTTTTATTTTTATATTTTTTGGGCAAAGTATAGCAAGCCAATACAAATAACAGATAGTTTCTCAGGTTGACTTTATTGAAGTATCCTCAAACTGGATCCAGTTCTAAAGGAAGGGTCGGTATATCTCTTAGTGCTCTATTGTTTTCGTCTCTTAAAATGTTGCATCTTATATGCATCACTTCTACCAGCAAACGCGTGCAAAATCTCCGTTGAAGCCAGCTCCATTGGCAGAAAGGACCCTAGGTTTGTTTATTGCGTTTCTTAAGTTTGATTCTGGATACATGTTTGTAATGTGGTTTTGGTTTTATTATTCTGATCTTTAGTTTGCATTATTATTGGAAATGTTAATGAGGATATGCATTTGTTTTAGTGAAACGGGATAGAATTTCAGGTGCAGTTGAGGCGTTTGCAAGACAAAACTCTTCTGGTAGCGGGTTGCGTGGTGATCAATCGAGGAGTAGATCTTCAGAGAATATAACATCGTCGAAAGATGTGGTGGTATTCTTTTTTCTTAACTTTGTCATAATTATATATATAATAATTATGATTTTATAGATATATACTTATCATGCTAAATAAAATTCACACAAATAATAGGCTCACGAGCCAGCTCGAGCTTAATAAGCGAAGCTCAGGCTTGGGCTCAGGGCCATTTATTAAACAAGGTATTCTTAGGCCTTATTCTCGATTCAAGCTTTTAGCGAGTCGATCTCAAGTTGCTCACAAGTAGCTTGGCTTGTTCACCCCTAGGTGTGTGCACTTGGATGTTAGATTCGATTATGTAATCTGTTTTATTTGTTTCAGTGTAGTGACGCAAATATTCGATTATGTTTGTTGTATAAAACCTGTTTAACCTGTTAGTGATTTTGTTTGCTATTAAAGCTGTATTGAACCTGTTTAAGCTGTTGTTAATGATTTTGTTTGCTGTTTAAAGCTGTATTGAACGTGTTTAAGATGTAGTAAATGATTATGTTTGTTGTTAAAGCTGTCTAGAATCTGACCTGACCCGACCTGAAACCCGTTCTAACCCGGACCCGTTCCGACCCGGACCCGTTTCGACCCAGACCTGTTTCGACATGAACCAAAACAACCCTTATTTTAATTGACCCATTTTGACCCGAACCATTTTTGACATGAACCTGTTTTGACCCATGACCGAACCCGACCCGTTTGCCAAGTCTATGATTATTTCTCAGAAGGATCACTAGCTAAGAAATACACAAGCGATGCTCATGTTGACCCACAAACTTAGTTAACGCGTGTCTTAATAGGCCAGATTCTATAGAAACCGATATAAACATGTTTATGATTATTTGTGTTGTGGCAGAACCTAAGTGGCATGAAGAGCTCTAGAGTGTTGTGGGAGAGAAAAAGCCCATGTTACACAAGCCAAGAAAGGCGTTTTTGAAAGTTAAGAATGAAGTTGTAGCAAATGCAGGTGTGTTTGGATTAATGGGAGCAATGGATATACACGTATAGGAGTGATAAATAGTTCTGTTGTGTGTAAAGATTTTTCCATGTATTGTTCAATAGTGAATAACAATCTTTATAAATGTGTGTGACATACACATGTGATAAAATTCAAAGATATTGACCAAAAAAGTATGGGTCAAAAGTTGGCCTTTTTGTCTAGATGGAAAATAATAATATGGTTTTGTTTCATGTTTGGAGATTTTGATGAACATGCTTTGGTTTTGGTAGATTGGTAATTGTTTGTGTATTTTTTACACTTAATTATAACTGATTATGAAATTAGCCAAATTTTACTTTTTATTTCTGCCACTTGCTGTAAAATGTTACATGAAAAGGCAATTATATGAAATTACAAATGCAAGTGTGTAGTATATGGGTTGAGTTAGTCTATAAGACTCTTGGGTATGGTGGGGTTTGGGTTGGAGGTGTGGCTAGCCATGTGGCGGAAGTAGGCTCCACCAGGCCACTCCAAAAGTTGGCGTTTGGCAGCGGTGTGGGCTGGCTGGCGTTGGCTTGGCCATATGGATTATGGTTTTTTTTATAGTTTGAGATTTTATAAAAAACACACCATTATATTAAAAAAATTACAAAAAATCCTAAAAAATAAAAACTTATTAAATCCTAAAAAATAAAAAAAAGTTAACAAATCCTACAAATAAAAAAATTTACAAAGATCTACAAATATTAAAATGTGGAACCCAACAGAATTCCGGGTTCCCATCGTGGCGGTACTCGATCTTGGCTATCTCCACACGATCGTCGTGACTTAGGTCGGCCGCCGGTACACGGTTGTAGCATACCACAAACCGATCAAGTTTCGGTTTTAGATCGCGCCATACATGGGGAAGTTTTTTTTTTAAAAACAAACGCCGTATGAAAAGTTATGGACGTTTAGAATTGATGAAGGAATTGACATGTGTCTTGTATCTTGAGAGAGAAAGTCAATACATGTAGGATTTTTTTATACCCTTCAATTATTTTCTTTTTCTTAAAACTAATCTCAACCCTTCAAATTTAAGATGAATGGATTAAACTCCTTACCCTTCTTATTTATGTTGTTCTTTGTATTTGATCCTAATGCATATAGATATATACAAAAATCTTTGTACCTATTGTTTTAAATTGATACACAAAACGGTTATTTAATCGTCCTTTTCTTTTGTTACATTACTTTTAATTATCTTTCCTGTATTAGACACAAGTGTATATGTATTTTTTCATTTTTTTTTCTTTCCTAAAAAATGTTTATGAGGTTCCTTTATTCTTAACCATAAAACTGGTTATGTGAGCTCAAACAAAGAATTCTAGCCATGAAGATGGTGTAAATGAGCCAAATTGCACGTAAGCTACCTCAGATCGGCTCGCTTAAAGCTCGAATGAAGTTAGGGCTTAAATGGGATTGAGCTTGGGCTTGAGTCTAAAACAAGCTTGTCTAATAAAACAAGTGAGATCCCAAGCTTCATATACCTCAGTTAGTCTTGCTAGCCTAAACGAGTATATCATTTATATAATTTAATATCATTTATTTAGGAAGATAAATATAATACATAAGAAAAGTATTATACATAGTTGGTACTACTTTTCTATTTGATACATTTTAAGATGCTGTTGTGATTTGTGAATAATTTTTTATCATTAAAATGAGGATTAGGTACACATTGTTGATAGCTTATTTCAACAACCATATATGTAGTTGGTACTACTTTTCTATTTGATACATTTTAAGATGCTGTTGTGATTTGTGAATAATATTTTTATCATTAAAATTGAGGATTAGGTACACATTGTTGATAGCTTATTTCAACAACCATATATATTATATTTGAAATTGAAGGCTTTGATCACCATGATCAAAGTACTCTGTTTACATTAATCGATGAATTTTAATAAAAGAAAAACTAAAACAAAATACATATGATTTCATAAAAGACGTTGATTATAATTTCTTTATTAATGTCATTCGTTGCTAATTAAAGTAACAACATATTTTTTAAAAAATTAAAAAAAATAATAAAACATTTTGTATGGGGTTAAGAAAACATTCTTATATAAAGATCTCATTATCAATTAAAAAGTAATTATATTTACATGAGAACTTTGAATACATATGGAGACAAAGTTGGATACTTATAAAACCGAACTAAAAATTTGTGGTGGAGAAGGGAAAAAAATACTTAAGAGGTTGAAAGTGTTATTTATGTACTTTTGTTTATTGTAAATTAAATTTTCCTAGCCCGGGAAGTTCCCCGGTGTTAGCCTAATATACTATAAAGCAAGACTTGAAAGTGGACATACAAACTCGTTACAATAACGAATCAAGTCTGGAAAGTGAGTGCACCGCCGTAATGGTTAGACCTTGAAAATGAGTTAGATGTGCATGTGTTTATACTTGTGACTCAAAACTCATTACAACAACGTGTTAGACGTGGAAAGTGGATGCATTATTCTAGTGTGCAAGATACGTTGTTATCTAAGTAGTTAATGCGATAAATATCGTATATCGGTCAAGGACTGATATTTGAGATATCGGTTATCGCAGTAAGATATTGGTAATTTTATCCATGCTAAATTTATATATATAGCAATTTAGCACTAACAATTCAGTACACTCTCATACCATTAATAAATTAACTTTTTGCAACTTGCAAAACACTAACAATTGTAGTAAGTAGGAACTTACTAAGACTTAAAACACTAACATTTAACAATAACAACCAACAATTAAGACTTAAAACACTAATAACAGCAATAAGAAAAAAGACAGATGGTAGAACTAAGAAGAAAGGTACTGATATCGGGAAAATCGGTGATATATTTGTCAAATCTCGGTCCAATATCGATGATATTATCGGTACTGATATTCTGACCGATATTTTGTACCGATATCTCGGCAGGGGACCGATAACCGATATATCACTGATATATCGGGATATTAACTACACATGTTGTTATACATACATGCGTTAACACTCATTACAAACAACATGTCAACCATGAAAAGTAGACGCACCATTCTAGCATGGGTGTGTGTATCAAAACTCGTTATAAAGAAAATCAAACCAAGAAAGCAAACACAGTAGATGATACAAATCTTTTGTATTGGCCCTCTATGTGTATATACACACATATGTCCATATATATATATATACACACTAATCTTTTGCTTTTCACTACATCTCCTAGTCCTTTGAAGATCTTATAGTTATACAATCGATATTTTAAACTCTAAACCCAAAACTTTATAAGTTAAAACATCGTTTTAATTAAGAGGACTTTTAGACAGGATAACTAGAAGAATGAGGCTGTTTTCTTTACTAAGATATAACATTTAAAGCCTAATTTGAATTTTTCTTTGTAATTAGGTATGATATATGACAACATATTTGAAGGTACATGGTACTCAAGTTACATAACCTTATTTGAAACCCTTGATTCGACTGGACTAGACTAGACATGACATGAGAATCCTATCTTACTTGATGGATATCTATATATTTGACCTCATCCCCAGCTGTTAACTTAGACGATATATTTAGCCAAAAAATGTTTAAATGTTTTTACTATGTTTTGAGTATATTTGTACATGTAATATGCTATTTTTCATTGGCAACCATATGCTTACAATTTTTTTCTTGCAAAAGTAACTCTTATTTGTGTTTATAATAAAATATGTTTTGAATTTATTCAATCTATGTTTTAAATTGACATAGATAGTGAAATAAGTAAATAGATGACGATGAAGATGACGAACTTGAGCCTTCCATTTTTTTTAAATGATTTAAATTGGGAGTGAATATATATTTGAGTAGAGAGAAATGGTTTGATTGGTTGCGTGTTTTTGAAAAATTTGGGTTAAAAGATGTGAATATATAGGCTTTTTTTAATATTTTTTAGCCAAACTAGCCTTCAATGACTAGTTATACCACATCCAATCGAAGGCGGCCACATCACCCCATCATTGCCCTCAACCTCAAACCCACACCGCATAGCCTAACGAGGGAATGTTATCCCAATCATACATTGTTAAATTCGAGATCTTTAATTACCTTTTTTAAATATTGTTTTTATTTATTTAAAAAAATTATAAATTCCAACATATTTTGAATATATATATATTTCCACTTAGTAATATTCTTTTTGTTTTCATCGTCACAACTTTTTGGTGCTACTCAATCAATATCACCATTCACCAAGTGACATATCACAATCTCTGAAAAGAAAAAGTACCTTAAAATCCATATGCAAGTGTTATGATCACTTGTACTATATGCAATGAGGATTGGACAATGATTTTAAAAAAGAGATTTACAAGCTCAAAGAAAACCTGATAAAAGAAAAACGAAAAGGGTAAAAAGTAGTCAAATATATACATAACCTAATGACAAATGTGGTTAAAGTGAGAGGATCCTATCTAACCCCTCATCCAAACATCCATCCACATCTAGGGCTATGTCATGTGCACATCCATGGGTTGATACTTGCTTTTGTGCCATGGTCAAGTCCAACCTTCACACATACTTCTAGATTTGGCCAAATACAATAAAAAAGCTCAAAATTATATATATAATTTACACATTTTATAGTTCACTATATAGATGAACAGTTAATGTTGAACACTTAATAATCTCTACTTAGTTGAGAAGTCGATGCAAATTCAACGTCGAAGTTTCCTTGATAAACTTTACTGAAATTTGATATCGTGGCCTCAAGCAAAATTTTATTTTCACGTATTTAATATTTTTTTAATTAATCTAGAAATTGTTATCCATATTCGTGAATTAGAATATAAAAATGAAAACTCAAACGAATACAAAATGAAGACATGTCATATTGATAAAGAAGCAAACGGTGTTTGAAAATTTCTATGGAACAATAACAATTTAAGACACATCTCCCGCTTAGGATAAATAATAGTAACAAATAAGGTATCTCTAAAAAAGGTTCCTACAAACCAAACTTTGCAACTAACTCTTTAATACATCCTTTCAAATTTTAAATTCAAATCTTAAAGATATTGCCAATTTAATGGTATTAAAACCTTTCTTTTCTTTAAAAGTGTAGAAGAGAATGAGATATGGCAATTTTAGTTTCATATTCTGATTTTAGATTCACGTCTCATACCTAGTCCTATACACTCGGCGAGTTCCGTTTTAGTATATACGTTTACGGTCTTATGTAGTTAAAAACTACCCCTGGGATTCTCATTACCGGAAACCCGATCTTAAACTAAAAACTGCGTTGAAATATAAAGTATTCTATTATATTTCAAACAATTCAAAAATTTTAACAATTTTAAGCTTTTTACAACATTAAAGTCGCACATAATGAAAGCAGAAGGACGGAAAAAACAGACGGCCTAACATAGAATATATCATTAATTTATTCAATTTCTATATCAATAAACCAATGTTAAAAACAGATTTAAAAAAAATCAAAATTCTGAACACTTTTTATAGATAAAATATGAACCAATCTAAAAGGGGGCATTTAAATAAATGAAACAGACATGAGGACTGGAGGCTAGGGTTTGTTCATCTATACCCATCAAAGATTTGCAAAAAAGATAAACTAAATTTTTGACTAAAAACCCCAAATTCCACAATTATTAAACAAATATATAACCCTCAATATCATTCGGTAATGCCAAAAAGGGAATATCTTTCGATTTACGTCCGCCTTTTTAGTCCGTGCGAACCCATCTCTGAAAAGTTATAAAATAACCAAATATATTAATAAAAAGAGTTAATTATTATTTTCGTCGCTATATTTGTCAAAAATCACTATTTCATTCCATTAGTTTAAATTTGTAATTTTAGTCCCTATGCTTTCACTTTCGTAACCATTTCAGTCCACCTCGCAATCATTTCAGTCGATTTATTTACAGAAAAAATGGATTGAAGTGGTTACAAAAGTGAAACCACAGGACTGAAATGGTTACGAAAGTAAACCACAGCTTTAAATATAACTGAAATGTGTTAACGAAAAGTCATTCTCAACACTCAATCACATTAATACCCATTGGGTTTCAAAAATCTTGATCAACAAACTCATAAAGTTGCAGTCTTGATCAAGAATGAGGAAGAGAGAGAGAGAGAAAACCCATGTGGGATTTGTGGGCATTATCATAAGTATGAAGAGGGTGAAGTTTGTGGGATTTGTGGGCACCGGATGGCCGTTGGAGTTGAGAAAAGTTTGATCCAAGTTAGTGCTTTTCCGTCTGAGATATTGCCGGAGTTGTTGTATCTTGGTAGCTATGATAACGCTTCTAGGTCGGAGCTTCTTAAGACTCTTGGGATTTCTCGTGTTCTTAATGTGAGTTGTTGTTTGATTGTTTCAAGTTTTCAGTTAAGTTATTGATTGTTGTTCGGTTGTTTAATAGTTTCTGTTTTGACCCTTTTCATCTTGATTTTCTAACATGGTTTTCTTGCAGTTGTTGGATAGTTTTGTTTGTCTTTAGTCTCTTTAGTTATTTGTTTGTTTTAAGGTGATTGTTGATGTTGTAAGATGTATAATTTGGTGTTATAGGATTGTTTAAATGTGTTGATGTGTGATTGGTTGAATGGTGCATTGAGTATCTTTTTTGAAAACTGGATATGGTTTGAACTTTGAAGCCTGTTGGCTGCTCATTGTTGTATATCTTGAGGTATATATTTTGATTTACTTGTTGAGCTAGATCATCTTCGATGGGACGGCCATGAGGCGCCTGTAAGATGAGGTGGAACAGACAGGGCAAAGGCCGTACGTACATAAGGACGTGCTGGCTGGAGTAGAGAGCGGTTTGTGAGGGGTGCAAACGGGCAGGGCTGACGCGGAGGCGCCAATGGCTCTTTCTTGTAGGCAATGGTTTTTTTTATAGCCATTAATGATACTCATGCTTGGTTAGTGTAGGCATAATCCTGCCTAAAGTCTACCACAAACATCTTTCCTTTTGTGCAAGTTTTTTTTGCTAATATCTTATTGATACTTTGCCCGGTCCCTCATTAAGTGTATAATATGAAGTCTTGTGGGATCTTCGCAAAATAGCTTTTTTGGGTGCATCTTTTTACCTTTTCGTTTATGGGAATCGGCAGTCATAAAAGTTTTGTTGTTTTGAAAATTAGAGTGAGGGCGTCTTTTTGATTGTATATCTGATGTTATAACTGTTGAGCAGCCCTAGGTATTAAAAATCTGAAATATTTAGTGGTGATTTGATTTCATCTATCTGCAGGTTGTACCCGCATGTCAAAATCTCTACAAAAATTCATTTACTTATCATTGCCTTCCCGATAGCCCAACTCTAGCATTCGATGATGCAGTTGATTTCTTAGGTATGTATGTATGTTACAATGCTGCAATAGAGATTTCGTTGTCATATAAACACAAGAATGTATAATTAAGTATACTGCAAGATACCTGGAGATTATTCAATCAGAAAAAAATTGCGCTTAAGTAGTTTCATCTGTTTTGATGAAGGACACGTTTAGAGCATTCACAATGAAACCCTTAAAAAATGTGAGTGGGTTTAGTTATATTATAAGGAATGGTTTGTAGTGTTTTTGAGTGGTTGTGAGTAGAGGAGAATAAAATATATGGGAAATACTGTTATCTAAATATATGGGAAAAAAATTCTGGAGAGAGAAAACTGTATAAATTTTTTAATATTTTTAGAAATGGTTGTGAGTGAAGAAGAGAGAATGTAATGATAAATGTATAAAAAATATTATTTAATTGAAAATGAGAGAGAAAGTAGTTGTTTTTAAATGGAAATATATAGATATATATATGTATAAATATAGGGATTTCATTGTGAATGCTCTTAAAAGTGATATCTAACTTATCCCATTGTAATATATGTTTTGAATGCGATATGTTTTAAATCTTATATATTTCTATATATTCTACGGGTCGATGCAAAGGACGTGTCTTTGCAGATGCCAATTTCATAACCACTATGATGTTAAACTTTTGATTTGTATAATGGTGTGATTTGAATAAATTTCTTGAATGGCTTTTTTTTTTTTCTGTTATGATTGATATTTAATAAATTATAATGCTTGTTTGTAACATTGTAAATGAGGTATTAAACTTGTTTTACAGAGCAACTGTGAAAAGGATAAAGCTCGAGTTCTTGTTCACTGCATGTCAGGAAAAAACAAGTAATTTTTCCTTTGGTTTTTGGCGTTTTTGCAAATTTTAAACCCAATGCTGGGATTTGTTCTTTCCTTTTTCTTTCCCATTTTTCCATTTTTTTTGTATTTAAAAGAATTGTCATGAAGTACTCGTGTGTTAGTGTTTGCATACTTTTTGACAGGTCACCGGCTGTGGTCATGGCGTATTTGATGAAGAGCGGAAGGTGGACTTTTGATCATAGTTACCAATGGGTGAAAGAACGCAGACCGTCTGTTGACTTAAACGAAAGTAGTTTTCACCTATTAAACCAACTTGATTGATAAGTGTTTATTATAGTTAAATAAAAAGTATTCGACGTATTGCATAAAGTGCTTGTGACGGAAGATTGTGTTTATATGTGCATTTCTGAACATGAATCTTTTGTTAGGTGTTTTAAAGCAGCTACAAGAATACGCACAGAAGATTCCGGCGGCTGTGGAGGCCAGTGGTGGTGGTACTCCGCCACCGATCTCAAATAGCGGAGCCCCATTTAGCTTCGGGTTCACAAACCCAACCAGTGTTCCACCAGCCTTCCCAGCTTTCAACACCGCTGCACCTGCCACCTCCATTTTCACTCATGCAGACATCCCTCCGCCAAACCGGTTCACTTTTGGGGCAGCTGCCCAGACTGAGAACGCCCCGCAAAATCTGGTGTCGACTGGGCCGAATTGTCACACCCCAACCGATGGCGGAAACATCGGGATGAGATGAGCAAATTGTTCAAAAGCATCATAACACTATTGTGACAATATAATTAAATTCAATTTCATAAATACTAATAATTCAAATACAAGGTTTCGATAAAGTAAACAAGTATAACATAATATTTATTTAAGGTGTGTTTCTAAAGCTTGTCCTAACTTGATTTCTTGCATCATCAGCTTTCCTGCAACATGTATTAAAAGCGTAGATCAATACAAAAGTATTGGCGAGCATACAAGTTTAAAAATAAATCTAAGTGTAAGAGTTTATTTCAATCATGACGGGAATATAATAAAGCTGAATCGCATATATATGTAGACGACTCTCACATAATAATATATAATTGAATTCCTTAACTAGCATGCTTAGTATCATAATCATAACAATGTCGTGAGAATACAGATTAAAACTAATAAGCATAAACAACTCAAACGTAACAAATAGCATGTATAAACGAGTTTAATCTAACACATATAATTCACATAAGCGTAATTGATAACCCGCTTGGTATTGGGAACACATTTAATCTTGTTAAAAATAAATTTTGTAATTTATACATGTTGCACCCCAAAATGCGTTAAAGTGTAAAAAGGGGTCGAGTATGCTAACAGTTTTGCAAAGTTTCCTTTGGTGATTCCGTGAAGAGTTGGGGGTTGGAGCTTCAAAGCTTCCTTTAGAACACTTAGTGTTTTATTTTAGAACTCTTAGAGTTCTCTTCCTTGCTTGGAAGATTTGAGAGAAGTAGAGAGGTTGAGAGAAGAATGGTTGGAACACTTAGTATCCTTTTAGAATTCTTAGAATTCTTGATTTAGAGATATTGAGAGAATTAGAGAGATGGAGAGAAGAATGGTGTGAATAAAATGGTAGAATGAGATTGATATTTATAGGTAGAGAAAGTGGAAAAGGGTGAAATATGATTGGTTAAAAAGGTGGAAGAGGATTGAAAAGATGATTGGTGGAGAAAGGATGTGGAAAATGGTGAAATATGATTGGTTAAAAAAGGTGGAAAATGATTGAAAAGATGATTGGTGGAGAAAGTATGTGGAAAATGGTGAAATATGATTGGTTAAAGAAGGTGAAAGAGGATTGATGAGGTGGAAAGATGATTGGTATATTTCTTGGTATTTCTTGAGTATATATTATGTAATTGAGTATATATAAAAAGTATAAAAGTATAATTCAAGTATTGAGGATGTGCGTATAAGTATTTATATGTATAATTGTGTCGGTTTGCGTATAAATACGTATTTAAATGATCGGTCGTGTGTGATTAACGAATATGTAATAAGAGATATATGCATATATATATATATATATATTATGATTAACGCCTCGAATTACGATATAAAAAAATAAGGATATTAAAATACGAGGCGTTACACGAATTATGTGAATCCAAATGCTACAGATGTATCGATGGATGGGTCTTAAACTTTTGTTTATTTGGGTTATGTGTGCGAATCTGGTGAGAAGCCATGAATGGTATGTTTGAATGTAAATAGTGAATGAAAAGCTTTTGGGTTGCTATGCCTCACAGCATTGGATGGTTACTTGAGATTTCATTGTTATATTCATTACCAATTTGGGCAGTGCTGAAATAACCAGTATGTTAAGACCTCACAGAATTCTTACTTAAATTTGCAGTTGGTTTGAATCAATGTTGTAAAAGCAGGTCCAGGGGGTCGAGTACTTGCCGAGTAATCCCACAAGGTATGGTGCCAGGGCGATTTTCTTCAACTTCGACTTTTTTTACTTGGGATCGATCAAAAGTAGTCAACCTTGGCGAGAATTGGATTTCGTCGATCAACTTGGGACAAGTTTGACTTAGAAACATAAATAAAACATGATTTCTATGTCTGTAATATTAATGAATGAATATCACTTTTTAAGGAACAAATATCAATTTTGAAATACTTTGGTATTTTAACATGCATTTTTATTTATTTATTTATATTGATATTCGAGTACACATGTAACGCTCCGCGTTTCTATACTTTCTATATTTGGAAACCTTGTATCGTACTTCTATTTTTAGTAAGCGTTGTATCTTGTATTTGTCTTTCGTTGTAAACGTGGAAAACCGAGACTTGAATCGTAATGAGAAACTCGTATTTTAACTATAATCATGTTACACTTATACTTGTTCATACTTTAAACATGTAAACATATTCGTGGTGCTCTCAATCGTAAACGTAACTTGGAAACATGGTATGTATGCGTAATCGAGACTTAAACGTGAAACTTGTAATCGTTAAACTAAATTCGTTACGAAAATATAATTACCTATTCATTTATTAAGTTAATTAATTAAATTAATTAATTAAATTAATTAATTAAATTAGTTAATAAAATTAATTTCTTTTTACAAAAAAAAATTAAAATGCTAATTTATATATATATATATATATATATATATATTTTGAATTTAAATGTTAATATATATCTTCTTTAATAAAGTCCAAGGTTTAAAGTGTAATTCTTGGATTCTTGAACTACAGGGGCCTTTCCTGCCAGTTGTGAAACTGAATTATTGAGTTTTGATTAAAAATAAAAAGAAAATAATAATAATCAAACAAAACCGGATCTGCGGGACTCGAACCCGGGACCTCCGGTTCAACATGCAGCGCCTTAACCACTCCGCCACTCGCCATCAATCTGAAGTAACCCAGGAACAAAAGCCTTATATGCTTTGTTCCCGGTCGAGCTGAAAGGCAACAAGCGCGGACAGCAAACAATTGGGCGGGTTTTTGGTTAATTTTTTGAACTTTTTACCATTAATTACCCACTTAAACCCCACCTAACTAACCCTAATCCTTCCCCTATAAAACCCACCTCTAATCCAAGCATTTTTACACTTTAATCTCTCTCAAATCACTCTCAAATCACCTCAAGATCCTTGCAACATCAGATTTTCGAGCAGATTGTATACCTCTTACTAAAGTGAGTGTAACTCACTCATTTCTTAATGAAATCACTCCATTCTTTTTCCTACTTGCTTGGATAAACTTTGGGTTGAATTCCTAGGTTTCTCCATGGAGAATCCAGACCTGGAAATGCCCCAAAATGTCCACAAAACTTTCTGTTTTGTCTAAACTTTTATCAAACTTGTGTTTTAACTTCAACAAACTTGTGTTCTTGTGCTTACAATCAAGCTTATGAGTAAAGCCTAACCAAGCTTGTTAACATGAACTAAGGGCTGTTTTAACACCCTAAACTTTCTGTTTTTGAAGAGCATTGAGCTCACAGGTGATGCAAGTTCTTAAACTTGTTCATGTGTGTCCACCAAGGAAGCTTGGGCTATCCTAACTTGAGACCACACATCACTTGATGATTTTTCATCAAGATCCCAAGATAGTTTGCTAGACTTAAAGTGTCACAACCCCACAAAGCCGTTGACGATTGTCCTCGTGTGCTCGTCGGGTTGTTGAATACTTGGCTACTTGGTATCTAGATGACACCTTATCATTCTTGTCTTTACATTCTTGTATAGTATATAGTTCTTGTACCCTCCTTGTTACCAATGGTAACTTGTGTAGTGGTGAACATAATCCGAGGTTCAAAGTGGATGGTTTAACCTCCCACCTCATACTTGACATACATGACACTAGAGGTTACAAAGTGGATGGTTCATCCTCCCACCTCCTACATGATTATAATGATATATATATATATAACTACATTATAATTCTAAAACCGAAACCTTGATAATGAACTTATAATCACCTATCAAGTTATTAAGTTTAACACTAAAGTATGTAATTCCTTGTCATGATTCTAATAGGCCCCGAACCTATGAAATCACACCCAAACTCGTAAGAGTTACTATAGTGTCAAGAACGAGTGTTACATCTTAGTGAATACTTTCGTATCATAATACTTTATCAAACATATTTTTTTATCATGCTCGAATACTCCTAATATCCCGTTGAACTATACTCATACGCCTCGTTTCCTCTTGTAGGATAATTCGGCGTCATCCTCGAACCAACGTCTTCACGGATTGTCAAGTGTAGAAAAGACTTAGCAAAACCGTGAGTACACTCGACCCACTTTGTTTATAACACTTTTCGGGTGTAACATGTTTCCATATACAAAATCACGAACACTTAAACTTTATGAAACACACAAACGATCCCATATACATGAAAGCTTGAATCTTATACTTGATGCTTGTCTTGGATATTCGTATTGCTATGCTTTAGTCATTAACTATTTTTAGCCTTCGTTTGACATGCTTAGCGCTATAGGAATTCACGCATCCACCTCCATCGTGTTATTCGTGAGGTCATGTTAAAATATCGTGATTGCGTTAAGGGTTTGATTATTAGTATTGCATGCCTTGATATTGCTCTTGTATAGATTTGGTTGCCATGAGGATTGTTTAAACTTATTCGTATACGTATGCTATGCCTAAACTTGTGTACTCGCCTTTGCTTTCGCATTGACATTATTTTAAAACATGTTACAGGTTGAAGGAGATGATGCTATGAAAACAATATAGCAAGGACTAGATACACACAAATTAGACGTTAGGTTTAATGTCGATGTATCAATTTTGTTATGACTTTGCAAATGTTGTATTGTTCTTTGTTTTGTTACATTGATGTATTTGACAATTCTTATGAAATGAAATATGGTTAAATTAATTATTGTCACTTAATAATGTTGTGAGCAATGAGCAATCTCGTTTTCGTCTCATCCCGATGTTTCCGCCATCGGTTGGGGTGTTACAACACAAAACTACCCAATCAGTTGACTTGGAAGCGCTTAACAACTTCTGCAACAATGGTTTGAACTACTCGTTGTCAGGTGCAATGATTGGCATACAATCCAAATAAGGAAAGGTCCATCCAAAAATTTATGACACTCGCTATGGCTTTTTGAACGCTTTTAAGATTTCGTTTTCTTGCACCAAAGATGTTCATAGAGTTATTTTTCCACATGTTGAATGGTCCTCACCATACCATCCTTCACATCTTGATATCTATGTGCTGGGTCTATCTCTTTATATTTGTATATATTCACTAGAAAATAATTATTGTAGTATGGTTGTATGTTGGTGAGTGTAAATTTAGTGAATTATGCGTGTTACACTATCGGTCAATTTGAAGTGATACTTCTTCGAAGATCAAGCACTTCAGTTAAAGTAGAAAATTAGATTGACTAATAGCGATGAGTGAAACTCAGGCTCGGGACTTGTTTTGAGGCTCAAGCTCGGTTTTGGGCACGTATAAGCATTGCTCAGTTCGATCTTTTAATGAGCCGATCTCGAGTAGTTTACGAGTGGCTTGGCTATAGTTTACAACCCTAGTTATATATATATATATAGGGTTAGGATCATGTGAGAAGAAGTAGGCTATTTGAGAAACTTGAGAAGAAATCTGGACCACACATTTCCCTAAGCTTTTCGTAACATACACATATGTATAATTAAAAGTGACTATATACATATATGTATATTGAATTATACACATATGTATATAGTCAAATGTAAACTATACATATGTATATCTTACGAAAGGCTTAGGAAAATGTGTGGTCCAGAATGCTTCTCAAGTTTCTCAAATAAGGTGCTATTCTCTTAGGATCCCTACCATATATATATATATATATATATAGGAGGGTTACTTGAGAACATGGAATTTTGTGAGAACACTAGGAACCATTTTAATCCATTGATCATCCTCAATCAAGGGCTAAGATTTGAGTAGGTTTAAAGGTGAAGGGAACTATATATAAAAGACTCAAAAGGGTATTATTGTAAAAGTAGACTTAAAAAACCCTATTACCATCACACAACCCACCAGCCCCCTAAATTGCCTTCATCCTCGTGAAATCAAAAACCCAATTCTCTGCAACTTCTTTCCGACGCCGGAGACAAGGCTGACATCGGAGATAACTAAACCAAAAGCCAACGTCTATACCATACATAAGGTGTGTATCTGTTTCTTATTCTCTGCTCGTTCTTTATGTGTTGCAGCTATTGATTTTCCATTCCTTCACCTTTTAATCTTCAAAGATAATAGGTTGTTGTTTTGTTGTTGATTAAGAGTCTTTGGTGTTCTTTTGTTTTGTTTGAAGTATGTTGGTTTGTATCTTGTTGAGGTTTGAGAGTTGTGTGAAAATGTAAGAGGGAAAGTTGGGTTTCAATAGTTGCACATAAGGTGTTTGATGAAATGTCTAAGTATGTGTTAGGTTGATTTTGTTAGGTTACTTCTGTTTGAATAGTTGCATATTAGGAAATTGATTAAAGTTCTAAGTGTCTATTGCATTGATTTTGTTGAATAAATGATGTTTGAGTAGTTGCATATGAGGTATTTAAATAAAGGCTTAAGGGGTTGATTTTGTTGGATTTTTTTTGTTTGAGTAGCTATAGATGAGGTGTTTGATGAAAAGTATATGTGTATGTTATAATCTATCAGATATATCTTATAAGTGTATATTATAGTTTATCCAGATTACTGATGGTATATTAGTACAATTGGTGAGACCTATCAATAGGACTATGTTGGAATCTGTGATCTTAAAAAAATTGTTGCAATCACATTGCTTGTTTTTTCATGATATTTGAGCATGTTTAAGGACATAAACTATTTTCTCAAGTTGTAAAAAAATAATCATCTATATGTAGGTTTACAAAAGTGTACGTTATCATGCTTAAGCTTAAAAAAATCTTTTGACACGTGTAAATCATCGTAGTTAATATTGCATATGTGTAATTAAGCACTTTAAACATACGTAAATCATCTTAGCTCCTATTGCGTTTGTGTAATTAAGCAAGATGTTTACACATGTGTAAATAAGTTGTTTACACATGTGTATATCATCTTAGTTAATATTGAACTTGTGTAATTAATCAATTTACACATGTGTAAATAAGATGTTTTGTACATGTATAAGTTGTTTACACATGTGTACATCATCTTAGTTAAAAATGTTGTTTGATTACATTATTGTAATTGAGAATTTACACATGTGTAAATCAGGAACACTTACACATGTGTAAAACAGAAGCTTTGTAAAACAAATTTACACATGTTTAACTGAGAATTTACAAACAGAAACTTTGTAACAAATTTACATATGTCTGACGAAGAATTTACACATGTTTAACTTGAAATTTACACATGTGTAGAACAGAAACACTTACACATGTGTAAAACAAACACTTACACAAGTAAAATAGAAACTTAACATGTGTAAAATAAAACCTTTGTAAAACAAATTTACACATTTTAACTGAGAATTTACACATGTGTAAAACAGATTTACATATGTGTAGGCCAGAACGTTCATTGTTTACAATGGCATGTAAAACAAATGACTTAAATACTGGTTTACGGATGTGAATATCAGGTTGGGTTTGGTGTTTGTTGGTGATATTTTTTGATGTATCAATTTTTGGAGTTTGTGCAGGTTGAAGAACACGGATGATGTTGTTGCTTCGTCGAGTTTAGGGTTTTTGGGAAGCTCAAGATGGACTCTCGGATGTTATGCTTTAGATGTTGTTTTAATGTTTTGGTCGTGTTTGATTTGTTTTGGTTTTTTTATTGGAAAGTTTAGGTTGTTTAAAACTTGATTGTATAGATTTATTGTTATGTTGGACTTGGGTCGTGTATAGATTTAAGTCTAGAATAGTGTAACATCCGTCAAAAACGGATTTACAAAACCCGCTCCGTTTAGCAACCGAACAGTCAGTCAAAATTTTCGTTGCGAATTAAATGCCCAAAATATTTTTAAACGATCCGTAATCAATTATTATACGGGGATATATATTTAGTTTTTGAAAAACTGTCAAAAATCGCAAAATAAAAATGAAATACATCTGCCGGGTTTCGAACCCGGGTCTGTACCGAGTCAGTCAACAACTTATCTCTCAACACACAAACCACTGCGCCGCGGACTTTGTTTGTTATTTAATGAAATCATTTAATTGATAAAGTGACTTTACGAATTCAAAACCGGCGCCCAAACGATTCAGTCGTCGGAATCCCGGAATATTCGCGAGTTTTAACACCAATTTACGTTATAACGTAAACCTTTAATCACATATCGGTTATAACCGATGTTTAAAGTCCGCGACCAAATTCATAACCGCCGGAAAATTTAAATAACGAACACAGTCCAAAATCAGACCAAATACATTTCGTTTTTCCCCTATAAATTGACCCACAACCGACGACAAACACTTTCGCTCAAAAATCACACCTTTTCTCGGCGTAATTCCACTCGCCGGAATAACCCTGTTCGTCGCCGGAAAACCGGTTTCCCCATTGCCGAGCTTTTCTGAACCTCTGAAGCTTATACCGGAGATACCCATACCCTTTCCAAGCTTTCCGGAGACTTGATGCTGCAAGACACCTGACGACGGAGTTGATTGCTGTCGCCGGAGTTCTGCCGGAAAACAGAGGGTCCAGTCGGTATACCTCTTTCGCTTAATTCTTTTTCTTTTCACTTCTATATTACCAGTAATTAACCTAAAACGCTAAGAAACCGATTTAAAATTTCGAACCAGTCTGTCACCGATTTCTGGTTATTCTTTCAGTGAAGAAGATGATGACTTGTTATCATATAAGTTTAATTAAAATCATGAAATTAATCGGGTTAGACACACAGTCCAGCGGTGGACTGTGTGCACATATAAAACGCAAAACGTCTCGAGTTCGATTCCCGTCTCACACACGCTGCCTTAATAAAATGCATTTTTTTAGTTTACTGAACCGGATCGCCACAGATATATGTTAAATATATTGTTAACCGGAATAATAACCAAGTTAGACACACAGTCCAGCGGTGGACTGTGTGTTTGTTTATATCACAGGTCACGAGTTCGAGTCCGGTCTTCAGCACCGACTCGGACGATTATCTATTCTTTTTAAATAAGGCAGAAAAAATGAAATAACTAAATTGTATTTAAGTATAATAAAAATCAAAGTATATAACATGTTAAACACACAGTCCAGCGGTGGACTGTGTGTTAGATTAACCCACAGGTCCCGGGTTCGAGACCTGTGGAGCGCACCGCCGAACCGCTTAAAATGTTTTTAAAATAAAAATGATTTTCTGTTAATTCTAATTAATGTATATATATAATTAAAATCGGATATATAACGGGTTAGACACGTAGCTCAGTTGGTAGAGCTGCGTGCACGCGTACGGGAGGTCTCGGGTTCGAGCCTCACCGAGCGCACAACAATATGCCTCGAACCGGTCAACGCCGGTCAAAGTCAACAAGTCAAAGTCAACTGTAGCAGAAAAAAAAAAATATTTTTATTATTTTTATTTAATTATTTTAATTAAAAATCAATTATAAATACTTAAAAATAACATTTTTAAGATTAGAAAATAGCCTTAAACTCACAAAAATGCACCCAACAATCCTACTAAAATAGTTTAATAAAATCCGTTTACTTACCAAACCATAATGCGATTTATCTAGGTTAAATCTCACTTGAGGTTAAAACCACTTCGCGTGCATTCAACGTCATCAACCGAACGCACCCACTGTGAGTGAATCTTACAATTCCCCCTTTTAAATTACACGTTTTGGGGTGTGTCATGTGTTATGAATTAATTAATTTATTTATTTAAACTTGTGCCATACCACATCATGACTTAAACTTAGATTGATTTATTGTTGTGATTTATTTATATTCCGTTTGTCAAATTACATGAAACTCATACATTAAGCCCATCAGTTCCTCGTGGGAAACGAGTAGAACATCGCGTGCTTCAATTCAAATTCATTATTGTTCATGTGTGTTTTCATTGAGTTTATATTGTTTGTAGTTGTGTTATTCATATTATCATGTTTATGCAATTCATTCATCAGGCCCCTCAGTTCCTCGTGAGAGACGAGTTGAGCATCGCGTGCCTTTAATTGTTTCCATTATTATTCATGAGTGTTTCATTTAACATCTTATGATTGTTGATCAAGTTACATCTAATTTTACTCATGTTTGGTTGTGCACATATTTCATAATCAATTTAAATAAATTGTTCAAATGTTTTCCATAGGATTCACTCGCCAACATTATGTTGATCCAAAAACCTTTTTACACATGATACAGGTGAACAGGTTGAAGCAAGGATAACATAGGATATGCCTTAGAAGAGAACAAAGAAGTTTAGATTGTAGTTAGATCATGTTGTAGCAATCATTGTAAATTTCCATTTAAATTGTATTAATGAATATGAAACGTTTAATAAATGTCATGAGCTTTGATGATAACCCAATCATGCCCCGATCACCTTATCCGCTGCGGGTCGGGGTGTGACAGATTGGTATCAGAGCCATGACTATAGGGATATAGGATAGGTTATTAGACCCTTAGAGCCTATACTATAGTCTGCCTAAAATTTTAAATTGATTAAGTGGTTACATACAAACTTGTGATATTTATTTGTTTCATATTTGTTTACATTTCAGTCAAACATACATGCTCATATACATATTCATTATACATATATACATATTCATTATACATATATCGATGTTCATGTGTTCAATTTATTTTCATACTCTCGTTATCCAAAGATTTTATGCAATTTTCAAATCTCATCAAAGTAAGTTCTGCGACGGGCATGTAGTAACTGGAAGGGTACGAGTACCGGTAGTCGGAACGTCCTGTCTAGGCTGGCATTCGTATAAATCCAATATAACGGACCAGTTTGCCTACCTGGGGACCAACGATGAGAGTACGAAGGACCTATTAGGCCAAAGCATGCCACACCAAACGTCGTTCGAACTAACCCTACTTTGAGGTGTCATCGTGTCTACACCTGGACACATTCCGAACATCACACGTTGTATACATATTTCTCGATTTTCCCGGGTTTTTGTGTACGCAACCAGGCAGAAACCGTGCGAACCATATGAAAAACCGGTATTCATGGGGGCCCACATGATTACACAAGGTAAAGTATGGCGGCATGACGGGCCTAACAGCGAGCAAAGCCCAAGACATCCTATGGATGTAGTATTTTTGTATAATTATTTTATAAATGATCATTCTTGAATGCGACCCATGATCCCAAAAGCATCCAACTCATACTCTTGTCATGTATTCATTGTAGATGTCTTCTAACCTCGCCCGTAGGAAGACGAGAGCAAGAAAAGCCCGCGATCGCATGGCTGCCTTAATCGCTCAACAAATGGCTGCCGTAATACCCAACATTGTAATCCAAGTTCAACAAGCACTTACCAATAATCCTGTCAATCAAGCAAACCAAAACATTTTCAACTCTTCCCCAAACACCACTAAATGCACCTACAAGCATTTCAAATCATGCGACCCTCCGAAATATAAAGGGACTGAAGGTGTCACCGCACTCCTCCATTGGTTTGAAGAAATGGAGAATACTTTTCTAAATTGCGATTGCCCTGATGATCGCAAAGTGCGTTATGCTACCGGTCGACTATATGGGATAGCACTTACTTGGTGGAATACAGAGAAGGCCAAACGAGGTGTTGAAGATGCTATGTCCTTATCTTGGAACGAATTGAAGGAAATCATGACCAGACGATTTTGCCCAAGGAGTGAAATCAAGAAGTTAGAAGATGAATTTTACTCATTGAAGCAAGTGGAAGGAGACCATACCACCTACAACAAAAGATTCCTCAAATTACATCAGATGGTTCCCAACATGTTCACTCCCCTCTACCGTTTGATCGAGCACTACATTCGTGGTCTTCCGTCAAAGATTCAAGACCCTGTGATAAGTACCAAGCCTGCAACTTTGGAAGCAGCAATGGAGCTAGCAACAGAGCTCACCGAGAACCGAATTCGAAACAAAGACTTCAAGGAGGAAAAGAAGAAGGATAAAGAATCGACTGAAACCTCCGACTCCACTCAACCCGAATCCCCTTCTCAACCCAAACCTAAGAGAAGAAGAGTCGGGCGACTTTTCGCTGCTACCCAACGTAATCAACCAGTTTTTCACGCCATACCCATCCGAGCTGTCCCAATCACCCAAGTGGCACCCAACTCAGCTTACCCAAATAAGAAACCATATCTTGGACCTCACCCTCGATGCAACAACTGTTTTTATCACCATCCCCTTACTTTACCTTGCCGGCTATGTACAACTTGTGGACGTTATGGTCATTTGAGCAATGTTTGTCGCACCTTTCAAGACCAAACCTTTTCCCCTACTCAAAACATGGCCCAAACTTATCACCAACCCCAACACCCCATGTTCCCATATGCTCGAGCTTGCTTCAATTGTGGCGACCTTACCCACCTTAGAAACACATGCCCTCAATTGGTTAACGTTATCAACACTCAAGACCAATCAAACCCAGTTAACCAAGTAAACCAAGAAAACCCAACCACTATGCCACCAGCAAGAGGAAGAGTCTTCAATATCAACGCCAACCCTGTCGAAGATAATGACGACCCTGATGAAGATACTCAGCTAGTCCTCTTCGCCGAAGATCCAGATTCAACTTCTATTGTTTAGTCTTATGTTTTTCTTTATCACATGTGTAGACTGTTAGAGAAATTATTGGATATTATATATTATATATTGTTTTCGGTATATGCTTTTGCCGAGGCCGTGGCTCCCCATCCATCGAGGTTGAGTTGGATCCCCATTTTATTATGTGGTTGATCTTGGCGTGCCCGCACGATCGGCTCCGTTTGTTTGAGCCTTGATCGGTTACGTAATTTTACATTTCAATACATGCAATACGTTCGGCTCCGTTTGATTGAGCCTTGAGCGCACATTTCAATTTACATTTCATGCAATACGTTCGGCTCCGTTTGATTGAGCCTTGAGCGCACATACAATTTCATTATCAGTATCTTGTGATTGTGGTGTTTGTAGTAGAGTCGCATCGAACTAACCATAACTTTCGGATAAAGTCAACGAAAATTTGACAAGGGTATGGTGGATACGCCGATGGTACTTCCTATATATAAGTATTCTTGTCAAATGATCGGAGGCATTATCAGGCGGTTATGAGAGGTTCCATGCATAGGCTGATTGTGTGATGGTTGTTTAAATTAAGTTGTTCAATTTCAGTACATTCAATACGTTCGGCTCCGTTTGATTGAGCCTTGAGCGCACATACAATTTCATTCAATACGTTCGGCTCCGTTTGATTGAGCCTTGAGCGCACATACAATTTCATTATCAGTATCTTGTGATTGTGGTGTTTGTAGTAGAGTCGCATCGAACTAACCATAACTTTCGGATAAAGTCAACGAAAATTTGACAAGGGTATGGTGGATACGCCGATGGTACTTCCTATATATAAGTATTCTTGTCAAATGATCGGAGGCATTATCAGGCGGTTATGAGAGATTCCATGCATAGGCTGTTTGTGTGGTTAAGTTATTCATATTCAGTACATGCAATACGCTCGGCTCCGTTTGATTGAGCCTTGAGCACACAATTTTAATTTCAGTACATTCAATATGTTCGGCTCCGTTTGATTGAGCCTTGAGCACACAATTTCAATTTCAGTACATTCAATATGTTCGGCTCCGTTTGATTGAGCCTTGAGCACACAATTTCAATTTCAGTACATTCAATATGTTCGGCTCCGTTTGATTGAGCCTTGAGCACACAATTTCATTTTCAGTACATGCAAAACGATCGGCTCCGTTCGATTGAGCCTTGATCGCACAGATATATTTCATTTCAGTAATTTATGTTTGTTGTATTGATTGTAGAGTTATAGGACTAATCATAATTCACTGTTAAAACCAATGAAAATTTGACAAGAATATGGTGGATACGCCGCTGGTACTTCCTATATATAAGTATTCTTGTCAAAGGATCAGAGGCATTAACGGATGGTTATGGGAAGTTCTATGTAGGATTTATTAGTTTCTTGGTAACCAATCATAACTTGTGGATAAAACTAATGAAAATTTGGCAAGAATATGGTGGATACGCCGATGGTACTTCCTATATATAAGTATTCTTGCCAAAGGATCAGAGGCATTATCAGGCGGTTATGAGAAGTTCCATGTAGGATTTAGTATTGCCTCGGTTGGAATTTGTGTTACATTTATATCATCATGTTGTTTAAAGAGATTGGATTGTGTTCCATTTCTACATAAATTAACCTCTCCATCATAACAAACGAGAGAGGAACTTCCATCATTCAAACATATATGTTATCAGAATGTGGATTCAAATATTTGCGTTGTGTTTATTCATGTTCAAATATTCGTTGATGTGTCTATTCATGTTCGAATATTTGCTGTTGTGTTTATACATGTTCAAATATTTGCTGATGTGTTCATTCATGTTCGAATATTTGCTGTTATGTTTATTCATGTTCAAATATTTGCTGATGTGTTCATTCATGTTTGAATATCAGCTGTTGTGTTTTTATTTATGTTCCATGTAGATTGTAGTGTTAGAAGTTTTGCCTTAGGATATAACCATATATTTCCCAAACGTATCTAAACTCTTATGCATGATATCATTTTTTTAGCGAATCATTCCTGTTTATCAATATTCATACAGTAGGCAACAAAAAGCGATTCCTGAATAGGGTACTTAATCTTTACAAGGAACGTTACCGCCTCGAACAAAAAACTTAAACCCTCATTTTTCTGAGCATACAACTGTCAAACAAAACATCATCTTTCTTATAGTCAAAATATATCATTATTTAAATTTCGGGACGAAATTTCTAAAAAGCAGGGGATACTGTAACATCCGTCAAAAACGGATTTACAAAACCCGCTCCGTTTAGCAACAGAACAGTCAGTCAAAATTTTCGTTGCGAATTAAATGCCCAAAATATTTTTAAACGATCCGTAATCAATTATTATACGGGGATATATATTTAGTTTTTGAAAAACTGTCAAAAATCGCAAAATAAAAATGAAATACATCTGCCGGGTTTCGAACCCGGGTCTGTACCGAGTCAGTCAACAACTTATCTCTCAACACACAAACCACTGCGCCGCGGACTTTGTTTGTTATTTAATGAAATCATTTAATTGATAAAGTGACTTTACGAATTCAAAACCGGCGCCCAAACGATTCAGTCGTCGGAATCCCGGAATATTCGCGAGTTTTAACACCAATTTACGTTATAACGTAAACCTTTAATCACATATCGGTTATAACCGATGTTTAAAGTCCGCGACCAAATTCATAACCGCCGGAAAATTTAAATAACGAACACAGTCCAAAATCAGACCAAATACATTTCGTTTTTCCCCTATAAATTGACCCACAACCGACGACAAACACTTTCGCTCAAAAATCACACCTTTTCTCGGCGTAATTCCACTCGCCGGAATAACCCTGTTCGTCGCCGGAAAACCGGTTTCCCCATTGCCGAGCTTTTCTGAACCTCTGAAGCTTATACCGGAGATACCCATACCCTTTCCAAGCTTTCCGGAGACTTGATGCTGCAAGACACCTGACGACGGAGTTGATTGCTGTCGCCGGAGTTCTGCCGGAAAACAGAGGGTCCAGTCGGTATACCTCTTTCGCTTAATTCTTTTTCTTTTCACTTCTATATTACCAGTAATTAACCTAAAACGCTAAGAAACCGATTTAAAATTTCGAACCAGTCTGTCACCGATTTCTGGTTATTCTTTCAGTGAAGAAGATGATGACTTGTTATCATATAAGTTTAATTAAAATCATGAAATTAATCGGGTTAGACACACAGTCCAGCGGTGGACTGTGTGCACATATAAAACGCAAAACGTCTCGAGTTCGATTCCCGTCTCACACACGCTGCCTTAATAAAATGCATTTTTTTAGTTTACTGAACCGGATCGCCACAGATATATGTTAAATATATTGTTAACCGGAATAATAACCAAGTTAGACACACAGTCCAGCGGTGGACTGTGTGTTTGTTTATATCACAGGTCACGAGTTCGAGTCCGGTCTTCAGCACCGACTCGGACGATTATCTATTCTTTTTAAATAAGGCAGAAAAAATGAAATAACTAAATTGTATTTAAGTATAATAAAAATCAAAGTATATAACATGTTAAACACACAGTCCAGCGGTGGACTGTGTGTTAGATTAACCCACAGGTCCCGGGTTCGAGACCTGTGGAGCGCACCGCCGAACCGCTTAAAATGTTTTTAAAATAAAAATGATTTTCTGTTAATTCTAATTAATGTATATATATAATTAAAATCGGATATATAACGGGTTAGACACGTAGCTCAGTTGGTAGAGCTGCGTGCACGCGTACGGGAGGTCTCGGGTTCGAGCCTCACCGAGCGCACAACAATATGCCTCGAACCGGTCAACGCCGGTCAAAGTCAACAAGTCAAAGTCAACTGTAGCAGAAAAAAAAAATATTTTTATTATTTTTATTTAATTATTTTAATTAAAAATCAATTATAAATACTTAAAAATAACATTTTTAAGATTAGAAAATAGCCTTAAACTCACAAAAATGCACCCAACAATCCTACTAAAATAGTTTAATAAAATCCGTTTACTTACCAAACCATAATGCGATTTATCTAGGTTAAATCTCACTTGTGGTTAAAACCACTTCGCGTGCATTCAACGTCATCAACCGAACGCACCCACTGTGAGTGAATCTTACAATTCCCCCTTTTAAATTACACGTTTTGGGGTGTGTCATGTGTTATGAATTAATTAATTTATTTATTTAAACTTGTGCCATACCACATCATGACTTAAACTTAGATTGATTTATTGTTGTGATTTATTTATATTCCGTTTGTCAAATTACATGAAACTCATACATTAAGCCCATCAGTTCCTCGTGGGAAACGAGTAGAACATCGCGTGCTTCAATTCAAATTCATTATTGTTCATGTGTGTTTTCATTGAGTTTATATTGTTTGTAGTTGTGTTATTCATATTATCATGTTTATGCAATTCATTCATCAGGCCCCTCAGTTCCTCGTGAGAGACGAGTTGAGCATCGCGTGCCTTTAATTGTTTCCATTATTATTCATGAGTGTTTCATTTAACATCTTATGATTGTTGATCAAGTTACATCTAATTTTACTCATGTTTGGTTGTGCACATATTTCATAATCAATTTAAATAAATTGTTCAAATGTTTTCCATAGGATTCACTCGCCAACATTATGTTGATCCAAAAACCTTTTTACACATGATACAGGTGAACAGGTTGAAGCAAGGATAACATAGGATATGCCTTAGAAGAGAACAAAGAAGTTTAGATTGTAGTTAGATCATGTTGTAGCAATCATTGTAAACTTCCATTTAAATTGTATTAATGAATATGAAACGTTTAATAAATGTCATGAGCTTTGATGATAACCCAATCATGCCCCGATCACCTTATCCGCTGCGGGTCGGGTGTGGACAAATAGGTTGTTTTATAATTTCTAGTTTAGCTCATGGTCGGGGCCTTGTTAGGTTTTAATTATTAGACCATAGCTAATGGTTTGGGGTTGGTGTTTTCCTTGGGGTATATCCCGGGAAGCCTAATGCCCGTAGGTTGTAAATATTTTTTATCATCATAATTTACTAGGGTGTTATCCCTTTTTACATAATATACTATCTTGTTCAATTCACAGTTTATACATGTGTAAATGAGCTGCAATTGTGTAAAACATGAACAATTAATTGACAAGAAAAGTTTACACATGTGTAAATGAGCTGAAAATGTGTAGAACACAAACAATTAAGTGATCATGGAATAGTTTACACATGTGTAATTGAGCTGAAAATGTGTCAAACAAAACTAAATAAGTGATAGAGAACAATTTACATATGTGTAATTCAGTTGAAATGTGTAAAACAAAACAAATAGTTGACAATTCCTCAAAGGGCCACCAAGATTCAAATTGACTTCTACGTAGTTACGTTCAGTTTCTTGATTGGTTGTATTGCTAGGCTTCACCTTCATTCTTATTGCCATCGGAACACTAAAACTAAAGAGTTGACCCATTGAAATCATCATGTGACACTTGTTACTAGTGTTAATGCTATAGCCGCTGGATTTTATTTGTCACCTTTCGTTGTGTAGATGTAAACAACGAGAACACCAATGGTATCTTAAAGTTTGTCTTGGTTTTTTTCGCTACTAGTATCATAAACACGTGTTTTGACTCCTCATAATATCAAACGCGCCTAGCTGGTGCTTGCACCAGCTTATCCAGAAAATTAATACAACATTACGCATGTGTAAAACAAATGAATAAATAAACACAATATATTGGATGAATCTATAAACACCAGTATAACCTGTTATTCTGTTACATGAACAGATTTCACAATGTATGTATGCAAAATCTAAAAAAACATATATAAACACTAATACTGTATTAAATTATTCAAACTAAACAAATGCTTATAATCATATGATATAGATAGAGCTAAAAGTACATGTAAACATAATGAACCCAAACTTCTTTTTTATGCTCTGTTTTAATTACAGTCATAGAAACAATTCAATCTTAAGTCATCTTACTCTTAATTACATTCACTAAACTAAGCCTCAATCCAACAACACAAATTTACAAAGATTAAACTTCATTATACAATCAATTCACGAATTCACTTCCACCTCATAACTTATATTATTCTCTTAAAGCTTAAATTCATGTAGAAAAATACATAATAGGTATACCCTCTACACATCACCAGTTAATATGAAGTTAGAGAACCAAAATCTATTAAATACAACACAAAAATAGAAATTATGAGAGATATGAAGTTCAATACAATAAAAAACCCTAATTCCAATAAACAACTTGACAAAAAATGAAACCATGCGCGTAATCAACCGAAGAGAATGTTGCAAAATCTCTACGAATTATCCAATTCACATTCATAAACAATTTAAATCAACAAACAATGAGAGGAAGAACAAAAACGCGATTGAAATAAATGATTTCAAGTGTAAATTAACTGAGATTCTTATCAAAAACGCATCAGAATACTTCGAATTAAGACTATGATTGATTTATAAACAAAAGATTATCTTGAACTAACCTGAATCTGCATAAATTATATGGATCTAGAATCGATGTAGTTGAAGGTCGTATGGATCTAGGATAGGTTGAATTAAGGCTGAGATTGATTGGTAAACAAAAGATTAGCAAGAACATACCTTAATATGCAGAAATCGTATGGATCTAGAATCGATTGAAGAGTGGTTGAAGGTCGTATGAAACAGATAATGGTTGAAGATCATGTATTGACATAAGAACAGAGGAAATGTTGTTTAGCTATGACCAGTTACCACTTTACCCTTTTAATTAAAACACATGGGGAATAAATGAGTAGTTGAGATTTGTTCTCATGGTTCTCACAAAAGATGGGTGTTCTCATTTAAACGCTTCCCTATATATATATACATATGTTATATATATGTATATATGTATATGTATATATATATATATATATATATATATATATATATATATATAGGGTAGGGATCCTAAGAGAAGAGCACCCTATTTGAGAAACTTGAGAAGAAATCTGGACCACACATTTTTTAAGCTTTTCGTAATATACACATATGTATAGTTTACAATTGACTCTATACATATATAGAGTCAATTGTAAACTATACATATGTGTATATTACGAAAGGCTCAAGAAAAATGTGTGGTCCAGAATGCTTCTCAAGTTTCTCAATTAGCCTAGTGCTTCTCCTAACCCTATATATATAGGGGATGGATCATGAGAAAACTATTTTAAATGAGAAAACAAAAAAACTAACTAAAAAAGCCAAAAAAAAAGATATCAAATTTTTTTTTATTTTTTTAATTAAAATTCGCTATATATATTATATAAAAAAACTTTTAAAAACAATATAAAAAACATATAATGCACATGTGCAACATAAACATATAATGCACATGTGTAGTACACATATGGTGCACATGTGCAATACAAGTTTTTTTTTTTGAAAAAAAGTTTTTTTATGCATAAAATGCAGCGATTTTTTATAAAAAAATTGTAAATTTTTTTTTATGTTTTTATGTTTTTTTTTGCTTTTTTAGTTAGTTTTCTAGTTTTCTTATTTATATCTAGTTTTCTCATGATCTTCTCCCTATGTATATATATATATGTGTGTGTAAAGTGAGATACATTACAAAACATCAAGTTATTCTAAGAACAAAATGAACAAACATGATTATTTTTTTTTATCAATGCTTCATATTTCTAAAAGTTTTGTACTTCCTACATGCATCAATGCCTCATATTTCTAAAAGTTAGTTTTATACTTCCTACATGCAAAGTGTATGTTTATGTATATAAAAAGAAGAGTAAATTACAAGTTTTGTCCTTTATGTTTACACTAAATTGCAGGCGTCGTCCTTTAGTGTAAAAGTTGACAAATTTTGTACTTAATGTTTTAAAATCTTGTACGTTATATCCTTTAGGCCAAACTCAGTTAGATTTTTTAGTTAAATTTAATTATGTGACTTGCATGTGAGGTTATATTATAGGGAGTATTGTGCAAATATTTAATATCTAGATTCTGTATTTAAAAAAAAACAAATATTTATTATCCTCTCTCTCTTCAATGGTTCTCTCTCTCTCTCTCTTCTCATTGATCACATCTTCTCCTCATTTGCAACATTATCTTCTTCGCTCTCTACATGAATCTTAAAACAAAATTATACATTAAAATTTAAAAGTTGGATTACAGTAAATTTGAGTATACACATATCGTAATTTACTCAGATAATTATTTTAAGGTATAAATAACATAGTTGGAACATTTAGTAGAAGCTATAGGAAATCCAACGAGTTAAAACCATGGACTGAAATCAAAACCAAAACCACTTTGAGATCTTGGGTGGATTGGTTCTTGCAGTTTATGAACCACTCTTTCCTTTTGCCATTAGTTTAACCTGGATTTCACCATCTTTCTCCCACAACCCCACTAACACAAAATAGAGATGAAGAGGGTTAAGTCATGGATGCCATCAATCAATCAAAAGAACATAACACCTCGGTTGTCACCCGGGATCTCTAAATCCTTGTCTCCACACTTCGCTTGTAGCTTAAAAAAAGCCATTCGAGATCTGTTACCCAGGTCCCAAACTCTCTGCCTCCACCATCTCTCTTGATTTTCAATCTTTTGTCCCCAACCTATTACATCAATAGTCACCATAATCCAATTTCTACACCTACAAAACCACCTCTTTTGTTAACTCATACAACCATATGCACAATTAGAGAGAGATAGATGCCGGAAAGATGGAAGCCGCAACAGCAAAATGATGATGGCGGCACGACACAAGAGCGTTTGCAGCAACTAATGGCCTACTCTCCCGGCGGTTGATTTCGGATTTACTTTAATTTGAGTGCTATTATGCGCATCTACTGAATTATATGGAGGATTTGATATAAATTTTGATATAGGAATTGATATGGGTTGGTGCAGTGGGGGTGAGGGTAGGAGCTTGCCCTAGACAGTGACAAAGAGTAGAGAGAGTGTGGGTGTTTTAGAGAGAGAGAGAGAGAGAGACTATGGTTGGTGCAGTAGGGTTGGGGTGGTCGGTAGGTGGGGTGGAGTGGGTGGCGGCGGTGAAGGTTGTGGGGTGGTGGTGGTGGGTTCAGAAAGATTATAGAGAGATTGAGTTGTGGTGGTGGATTCAGATTGCAAAGAAAGAGAAAGAGTTTAAATAATTTTTTTATCATTTTTCAGTTTTGTTAATACAGTTCCTCAATAATACATGTTTACAAAATAACCCTGAGAAGTGAAATAACAAAAATACCCTCATGTGCAAGGCATATGATTAAATTTAACTACAAAATTTAACTGAGTTAAACCTAAAGGACAAAACTTGTAATTTACTCTAAAAATAATCAAAACTAACATGTTCATATGTTATAAAAAAATTTAACTAAAGAATCAAAACTAACATGTTCATATGTTATAAAAAAAAATTAACCATTTACTGAAAGATTTGTAGATAATATAAAAGGAAATTTATCTATATGTATATTTTTTTATCTTAAGAGACCATTTACTGAAAGATTTGTAGATAATATAAAAGGAAATTTATCTATATGTACATTTTTTTTATCTTAAGAGAGATTAATAAACACATCTGTCATTTTATTTTATTTTTTATTTTAATAGTTTTTAAACTTTTAGAAAAAAAAATAATCTATTTTGTTTTGCATCTTCTCTATTTATTGTTGGTCGCTCGTGTATACGGAGAGAGTTATATATTAAACATCAATTTCATAATGGTCTACTTTAACTTGTCACTATGTTAATTAATTTGTATGACTAAACATCAATTGTCATGATGGAGAGATACATTTGTATCTATCAATTTAAAGAACTAACATTAGTCATCCTAGATTGCTTCGTCAAATGACGTCTTTAAATATTTGACGTTGATGTTAAATTTTAATGATTTGGCTCATTAAATTCTATAGAACTGGGGGTCGAAAATGTAAATACCAAAAAATTTCTATACAGAACATACATATATAACACTAGCTGAGCGAAAAATTCGGAGGGTCGGGCACCCCGTCCGATCCCTTCTAAGCTACTCCCCTGTTCAAACGGCCGTTCGACATTACGTAAACGACCATTTAAAATTCAGGAGGGGCTATGATTTAACAGAAAGACATGCATAGGCCGTTTGATTTAACCTCAAATTGCCTTTAATAACGGGGTGAAATTAAATTTTAGGGGGTATAGTTATAGTCAACGTTTTAAAAATCGGTTTTTAAGTCATACCGGTTAGGCTCTAAAATGGTTCAACCGGTTGAATCGGGTGGTTGAACCGGGATTACTAGTTAACCCTATAAATTCATAAATACAAATTCATCTAAAAAACAATCCAATCTCAACTAGGATTTATGTAACTGATCATACTTTTATCTAAAAAACAACTACTTTATTGTAAATTATTAAGCATTTTAAAAAAAATTTATTAGTTATAAACAATATTGTATTGTACGAGGTGAGTAACAATTTCAACAACAATTAAATATTGGAATAGAAGGAACTAGGTTAATTATCGGAAATATGAAAGATAAATATTACCTTCATATCGTATTTTATTAAAATTAAGAAATCAAATCTTAAGATAATGCAAACCGGTTCAACGGTTTGAACCAGTAGAACCGGATGGGTACTATAAGACATACCGTATTCGGGTTTTACCGACCTTTATCG
Organism: Scalesia atractyloides; assembly: GCA_947069175.1. NCBI lineage: Eukaryota > Viridiplantae > Streptophyta > Magnoliopsida > Asterales > Asteraceae > Scalesia > Scalesia atractyloides. The sequence continues at coordinate 76,452,824 of CAMTDV010000030.1, read as the reverse complement.
TACCGGACTAGTGTCCGATATCCGGTTTAACCTGTATAACTGGCCGGTTCTACCGGTATTTAAACATTGGTTATAGTCATGATCTTTTATGTTTTGAGGTGCTTTTCAAGTTTGTTACGTGATGTTGTAAGCATAGTATCGTAAATATTTTTAGGCTTTATTATTATTATTTTATCTTTTTTGGTATTCTTTGAAGTGTTAGGTTGTTTTTATTTGTCATGTTAATTTGATGTTTGTATCTCTAACCGCTTGTTAATTTTTCTTAACAAAAATAATAGTTAAATTATTAGAACATATTAAATTTGAGGAGCCAACACGTGAATGCGCGTGTAAGGAATTAAACCAAGGGTAGCCAACTCCTACTGGACCAGAGTACCAGATAGACTAGACAAGACAAAACGGGACAATAAAACGAGTATAACTTAGCTACGGGTAAAGTTACAAGATCCTTAAGCAGCGATCGAAAAGATCTTCACGAGCCTGCCATAGGCGAATTGACATAACTTTCATACCTGAATCCCATCAATTAGGTCTTTTATCAACAAAGACTTCCCTTAAATTTTAGTTATTTGTAATTCTCTTCTTTTTTTAGCCTAAACATATGTATTTATTCGACAATTTTGCAATTTAAAATTTTAAAATTTGATAATACCTTCAAATTTAGAAACCCAAATAAGTCTCGTATATTTTTAAGTCATTCAGTAATATATCAATTTATTTGAGAATTCTTTTGCTCAAATATTATGTTTCAGTGCATCGGTTTTTTATACCAAGAGGTACTTACGTTTATTTATGTGACCAAATTTCTCATACTGAATTCGTATGGGTGAAATAAGATAAAACATAATGAATGTTAATGTATATATAAACTTCTTGAATGGCAAGTTGGCAACTATCGTATGGAATACCCGTAATTTTATAGTCATGTGACATTTTGAGGATATGATAAGGCTTAGGGACCATTAGGTTCTTGGTTCGATTCCTACACCCAGATTTATTGGGTTTCCTCCTGAATACTCTAATGATACGTAAGTGATCCAAATTTGGCGTTCAAAAAAAAAACTATTATGTGGAATGGACATCGATATATTCAAGCTCATTATACTCATTTAGTAAGCCGTACCGTCAATGTTAAAAAAGAAACTAACAACCCTCAAATGATATAACTAGCTCTTACACTCCTCAACCAAAATACATTGATGTCAAGATGTTTTGACGTCATAAACCTCCTCAACAATCAACATAGATAGAAAAACCCCATACAACGTGCCGTTGTCTTTAAAAATGCAACACAACGACACGTCAAAAAAAAAAAAAAAAGTTAAACAAATGCTTGGCGACATAAAGTTCAAGCTTATTTTGCTCAGTTTTGTGTTCCCCTGAACACAAAACCCTTATTTAAAACCGAAAAAAAAAAAACAGTCTCTCGTCTTCTTTGATGGTTGCGAGAACAACCATGAGCGGGCGCCTAATGACGACTATAAACTGCGGCGGGGCCACCTCCATGGTGAAACGTTGGTTTGGGATTTTGGGTGTAGCCATGGAGTCTTGCATGGGTTGTGGATGTGTTGGGTGGCGACTGGCGAGGAATTATGGGTGTACAAGGTGGTATTTATAGTGGTGTGCCGTGAGAAGAAGTTGTTTACGGTGGATAATGGCCGCGCAAATTCATAAATGCACAACCGTCCTTAACTTTTTGCATTAACTAATAACTACACGTCTTTTCGTTATAAAATATGAAAATGAACACACAGCTCGTGCACAGTTTGCATATTGTTTTTTAGTTAGAAAATTGGTATTATTCTTTTATTATTCTAAAATAAGCGTATCCCTCGTATAGAAAAGTGAAAGTTTTGATATTAACACAAGACTTTTTAGAAGTGTATTTTGGTGGATATTTTATGCGTAGCAAATAGTTTCTTAGGTTAACTTTTTGTTGGTAAGTGTATAAAATTAGTGAAAAGTTAGAGCATGCAAAAACCAAGTGTAAAAACTGATTGATGGCAAAGTCCGTAACCCTTAGATTTGGAGGTTTTGGGTTCAAGTCTCATATATTATAGGATTAAAGAAATTCGCCGTTCTATTGTAGGCAGCTTGACTTACAGTTACTCGCTTGGATATTGCTCATGTTGTTCATGTGGCTAGCCTGTTTATTACTGCTCCTAAATCTGTTCACTAGGAGCTGTTATTCGTATTTTGAGATATCTCTGTGGCACTCAATTTCAGATTCGTCTGTTTCCATCAACGTCTTCTCTAGAGTGACATGCCTACAGTGATGCTGATTGTGATAGTGATCACAAATCCACCACTGGTTTCTGTGTTTTCCTTAGAGATTCGTTAGACTCATGGAAAAGTAAGAAACAAGATGTTGTTTCAAGCTCTTCTACTATTGTGTTGTGGCTATGACTACATGTGATTTTTTTTTGTTACGACGGCTTCTAGTAGATATGGGGGTTACCATCTCTTAGCCTACCCTCTTACATTGTGATAGCCAAAGTGCTATGCAAATTGCTAAGAACTCTGCTTTTCGTGAGCGGACAATACATATTGAAATTGATTGTCATTTTACTCGTCATCATTTTTAGCTTGGAAGAATCTCACTTCCCTTCGGGCCATCAGCTTTGCAGATGGCAAATATTTTCACCAAGGCTTAGTTGGTGTCTCGGTTTCGGTTCCTATGTGACAAACTCTCAATGCTTTTTATTGTTGCATTGTGAGTTTGAGAATAAACATAGTTTAGATTATTATGGGCTTTAGGCCATCAACTAATAAGCTTGTAGCCCAGCTATAATGTTTATTTTTCTTTCATTTGAATATTGAATGTAATGTTTTTCTGTTGAATAAACCATAGCCGCTTTTCCTCATGTTTATCAATGAAGACAGTGTGAGTCGATTTTTTTTTTTACAAAAGGGTGTTCACGTTTATTTATATGATTTTTTTTGAACAGCATTATTTATATGAGCAGATTTCTCACGCACACATGCACCATATAAAATAAAATAAACACACCATATCATATGTAAATTTCTTGTAACAAACAAGTATAAATGGACTTCATCATAGTCAAGCTCATTACATTCATTTAGCAAGCCGACACTGTTAAAAAAGAAGATAACAACCCTGATAGGCGACCCGCCGGCTATTCAAACCCGCTAGTCGTAGGTACAATCTAATTGAAACCCGCGTTCCAATAGTCGGTCAAAATGGGTCAGTCGGGTTAGGATGGATGCACACAAAGCATGTTGAAGACCCATGCAAACACCCACATTCACATGTTAGATTAGCTTAATTTAATTTTCTAGCATTTCATTTCTTTTCCATGCATTTTAATTATTTACGTCAGTTATTATTTTCATTTGAAAAGTGTTTAGTTAGTAGCTTTAGTACAGGAACATGGGTTGTTAGTTGTTTTTATCTCTCCTTATGTAATCGTATGTTCTAAAAGAAGAGGCAGTTTTTATGAGTTTGAAATTTGTGTATTAATTTTCTCAATGGATTTTGAGAGTAATTAATTATTCCATGCTAGTTCAAGTGTGGCAACTTGAATGGTGTTCTTGGAGCCTAGATTGGAATCAAGTGGTGTATCTGTATCTTGATTCTCGTTTAGTTTCCCCTAATCGATTTCTTGTGTGGTGTGTCTGTATCACAAGAAACCATTAGATCTATCAGTTTTTATTTAGAGTTTTTATTTTATAGCCGTTACCGAACCGATTTGCTATCAATGATATAACTTGCTCTTACACTCCTCAACCAAAAACACTGGCGTCAAAGATGTTTTGACATCATAAACCTCCTCAACTTACAATAACAAAATCCGCATACAACTCGCACTATCTTTAAAATCGTAGCACACTGACACGTCAAAAAAGAAAAAGATAAAAACAAATGCTTGATGACCTAAAGTTCAAGCTTATTCCGCTCATGTTTTGGGTTCTCATTGAACCCAAAACAATTATTTAAAAACCAGAAAATTTAGAACAATACCTAGTCTTCTTTGATGGTGGTATGGACAACCATGAGGGGCCGCCTAATGATGACTATAAACTGTGGCGGAGCCACCTCCGTTGTGAATAGTCGGTTAGGGATTTTGGATGTAGCCATGGGTGGGTTCATGCATGGGTTGTGGTTGTGTTGGGTGGTGCAAGTTGGTATATATAGTGGTGTGCCGTACGAAGAAGGTTGTTTACGGTGGATATTGGCCGCACAATTTAAAAAAATGTACACCGGCCTTAACTTTGTGTATTAAATACTATGTCGTTTAAAAGCTAAGAAAATGAACACACGGCATGTACACAGTTGCATTTGTTTTTTAGTTAGAAAATATTTATAAGATTTTTATTATTCTACTTTAAGCATATTCTTTAGTGCAGAAAAGTGAACTTTTTGATACGAAAACACCGAAACTTTTAAGATGTGTGTATTTGTTGATGAGTAGATATTTTATGATCAAAGTCTATATTGTTTGTGACGTGCGAGTGTACCAACTTGAGGAGGGACATCGTTAATATATCTTTTGATAGAGTTAGGCTACAATCCCTTTGTTTAAGGTTTCTAGTCTCTGGTAGTGTAAATTTAGGAGTAGGTTTTGAGGAAGTTTGAGTTAGTTGTTCCAAAACCTTATAAACTTGTTGAAAAGCCGTTTAAAAGCCGCCGGCTGCCTTGTGTTATGTTAGCTTAATTAGTTAACGTCCGTAAATTTACTCAAATGTTGTTTTCCAAAACAACACAAATATTAAATACTCAATTCACTGATTTTCATCAAATACTTTGAATAGATATTGTTTAGATATGGTTTGAATGTTGATAAGATTGAAATATTGATGTAAGAGAAGAGTTACTAAAATTGGCTAGTAGTTAGTCGGCCAGTAGGGTACCAACTAGCAATTGATATAGATTAATCAAGATTAATTAATTGAAAGTAATCGAATTAGAATTTTTATATCTAACTTTTAGTCCAAATTCTATTTTGGGTAGCCAACTTTGTTTTTGTTTTTGCCAGAAAAATAAAACGAAAAATCAAAAAAGTTCCGCTAAACAGTCAAAATAAATACGCCACAATTGACATGTCAGCAAGTTTTGACTGGTCGATTTTTTCTTAACGTGGCACTTGATGACAAGCTAACTTAGGTAAATAACTCAAATATTTTTTTTCTAATTCTTTAGTTTTTTTCTGGCCTAAATCTTCCTCTTTTTTTTCTTTTTTGAAAGGCAAAGAAACAAAAAGAACGACCCTCTCTATAGTGGAAAACATGTAAAACTTACGAGGTTTCAGACTTGAAAATGAGTTCAATAATCTAACTAATTGAAGAAACACAAATCTAAGTTTGTGGTTTAGACTATGCTTAACAGCATATAGTGATTTATATAGTATTTATTTTAAAACAAGTTTGTATATATATATATATATATATATATATATATATATATATATATATATATAAAACGGAAGGTTCATTTGAAAAAAAATTTAATGTGAGAAGAAAAAGAAGAAATTGTATAATGGTAAAACATTAAATAATTTATAACTCATCCCATTAATTATGTTATCTCTCATTAATAAAACAAAAAACATTTTATCCTACACATTTCAAAATTTATCCTACACATGTCTTACACTTTCTGGAACTAACCCTACACATATCGAAATTTATCCTACATATTTCAAAATTTATCCTACACGTACTGAGATTTATCCTACACATGTTGAAAATTATCCTTCACCATAAATTATTTTATTTTGAAAAAGTATATTTAAAAGTGACTTACAAGTTTAATTAGTTGACTAATTAATTGCAATTATAAATTTACATATATGCCCTTTTCAATAATATTAAATACACATATTAAATGAAGTAAAATGTAGCATTTCTATTGATTTAGAACTTATTCTTTTTATTCTTACAAATTTTTTCTTCTCATTTGAACCCTCCACTATATATATATATAATATATTTTTTGTTGTACATGTTGCTTTAGTAGTTTTTTTTGTTCAAAACCAAATTGTTCAAAAATTTATTTATATATATTTTTCTGTTGAACGGCAAATTTGAATCACTGGAGTATCATCGTGCCACCAGCAGAACCACCCGATCATATCCATCTCCGCTTAGGCATAATGCCTATACATCAATTCAGGGGGAAACCCAATAAATATGGGAAAAAACCCTTGTGGGAATCGAACCCAAGACATATTGGTCCCAAAGCCTTATCCCACCACCAAGATACCACTAGGCTATAAAGCCATGGGCAATTTATTTATATTTATATACTATTAATTGGTAACATTGTTAGGCATTAAAACTTGTATTGTTAGCTTATAAAGTTGGACATTGGTAACATTCTTAGCTTACCGAAAGTACCGGCACTGAAAAACGAGAAAAGTGGGTACCGGTACCGAATACACCGGCTGTAACATGGAGCTCTTGTATAATGTTTAGGGGCTGTTTGGCAACTTCTGAATAGTTAAGTGTTGAATCAGTAAGAGGTCTGAACTATAAAGTGCTGAACCAGTAAGAAGTCTGAACTATTAAGTGTTGAACCAGTAAGAATTCTGAACCATTAAGAGCCGGCTGTTTGGCAACTTCTGAATGGTTAAGTGTTGAATCAATAAGATGTCTGAACTATTAAGTATTGAACCAGTAAGAGTCCTGAACTATTAAGAGCCGGTATAATGCTTAACCGTTCAGAGCCAAATGTCTGACCAATTCATATTAGAGGTTTTAACCATTGAGACTCGATATAATGCTTAACCATTCAGATGCATATGTCTGAACCATTCAGACATTTACTCGTGAAACAAACAGTCTAAATCATTAAGTATCGAACCAGTAAGAGATCTGAAACCATTCAGAGCTCACTAAAAGGTAAACAAACAGCTCCTTAATCGTTTAACTAACCCATGCGGCTGAATTTGTAAGCCCGACCGCAACGCGTCAGGGTCTTACATCTAGTTAATCTTCAAAACTAAACAACACCGTAAGCCTCGTTACGAGAAGGAGAGTCTTTTCAAAACCACCATCCAACGTGAGAATAAGAATTGTGTTTGCAAGAGTAAATTGTAAGTGGGAGTAGAGAGTGTTAGATTTTTTAATGTAATCAAGATTAACCTCGTGACCAAAGGGAATTATAATATATATCAATCAAGTTAAGAGGTGCGTGAGTGTACGCTTATTCAAGTGTTTATGACTCCAGTGTTGGGGAGCCTCGAATAGGGGTTCCAAGGGGGGCAACGCCCCCGACAGCAGGGTCCAAGGGGCAGCAGCCCCTAGCGAGGTCAGAGGGGCAAAACACCTGGCTGAGGTCGAGCTTTATTGAAAATGCCAAAAAAAAATGTTTTTCTATAACTCATCATATTTTTTCAAATAAAAGTTAAAGGCATTTTGGAGGCAATTTTAATTTTAAAAATAATAACTACCAACATACGGTTACCAGCCTTTCATCCCCAAATTCGAAATTAGGGTTCTTGGTCACATACTGGTTGATTCACGCATTTGCAATATTTGTTTATTTCTCAATCAAAGTTGTATCCGATTGAATTATTCGGAAGAATCACCAAAATAATTCAATCTGAGAGTGACTACACGCCTCTCTGATTATCCGTGATATACAAAATTCCACAACAAAGAGTATAAAATGGAATTCACCTTGTTAAGGTGTAGTAATTATAGCCATAGTGTTTAGAGATTATCGTGCGAGACGTCACTGTCGAATATCCTTTTTTCCACCCCCAGCGAACCGTTAGTGGTGACATTATAAGGGTGAATTCAGGGCACACCATTGGATACATGTCGGTATCGGGATGCCCATGTGTTCTCTTTTGCGACAACCACTAATGGAGAGTGAGAAAAGTTTGAATCCGTGTACTATGATTGGTTGGACGTTGCTATCAGTTGTACCTCTATCTTCCATGCAATAACCTAGTGGAAATCTGTGGTATAGTGATTCGCGGAACGTGATTAGCCACACGCTTTCACAATGTCCTTGTCTTCTATATGTTGGCGTATCGATTTGGCGGAGGGGCCTCACGGATGATTTGTCTAAGTCTGTCGTCAGTGTTACGGTTAAGTTTGGGCTTTCCCCCATAAAAGCAAGGGGTCCGCTGACATAGCTCCTTGCCATAGTATGTTACAATTTCTAACTAACGTTTTACGTCATATATTTGTGTGTGTTTTGTAAACAGATTTCAAAATGTATATCATGGACAAATGTCTGTATTAGTGTTGTTTAAATTGCTCAACGCTCGTTCGATGTTCGCTCGAAAAATGTTCGTTCAATTCAATTTGAATAAAAAAGACACTAGTTCGGATTGTTTGGTTTGTAAACAAACGAACACGAGTAAAAGTCTACTCGATCGGTTAGCTCAAGTTAAATTTTAATATATATAATTTTTAATAAAATGATTAGGGATCCACATTAATAATGTTTGGTGCAAAATTCAAATATGGCTCATTAAATAATTATAATTGAATTCTCAACACCAATAGTTTCATTGTCCAATACTCTGGATACTTATTATTGGTTAGATTTATACTTATCTCTTAATTGAACGAAACTTGGGACAAAAACTACGCTTTACTTTGAAGACTAACACCCCCATCGTCACTAAACCTTTTTGTTCTACAGCGCTCGGTACTTGCTCAGACGTTCGGTTCGGAAAATGATCAAATCAAAAGTTGCTCGTTTGACTTTCAGCTCGATTGTAAAAACGACTCACTTGGTTTGATTTGGTTTAGTTTGTAAGCGATCCGAGTACAAACAAAGGTCCAGTTGGTTTGGTTCGTGAGTAGGTATTGACTGATATAAATACAAAGCTTCTGTATGCCCTTTGAATCATCCCAGAAGTTTGAAGCTAATAAAACTTCAACGTGATTTAACACTTAAAAATCGTTGAGAAAAAATGTTGCGATTTGTTCGAGGCCGTATTCAAAATTAAAAGATTTGATAGGCACGGAGAATCACAGAAAATTTTTTTATTTCGCCAACCTTCAATGCAAGTTTCGTCACATTTGTTAGGCGCCCTTGCTCTGCAAATTGGCTTTCTTTATTTGAAAAAAAAAAAAAACAGATGCCAACAAATTGATAATTAAAAAAACATTTAACAAACTATGATGATTACGCGTCAAAAAAAGATAAAAGAAGATATGTTGCGATTTGTTCGAGGCCATATTCAAAATTAAGAGATTTGATAGGCACGGAGAATCGCAGAAACTGTTTTGATTTTGCCAACCTTCAATGCAAGTTTCGTCACATTTTTTAGGCGTCCTTGCTCTGCAAATTGGCTTCTTTTTTAGTAATAAAGATTGACACAAATTACAAATCGATCAAAGAGAATAGCAATTAGCGATAAGAATATGAAGCGGATCTATTTTTATTGAAAACCCATCAGGATTGTTGAGTGATTGCTTGTTTTAAATGGATGAAGAAGAAGATGATGATTGTTGCAGGGGTATGCAGTGAGGTTTTTATAGAGTTGATAAACCCTAAAACCTAGTGGTTAAATACCAAAAGCCCAAGTATTATGAGCCCAGTTTTTGGTAGGCTTAGCTAAAATACCAAAAGCCCAAGAAATATGGGCCCAGTTTTATAAGGTTTTATCACTTATCAATATCATCATGCCTTCATGCGCCATTTGTAAAATTTGAGTTTAAAAATGTGTGGTGTAACATGACCAGGGAATCAAAATGCAACACATTTAACTAAATGTGTGTTATTTCTTATATACTAATATGGACATGATTAGTAAGCATACTACATAATTCACCATGTTGAGCACGAATTCACAATTAAAGGTAACCAGTTTAATAATATGGATGAAATGACATAATTTGTATTAAGGGTGTGTAATAACCGAACCGAAAACCGACAAATTTTTACCGAAATGAAATTAACCTAAACCGAATTAACCGAAAGTCGGTTAACGGATAATTTTTTACCACCGGTTAACCGAACCGAACCATTTTTATTTTTTTATTTCTAGATTTTATACATCCATTTTATATATTTCATTTTTTATACTTTCCTTTCATGTAATAATACCTCCATTTTGTTTATTTATACCTTTATTTCATTTACTTATACTTCCATTTCATGTACTTAAACATCTATTTCATACATTTATACCTCCATTTCATTTATTTATACATCTATTTCAAGTATTTATACCTCCATTACATGTATTTCTAAGAAAAATATTTAGCCCTTTTTTGAATTGGTTATTAACCGAAAATTAACCGAACCAAACCAAAAACCAAAAAATTAACCGAATTAACCGAACCGATTAACCGATGACTTCGGATACGGATACGGATAATGCTAATAACCGAACCGAACCGAACCATGCACACCCCTAATTCGTATAAATAATACAATAACACTACATAATTATTGACAAAATTCACCACACATGGTTTAAAAAAATATGACAAAATTAACATCATGAAATAAAAATTACCATAAAATGGAATGGATGGGTTGGACTCCTTTAAAGTGTAAAATAATGTCGTGGCGAGCGGAGCTGAATAGGCTTCCAACGAGAGTGGAGTTGGTTAGGCGTGGAATTCACTTAGATGAGGTGTCGTGTCCTCTATGCACAGCAAAGCCGCAAACGTCAATTCATCTTTCCACGGGATGTATGTTCACATTGGAAGTGTGGTCAAGGATAGGTAGTTGATGTAGAATGCCTCCTATTTTCACGTTTGAGATAATGGACCTTCTTAAGTTGGCAGATTGTTATACGAAGACTAAGAAGGATAATCAGATTATTCACGACATTATAATTACTACATTGTGGTGTCTTTGGAATGAAAGAAATGCGAGAATCTTTAATCGTAAAACTCGGAGAGCAATCGAAGTGGTGTAAACATTAGTCGTGCTCGTTTTTTTGGTACCGACATAAGTCTAGATTGAAATCGTTTGATTGGAATGTTTGGTGTAAATATCCTTTGGATTTGATGTAATTTTGGCTTGTCTAGGGGTCCTTGTTTTGAGGACTCGCTAGTGCCTTTTTTTTTTTGGTTGAATGAAGGTTATCGTTCAAAAAAAATAGATAAGAAAAAATAAAATACAATTAATACTTAAGTATAACACATTTATTACAAAAGTACGGTGTTTGATATTCAATTCCTAAACATGAATTAACTACCCTATAAACTTATTTAATAGTTAAACATATTATCCATATCATAAACAAATCAAACGGATTGAACATGTTTGAACCCGATTTTTAATCCTATCATTAATGTGACATCCTGTTTTATGACTCGAATGTGTTTCCTCCAACCACTAAACTATTTTAATTGTAAGTGAGTCATGATAGGTAAAACCAACTAGGTAGTGGTTGGTAGAACAAAGCTAAAGTCTCACTGTAGTCAATGTCATATTATTATTATTATATTATTATTATTATACATATTAATACAAACTCTTCATGAATAGTGATTTTTAAAGTATTTATTTCTTTTTTCTATTTTTAGCATTTATTTATTTATTTTACATTTTTAGTTTTTACTTTTTTTAATCTTTATTCATTATTTAGTTTAACTTTTTCTAATAAGTTTTATATGTTAACTTTTAAAAAAAATCTTACTTCGTAACTATGTTTATATATTTTTTTCAACATTGTTATATAAGCTTTATTGAAAATGGATACCTTGTCGTTGTCTTATTAAACTGAACCAAAATGGACGATGAATGATAATTTATTATTTGTTCTCTGTCTAACTTTTTCAACATTGTGATATAACTTATTTAAAACGGATATTGTGCCGCTATCGTACCAAACTTAGCTGAAACGACCGAAGAACCTCTGTATCCATGCAGGTATTTAGTTTTATTGGTTTTTTTTGCTTTTATCGATCAGTGACGGTACTTGTATCTATTTTTATGGTTTCACGTTTAATAATGGACATTGTGCAACTACCGTAGTTAACCGTGCCAAAACCGAAGGAACAATATCAGTTTCAGTACCATTATGTATTTTATTGTTTTTTGCTTTCAATATACTTACATCATATCATACCGAACAACATTAGTACTAGGACCATACTCACTTTTATTGTTTTTGGTTTCGATAAATTTTCATTTATACAACTCTATCCGCGATGGGATATAAATATCGGTACCGTGACGATCTGAAACGGTCGATACCGTTCGAACATCATTGGTGCCGGTACCAGTGTTCGCTTCTATCGTTTTGGATCGATGTATAACACATGTTGATTTCTATACTTATTGCATGTATCGTACTGGTACCATGACAAACAAAGCGATATCGATACAATGCTCGCGGTACTATACCGCAGCAAGGCGCGGTCAAATACACTAGTTACTAAAAAAACTAAAAGCCCTTAGCAATAAGGCAAGACATATATGAACTAGCAGACAATCAAAGCCATGTAAACCCCCCTTACATCAACAAATTTACCCTCAAATGGAGCAATTGAGAACGAAATATTAGAGAGTATGAACCATGAAGAGTTAATCAACAATTTTGTTTCAAAAATGCTAATAGAGCCTCACGATTCATGCAAGTATTTCAAATAAAACATTTTGCTAATATAGTTTTTTTCTAAATTGTTATCATCTTATCACAATTATCGTTAGGGGTGCCAATCATGTCGGGTTGTGGGTTAGCAGGTTGGTGGGTTAAAATGTGCAACCCGAACCCGACCCATATTATTATTCATCTCAAAGATTTCAACCTTAACCCGCAAACACATAAATACGGTCAACCCAAACATGACCCGTTTAACCCATTTCTTTAAATAAGTCATAAATGTTGACGAGTTATAAACGGAGTGCTTGTAAAAGGGTTATCGCTAACACGTTTAATGGTGAATATAAGTGGCACAAGTAGATTATATGGAAAGATAAAACTAACATTATTATAACTAACCATGTATAGTGAAAACAGAAAAAACAAAACAAAACAAAAATATAAAAGTTTCTTTTATAATACTTAAACGGGTTAATGGGTCAACCTAAACCCCACCTGATTTTAATACGGGTTAACTTGAATCCGACCCAAAACCTTATTTTTTTTCGTGTCGGGTTTGGTTTGCGTTTCAAGTCATGTCAAGAATTGCCGCTCCTAATTTTTGTCGTATGACTGATTATTTTTATATATGAGTTTATATGTAGGAACCCGTTTTTCAACTCCAACAGAGCGTCACAATTCTCAGGGACGACCATGGCAAAGAGTGAATAAAGTTGTTGTGGCTTAGGCAATATGCAATAAACCAGCATGAGAAATGACAAGAGACATATAATTGCCTATAAGGACTCTTCCCTTGCAGAGGTAGGGTTTCGCCTGGTAAACGATAGCAATGTTTGTTGTCATGTGCGATATAGCTCCGAAGTTGGATATCCATGTACTAGCCGAATAACACGTGTTCGATAAAGAGGAAGTGGGTTCAACTGTTGATCCAAAATATAAATGATCTAGTTGTCGAGATGTACCATTGGTGAAGCATTTAGGACTACCAGGAACCAGGCTATGACCCAGAAAGTGAGCCCAAAATTAATTGGTGTTGAAGAAACTATTGACCCACTAATACAGAAATCAAAACGTGGGCCTGCTGGATCACAAAATCACCTGTCTGTTGAACAATTTCTAGACTCATCAAACACTATCCAAGGTTCTCACCATATATGACATTGCAATACTAATACTACTAAGAATACTTTAGAGCAAGTTTGATATTTTCATTTACATCATATAAATTAGCAAGAGGCATTGACATGTTGTACCCTATGTTTGTTTTGGGGTTTTTCAAAATTATTTTGATATTTCACTTTAAACCCAAAACTATTTGATTTTGTAGGTTCAATCCAAAAGTTTTTATTTTTCCAATTTAACCTCACAACTTTTTTACTTTCAACTTTGATCCCTATGTGTTTCATATTTTGCAAAACTTTTCGTTTTACATTTGGTTCTAAATTTTGCGAGTTAACACGACACAAGGGTGTATGTGGTTTAACAATTTTACGTTTTGTTATACGCTTCGTTCTGAATTTTGTGAGTTAACATGGCACAACGTATGTGTGTGGTTCAGTGTATTTACATCGTCTATTTTTTTCCCTTTTAATAAGTTTGTCACAACACGCGAGTCCTAAATCGAGTTAGTTATTATTTTCTATGTTTTATATGGATGCAAAACGTGTATAACCGGACACGCAAACCGGCCACCACCATCACCCCGATGATTGGTGAAGGCGTCCCCCCGTTGGTCTCCCCCGTCAGAGACTAAGGAAGAGGCGAGAGGGCATGAGCTACTCAGGACAACAAGAGGCAGTAGTCCGGATTCGAACTCGCGGCTTATGGATGCAACTTGCCCCGCCTTATTGCCACTGAGCTACACCCCTGAGAGCGTCTATATTTTATATGTCAGTCTAATTTCTCCACGTTAAGACGCCACAACTTCAATGTTGGTGGTCGTTGGCTATAGTGTGGTGTTGGTGCTATTTGTCACGGTTTTACGCCTCTGTCGCAACGCGGGAACTTAATACAATACGTTATTTATATGGATACATGTCATCTAACATAATAATTATGATACCATTAATTGTATTGAGCTTATTTGGTGAATTATTTATTTGTATAAGATAGTTATACAGACTTAACCGACAAAAACATCTTTAACACATTGTAAATGTGAATATGATCAACAACATATCAATTTCGTTGGCCGCGGCGCAACACCCGCAGGTCAATTTTCTAGTTCCAATTGAATAAGATCATCAACGTACGAATGTTTCAAATTTCCTAGGTCATACATAGCCCATGATGCAAGATTATTAAAAAAATAAGACAAATTGGAAATAAATAATCCCACCTTTTTAACTTAGGCCGACAATAATCCCAGGTTAGTTATTAGCTGATAATAATCAGAACTCGTCCATTTTTTTGTAAAATAGACCGTTGTTAAAGTAGCTTAACGGAGTTAAGTTTTTTTTTCCGAATAACAAGTTGTTTTAGGGATTTTGTTCAGAACGAGGATACGAGTCGATTGATGTAAAACTTACCTCGAATTCGTGCTCAAAATGGCTTGATTTTTGTTAATTGGAAGTTTAAAACCAGAATTGAAGCACCGTTTTCGTGGGTTGGGGCAGTATTTCGAGGTAAATTTTACATCAATCGACTCGTATCCTCGTTCTGATCAAAAGCCCTAAAACATCAGTTTGTAATTTGAAAAAAAAACTAACTCCGTTAAGCTATTTTAACGGCGGACTATTTTACAAAAAAATAGACCGGTTCGGATTATTATCGGCGAATAACTGACTTTGGATTATTATCGGCCAAATTGAGAAAGTTGGATAATTTAAATCCAATTTGCCAAAAATTAAATAAATATTAAGATGATAATCATAATAGTTAGGGTGTCCCTAGCCCACGATGCCAGCCCAACAACCCACACCCCGTGGGCCAAGATTGTTGTTGCAACTAGTGGTGCACAAAAAACCCGAACCCGGACCCGAAAAAAACCCGGAACCGGGTATTATAAAACCAGAGTTTTTTATAACCGACCCGTAGGGTAGGGATCGGGTATGCATTTCTATTATAAAACCCGAACCCGGAACCGGGTTTATTTAAACCCGTTTTCAACCCGGGTTTTACGAGTACCCGGTTTCAACCCGAACCCAGAACCGGGTTTTTCAATACCCGGTCGGGTTTTCCAATACATGTTCGGTTTTTTCGTTTTTTTGTGTTTTTTTCGAGTTTTGCACTTTGGTAACGGCTATATAGCCGTTAGAAAGTATATTTTGACATTTTTTTGTTTACATTTAATCTCTATACTCTATACCCGATCCATACCGAGGCATACCCGAACCCGAAAATAGGGTATTATAATACCCGGGTATTAGAAAACCCGACCCTACCCTACCCGAACCCAGGTATATAGGGTATACATTTTTTGTATAAAACCCGGACCCGGCCCGACCGGGGTTTCTCAATACCCGATTTTATAGAATCCGGTCATACCCGAACCCGATTCTATACCCGGAACCGGGTATTCAAAAAACCTGATTTGTGCACCACTAGTTGCAACCCATCATCCACCAGCCCGTAATTGCAATATGCATCCCAGCAAACTATAGGTTTTGAGCTTTTGATCCAACCTATAAGACTGACCAGAACCGATTATTACAGACTTAAACCATTGCAAGGTATGAGACTTGTCTCACATCGGTTGTACAACACATGTGGTGTTTATAGACTTGGTTTTTTGGGTTGATTTCTTATGTTTGGGTTGTAACGCTGATCTAAACTATAATTAAATTTTGTAAAACCAAAATTGTCTACAATCACATCTTTCAAATAACAATGGTCTGTCTCGACTCGACTACTAGTTGTGACGTGAGTAGACATAATTTGTGTTCATCTGAGTCTAATTTTAATTTCTTTCTAGTTTTATATATGATATGTCTCATGCTTTTTGACGCACGTGTATATAAAGTAAGTCATGTTATTAAATCCATATTCTCCTCCAAATCACGTTTAAGAGGTTGCTACTAGGGTCATCTCTGAAAATCACAAAAAAATTTTTGGCCCTGTTCGAGATAAAAAAATTTGGCTATTCACAAAAATGCATATAATATAAACTCATCAATCATTTAGTGAAATATATAAATACTAAAAGCTAATACTACATAATTCTTATGAAATAGATAAAACAAATTAACAAAAATAATATAGCAAAAAATATCAAAGTATCGAACCTACTTGCTAAGCAAACAGTGTGGTTCTTCTAGCGTTTTTGAAGTAAAGCTCTCGATCAACTCCTTGTAATCCATACTGTCTAATATTTCACTTTCAATAGATATTGTCGCCAACCCGTTAAGCCTTTCATGTGACATTGTAGAACGTAAATAGGTCTTCAACAACTTCAACTTTGAGAAACTCTCTTTCTGCCGATGCCACGGTTACCGGAATTGTCAACAACACTTTATATGCATTTATAGCATAAGGATAAGTAGTACTACGTTGGAGATATAGTCTAAAACATCAAAAGGGTTGTCATGTGTCTCGGTAAAAATGTAATAATCAACTTCAATTCCGTAAACAATTCTTTAGCATCAATATCGGACTCTCCTTCATACTTCAATGCATTTCAAGGCGATAACAACACTCCTTAAGCTTGGCTTCATCAAGAGTCTTCAATTTTTTGGGAAACAAAAACCCAAATATTTTTTCAAATTTTTGGTATTGTTCAAATCTTGTTTCAAGTGAAAAAATAGCTTGATCAACAATACATAAAAAATAATTTACTCTAAAATCCTCCTCGGGTGAAAATGTTACATCTTCTACACTTGACGATCCATCAAATTGTTTTTTCTTATATATCACACGTTTTTACGGAATTCCGGATTAACACCTATTTCATTTGCAATTTTTCTAGCTTCATCAAGTGCCTTAGAGAACCCCACTTCTCTATAATTCTTAAAAGAATTGAATTAATTTGCCCACTTCATCAATAGCAACATCAAGAACAACATCTTTTGATTGCAACCGTTTGCTCACCACATTCACCCTTGATAATAATTCAAACCAAATGACAATTTGTCCCAAAAATTCAAAATCACCAAGTTCATACTCTTCCAATGATCTAGCTTCACTTATGATTTTAGCATATCTATCTGTCGCCCTAACTTCTCGCAAAGCTTTTCTCACATCTCCAAGTTGACTTCTTATAGGCTTAATACTATCTATACGACTTTCCCAACGAGTTGTAGACAATGATTTAAGAGTTAATCCTTTAACATTGTCTTTCAAAATTTGCCACCGATTAATAGAATGGGCAAAGATAGTATATAAGCGTTGTATTGTTCCAAAAAACTCTTTTGACTTAGTAATTGTGTTAGCCATGTCACACAATGCTAGATTTAGACTATGACAACCACAAGCACCATAGAAAGCTCTAGGATTTTTTTTCTAAAAATCTAGTTTGAACTCCTTTGTTTTTCCTCTCATATTTGCCCCATTATCGTAGCCTTGACCACGCATATCACCAATATCAAGACCAAGCGACTCTAATTCCTTATATGTTACTTCAAAAAGTCCTAGGCCCATGGTATCATCAACAACCAAAAAACCTAAAAACGATTCCTCAATGGTCACAGAACTAGAAGTAGAACTCACATACCTCACAATAATGGACATTTGCTCTTGATGACTTGTATCAGGCGTGCAGTCGAGGATGATGGCGTAATACTTTGCTTGCTTAACCTTCTTGATGATTTCGGTTCTAACTTTATCCCCTAATAATTGTATCAAATCGTTTTGAATATTGTGGCTAAGAAAGTGTACATGGCACTCTTCATTCAAAACACAACGCACGTGTTCTTTCATAATGGGGTCGAACTCTTCTAGCATCTCAACTAATCCCAAAAAGTTTCCATTACCTTTTTGATACAACTTCTCGTTTGACCCACGAAACGCTAAGCCATATTTTGCAAGAAATTTCACAAGCGCAACAATCCGTAAAATGACTTGTTTCCAATAATCCTTTTCTTTTTTAAATTGCTCATACGCCCCTTTGTCAATTGTTTCTTTGCATTTCAACCTTTGGCGCAATTCAAACCATGCATTCATATTCTTGAAATGTTCTAAACCAACTTCATGTTCTTTTAGTATACTACTAGCATGTCTCCAATCCTTGTAACCTTCATCATCCAACCCACCTTTCGGATTCCCCGTTCGAAAAACTTTACAACAAAAACAATAGATTTTGTCAAGTTTTTTCGAATAAACTAGCCAATCTCTATCACACGTCGCCCTATTTGATAGAATTCTAGTGTACATGGTATTAGAAAAATGTCTTCCAAATTTATCCACGGGGCCCTTAACAACATCCCTATCTCTATTTGGACCTTTCATGACCAACTCTTTAATCATGTCATTACTAAGCCCACCCCAATTTCTAGGATCAAAAATATCAATATCCGGAACCGGACTAATATCATCTTCACCCACGTTTGTTTCTTCATCTACTAATTTCTCATTACGTTCACATCCACATTAGTTTCATCATCTACGTTCACATCCGCGTTAGTTTTCATCTCGTTCACATCCAATTACTTCTCATCTATGTCATCCACATTAGCTTCTTCATGTGCATTAGAACTAGAACTATGAGTTTCTTTTGAAAAGAACTTGTGTATTCGCTGTTGTTTCACTTCGTCCACCTTTCTTTTTTCTTCCTCTAACTTTCTCTTCTTACGTTTTTGATGACCGGATAGGTGTTTGTACTTAGGTACCGGAGGCATAATTCCTAAACAAGTAAACCAAAAACAAAAACATTCAATCATTGATAATTGATTCAATCATACATATAAATTTTAAACTATTAAACATCGAAGATCCTATTTATAATTGATTTAATCATTGAATCATACATTCATCATTTAAACTATTAAGTACTAAACATTGAGAAACGGATTTAGGGCTCTAAACATAACAAATCATAAAATAATCTAAACTCTAAAGATCCTATTTTTTAAAAATAATTAAAAATCAAACCTTTTGTTGATGATGATGATCCGTGATCGTCTGACCTCTAACACCCTCCCCTGATTCAATTTCGGATGAACACCACCGTCCTTGATTCGAGTATGATGATGATGATCGTCTGCCTCTCAGCCTCTGCCCAGCGAACCTCCTGGCCTGCGACCGATTGTATTCCAAAATCAAAACCCAGCGTCTGATGATGGCTTGGCAGCCCTTTAATGGGTTATACCTGTTTTGAATTAGATTTGTTTATTAAACAGGCCCATTCTGTTTGTTTATACAGTCCCAAACGATTTGTTTCTAATACTGGGCTGTTAGCAATCTCTATCACATGTCTGGTTAATATAGTCTGGTTAATCTGGGCTGTTAGATTTGTTTATTAAACAGGCCCACTACAATAGACCATTTCAGAATTGGTTTGGGCCATTTCAAGTTAGTAAACTGTAAACAGGGCTCTAAACATACATATTTTTTTTAAATGTATATATATTAAAAAAAATTAGGCCCTATTTTGGTTTGGGCCCAGTACGCAGGCCATCTGCACTGGCCCAACGCCTGTTGTTACAGTGAAAACCACACCATCAAACTAGCTTAAAACCTGAACCTATTCGAACTGATTAATATATATTAAATATTAAACTTTGGTTTGTGACTTGCTACTACTGTAGTTAATTTTGGTGTGTTGTTCGTTTTTTGTTATTCCATCTGTCTAGGAACTAAGGTGTTAGACAACTCATCTCTTTAACTTCTTAAATCCTTCTTTTTTTTTTCTTTCTAAAAGATCAAAGTTCTCTCTCTGCATCAGTTCCCCCTTTGCATCTCTGTCTTCTTTCTTCATAAATTCCGGTCACACATAAGTTGTTCAGGTATGAAAGTCTGTTTGAAGCCTCCTTAAAGTAATTTGTTTGATCGACCTTCTTAAAATCGCAATGTAGAGTTTCAAGCACTTCCGGGATCTCAGGTCTGATTGAATCTTAAGATCACAGGCTTGTCCGTTTGTTTCTTCTGATAATCTATTGGGTTTTAGGATTTCTATTGTGTTGTTAATGATGCATGTGGTATGATTGTTTTAGTCATGCTCACAAAGTGTTTGATGAAATGCATGTCCTTTTTGTGTTATTTATATACAATCTTTGATTTACATCAGTGTTTTTCTAATACAAATAGAGTATAACGTGTCATAACTTTTGTGTTTCCACAAACCCTTTTCATCCCTTTAGTGTGTCATGAAAGAGTCTGTTGAGAAATTTACATTAAAGGGGTATAAAAATGGCATTACGAAAGTGTAAGAAAGGTGTGTGTGATTTGGTTGTATGCTGGGGCAAAGAAGCATTATGTGTTTTTTCCTTACAGGAGAAGATCAGGAGGTTAGTTAGAGGTGTACATATCTGGGTTTTTTAAATACACGATCCGGGTGATAAACCGTACCGGTTTAGTCAGCTTGGGTTCGGGTTATAGAGTTATCAACTGCTTTTAGTGTGTAAATTTTCAACCTATGCTAATCGATTTGGGTCGGCTTGAAGCTGGTTTGGGTCGGTTCAGCTCCAAACAAGTTTCATACCTTTAAAAGCTGTACCGATACAAAAATACATGCAAGTCATTTTGTTTAATGGCTTCTAGATAGCACAATTTTGAAAGCATCAAAAGTTATAAAGTTGTTATATGTTCGCAACAATAAAATGCATACAATGCATTATTTTTACTACATTTGAAAGTACTGGTGTATTCGGCACCGGTATCTATTTCCCCGTTTTTACCGGTACCGGTTGTTAACGGGTAAAACATCGGTATCATCGGTACCGAACCGGTATATTCAGTGAAGTACCGGTATCGGTTCGCTACCGCTCATCCCTACATTAAATTGGACCCAGTTTTGTTCTTACATTCCAAAATTCTTCAATATTTTTGATAGTTTAGTACAATTAATATATATATATATATATATAATGTTGGTCTATTTTATTACCAGTATCGTGGACACCTCAAAGGCTAATCAATAAGTGTTAGTTGTTTAATGGCTTCAAGATGGCACACTTCTGAAAGCTTTCAAAAGTTATAAAGTTATATGTTTGCAACAATAAAAGGCATACAATGCATTATTTTTACTACATTTGAAATACGGGTGTATTCGGTACCGGTATCTATTTTCCTGTTTTTACCGGTATCGGTGTTTACGGGTAAAACACCGGTATCATCGGTACCGAACCGTTATATTCGGTAAGTACCAGTATCGTTCGCTACCGCTCTTTCTTCAATATTTTTATAGTTTAGTACAGTAATATATATAGAAAGTTGGTCATTCGGTACCGGTATCTATTTCAGTAAGTACCGGTATCGGTTCGCTACCGCTCATCCCGACATTAAATTGGACCCAGTTTTGTTCTTACATTCCAAAATTCTTCAATATTTTGATAGTTTAGTATAGTAATATATATAGAAAGTTGGTCTATTTTATTGGTGTTTATTAAGTTCAGTGCCATAAATTTCTGATCAAGACGGAATCTTTATCAAATTGGTGTTAACTTATGTCCTATTGTAGGTTCTTCTCTTTCGCTTTGCACTGGTTGGAGTGGAGCAACTTTGCTGCATATTCCAAGCTAAAACTAGTTATCATATATAACGTAAGGTGCTAATCTTTCTTATAATCAATTTTGCTTTACGTAACTTAAACGACATTATTATTGTTGCTATATCTTTATAATATTCTGGTTATTATTGCCTATACTATATCCAAATATGTCAAATCCGAGAAACGTCGTAATCCATCAACGTTTATTGGTGAATGTTCTACGTATGTAACACCGATAACTCATATTTCATCTTCTAGACGATCCTGACGAGTTCCTAATCTATCATTGTCATTTTACATAGATAATGGTGACTGCAATAGGGTATGCGAATTCTGTGACGCCTTATTTTGGTACGACGAGCGTTGCATTTCACTCTCCACATGTACATGTCTAAAATACACACAATGTGTAAGGGTGGCCAGGTTGTGCTACCTTATCCTAAAAAGCCTAGTGCTGATGTTATTCATTTGTATGAGGAGTCTCACTTTCTTTCGAACATCAGGTCTTACAACTCTATGTTTTCTATGACATCTTTTGGTGCAACGGTCGATCATGCAATAAATGACGGCACTGATCCTTATGTGTTTAAAATAGAGGGTCAAATTCATCATTACCTAGGTAGTATGTGTCCGCCACCAAACGAGAAACCACGGTTCTTGCAAATGTACATATATGATACTGAGAACGAGGTTTCGAACCGTTTAGCTATTTTTTCATCTGATAATCGTTCACTTCTTAGGCAAGAAATAGTTCTCTTTCTTATAAATACCCTTCGAATGAGCTGGTAAGACTTTTTAGGACTGCTAGGGATGTGTGTTCTTCATCGAATGTACCCAACTTTTGCATACGTTTGTATGCTTCTCATAATGCGTTGTCCTATGACAAACCGTCCCCCGATTCTATCGGTGCTATACTACCTGAAGGAGATTCTTCATCCACAGACTTTGATATAGTTATTAATCACAAAGATGGCCAGCCTAAGCGTATAAGCAAGCTTCATTCGTCATACATGCCCTTACAATATCCACTTCTTTTCCTACATGGTGAAAGTGGATGGTCCCCTGATATGCATTTGCGTGTTGCTCCGTCAAATAAAGACACAAAGTTGTCCATAAACATGTATTACAGTTATCTGTTACATGACCGCTTTGATGTATACACGCTACTCTTAAACGGTGGTAGGCTTTTCCAACAATTTGTTGTTGATGCATACGTATGCATTGAGCAAAGTCGGCTTGATTATTATAGAAAAAACCAAAACACGTTTCGTAACGAGTTCCTTCAAGGAATACATGATGCTGTGCAACAAGGAGATCTTGAAGGACAATCAATAGGAAAGCGAATGATTTTACCGTCTTCTTTTGTTGGTGGCCCACATTACATGTACAAACACTACCTAGATGCATTAGCTATTTGTAGGGTCCATGGAAATCCTCAATACTTTATCACTTTCACATGTAACGTTAAATGGCCTAAAATACAAAGATATATGTCCAAATACCCATCGCTTAGGCCAGAAGATCGTCCTGACATTATAGCAAGAATTTTTCAAATTAAAGTCAAGTCGCTTATAACTTTCCTTAAGACTAAAAGGCCTTTTGCTGAAGTTGCCGCAGGTCTTTCTCTTACCACTTCTTCGATTTCAGTTTTACAAATTAGTAATTCCCTCGACTAATATTGGTTTGTTTATCTACGAAAGTAGATTTGTATACCATATAGTTTCAAAAAAGAGGGTTACCTCATTGCCACCTACTTCTTTGGGTAACAGAAGCATGCAAAATAAGGAGTGCTGCTGAGGTGGATAACTATATATCTACAGAAATACCAGATCCCGAAAGAGAGCCCAATCTCTATACGGTTGTTAGTGATCTTATGATCCATGGTCCGTGTGGTTTAGTCAGACCCAATTCACCATGCAAGTCTGATGGGTCTTGCAGTAAGAATTTTCCAAAGACCTATCAAAAAACACATTCTTCGACAAAAATGGTTATGTTCACTACAAACGTGATATTAACGGATTTACTGTAAACAAGAATGGTGTTATTCTTGACAATAGTTACGTTGTTCCGTATAATCAAACTTTGTCTTTACACTTTATGGCTCACATAAATGTTGAGTACTGTGGTTGGAGCATGCTCATTAAGTACCTGTTTAAGTACATCTCTAAAGGTGCAGATCGTATACGATATAAGGTGCATAGAGCTGTTGATGCCCGAGATGACACCTAAAACGCACAGCCCTATATCGATGAGATTCAAAACTTTGTTGACGGTCGATTCATATGTCCCCATGAAGCATCATGCAGGATTCTTAATTTCCCAACACACTATAGAAATCCGCATATACAGGTACTATCCGTCCATTTAGAAAACATGCAAAACGTTACATTTAAGGACAACGACCAACTCGACAACGTGTTAGAAAATTCATATGTAAGCGAACTACTCTTACCGAATGGCTACGCAATAACCAAATTGATGCTAGTGGACGTTTCTTAAGATACGTTGATTATCTTCTTCAGTACAGATGGGATCTTTCTGCCAAGGTCTGGATTCGAAGAGCATCTAACAAAACACCAGCCATTGGTAGGCTTATATATGTACACCCGAGTAGTGGCAAAAGATTTTTCTTAAGGATGCTTCTAAATCATCAAAGAGGTTGTCAATCATTTAAATCCATAAAAACGGTGCACGGGGTTCCCTGTCCAACGTACCGTGCTGCATGTGAAAAGCTGGGCTTATTTGAAAACGATCAAGAATGGTCCCATGCATTCAATGAGGCTGCAGGATGGGCCACTGCCTCCGAATTGCGCTCATTAGTCACCCATATGCTTTTGTACTGTGACATATCAAATTCCTTAGAGCTATGGAATCAACAATGGCACAAAATGGCTGACGACATGACACGTGACTATAGCATAGCTAACGCTGAAGATCAAATGCAGGCTGTCTTATATGAAGTTGAGTTATTATTGCGCACAAGTGCCACACCAAAGTCATTGTCAGACTTCGGCCTGCCAGTGCAAATGCCTAACTTCATTGAACGGCTGAGAAATAGACTCCTGATGGAAGAAAAGAACTATGATAGAGAACAACTAGCACTTGAAAATGAAACATGTCGAGCCAGACTTAACTCTCAACAACTACACATATACGAAGACGTCAGACATCAGTAACATTTAAAAAACAAGTACTAGGTTTTGTATATGGTCACGGTGGTACTGGGAAAACATTCTTATGAACGACTATCATTTCTGCTTTACGCTCAAGAGGCATATTGTTTGCAGTTGCATCATCCGGAATTGTTTCTTTATTGCTACCTTCCGGTAGAACAGCTCACTCTCGGTTTAAAATACCGCTTGACTTATCAGACGAGTCATTGTGCCTAATAAAAAAGAAAACACATCTTGCACAATTGATAATAGAGGCTTCCCTATTTATTTGGGATGAAGCACCAATGAATGATTGTCGCTGTTTTGAATCATTAGACAAATCCTTACAAGATCTATTTAATAATCCTACGTACCTTTCGGTGGGAAATCCGTGTTACTAGGTGGCGACTTTCGACAAATACTACCGATAGTTCCAAAGGCTTCAAAATCATTAATCTTGGCCTCAACATTACCTAATTCACACATATGGAAACATTTCAAGATCTATCAACTAAGCCAAAACATGCGTCTAGAGGCCGAATCTTAGTTTATCCGAAAGAAACTCTATTGCAGAATTCTCTTCATGGCTCCTTGCTCTAGGCGATGGTAAACTAGGAACACCAGAAATAGACGACCCTGAAAATACGAAAAAACATAGAAATACCAACACAACACCTAATACCTTTTAAAGATGGTGCACTCAACGAACTAATACAATTTATATATGATGCGGACACCTTACAACACCCATCCGCAAGTTCGTTTTCTAGAAAAGCCATTGTCTGCCCTAAGAACGAAACAGCCCAAGAAATCAATCATGCGATACTCCAAATGTGCCATGGATCAAGCACCACATACAACAGTGTTGATTCAGCACTTCCTCACATGGGTGATCACGGTGACACCGAAATGTTGTACCCAATAGAATACCTAAATCTGCTAGACTTTAATGCACTACCACCGCATTGTTTACAGTTAAAAGTTAATGCACCGGTCATATTGCTTAGAAATCTTAACCCTACAGCTGGTCTATCTAACGGTACAAGACTTGTAGTTACACAACTATTACCCCGAATCATAGAGGCACAAATCATCATTGGTACAATGATAGGCCATCGTGTATAATACTGCGAATAAGCCTTACATACAAAGATAACGAATTACCCATTACTTTTAAGAGAAAACAATTTCCACTAAAACTCTGTTATGTAATGACTATAAACAAAAGTCAGGGACAATCTCTAGACAAAATAGGAGTTTACCTTCCTCAACCCTCCTTGGTCATGGTCAACTATACGTAGCTATGTCAAGGGCAACAACACCTGATGCGTTGAGAGTCCTGATTGTTCCATCCGAAGAAAGCGAGATATCTAAAACAAAAAACTAGTTTACTCAGACTTCCTGAGTTCAATTATATGAACATACTTTTCTGTACTTATATATATAGAAGCAGATTTCCTGAATTCAATTATCTGAACATGGTTTTCTGTACTTATATATATAGAAAGACGGAAGGTATTTGATACATGCAGTATATTTATATATCTTTTTATTCTTTTTTACACTAAACATGCATATTCATCTTGAAAGGTTTACCAATTACTTTAATATGAATGGCGACTAATCAATGTATACATCTTGAACAGGTACCGTGCCGCTAACATCAAAGACAAATGTAAACCGCTGATCAAAGACAAATGTCAATCTGCTACAGACCCATATCTGATATCAAGAACAATCAGGAAGCAGACTCCATACAAATAAGAGTTATTAAAAATTGGAAACTTGCTCAACAAAATGCTGAATTCTGCTACCTATTCGTGGATACACACGTAAGTGAAACAAACAACATAACTTATCACAAATACCTAACCACACAAAAATAATGTTTTAGCCTACTTGCAGGGTGATGCTATTCAAGCAACAACAACTATGGAAGAAAAGGCTCGCCTAGACTCAATCATCAGCATCCGATCATGCTACATTGCTGACAAGTACATTTCACTAGCCCAAAAGACCCACAACCCGCAATCCCACACAAGGCATGTCTTAAGCTTGGAAAGCGGGCAACCTTTGTTCCTGTTTTCAACGATAAATTCATGACCACTACTACAACTTCGCAAAATTTGACAACTAAAAGCCAGGGCGAATCCACCGAAAATGCTTACATGTATACAAAACAAAAACAAAATACACACCTGATACAATCCTCAACTAACCTAAACAATCACAAATTACATCGGTCGCGTCGAGGACACCGACAACCCAACAACAAGAGCAGGTATAAGGCCAAAGAAAGTAATCATTCAAGACACAAGGTACGTTCCTATACAAAAAAAAACACAAACAACATTTATAAGACACCTTACCAGTTCAGTTGATCAAAAACAGGGAAAACACAATTCAAATTACCTTTTGGCCTGCCCAATTGTCACACCCCAACCGATGGCGGAATCATCAGGGTAGTGGCACTAGGCGACCAGATTGTCTCACGAGAAATTTCCATAACACTATTTAATCAACAATATTTTAACGTCTAATATCCCATACTATTAAACAATACGTCATCAACAATGTCACGAAATACATAATTTTCTCATAAAACAATAAGGTTCGATATCCCCTAGATTTTATGACAAACCGTTCTAAACAAAATAAACTAACAAAGCTAAATTAAGCATAATCCCATGCATCCAATGCTAAGATCCTCAACCTGTTACATACTTAAAATACAAGTCAATTCAATTAAGTAAAGGTGAGCATACAAGTTTAGTAATACTAGCATAATAGAGAAACCATTCGCGAAATAGTCCAACTACATATCATGATACACCAAAACACATCACACAGATAAACATAGGCTTATTTCTCATGCTAGCTACCGTGAGAAGGCTTGCGCGTCCATCCTAACTAGACCCTGTTGGGTGTTAGCCAAACTACAGTACCACACTAGCTAAGGAGACAAGTTAACGAAAATAATCCTAGGCACATGTTTCTAGTATCAGTAGTTGAGCATACATAATCAGATTATTCGCGTGTGATAAACAGTTTGAGTTGTGAAGTGATTTTGATAGAGAACATATGTAACACCCAAAAGTGCGTTTAAGCAAAAAAAGGGTTCAAGTATACTCACAGCGGGTGCGTTTCGGTAAGATTTAGGATTCTGAGAGGAGTAGCGGAGCGTGCCGGATCAGCCTGTAAACGAACAAAAGTGCATCAGTCTTCCGAATTGCTGAAACAGTTAAGTTTGGGTTGGACAGTAGACAAGTTCGGGCGAACTTGTATGTAAACATACAAGTTCGAGCGAACTTGTAAGAATATGGTGAGATTTGAGCCAAGTTCGGTCGAACTTGGCAAGTTTCTCTAGGAAATTTGACAAGTTTGGGCGAACTTGTGAGAAAACCTTGCTAGAAAGACAAGTTCGGGCGAACTTGTATAGTTTCCTAAGAAACTAGACAAGTTCGGGAGAACTTGCAATGGATTTGCTGAAAAAGACTCAAGTTCGGTCGAACTTGACCTTGGCTGGTGTTGATGGTGATTCTTGAGCGAACTTGAGGTTTTCGGGTCCAAAATCTTGCGTTTTCGCGTCGTTTGCTGAGGAAAATCGAGTGCCCATCCCTCCAACCTTAAGCCACTGAGTAAAACTTAGGCTGAGAGGTCTTTTGGAGCGAGCTTAGCCATTTTACAGAAACTCGGGCTAATCCGGGCGAACTTGGTGGTTCGTACGGGTTAGTCCAGCTTGTGTAAAGTGACGATTTCGTCCTTGTGCTTCCGGATCTGAGATTTAGCTTCGACAACGCCTCGTTCCACTCAAAAGTGAACGAAACATACGTCATTAGTCCGAATATTGTGTAAAAATCAATACTTTAAAGGTTTTGCTCAGATCTAAGTATAGATCTGAGTGAAAAACAGAAGTTTTATGGAAAAAGATGAAGATTTGTTAAAATAGAAGAGATTGTTGAAAACGAAGGCAATGTCTTGTGCAAAATCGTTGTAAAATGTTGTTGAACATCATTGTAGTTGAAATCGGTTTGATTCTTACTTAGAAAACAGAGGGTTTTGGGTTTCGGGAGCTCTGGGCGAAGTTGCAGCAAGTTCAAATGAAAGAATGGGGCTGAGTATTTGTAGGAGAAGGCAAAAAATAGAGCTGGTGGAGTCAAGTTCGGTCGAACTTGCATGAATTCATGCAAGTTCGAGCGGACTTGAGAGATATTTGAGGAGAGTTGAGTTAAGTTCGAGCGAACTTGAGTAGAGGAGGAGAACCTGAGTTTGGCCAGTCAAGTTCGGCCAAACTTGGGGTCACCAAGTTCAAGCGAACTTGTCCAAATGTTGGGTTTTCTTCGTTTATTTCGCGTTAAGTGTTCGTTTGGCTATTCGATTATATTAAGCGTTATAATTGATGTAATAGTGCGATTTAGCGATTCGAGTTGTGCGAGAGCGATGCCGATGGCGAGCGTAATCATAACCATAAACACACATAACACATAAATAACATAAATCACATAATTTACTGCGTTTTGCGATGCGATGAGATAAGCGATGCGATTTGATAAGCGATTAGATGTGATATAACATACATAATTGTAATTAATTAACATAAACTCTTCTTATAACGAATCTCGGATTACAAATGGAATTACAAAGATAAAAGATAGCAACGAGAAATCGGAGTTGCTACAGTCTCCCCTACTTTAGGGAATTTCGTCCCGAAATTCAAGTAGTGGCTGTAACAAAGAGATGCGGGCATTTGGCCTTCATATCACTTTCCAATTCCCAAGTGAACTTGGCGCCGCGTTTACCTTCCTATCGGACCTTCCGATAGGGATGCGAGAGCGTCTGAGTTTCTTGGTCTCTCGGTCCATGATTTCCACAGGCTTTTCCACGAATTGGAGAGTCTCGTTGATTTGCAGGTATTCGAGAGGTACATGGAGATTCTCTTTGGCTACGCATTTCTTGAGGTTAGACACGTGGAAATTCGGATGAACGTTATTAAGTTCCACCAATAGTTCGAGACGATAGGCTACTTTGCCGTTCATTTCCAGAATCTTAGAGGGACCAACGTATCGAGGCGCTAGCTTTCCTTTCTTGCCGAAGCGGACCACTCCCTTCCAAGGTGCAACCTTTAGGAGAACGCGATCTCCCACTTCGAACTGTAGGGGCTTGCGGCGTTTATCGGCGTAACTCTTTTGACGACTCCGAGCTTTCAAGAGATTGTCTCTGATTTGGAGTATTTTATCTGTCGTTTCTTGAATTAGCTCGGGACCCGTGATTTGTGCTTCTCTGATCTCGTGCCATGCAATAGGCGATCACATTTTCTTCCATACAGTGCCTCAAAAGGAGCCATTTGAATGTTGGTATGATAACTATTATTGTATGAGAATTCGATTAAAGGTAAATGCGTATCCCAGTTACCACCAAAATCTATGATGCACGCACGAAGCATGTCTTCGAGGGGGCGGATCGTGCGCTCAGTCTGACCGTTGGTTTGAGGGTGAAAAGCGGTACTGAGATTGAGAGTAGTACCGAGAGCGGATTGAAAAGTCTCCTAGAGACACGAGGTAAAGCGACCGTCGCGGCCAGAGATGATGTCACTAGGCGTCCCGTGTCGACAAATGACTTCGTCGGTATAGATTCTGGCTAACCGCTCGACCTTAAAGTCTTCTCGTATAGCAAAAAAGTGTGCAGATTTAGTAAGACGATCAACGATAACCCAAATGCTATCATGACCAGATGAAGTACACGGGAGTTTCGTAATAAAGTCCATGGCTATACTCCCCACTTCCACATCGGGATTTCGGGTTGTTCGAGTAAACTAGAGGGCCTTTGATGTTCGGCTTTAACCTTCGAACAAGTTAAGCACTTTGAGACGTACACGGCGATATCCTTCTTCATGCCCGGCCACCAATACTTAGGACGAAGGTCCTGATACATCTTGTCGGCACCGGGGTGAATGGAATATCGAGATTTATGAGCTTCGGTCATTAGCAACTTTCGAAAATTATCACGATTGGGAATCCAAATGCGATTGAGGTAGTAATAAATACCATAGGCTTAACTACGAGCTGGGTTTCGGCACCACATTTCATTTCGTCTTGAAGGGTATTCTCGTTAAAACAAGCAAATTGAGCAGAGCGAATTAGGATTTCGAGATCATTCAAAGCTTGAGAGTCACGAACAATATATACATAGCTTCGTCGACTTAGAGCATCGACGACGACGTTTGCTTTGCCGGGATGGTAGCGTATCTCACAATCGTAATCGTTGAGAAGTTCAACCCATCGGCGTTGGCGCATGTTTAGTTCTTTTTGATTAAAGATATGTTGTAAGCTCTTATGGTCGGTGAAGACCGTACACTTGGTACCGTAAAGGAAGTGTCGCCATATCTTCAATGCAAAAACAACTGCACCGAGTTCGAGATCGTGGGTTGTGTAGTTCTTCTCGTGGATTTGTTGCCGAGACGCATACGCGATAACCTTGTCTCGTTGCATAAGCACACAGCCAAGACCAAGAGTAGAGGTGTCACAATAAACAACAAAATCGTTGTTTTCGTCGGGTAGAGCGAGTACATGAGCGTTGCATAGCATACGCTTGAGCGTTTGAAAAGCTTCCTCTTATTTGGAATCCCAAACAAAAGGTTTATCTTTATGAGTCAAAGCATTAAGCGGAACGGCAATTTTCGAGAAGTCGGCGATGAATCGACGGTAGTAACCGCCAATCCAAGAAATGATCGGATTTCGGACGCATTCTTTGGCGTAATCCAACTCTTGATGGCTTCGATCTTTGCAGGGTCGACGTGAATTCCTTGACTATTGACGATGTGGCAGAGAAATTGGACTTCTTCGAGCCAGAATTCACATTTAGAGAACTTAGCATAAAGGCGATTTCCTTGAAGAAGTTCGAGGACTAAACGGAGATGGCGCGCGTGTTCGTCTCTCGACTTCGAGTAGATAAGGATATCATCGATGAAAACAATGATGAAACGATCTAAGAAAGCTTTACACACACGGTTCATCAAATCCATGAAGACCGTGGGTGCATTGGTAAGACCTAAAGGCATGACCACGAATTCGAATGGCCATAGCGAGTACGAAAGGCGGTTTTCGGAATGTCTTCTTCCAACACGCGTAACTTATGATAGCCGGAACGTAAATCGATCTTAGAAAAACAAGTAGCACCTTGAAGCTGATCAAATGAATCGTCGATACGAGGGAAGAGGGTAGCGGTTCTTTATCGTGAGTTTGTTAAGTTCACGATAATCGATGCACATTCGAAATGATCCATCCTTCTTTTTCACGAAAAGGACAGGTGCGCCCCATGGCGAAGTGCTCGGGCATATGAAACCTTTATCAAGAAGCTCTTGAAGTTGGCTCGATAGCTCGCGCATTTCGGATGGTGCAAGGTGATAAGGAGCTTTAGCAACGGGAGTAGCACTGGGAATTAAATCGATACGGAATTCGACATCTCGAGTAGGGGGTAAACCGGGTAAATCGTCGGGAAAGACTAGGAAATTCACAAACAACGGGAACATCTTTATAAGTCTTTTTTTCTTTCTCCGGGTTCACGATATGGGTGAGGAAGGCAACACATCTCTTTTTCAAGCATTTGTGCTCGAGTACATGTCAAAAGCATCAACTTCTTTGAGGGAGTTTCACCGTAGACATGGAGTTGATCACCGTTCGAGAGAGGGAAACGAATCATTTTATCGAAACAAACAACTGCAGCATGATTCTCGCGAAGAAAATCCATACCTACTATGATATCGAAGCTACCTAACTCCATAGGTATGAGATTGATCGAGAAGACATGGTTGTTGAGATCGAGAGAACAACCACGTAGGACAGAGTTAACGGTAAACGGTTCTTCCGGTGGCGACTTCTACATCGAAAGTCTTTGGGAGTTTATCGCGCTTACATTTTAAAACATTTTCGAATTCTAACGATACAAAACAATTATAGGCACCAGTATCAAATAAACATGAAGCATATATACCATTGACAAGAAATGTACCGTTGACAACATTGTTGTCATTCTGGGCCTGGCGGTGATTCAAGGTTGAAAGCTCTTCCACGCGCAGCTTGTTGTTGCTGCTAAGGCTGCGGTGGTGGCTGCTGTTGCTGCGGCTCTTGTTTCACGGTATGGTTTGGGCAGACATTTGCAAAGTGGTTCGGATCACCACACACGTAGCACACACATGCCTTTGGAGCTGCTGCTTGTTGCTGCTGGTTGTTCTGGGGAGTACGATGAGGAGCTGGCAGTGCTGGAGCTTGAGGAGCTGATTGACGTGGGCTGGTACGACAACTAACATTAAAATGGCCGTAGATGTTGCAGTTTGTGCAAAAACGGCAGTTTCCACCCACCACGTGATGATATGTGCACTTAGGGTACAGTGGGTGAGGACCAGTGTACGCACGCTTAGTTGGGGGTGCGTCCTGCGCAGGAGCCTGATAAGGCTGAGAGTTGAGCGGTGTAGCAACGGCGTAGTTCTTGCTAGGGTTTCCTCTTTTGCGTCCCTGACGCTTTCCCTTCGGGTCACTGGATGGTTCAATAGCAGCAGTTGGTTCGGTGACAGCTTGATTGGCAACTTTCGCATAGTTCTTGAAATAACCATCTTGAACTCGCTGATCATTGATCTCAGCGGCGAGCATGTAGGTTTCCTCGATGGTTGTAGTACGAGCAACTTTCACAAAATTCGCGACACATTCAGGTAAACCACAGATATACTTGTTGATAGCTTTCTCAGTAGTATCAACTTGGCTGGGACAGATGATGCTCAAGATCTTGAATCGAGCGGTGAATCCAGCATTGCCGGGACCATCTTGCTTTATACCCCAAAACTCATTCTCGAGCTTTTGCATTTCATGCGGAGGACAGAACTCCTTCATCATCACTTCCTTGAGTTCCTCCCAAGACAGATTATAGGCTTCATCATTACCGCGCCTATTTCTTTCGACGGTCCACCAGTCGAGAGCACGGGACTGGAAGACTCCTGTAGCGTTCACAGTGCGGAGGTCATCGGGGCATCCACTTTGCCTAAAGGTGACCTCAATGGTGTCAAACCAATGGAACATAGAAGTCGGTCCATCGTTGCCCGTGAAGGCGAGAGGTGCACAAGCCTTGAAATTTTTGAAGCTGAATCGTGGCTTGGGGTTTTCAGTTTTTGAGTCGACCGAGGAGTTACTGCTTACAACATGAATTTCCGATACGATTTGCGGGATGACTTTAGCCATTTCCTTGGCTACCATTGTAGCGATACGCTTATCGGCGTTGCTGCGCTGGAGATTCCTCCTGGTATGTGATCCCATTGAAGACATCTACATCGAAGGATTCGATTATAATAAGTTTATGTTAAAAATATTTATTATTATTATTCATACAAGGCACATAAACACATAGGCAAGCAAACACGTAGGCAGGCAAGCACGTAGGCACGTAAGCACATAAGCACATAATCCACGTAAACACATAAACACGTATCCACATATTTTGCACGTATTCTCTTCTAATTACCCATCATGCGTAGCGCGATATGAGATGCGAGATAGTAATAGCGTAATAAGCGATATATAATAGCGAGATAAGCGAGTAATACCGCGTATGAGACACACATATCCTCATAGGCGTAAGCGAGTTAAGCGATTAGTTTGGTTGGTGTATTAATTAGCGTTTTAGATTACGAGAGCTGTGCGAGTAGTGCATGCATTTATGGAGCGTAAGGCGATAAAGCGAGAAATCGGTAATGCGAGAAATATAAATAAAGCGAGAAATCGAATAAAGCGAAAATTCTCAAAACTTTAAACACATAAATAATAGTAAACTCGATGATGCGTAAATCAACGATATAGGCGTAAATCAATTTGGGAGTGTCCAGGGTTTTGAGACATTGACTACCCAAAGTGGTTCGATCATCCTTTGACTTTGGACCCACGCTTTGGCCTAATAGATAGATGCTCTCACCGCAAGCGGCTAATGGCATTATCCTTCCGGTTACTACGTATTCCAAACCATCGGAATAATCGAGACTTTGGTGAGATGGAAAATCGAGAGGCAAAATTTGTTACTAAGATGCGGGTTTCACCCCTAACTTAACAACGTCGTTCCTAGTTGTGGCTACGCGCATCGATTACATCGGGCGTTCCACTGGATAGAAATGGAGATTTTCGTCGAGGTTTGGATATCACTCCTAACTCAACGAAGATATCTCGTGCGATAGAGATTGCGTGGAATGAATGATCTTATCGAGAGTTCTCGTTTTTCACACCTAATCTCGACTTGATCACTCATTTGTGTAGTATGAGCGTTTCCAAGCGTGTATTTTGTAATAGCCTCAGGAAAGGCACATTTAAGCATTTATGGCAAGTAGTTTAACATTTAAGTCAAAGATTGGTCAATCGGGTACTTAAACATGCTACTAGGTCAAATCATGGCAATTCTACCTATTATCCTAAGGTTATGGGCTCTGATACCAATCTGTCACACCCCAAACGATGCGGAATCATCGGGGTAGTGGCACTAGGCGACCAGATTGTCTCACGAGAAATTTCCATAACACTATTTAATCAACAATATTTTAACGTCTAATATCCCATACTATTAAACAATACGTCATCAACAATGTCACGAAATAATAATTTTCTCATAAAACAATAAGGTTCGATATCCCCTAGATTTTATTACAAACCGTTCTAAACAAAATAAACTAACAAAGCTAAATTAAGCATAATCCCATGCATCCAATGCTAAGATCCTCAACCTGTTACATACGTTAAAATACAAGTCAATACCATTAAGTAAAGGTGAGCATACAGGTTTAGTAATACTAGCATAATAGAGAAACCGTTCGCGAAATAGTCCAACTACATATCATGATACACCAAAACACATCACACAGATAAACATAGGCTTATTTCTCATGCTAACTAGACCCCGTCGGGTGTTAGCCAAAGTATAGTACCATACTAGCTAAGGAGGCAAGTTAACGAAAATAAGTCCTAGGCTCATGTTTCTAGTATCACGAGCATACATAATCAGATTATTCGCGTGTGATAAACAGTTTGAGTTGTGAAGTGATTTTGATAGAGGAACGTATGTAAAACCCAAAAGTGCGTTTAAGCAAAAAAAAAAGGTTCAAGTATACTCACAACAGGTGCGTTTCGGTAAGATTTAGGATTCTGAGAGGAGTAGCGGAGCGTGCCGGATCAGCCTGTAAACGAACAGAAGTGCATTAGTCTTCCGAATTGCTGAAACGGTTAAGTTTGGGTTGGACAGTAGACAAGTTCGGGCGAACTTATATGTAAACATACAAGTTCGAGCGAACTTGTAAGAATATGGTGAAATTTGAGCCAAGTTCGGTCGAACTTGGGAAGTTTCTCTAGGAAATTTGACAAGTTTGGGCGAACTTGTGAGAAAAACTTACTCGAAAGACAAGTTCGGGCGAACTTGTATAGTTTCCTAAGAAACTAGACAAGTTCGGCGAACTTGCAATGGATTTGCTGAAAAAGACTCAAGTTCGATCGAACTTGACCCATTTGGGTACAAGTTCGGTCGAACTTGACCTGGGTGATGGTGATTCTTGAGAGAACTTGAGGTTTTCGGGTCCAAAATCTTGCGTTTTCGCGTCGTTTGCTGAGGAAATCGAGTGCCCATCCCTCCAACCTTAAGCCACTGAGTAAAACTATGGCTGGAGAGGTCTTTTGGAGCGAACTTAGCCATTTTACAGAAACTCGGGCTAATCCGAGCAAACTTGGTGGTTCGTACGGGTTAGTCCAGCTTGTGTTATGCTTCCGGATCTGAGATTTAGCTTCGACAACGCCACGTTTTAAGTGAACGAAACATACGTCATTAGTCCGAATATTGTGTAAAAATCAATACTTTAAAGATTTTGCTCAAATCTAAGTATAGATCTGAGTGAAAAACAGAAGTTTTATGGAAAAAGATGACGATTTGGTAAAATAGAAGAGGTTTGTTGAAAATGAAGGCAATGCCTTGTGCAAAATCGTTGTAAAACGTTGTTGAACATCATTGTAGTTGAAATCGGTATTATTCTTACTTAGAAAACATAGGGTTTCGGGTTTCGGGAGCTCTGGGCGAAGTTGCAGCAAGTTAAAATGAGAGAATGGGGCTGAGTATTTATAGGAGAAGGCAAAAAGTAGAGCTGGTGGAGTCAAGTTCGGTCGAACTTGCATGAATTCATGCAAGTTCAAGCGGACTTGAGAGATATTTGAGGAGAGTTGAGTTAAGTTCGGCCGAACTTGCTGAATCCCTAGAGATTCAGGCAAGTTCGAGCGAACTTGAGTAGAGGAGGAGAACCTGAGTTTGGCCAGTCAAGTTCGGCCAACTTGGGTCACCAAGTTCGAGCGAACTTGTCCAAATGTTGGGTTTTCTTCGTTTATTTCGCGTTAAGTGTTCGTTTGGCTATTCGATTATATAAAGCGTTATAATTGATGTAATAGTGCGATTTAGCGATTCGAGTTATGCGAGAGCGATGCGATAGCGAGCGTAATTATAACCATAAACACACACAACACATAAATAACATAAATCACATAATTTACTACGTTTTGCGATGCGATGAGATAAGCGATGCGATTTGCTAAGCGATTAGATGCGATATAACATACATAATTGTAATTAATTAACATAAACTCTTCTTATAACGAATCTCAGATTACAAATGGAATTACAAAGATAAAAGATAACAACGAGAAATCGGAGTTGTTACACCAATCCTCTACGCTACCTGATCATGTCAAGAAAGGAGACATCCTAGCAATAACCTCCGCAGCAGTCACAGATTTCGAAGGTTAGATCGATGCCTACTGCATATGTTATCAATGATTTACAAAAAAAAATGTAGTAGTTTTAAAATAACTTGGCATCAATAATCAACTTTAAAGTTTTGGCTGTGATTCACTTCAAATGCTTTTATATTTTGTTTTAAAATAGCGATATATATCTTTTAGATAATTTATAGCGTAATCCAGTTTTCAAAACCTATATGTCCAGTAGACTACTATGTGATATAAGTCTGGCCTGTCAACTACAGGAAATTATCAGCTGGAATCAACTCCAGCAAAACAGTTACCATCAACCCAACAACAGCAGACACTGCCAGCTATACAACAAGGTTAGATCACATACAAACATCTTTTCCAATAACACATTCTGATTTAATCACATTTACACCACAATTTCAGACTTAAAAACTTGCCAACAAAGGCCCTCGCATAGCTCGACAAGAACATAGTAACCATCACACAACTAAACGCCGAAAAAAACAAGGACAGAAAAACACGAGGAAGATTCACATGTCTGGCAAAGATAAAAGCTATACCCGACAACCGTGCCTGGTTCTATGCCCCATGTCCAAATCCAAAATGCACAAAGAAACTGCACCTACTGACATAACGCACTACTAAATTTGTGTGTGAAGATGACGATAACATTGAACACCCAAAATTCATGTAAGTAACACACACCATAAATAATATAATCTGCTAGAAATGACATTAAAGAAACATGTTTACCCTACTTACAAGCAATATGCTGTGCATAGGTACTGTGTCAATGAAATCATAACTGACGACATTGAAGATGCCAGTGTTGTTTTTTTATGAGGCTATGACAGCCTTGCTCAACATAACATGCGAGGAGATGATCACATTCCATAAGTACCATGAAAGGCGAGAAATACCTGCCAAAAATGTACTCTGTCATCAACACCCAAAAACTCATGAATGTGACAATCAAACCTGACCACATGATTGCTGTGAATAGCGTTGCAGAACCACCCATCACCGCTTTACCACCACCTGCAACAACACCAACAGCTGCTCTACCACCTACAACATCAGCACCCAGCCTACCACCCGCAACACCAGCGACGAAGATCAACCCAGCCAAAAGGCCATAACACAAATTCAAAGGTAAAATACCCACTATCAGTAGCATACTATTATATTCGTTTGCATGCTACTAATCGTCAATATTTATATGCAGATAAGGAAGCGTAAAAGACTAGGCATAAACAACTTCAGCCATTTTGTAGATCAATCATATTTTGTATATAGGACTCCATTTTGCAAACCGTGTTAAGTATGTTATCAGCAAGTAACAAACCACAAAAGGACGGCCAAGAACAACATCAACAAGACCAGCAACTTATAACTTATCCTTTCTGATCTTAGAAGCTAAGATAGTAACTACCCCTTAATGTTATGTATATAACTAACTACCATGCAAACCAAATGCCCTTTTGTAATAACTACATGATTTATAAAAGGCTGGCCAGTAGTTGTTTTCAAGATACGACGCAATACCAAGTCCAACCCGCAGTGAAGCGCGGGCACAAAAACTAGTTTATAATTGGGTTATATGTCTTTACTTTCCTAGTTTTTGACCAATTTTTACGTCAAATTTAAAGTTAAACCCTAATTTTGACGTTGATCGGTGTCCTTTTTAATAAAAAATTTCTCACAAGTACCTCGTTATACATTTCTATATACCCTACAATAAGAAGTTGGGTTAACAGTGGCAAGTGCTGCATGGCAGCTTGCATTGGTCAACCTTTTTTTTTTAGCTTTTAACCTTTAACATTTATTATTTGCACTTTTAACCTTTTAGCTTTTTAAAATTCTTTTTTCACGTGCTTATATTTATGTATATGTCGGTATAAATTCATGTTGATTACGGTTTTTTGTCTTTTAGTAGGTTCTTTTTATTTTAGCCTTTACCCTTCAACATTTAGTATTGACAGTTACAACCCTTCAACTTTTTAAAAACTTTATAGTTATTTTTTACGTGTTTTATTTTACGTACGTGTCGCTGTAAATTCAGGTTGATTATGTTTCTTTGAAAATGGGTAGGCTCAGATATAATATGTTTTTTTTTTGTTTTTTTATACGTTTTCAGTTAATTTACGTTTTGGCATAAATTTAGTTTTAAAACAAGCCGGGTAAAATATAATATGTTTTCAATAGCTTTATAAATTCAGCTTACTTTACGTTTCGGTCCTACCGCAACACGCGCGGTACCAATTTTAACTTGAAAAAACATAATTTTCTTACTTATTTTCATGTAACGTATTCGGTATAAGGTCTGCTTGGTGTTCGACATAAATTTATTTCGCAAAAAAGTCGAGCCATGTATAATACGTTTCCGTGCATATTTTTATGTGCGCATTCAGTTTATCTACGTTTTGATATAACTTTTGTTTAGAAGCAGTTTAGATTTTTACTGCACAAATCCAAGTTATTTTATATTTGGACCCGCCGCATCGCGCAGAAAGATTTACTATTTTTATAACATAGAGATCAAGGGAAAACGGTCATAACTTACGTGGTTTTAAAAAAAAATTGGGGGAGAAAACAAAAGGACCCCCTCATACATCATCTTCTTCGCTGCAAATTAGTCATAGTGATGTCATCTTCTTCCTATCTTATAACTTGAGTAAAGCTATAGACCAGCTTATCAATGGCACTCGTCTCAGTTCTCACTATCTTATCATGTGTTTTGACCTTTGCCCTCTTATCTTTCTGCAAAAAAAAAAAGAAAAAGAAAGATGGCGCCTTTTGGGGAAGAAAAAAAGACTCCAAAATCCTGATGATCAATTTGGGGGAAGAAGATAATGCAGAAAAACTGATAATCACATAATCAATCATGTGGATATGAACCATCCAGCTGCATACCCGCAAATGGATTTGGTATTCATTCTTTACCTCCAATCACCCATCCCCTTTTTTTGTCTTCATCCCATTATTTTCCTGATTTTTTCTATTTTTTATTTAAATTTATCTGGTACACACCCTTCCCTGATCTATCCCTAATTTATCTATCTCTAACTGTTTCCTCCATATTTTTTGTTGCTTATCTATACTTGGGTTTTCCTCACACTTTTCAATAGATACAGGTACCCAACTGCCAAAAAGGTTTGCTTTTGCTTCCCTCTCTCCTTACCCATACCCCCCCCCCCCCCTCAACTTGATGTGGGTCAGGGCTTAATGTATGATTGTTATCTTGATCATTGATTTTGTGTGTTGAATAGCAATCTTTGCCTTTAGTTTGATAGTGGGTATGTTTAGTTTTGCATGCTATTAGTTTGTGTTCATCTTTATATGCATGTAGTTGTTGTTTCTTGCTTATGACGTTGACTTAGTGTTTCAAATCATTGTACTTGACAACCATAAGTTATTTATGTTGTTAATGGGCTCTGCTAAAAGTACTCGTTTTATGGTTTTTTACTGAATGTACCGCTTTCCCTAATAAATTAGTCACATCATTTTTTTTTCTCATACGGGTGCGTTAAGCATAAAGGCGTCTTTTCTCATAGGGGGTGCGTTAAGCATATTGGTGGTACGTTTAGAATCACCGTTTGCTAATATGTCTAGGTTTATTTAAGAAAGATGAAAGTTTTATCGCGGGTCGTGAAAACGATCTAATTTCTGTGTTTCTTGTGGTGAAATCAAAGATTTTGTTGAAGGAAGCATTTAGATAAACAAGAAAGATGGAGGTGACCAATGTTACAGAGTATCAGGCAATTGCCAAAGAAAAGTTGCCTAAGATGGTCTATGACTATTATGCTTCTGGTGCTGAGGATCAATGGACTCTAGAAGAGAACCGAAACGCGTTCTCAAGAATCTTGTAAGTTTTGTATATCTCGACTGAAAGCGTTTTAAAAAGGGTATTTGGATATTTGGATTTGGTTCTTGACTGCATTGAGTTTTCTTTAAATTAAACAGGTTTAGGCCCCGTATTCTTATTGATGTGAGCAAGATCGACATGACTACTACAATTTTGGGATTCAAGATATCGATGCCTATTATGCTTGCCCCAACAGCCATGCAGAAAATGGCTCATCCTGAAGGCGAGTATGCAACAGCAAGAGCTGCATCTGCAGCTGGAACCATCATGGTTTGTATTTCTAAATCGACCTGTTGTATAATTTGACTAGACCTAAATTGACACGTGTATAATATTAGTAGACCCAAATTGACCCTTGTATAGTTTTAGTAAACCCAAATTGACCCATAAACCATTATTTTTACCCAAATTAACCCATTTTGCAAAAAAGGGTCATAATTTCCACCATTAGCCTGAATTGACCCATAAACACAAATTTCTTTTACCCAAAGCAACCCATTTCGCAAAAAAATGGGTCATAATTTCCACCAGTAGACCCAAATTGACCCATAAACACATTTTTTACCCAAATCAACCCATTTGCAAAAAAAGGTCATAATTCCACCACCCCTGCCATCCGTTGCCACTTGTCTCCACGAAAGCAAGTATATTGGGTGAACTCAGTATGATACTTTTTATAAAACGGTCCGTTCAAGGTGAATCATTTTGGTCAGAACCATTTTTGACCCGAACCAAACTGATACTTTTCTAAAATGACCCGTTTTGACCAGAATCTGTCTCGACCCGTTACCCAGTCCAGCCTGGCTGTTTTGCCAGGCTTCAGATCGAATTTATGATGGGGGCGGTTTGTTTTTTAATTTACTTTTTTTATTGTAGACATTGTCTTCATGGGCAACATCTAGTGTTGAGGAAGTTGCTTCAACGGGACCCGGAATCCGTTTCTTCCAGCTTTATGTAAGCAACCATTTCACTTTCTTGATCACAACTTACAATTAGTATGCTAAGATATAATCATAGACACTATTATAAATTACAATTCTGCGCCTGATATTAGGTGTACAAGGATAGGAATGTTGTTGCTCAGCTCGTAAGGAGAGCTGAAAGAGCCGGTTTCAAGGCCATTGCCCTTACAGTT
This sequence comes from Scalesia atractyloides, assembly GCA_947069175.1. Lineage (NCBI taxonomy): Eukaryota > Viridiplantae > Streptophyta > Magnoliopsida > Asterales > Asteraceae > Scalesia > Scalesia atractyloides. The sequence continues at coordinate 76,409,828 of CAMTDV010000030.1, read as the reverse complement.
GACACACCAAGGCTTGGACGTAGAGAAGCCGACATCAAAAACCGATTTACGTTGCCGCCATTCTTGACACTGAAGAACTTCGAGGGCTTGGACCTCGGGAAAATGGATGAAGTGAGTCGAAACTCGAAACACAAGTATATTATCTGATAACGGTTAATCTAATCGTAATGTGGGCAATGCAGGCTAATGACTCTGGCTTAGCTTCTTACGTTGCTGGTCAAATTGACCGCACCTTGAGCTGGAAGGACGTGAAGTGGCTCCAGACCATCACCACCATGCCCATCCTGGTTAAGGGGGTGATCACTGCTGAAGACAGTAAGAACTACAAACACACTTGTAATTTTATCTCCGGTTTGTTCGTGTTGTTCAATTCTAACATGCTATTTTATTAACCGTGCAGCAAGGTTAGCGATCCAAGCTGGTGCAGCGGGCATCATTGTATCGAACCATGGAGCTCGCCAGCTCGACTATGTACCCGCTACCATTATGGCTTTGGAAGAGGTCGTGAAAGCGGCCTTGGGCCGCGTCCCCGTGTTCTTGGACGGTGGGGTCCGCCGTGGGACGGATGTGTTTAAGGCACTGGCTCTTGGAGCTTCAGGCATATTTGTAAGTAAAAGTGCATTGTGTTTTTTTTTATGTTTTTACTAAAAATAAACTAGTGGGTTACCACCTGCGCTTTGTGGTGAGCTCGAAACGTAGATAAAAATAAGCAAATTGGGATGGAACATTATAGGTGACGGTAAAAAACCCACATCGCAACAGTATATTTGAAAGTCATGAAAAAGTTATCGGTTCAGATCCTTAAGGTATCATCACTCGTTATAACTACAAACACAAATATCCGCAGCAGGTTCGAAAAGTAATAAAATGACCACATACGATGGCACATACACAATTTATAAAAATATTACGTTGAGAAAAAAAAAACAAAAAAGATAAGTAAAAGGAAAAAAAACTAAAAGTTCAGGGTCTAAATAGTAAGTATAATAAGGTGTAAAGGGAGAAAACTAAAAGTTGAGGGTCCAAATAGTAATTATAATAAAGTGGAAGGGTAAATAATGAAACTTAAAAAAAAAAGAAACCCAACTAAAGTTGAGAGACTAAGTATGTTTTTTACAAAAGTTAAGGGACAAAAATGATGGTTGATGTTGAGATATATGATAATTTTATTACTGAATTGCACAGATTGGGCGACCGGTGGTGTTTTCTTTAGCTGCTGAAGGAGAAGCGGGAGTGAGGAAGGTACTTCAAATGTTACGAGATGAGTTCGAGCTAACAATGGCGTTAAGTGGTTGCACGTCGCTCAAAGAGATCACCCGCAACCATATTGTGACCGAGTGGGATGCACCTCGATCCCGCCCGGCACCAAGGTTATAGATGAACCAGAAACAGTTATGTCTAGTGGCAAAGTCCACATGTTATAGTTGTAACTGGTGCTATTTCGAATTTATTTGTTGCCTGTATTTTGAACTTCTTGTTTTGAAATAAATAAGTTGCCTGTTATTGTAGCTGTAACGAAAGTAAGATACTATTATTATCATATGTATAGAAAACAGTATAAAAGATCCAATAATTATAGAAAACAGGATAAAAAATCAATTTTTAAAGAAATTAGGATAGAAGAAAGAACCAATAGTTAATGAAAACAGGAATAATGGTAGGTCTTTTTTGTAAACAGGAATAATGGTAGGTCTTTTTTGTAATTAATTGGTTAATAATAAGAGGGCATTTTTCTTTTGAAGTATATAATTAGTTCATAACTGAAAGTATTTGTCTATTAACTAAAAGGAAAATTTTTGTTAAGGTAACATACATGTTTCAATTATCAAATAATGTTTCAATTATCAAATAATGTTTCAATTATCAAATAACTGAAAAAGTATTTGTCTATTAACTAACTTGTTTAAGTACCTATGTATTATACGGGTACTCAAAGTAAATTACAATAACCTAAAAGTGTTGAAATAAACTTTGAATTAAAAGAAACGTTCTATTTATGTAAATTTTAAATTACATTGAACTTAAAATAATGAATACGATAAGATCACAGCTTGTTAAAGATTTGTTTATACATCATATTTGTTATTTTATCTGTAGGTTTGTTGTTGTCTAATACTAGTAATTTGACCCCATCTTTGGTTTTTATCCTTGATAAAGTGACATACAAGTGCCCATAGATCCATGGGTGACTTTGTTTGACTTCTTCAACACGGGTTTAATAACCAAAACAATATAATGTAAACATTTCTTGTGATTTAAATTATATATAACATACCAAATAAGTATCAACATGTATAAGTCTATAAATAATTTATTGACATGAAAGAAATGTTGCATTAAATCTATTAAATTTTGAATTAGATTTAAATCACAAACCCAATGCGTTTCCCATTTTTATATAAAAGTAGTTATCTCTTACCTAAAAAATGTTTATATTACATATGTATGTTAAGGTTTGAGGCAATATTTACCAATTAAAGAATTTATGTTTTCTGAAAAATGCATTGCAAGTGCTCAAGGTAAACAACACAAAAAGCCGCACAACTCCAAAGTAGTGAACACAATTTGTTCTACACTACAACTATTGCATATGGATCTTTTTGGTCTTATAAGTGTTAAAAGTTTAGCTAAGAGTTGTTATTGTTTAGTGATCACAGATGACTACTCTTGATTTTCATGGGTTTATTTTCTCGAAGCAAAAAGTGAAACCGCTGTGATTCTGAAGATTTCATCCCAATAATCAAGAACGTCATTAAGCAGAAAGTTAAATCCAGCAGAAGTGATCACGGCTAAGAATGCAAGAATCAGACATTTATCTCTTTCTGTGAAGAAAAGGGAATTCATCTTCGATACAGCGCTGCAAGAACTCATCAGCAAAATGGTATTGTAGAAAGGAAGAACATAACTCTCATCGAAGCCACCCGAACAATGTTGGTGGACTCTAAGCCACCAATTATCTTTTGGGCAGAGGCGGTCGATACTGCATGCTACGTTCGGAATAGAATTATAATCGTCAAACCTCACGGCAAAACTACTTATGAACTTCTTTTCAAACGAAAGCGATTGATAGACTTCTTCAGACTATTTGGCTGCTCATGCACTCTCCTCAACACTCAAGATTATCTGATCAAGTTTGATGTCGTTTGGAGATGTGTGTTACTTCATGGGTTATCCATCAACTCAAAACGCGTACAAAGTTTACAAAAAAATAACCAAGATGGTGATAAGTCATACTACGTTGATTTTCAAGAAGGGAACTACACCAACAGCGAAGACACTCCTGATTGGTTTTATGATGTAGATGTCGTTTTCAACACTTTTGATATCCCTGAACCCGTTTCTAAACCCGCACCTCTAGAAGCCACTCATACTGAACAACTATTTGACACATCAGACATTGGTTTCCTCTATTCACCACTCGTTTAACCCTTTTTACCACAGATTCAATTGTTCCTCTAGGCTCCAACGGACATCAATGGTGACACTTCGGCTGAGAATGCATCCTCAAACAATGCTTCTTCCTCACAGAAGAATGTGAATAATCCACCACAAGAGCAAGACTCCTCAGACATAATTCCAAACGAACATCTTACCAACATGCCACAACAAGTTGAGACCTAACCAAACGCAGGCTACAAAACAAACTGAAATCATCATCTAGAAAACATTGTTGGCTTAGTTGATCGAAGGAGTAGGCACTCGTAATCAAATAGATATCATTAATCAAGGGTTGTATGATGCGATTTTCTCTCAATTAGTGCCAAGTGACATCCAAGAATCTATTAGCATACAATATTTATAAGAAGCAAAATATAAAGTAACCAACCATAATGGTAGGTTTTTTTGTAATTAATTGGTTAATAATAAGAGGGCATTTTTTTTGAAGTATAATCACTTAATAACTGAAAAAGTATTTGTCCATTAACTTAAAAGAAATTTTTGTTAAGGTAACATACCATGTTTCAATTATCAAAATAAATGAAAAGGTATTTGTCTATTAACTAAAAAGAAAATTATTGTTAAGGTAACATACCATGTGTTAATTATCAAATTTGATAACATTTTATTTTTAACTAGGTTAATGCCCATGTATATACGCGGTTTAACAAATGATAATACTCTGAAGATCTTGAAATTTAGAATACCTAAAAAACAAATACATCGGAAGAAAAAAAACAAATAAACCAAAATTTTACTAAAAAATTCCTTGTAAACCACATTAGTTGTCTTATTTATAACATTTTCCATCTTCATGAATCTGTTCCAAACGTAGCCTACATCGTCGTGTCCTAATAATCACATGAAAGTTAAAATGCAAAAATAATTAGGGTGAATTACATTTTTCGTCCTTTATGTTTGTATCGAATTGCAATGGTAACCTTTAACTTCAATAATTACAGTCGCAATCCTTTATTTGGACAACTCATTACACACTGGGTCCTTTTAAACGAACCCAGTTAAAAATTTCAGTTAACTCCAGTCATATGCATTGCACATGAGGGCAATTTGGTCATTTGAAGCATTAATAATATATATTATAAGAAATTAAATAAAAAACTTCAAAACAATTAATTATTTACTTAATATGTTTTTTTATAATTTATAATATGTATATCAGGATATGTATGTATTATCTATACAAACCATCATGTGTTGCATACCTAAAACCATGACCATCTCCATCACCTACACCACCACCGTCCCACCACAACTACCACCTAACCCGTCTGTACCACGATCAACACCACCAACTTCTCACACAACCACCACCATTTTTGCAACCAACACCGTCCAAACTACTTGAGAAGTAGGGTGCAACAAATGAAACCATTGATCGCCGTCGCTGATCTGTGCACCTCCGACCAAAATGGTGACGATGTCGTCTCTTCGCTAGGCTAAACTGTATGATTCAGCTCACTCGAATCGACCCTATGTGACGAATTCCGCCGCCGTCGCAGTCAACTCCGGCCAGGTTACCATCGTTGAATCACGCAGGCAACCACTTGAGGTAACTTTGATACCAATCAACTCGTATATAACTACTGAATGAAAGCCCTATGCTTTTGTTCTTAATTTGTAATCACAAAACTCCAATTTTTGAATTTAACAATAGAAGAAGTGGGGATGTTAAATGACCGGATGATGGTGAATTCGGTTCATAAGTTTCCGGTACCAGTAATCCCAGCTCCAATTTTTGATGGATTTCATGGAAGATGACAGTATAGTTCTTCTGATGATGAAAGCTTTTCGTCTTTGTAGGTATGTATTAATATTAATGTAAACGTTAAGATGATTTTGCGTAGATTCTGAATGTGAAAAGAACAAGATGAAATCCTTGTAAAAAAAGTTTGGATCCGAATTAAGTTGGTTGGTTATGAAGAACTCATTGTAATATTTTGTTCCTAATATTGTTTGTTTGAAGAAGACGACTTGGTCAAACATAATTTGTAATCACAAAACTCCATTTTTTTACAAACCTATTTATATTGAAACCTAAAAGTTTTTGTGGTGTTTGGAAACAGATTTCTTGCGTTTTAGGGGTTGTAAGTCAACTCTGTCTCAATGGGTCAAACTGTTGAAGGGTTTACAAGGGGAAGAAGACAAGGTAAAATGACTTTATTGCCCTCCTATGAGGTGCACGTCACCAAACTTAACCATTAAAATAAATCAAGTTAGGGTTAAAGAACGAAAGGTGTGACTAGTTTTTCAAATAAATGATTGTGACTGTAATTATTGAAGTTAAAGGCTATCATTGCAATCTGATACAATCATAAAGGACAAAAAGTGTAATTTACCCAAATAAATAAATAAACAAATAAACAAATCTAATAGCCATTTTAATAGGCATAGTTTCACCTTCTTTCTTTGGATTTATACGCCTTCTAAGTTTAAGTACATTAACCTTGATGGTAAACAATTTTGATGTGTGTAATGTTATTCAAGAAAGTAACATTGTTTGGATCCATTATATTACATGAGAGACAAATATAAACAAACTGGTCAAATATATATGAATGTATACAAAACGAATAAATTAATAGCATGTATTATATATTTTAGTGTTAGTGGTGTATTATATATATATATATACTAGTGCTAATACCCGTGAATTTCGCGGTTTTGAGAAAATGATATGTTTTTGAGGTTTTGACAAAAAAAATTATACGTTTAATATTAAAAGTTTGAATCAGTTCCTTAATATCAGTACATTTGAATAAGGGAATGATTTAACTCATACAAAAGATTTTTGAAAAAATTAACATGAAAGAATAAAGAAATGATAAGACTTCACTATACACCTTTGCTCACAAGAGCAAACCACTCCAGCATACACCATTAGAAAGAAAAAAACACACAGCTAACTGGAAATCAATACTTGTAAACCCGTTCCAGTTTGTGAGATTAATACACGTAACCTTCGATCTTTCAACGTCCACCAAATGAAGTTCTTTTATGTCATTTTTATTCTGAACTGTGAGGATTCTTGTCGTTTCAAGCAACTTAAAGCCTCCATGCAATTAACAAAAATATAGCATAAATGCCTTCCTTTTTAATATTCAAAAGCCCCAAACCGGGAGGATATTCTAGGAACTGTTGAAGGGAATCAAAATGAGTTAGAACCGAAACGCCAAGGCACACACATATTTGCCACCAAACGTATTTTGCCATGACACATAAAGAAAAGAACGGGATAAAATAAATAACACACCTTGATGATGTCTATTGCGCTAGAAATTTCACATGAACTTTTACGCTAAGAATTCCCGCATGATCTTTATCTAAGAACAAATTTTGTATGAGACTTTTAAGCGAGCATCCCAATGAAGCCCTCCATCGTTTGGAAGCTGAAACTAGGTACGGAATAAGAGATTGCAATTATATGTTATATGTTAGAAGTAGAGGTGTCAAAATGGGCAATGCAAGCGGGTTGTGGAACGGGTCGTGTCAAAATGTATGATTTCATAGCGGCTAAAACGGGTTGGGTTGGGTTGGATTGGGTTGAACTTTTCCATTAAAAATAACACTTCTATGAATAAATGGCCTGTCAAATATGATACACAAAAATTATATTACTTGTTTGACCCATTACAAACCAAATCAACCTATTCATAAGGAAATGAGGCGGAATTGTCACATCTACATAAATGTTGAACCAAAGATAAGAAGAGACTTACTGCAACTTCATGATAGGTAATTCCAAAATCTTTTAAGGAACCTAATCCATTGTTGTATCTGACGCAAACCCGAATACAATTAAACAACCTGCATCTTAAACAAAAAAAAATGAACTAAATATTGAGTACAAAACACATGACCATATGAGGATTATACCTTGTATGCATCCATGGGTATCTGAGAAACTTGATCAAAACATATTTTTCCTTTTCTAGTCTTCCCTTGTTCAATATCTTGCAAATGAATAGCAAACAAAAATGGCTACTTTAGAGTAGAAAACATTTAAGAAAGCGTACCAATACAATAGAAGTTATTCTAACCCACCATGTTTTTACTCATAGCTGACAAAATGATGATCCCACCCAACCTAACTCGTGCTATGTCATGCTTGACCCACCTTACCAGAAAATGACATGCTTGACCCACTGTACCAAAAAATGATTGATCACCCACCTAGGGTTTCATTTTTTTTAAAACACATTAATTTTTGATGAAATTTGTATCTCCACAAAAGTGAAGATTACCAAAAATCCATATCATATACTCGCTCTCTAATTCCATGAAAATTCATTAGATCAATTTGTTTATTACTAAGCATAAAAGTTTGCTACTTTGACGAATCAAGAAGAAAAGATCCTTACAGCTTCATAACATCCATTTCCATCCCTTTGCTTGGAAATGACATATTCTGAACTATCTAACCCGCTTTATAAAACAAAAGAACATAGCTCAAAATGTGTCATTTAGCAAGTTTGAGAGAGGCTGTAACAATATCAGATTCAAGTTTCTTGGTAGAAATCCACAAAAATGCGTAGAAGCTAGTGACGGTTGGATGAATGACGGCGAGCTATATCAAACAAACGATTACCGATAAAACTTAACAAAATAAAGAAAAACATTGGAGTAATAGACAAATTCATACCTTGGAGACAAAGATGATAATCTGATTCGAAGAAGATGGCCATTGATTATTATTAGTTTTGGGCCGGCAAAAATAAGAAAGCTATTATGAATAGTGGTATTAGTAAGCTGAATTGCAATGTTAGTTATACAACTCTTGCCATCCCAGTTCATGGTCAGAAATTCCTATAAAATAACATTTTCATGAGTTAGGCATCAGAGAGCAAAGAAACATAGCCCAGTTTTTAACTTAATTTTTATGAGATTACCCGTTCAACCCATTGGTGAGAAATAGAAAACCCAAATTAACCACTTGGGTCAAGACTTCCACCTCTATGCATTTATAGTGGGCTAATAATATTCGACTTGAAGACTTGAAAATAAAGTGGTTCTACTTATCAAATGAAAAAAAAGAGGTTATCTTCAATTCAACTTTAAACAAAGACCCATCAATTTAACCACTTGGGTCAAGACTTCCACCTCTATGCATTTATAGTGAGCTAATGATATTCGACTTCAAGACTTGAAAATAAAGTGGTTCTACTTATCAAATGAAAAAAAGAGGTTATCTTCAATTCAACTTTAAACAAAGACCCATCAATTTAGGTTGGAACAATGATGTAAAAACATTAAAATAATATATATCAACTTGAGCAATGCATAAGCAATTATACTTGCCACAACTCCAATGACAACCTACAATACAAAGTAACAACTTTACGTCAATGCTAATGCTTTCAAATAAAAATAATTGTTATGAGAGCAATAAAAAGTTACGAATTTTGGTTTAAGTTAATGCTTTCAAATTAAAAATTCATATGATAGCAGAGCATCCATATCTTCTAAAATTGATTTTATCCATTCAACTTCAAAAGTAAAATATATCTTCAGTTAGTTCTTTTTTTCACTTTCTTTATGGAGATGGGAGGTTGACTTAGTTCACATTAATTAGAGGTAATTTGACAAACAACAAACATGATATATTTTTCATTAAATAATAACAGATTAAGTGAAACCAATATTTTAAAAACCGGCTCAAACCGGCTGGTTGTACCGGTTAAACCGTTTGGTAGAACCGGTTAAACCACCTGGTTGAACCGTTCGATACATCCGGTTAAACCGTCTCTAAGCCAATTCCGATACGGTATAAAACCGGATTTTAAAACATTGAGCGAAACTAATAGAGGATTAGAAGTCTACTAACAAACCAAGAAGTACCTAGCCAACAACGACATCTGCACAATCAATTTTAAATTCTCTCTCTGTTTCCCTCATACAACAAATCTTCTAAACCTTCTACCCACACACATCAAATTCTTTCATACTTCCCAAAAGATGCTCTTTTTAAACCTTCCCAATGTTGATTACATGACTATCAACTAACATCGTCGGAGTACAGCCTTTTTGGCATAACGTACAACTTATAGGTTTTATATTTCTTATGCATTTATGGTAAATTTTAAGGAAAGCCCATCTGAGACCAAAAGAAAAAAAAACCCAAAATTGAGCAATAAATAAAGAAAAGGCTTTAAATTGACACATCCAAACCACAGAGCATCAAGAACTATTTATAAAAAAGTGTGGTCAAAACAACTGTATTTAAATAATTAGTTCATTCCAACAAGCTCAACATATATTTTTATTGAGCCAATATCGAGCTGTCAATGTTTATTCCAACCCTTTTAAGTCATCTCCAACAAAAATAATTAGTTTCAACTCCCGAACTATCAATGTTTATTCCAACCCTCTTACGTCACAAAACTGTATTTGAAAAAAAAAATAAAATTACCAAATGAAGAGTAATTGTATTCAATAGAAACCCTACATTCCCAAATCACCTAATAACTAACCAAATCATAATAAAACTTGCAAATTAAACAAACAGAAACCCCACATTTCCAAATCACCTAAAACCAACCGACAAACAAAAATAACAATTCTAACACACATATTCAATTCACGATCAAACAAAAAAGATGAACATAGGAATTATCGAATTATAAATCAAGATTGAACGGACATTAAACACGGATCATCAAAGAAAGATACGTTTAAAACATTACAGATCGAGGAAAAAAGTTACCTTTTTTGATTCAATGGCGATAGATAAAATGAAGGGTTCCTTGAAACTGAAAATGTAAATCGTTGAAGGAGAAAGATAAACCACGAATCATGAAACAAAGTTAGAACATTATGGATCGAGAAAAACTAACCTAGTTGCTTGGCTGCTTCCAATTGCTTCCGAAGAGATTTAGGATCGATTACGAAGTGGGAGAGAGGGAATTCGGGAAACCTTAGAATTTGAGAAGGAAACTAATTATTGTTTGGGTGAAGAAGACGATTAGAAGCGTGGCGGAGAAGACGATTGAGATTGAGATTGAGATTGGAAGCGTGCGAGGAAGCTCAAACCCAGTGTGAGATGAGAAGTGAAGTTTTTTCTAGTTCCATGTGGGTTATAACAATATATTTGACCCATATTACATAACGGGTCCTCCTAACCCGAACACCAAAGGGAATTAATTGTGTTTTTGACGGGGAAAAACTAAAATGGAGGCCCTAAATAAAGGACATGTGTCCACTAAGTATGAACTTTATTAGATGTATAGATTTGTGAACAAATCTAAGGATTTAATTTACATCTTAAACTATAAATCAATACTCTAAATTATGTGTAATTTTTTAATGTTACACTTAAAATCTATCTATATAATTGGGAAGATTGTTTGATAAATGTTAATTCAAAAAATTGTTTAATCTAATTTATAATTAAATTTGTATTTTTGGGAAAATTATTAGACATCTTACAACTATCTTGAAAAAATGATTTATATTTATTTACGTATAATAATAATAATAATAATAAATAATAATAATAAAAATAAAATAATAATAATTAGACTAAAATAATATTTATTTATCTTACATTTATAAAATTTAAAATATAAGATAAGAGATATAAATACGTATTTTTATAATTGAAAAGCAATTGATAAAAGATGACTTTTAATTTTTGAAAAAATGAAGTTACCTTTAATAATCCATTTAACATACATATTAACGACCACCACAAGTTAACTTTAATAATTCATTTAAAATGCATATTAAAAACTTATTAATAATTTGACTTGATTAATATAATTGACTTTTAAAAATTTTGGAATGTTAAAACAGATCTATTGATTTGTTTTAAATATAGAAGTTATCATAATAATTGAAAACTTAAAATCATTTGACTTTTTAAATATATAAAAAAGTTTTTAATTATGCCAAACAAAAAAGAACCATTATCCAACCAAATTTACTTATCCATAAGACTATTTTCCAACCATTTTTAGTCACTAAATGTTCTTAAACAAAAACCAAAAAACTATCAATTCAAAGCAAAATTGGTTTAAAATCACTATTAATATGAAAAAAGTTGTCCAAAGATCATAACTAATTAATTTAACCATCATTCAAGCATTCAAGTAAACAACAACATACCTTTAACTTTAAAGAAGTCCAACTCAAATACTTCATCAGCAACCATCATCTTATGATGAACGAAGAAACGATTCACATGCTACAATTCAAATATTGAAATTGTTAGGTAATAAACAGAATCACAACATAATATACATAAACACTACAAAAAGACGTAGATAAATAATAGACATTATACATAATATAATAAATATAAAATAGATGAAAGAATACATACCATATAAAATAGATCAAACAAATATAGTAATCTACATACCAATATTGTCTATTGTAAAATTGAATTTTAAACATCCTTAAAATAGGATAATCAAACATACTTTAAAAAATCAATACCAAGCGAAACAAAGAAATAAATGATTTATTTAAAAAACAACTTTATAAGGAAACAACAATACTGCATTGATTTTTACATCAAAATATTCAATAAATATCACTTTCATCTTTTATGTGAATAAGTGCTTCAACTTTGAATGATAAAAAACTAATAATTACAATTCACTAAAACATATGTAACGGTTTTTTTACAAATCACCAAAAAAACTAATATGAAAAGGTTTTAATAATTTTAAGTTGAATTTAAAAAAAATTGTTAAGAGACTTAAATGTTATCGATTGAAGTACTTACAAATTTAAGTGTTAGTTTAAATTAGTTACAGAATTAATTAATGCTAAATTAACAAACTTAATTGTTACCATAAATTAAAAAAAGAATTTTAATATATTGCAAAAATACTTAGGGCTTGTTTGGCTAAGCTTATTGAACTCAAAAAAGACTTTTTATAAAAAGGACTTATTGACTTATGACTTTTTAAAAATAAGTTGGCAAGTTTTTTGAATTTAAAATAATATTATAATTTGAGAGAGAAAAAAAAATGTTTGGATTAGCTTATGAGGTAGGAAAAACCAATAAGTTAATAAATTGTTTTTAAAACGTGTTTGGCTTAGCTTTTCTATGTAAAATTACTAAAAAGCTCCAAAAAGCCATAAAATTCTAGCTTTTCAAAACTAATTTTTTCCTCCTATTGAAAAGTTGTTTTGAAAAGTCCTTTTCAATTACCCAAACAATATTTTGACTTATTTACTTTTTGTAAAAGCTAATAAGTCAATAAGTTGGTTCAAAAAACTTAGCCAAACACGCCCTTAATGTTAAATTAGAAAATAAGATTACATGTTATCAATTTCAATCTCTATATATTTAATAGTTAGCTAAAATTGTAAAAAAACGTTTGTATTAATTTCAAAAGCATTTATTATAATACAACTTTAAAAATAAAATAGATAACTCTTCAAAGCTAAAACTTTTTTGAACATTTAAAAAGTTTCAGTTTAAGATAATTATTGATATTAATAACAATAAACATTTAAAAAGTTTCAGTTTCACATAATTATTAATAACAATAAAACGAATTTGTTAACATCCGGTTTGAAATCGAAATTAAATAAAGAAGTGCTAAAGAATATATTAATGAAATGATAAAAAATACCTTTGATTTCTTCGATATTGGGTATTGTTCTACAAAATCGACATTTGCATAACGACAAAAAAAAACGACACCAAAACGCAAAAACAAAAACCGTTAATCTTAGAAAACAAAATAAAATAATTTATATAAAATAATGGTTGTATATACAAATTGCAAGTCTGAACTTTTTCATGCTTCTAAATTGAATCATAAATTTTGGCATTTGCGAAATAAAAGTAATTGTTTTGCCTACAATAACGAAAATCCTCTCTCACTCAAGAACGCCCTAACCCGTTCTATTGTGGATGCTCTACTGTCTTAATGTAGATGCTCTAGATGGTGGCTCTAAATTTTTGGGCCTTTAACACTCCAAATAGACCTGCTGAAGAAGTTAAGCTAATTCTTTATTGCCACTCACAGCTAGAACTCTAATCCTTTTAAAAAAGTTGGTTTCTCAATGGCCTAAATGAAGGTTTTTGTTAAGCAATAGTAAATAATGGAAAACATATAAAGTGTACCTAGTAAGCTAGCAATAGCAACAACGATAGATGTAGTCGACATGATTGTCAGCTTGATTTGTTTCCTGTTTAGAGTGTATATTAGTAATGGTGATTTAGGAGTTCTTGAAGTGATGAACTCGTAATTATTAGGAGAGAGAGGAGGACAAATTCTTCTGATGTTATGTTATGAGCCTAACCTTTAACTCTCTCTAAGGTTCCCGTTTAGGGTGTATATTAGTCATGGTTGTAAAACAGGTCTCCAAGGCCGATTACTCTTGAGTAGTCGTTACAAGGTAGGTTGCCGATGCGACTTTCTTCAACTCCGCCTAATTACTCGAAATCGATGAAACGCGGTCAACCTAGGCCAGAATCGGATCTAGTAGGTCAACTCGAGTCGAGTTTGACTTAAAAAAATAAAACATATTATCTATGTCTATCATATTAAAGAATGAATATCATTTTCATGTATTTTGTTATAAATATTAGTAAATTTGTGTTATTTGACATATATTTAATTTCCAAAAACTAGTTTCTTTATAATTTAACATGTCCGAGTACTCCCCGAGTACTCTCCGCCTAGGCCGAGTACTCTCAACTCCCTGGTCGACCGACTAAGGAGCGCCTAACGACTTTTTGCAACCATGATATTAGTGATAATGATTTAGGAGTTCTTAAAGTGATGAACTCGTGATTATTGGGACAGTGAGGAGGATGAATTTTTATGATGTTACGAGTCTAACCTTTAACTTCCGCTAATTATCTCCTAACATATACCTAAGGGGAAACCTTTATTAGTTATTAAGAGCAATTGGTCCATCAATAATTACCAACCAATATAATAGTAAGTTATACTTATATTATTTTGATCTAATATAATGTAAATGATTATAATGGCCACATGATTAAATACATATTATGTATTTAATCTAACATTCTCACACTTAGCCGAGTTCTCATTTATCGTGAACATTAGATAAGCCTGATCAGGAGTTAATACTAATCTTAGCTTTAAACCAAAAACCATAGCAGAGAAATAAGTCGTCGAGTCATCATTCAACTTAGGATCCCCATTAGTCATACTACAACCTCAACTTAAAACCTAATAGTTATGATCAAAATTTATAAGTAAGCCTTTTAACTGTTTGATTTGTATAATGAATTGTCTATATATCATTCATTATGCATGCAAAACATATTTAGAGACATTCAAAATCAAAATTGATGAGGAAAATTAATAGTTAATCATTCATAGTACGATATACAGTTGCGTATAGTCATCAATAAACCCGTATCTATTATAAGTGCTTTTAGTAAGACTGATGGGTAATAGACATTCAGTTATAGGATCCATAAGCATATCATGAACGTATCGATACAAAGATTTAGTTTCCTTAATTCATTCATAAACGAATAATTAATTTCGTATCGAAATTTAATGCATCATCTCTCGAACGGCTACTGTTCGAGAAAACATGGTAGCTGACTTGATCACAATAAGTCTTCAATATATAATTCATATGGAGTTGATAACTTATGAGTCCACTGATAAATTTCAACAACATTTCTTGACAATTTCTTTGTAATTAGCAACATATTATGTCATTATAACTTAGCTTGTTGTTATGAGTCTCTTATGACTCCTCCATGAAATAGGTTTTGCCTGTTGACAGAAGGATATACCCGAAATTACACTTTGTCATCTTTGAATATTACAAAGTTAGAGTAATCAACTGGTTTGAGTTCTCCCTTCTTCTTTAAATTATAGTCTCTCGTTTCCTTTAAAGATATTTTAATACTCTGTGAGATGCTTCACATTAATTTAGGCATATCTAGTGTGTTGCAATGTGAGTAATATCTAAACGAGTATAGGCTTGAACCTACATAAGGCTTCTAATTAATGAAGCACAAGGGCAATCTCATTGATCCTATTATCCTCTTAAGGATAGCAATATTGTTTGTTACATGTGTAAGGACCCATTTAAGGTAAAACTTATGGAACGAAACTAATGTCTCATTGGGTCTATCCCGGTATGTTATGATATCTTCTATCATATAAGAGATATCTCTGAGATCTATCATATCAAAGTATGTGTTAACAATACTTTGACTTATGTAACATGTACTTGTCAAAAGAATGTCATGTATATAAGGATTAGTTTGTCTTAGTTGATCTCACTCATCTTGAGGTAGGTACATTAATCCACTTGATTCTTGATGAAAATAATTGCATTAAGATTTCATCACATATTGATAGTTGCATTAACCCATACATTGATTTTATTGGCTTACAAACAAAGTGTTCTTTGACCTTTAGTTTAGGAGTTTCAGGTTGTTTTATGAATATGTAAATATGAAGGTCAGCTATTAGGGAAAGTTGTTTCATTGTTCATCTAATGTAGGTCTGAATTTTATAAGCTATTAGAACTGAGGATCCTCAAAGAAACTTTTATAAGACATGTAAGAAGATTATTTGATAATCATCCCCTCTTGAGTATAACCTTGACAATCAATCATGCTTCTTAGTGTCTTAACATTTGTATTAGGATTTAGTTTAGTTACAAACAATTTTAGGTGATTCAGTCAAATCCCAAATGTTATTCTAACACATAGAATCAGTTTTGCTAATACTAGCTTTATTTCATTTAGAATATTGATTGTAACTAGTGGTTTAATAAAAGAAGGTAGGATCAGTAAACTTTCTAACATCCATTTCAACTTTAATTAAAAAGGTTACATAATCATCAGAGTTAGTAGGTTTGTAAACTTAAATGACCTCCTGAGTTGATTATTGGGTTTACTAGGTCATTCAGTTTTATAGATTAGCTCTTTAGTTAGGCTCCTATCACTTTCAAATAGGTTAGATTCTTAGTATGTAAGCGTCGGTGAAGTATGGTGTACAATAGGTATAATCGGAGTAAAATTTAATAACTCTCCCCCGGCTCTTGTATTCCTTGCAAGTCATGCTAAAAACTTTTACTACTCCCACTTACCTTTGAAGTCTTTAGGAACGCAACATGCTTAGGGTTAACATTTAAAGACCAATAGATTCTAATAGAGAAACAAGCTAATGACGTTAGTCGTTGTAGTTTCCATTTGTTTGAGGATTACTTTAGTTTTGGTAAGAAATCAGAGTGTGCGCATTTAAGATACAACACAAATTTTATGAGAGTAGTATTAGACTTTCATGTGATAAGTGTTGAAGGGGCAGTGTCTTGTACAAGAGGTACAAATTGAGGTAATATTTATTTTCACTTCCCCACCTCTGCAACTCTTGCAAGTTATGACAAAAACACTTAATGCTCCCACTATTCTTTAATATCTCTAAGAATGGTATGTGACGTGGGAACCTGTCATACATATGTTAGACTTGATTTTATTTCCCTAATGTCTAGATATCATAAGAAAACTTAGGGAAATATTTAGAAGGAATCATATTAAGTGTATATATGAAAAATCTCTTTAAGACCTTGAACTATAGGGGGTAAAATTAGATACAAGTAGATAATCTATAAATGATAAATGAATTATGTCTGAATATTCCGTTTGGATTAAGTTCCATGTATGTCAATGAAATATAACTTCTGGTTGACCTATACTTATTCCTTAAGCCAAGTAATGTTTAGGCAAACTAACATATGACTTAAAATCAATGAGAATGAGATTAGATGAAAAAATCATCCTCATCAAACTTGTCATGATTTTTCATGAAATTTGGTTTCAATAGATGAATTTTATAGGTCTCATTTGTCTTTATGTTAAATTCTCATTTGCTTGATAACAAAATTTATGAATTTGTATAGTGTAATATAGTTCTATCTTATAAAGGTTTCTATCCACATATTGATAACAAATAATATGAGAGTTTAAGATGATGGAGATTTCATGTTGGCTATGCAAACCTCACAACTGTCATAATATAGCTTAAGTATTGATACTAAATTCTGATTTATTTCTAGAATATGTAAGGTATCATAAAGCCTAATTAATTAGAAGACATTTTATTATGGTTCTTATAGCCTTAACTTTTAAATTTGTTACTTACTCTCATGTTAGTTATTTGTTGATGTCTGGTAAGAAAACTTTTAGAAATAGACTCAACCTATGATGTGTTAATTATAATATTAAGATTAGCATACTAAAAATATCATTAATATGCGACTACCTATTTTAGCCAGTTGTTCTTTTATATTATGGATAATCCTGTTGCTTACGCCTAGTCTAATGGCACAATTGTGTAGTGAGACTTCTCCCTTGAAGAACATAAAAGCTAGAATTAGTATTTGTATTTAGTCTATGGACCTTAGAATTATCCTCTTTTTAGGTTTTAGTGGTAGTCAAGTGAAGAACATCTTATTTTCCAGTTTAGGGGTACTTTTTTCCTACACGTATATTGTTGATCAACACACTCTTTTTCCTTTGGTACTAGTTGAAAAGTTAGTATGTAACGCACCAGGAAAATGTACTTATTTCCATGTGTAAGCCCTTAATTTTATGGGTCATGGTATTGTATATTATGGTGTATTCACATAAGCCATTTAACCTTATAGTTTAGATTTTGAAATGAAGGCATGCATCTTAGAAGTTATTTTGATTATTCCACGGAAAATTATATTAGCCTTAGGAAACATTTAATCTGGAATAAATCTAGTGACAACATTTATTTAAATAAGTTCTTGATAATTATAAGAGACATTATGTTTGACTAATACCATTTATCATGCCCTACTTTTCTTTTGCATTACTTTTATCGGAAAAGAGTAGTAAGATTGTCATATCTTAAGAGATAATCAAGAATCTAATTTAAGAGCAAATCATATAGAAACTCTTTAGTAAAGCAAAACATATTTGGTTTTGAAATTAGAGTGGATAATATAAATGAGATATAAATTTATAGAAGAAAGTTGTAATGAGTATTGTTATGGGGTATTAAAGTAAAACAGACTAAAATATGACCATAACATTAATGAAGGTATTAGAGCCTATTTCCCTGAATTAACTTTACCATTAATTCAGAAGATAAACTAGCTCAAATTGATAAATGATTGAGTGATCCAAGGACATCGAGAAGAGTTAGACCAATCAGATCATTAATTTGTTTCCGGTACCCTGTTTTCTGAGTTGAACTCAATAGAATTCAGAGATATGTCAATCACTCATGATCCTCAATACCGTATCGGCATACAAGCCTTCAATGCTCATTCGTCAATAATTAAAGATATGTCAACAAAGGATGGGTCACCACTTGTCCCAGCAGAACACAGATTGCTGGAGATAAGTGGCATACGACCCTCATGTTCCCTCTGTTCCGAGTACCGAAAGACCAGATGTTAATATTCCTAAGAAACCCGATGATTACTCCGAGCAAGATTTCCAAAAGTTGGAGCTCGATGTTAAGGCATTCGGGATATTGGCCATGGCCTTACCCAACAAAATCTATGCTAGATTGCTCAGTCTGAGAATGCTAAGGAGTTGTGGGATTCTTTGAATGAACAATTTGGTGGTACATATGAGGTTCAAGAGAACAACAGAGAAATATTACATCAGCAATATGAAAAATTCACCCATATTAAGGAACAATCCTTGACTCAACAGT
Organism: Scalesia atractyloides; assembly: GCA_947069175.1. NCBI lineage: Eukaryota > Viridiplantae > Streptophyta > Magnoliopsida > Asterales > Asteraceae > Scalesia > Scalesia atractyloides. The sequence goes on along the minus strand of CAMTDV010000030.1, from coordinate 76,390,713 downwards.
TTGAGCGGTTTAACTACATGATCAGTGAGCTAAGGTTTGCAGATTAAACTTACACAAATTCTGCTTTAAGTCACAAATTTATGAGATCTCTTCATGACAAATGGGACACAACTTTTTATGTGTTGAGAAACTCTATTGGTTTTAAGGAGATGACTCTGACACAACTTCATGGCAAACTCCTCACTTATAAGAGAGAGCTTGACCGAAAACAAAAGTTGATGTCATAAGGAAAAAAACTACCGATGATTACACATATGGTAATGCAACCCTGATGAGTCATCATCATCCAACAGAGTAAATGGATAGAGTTATGATCACCTTGTTGATATAACAGCTGGTTTCAATTCTCAGTATGACACAACACATGTTGGAATCAGAATTATGCTTTGATGTGTATGATCAGAAACCCATGGACTCAACTAATCAAGAAGATTTTTATCTACTAGACCAACTTGCAATTTTCAGTATTAAATCAAACAAGTTTTATAATAAAACTAGTAGGAGATTTCTTGGATTAGAGGGTAGGGGTAAATTTGAGAAAAATAAATCAAGAGTTCAATATTATAAGTGTGGTCATTTTGCTAGGAGTGTAGAAATCTTCCATAAGCCTCTTTACCAAGTGTGACTAACCCTAATCAAATGAATCAATCAACTGCTGGTCAGTATTCAAGCTTTTAAAATGCATATCAATTTTTCCCAAAATACCCTTGGTCCTAACACATAGTCTACATCTCATTTTGTACATGGACCTACTCAAAATTGATATCGCTATGTGAATGGTCTTTCTCAATATCACATGACACAGGTTAATATGTCACAAGCACATGTCCAATCACCTTCACTTGTACAAACTCAATTCCAGGCTCATATACCAATAGTTTCTCAAACTATTGGTTCCCCTGCACCAGAATCTACCCAGTAAAGCTTTTTTCACTCAAAGCTTTGTAGATTGGAGTAGTCTACCTGAAGATTTGAGTGATAGTGATGAACATCTTAACATGATTACACTTGACCAAGGTCACAAGAATCTTGCACTAGTTGCCTTAGAAGCCTTAAGTGATACTTTAGATCAAAGCACTGGTGAAACTACTAGTTTATGCATTATTCCACATGCTGGATCAACAATTACTGAACCCTCTCAGATTATCGATATATCCCCAGAAAATACTATTAGAAGTTTGTTATGAAAAGTGCATTCAAGCATTTGGGGATATGATCAAAGCAGCGAATATTATGCTTTTTGAAAAATCTAAAAAGTTTGAGAAACTTTTGGCACAAACCATTAGATCTCACGAACAAATTTTGAAAGAAAAAGATCAAATCATTTCTGATTTAAAACATGAAGCCTCAAATCACTCTGCACAATTCAAATCACTTCTTTCAAAATATTAAACATGTTAAAATGAACTTGAATCTACCCAAGTGAATTATCAAATATGGGTAGAATCATGCAAAGGATTTGAGATTTTGTTAAATCAATAAACTAAAAGCAATGTGAAATTTGGCTTAGGATACAATTACACACAAGGTCCAAGTGACTACATTCCAAAAACTCAAGTTAGTGAAACTAAGTCACAATCTCTTAATTGGAAAAGAAAGTGTAAACACTGATCATGATTCTTCTCAAAAGCTCTTTGATCAACACAACACCAAATGTCTGATGAAACATGCGTTGATAAGAATTTCAAGCTAATGACCTTCGTAACCTCTAAAGGGATACCAACACCAATTGCTAACCCTCCAGCAATTTCATCCAAAACTGTTGGCCCCATCCAAAACTTCAAAGCCAAATCTAAGTCTGGCTTAAAAAGGGGGAAGAACACAAAAAGAACATTGTTTTGCACAGTGTGGAGAAAACAAACCATAAGACTGACGATTGTTACATGGTCTTAACTTATGAGAAAAGTAAGATACATAATCTGGAATATTTTTATGAAAAGCAAGTATTCTATCCATGTAGTGATTCTAGTTACTGTGAATCCACAGGTTCTTTTGAAGTCTTTAAAACTGTTGAAACTCCTTCACATTGGCCTTGAATCACAAAAAATTAGCAGACCTGTACAAGTGACTGATGCACCCCCTGCAAATATCTGGCCAAAACAAAAGAATTCTCATTATACCCCTAATTAGTACAAGCAAAGGAGGTCTGATCAAAGTGCTGAAATAAAGGCCCTGACAGAGAACTAAAAAGAACTAATTAGGATGGTACAAAAGTTGTCAATGGGAAAAAGTAGTGGTCAAAGTGACCAATCAAGTTGTGATGGAACCAAGCCTACAAGCTATAAGGCATGGGTTCCAAAATCCTACTATTAAAGGGTCTTTTCCAAGAAAAAAAACTACTGCTTTTTCTTCATTATTGTATAGAGTGCACAAAATGATGATTTATTCAAGCAATATTCCAAAATCTAGCAATTCCCAGTGATCGTTATCAAATCCCTAAAAATATGCTTTTAGATCAATCTGGGATTCTTTTAACCATTTCAAAACGATCTTGTGATTAAGTGCACACCCTATCTCAACTTCACTCACTAAACTTCCACTTTTCAACAATATTGATCATGGTAGACCTTGCTTTCTGACCCACTCATAACCTTCTTCCTTATCTAACCAAGGAGAATAATCATCCTCAATTCCACCACATGATCAATCTCATTGAAAAATCTTCATTCCATTATGCACTTACAGCTACCCCCAACCATCTACAAAACCACTTTGAATGATTTCTAGTCCACAGCTAAGTTAACCCACAATGATAAAGGAAAAATGCTCGCTATCAATGAAAAGGTGGAAGGCATTATTATTGCAATCACCAGAATACTTATCAATTCGTCTTTAACTTGGAGATGTACAAGGGGTTGAATTTTTTTCTATATCAGACATGGATTTGGAATTTATAAAATAAGGGTACTATGGGGATACCAAATATGCCACTTAATATTTATTTCATACCCTCATGCAATGCTTCTCAGGTAAATTTGGTTCTTGAAACGAAGTTCCACAGTCAACACAATTCATTACTTACTCAATTTTGACTGAATCAAAATTCAAACAAACAAAAATGAACACAAGTGACCAAACATAAACAAGCATAAAATAGCTTTTTCACATAAATTATTGATTAGTTATGATAAATTCTATTGGAAAGCCCATTTCTATTACTGAAAACCAAATTAGAAATTAGTTAAGTAGTTTGAAAGTCTCTTTTATGTTTATATTTATATAAATATAATTGCATATGTATTTACTAAAACATAAATGAACGGACATAAATGGACGCTTACGAACATAAATGAACGAACAACACTTGTGTTCATGTTCGTTCATTTATTAAATAAACGAACATAAGCGAACTTTACGTTGAACAAATTCACGAACAGTTTATAGACGTTCGTTTCGTTTAGAGACCTAGCTAAGTTTGTAAATAAAAATTAAACTAAAATAGAGGAGGTAAAGTTAAAAAGGTATCCATGCAACTTTCACTAAAAGACAAAAAAAATATAACTAGTGTTCTAATTATTGTTATATTAATAATTACGATACGATACGATATAATATAATATAATATAACATAATAAATTAATCAATTATATAAATTTTACCTTATTCTCTATACTAACATTAAATACGAATATCAAACAAAGCTTTTTTATTTATTTGAATATAGTTTTGCTTCTCTTCTTAAAAGTTTTGTCTCCTCATTTGAACTCTGTCATATATATATATATATATATATATATATATATATATATATAATATATATAGGGGCTGGTTATTGTACAAATGGCTTATCCTACAAAATGTACGCAATAATCTCAGCCGTCTGATCCCATGCGAAATCACTTTATTCCATGCGAATTCATCTCGTCTCAAATGAAATTAGCTGGCACATTCACTCTACTCCATGCGAAATCACCACTTAAGGGTGCGAAATCACATGTCGTACGTAATGTACGTTAAGCCATTTTGTACAATATACTTTCTCTCTCTCTCTCTCTCTCTCTATATATATATATATATATATATTCAATTATAAACCCATACTTGAGAGAACTCGAAAACTCCTCATTATATATGTGTATGTATATATAATATTTAGTGAAGGGAAGAGGACTTTTAATGAAGGAGGTGCAAAATTGGAAAAAAAGAATTTTCAAACATTTCTATATTCTTCATATGTTATTATTTTTTTGTAGTAAAATTGTACCATAAGATCAGAAATTTTCTTATCTTTCATTCGCGTATATTCGAGCATATTTTTTCGATATACACAGATCTAACGTGTCGTTTTTTCAGTGTTAGTATTGTAGTATTTCACATATGCAATACTACTTAGCGTTAGGGTTTACATTAGCTTTTAGGGTTAGGTTTCGGGTTGAGTTTTTAGGGGGTAAGAGTGGGGGTTTTAATTTTTTAGGGGGGTGGGTGGGTGTGCAAGATTGGTCGGTTTAGTTTTTTCGTAGTGTTGCACATGTGTAATACTAATTATTTCATTTTATTTTTTCAATTTTTTTAATTTTGAAAATGCTAGACTCACAGTCAAAAAAAGTAAAAAAAAATGTGTGTTTTTTAAAGTTTTTTCTAGGAGTTTTCGAGTTCTCACACTATTATATATGTGTATGTATGTATATATGATATATTTTCAAACACAAACCCAATTTTCAAACACAAACCCTCAACTGCCTCAACCCTTTACCCAGGGGGTAGTGGTTTGTCTTTGTAAGGTAGGGTTTGCAATTCAGAAAGGGATGGCGGCGCAGCTTGTTGCACGTCTACCTTCTGTTTTGATGTAACTCGGCAATTTTTTGGTGATATATATATGGTCATTTAAAATCTAATATATAATAACTAATAGACAAAATTGCAAAAATCAACCTTTATGTGATACCTAAACTGCACTTTATACCTTTCCATTATGAAATCGGTAAAACCCAACCTTTATGTTCATGTTTTGTTACAAGTATAACCTTTAACACAAACGACGTTTATTTTCTTGGTTAACACTCCTCACATGCAATGCATGTGAGGTATTATTGTCATTTCCATCTTGTTTTTAATGACATCTTATTTTTTATTAAACCCAAAAACAATAAATGCAGATTGTCTTCCCCAATTCAATCCCTCAAACCCTAACTTCCCCAAAAAGTAACGGTGCATTAATCAATTAATTAATTTTACATAATATGTTGCACTAAAAACTAGTCATTTATGTTTACTTGGTCAAGTTGAGTGTGATAATCTTTCGAAAGAGTTGATTGTGATAAGTGGACCAACACAGACCCAAAAAGTCCCACTACCTAACCAAACAATGGAGCAGTTAATTGATTGTATACGAATGTAAGATTATTTGTAATGGAGATCAATCCTATATATATAATTTTGATTAAATTAACAAATTGTTTATTGTCAGGTAGAAAGAAAGAAACAGACAATCTAGTATATCCGTCTGTTGCTTATTTGTAGTTTATCTAAGTAGTTTTCGAGTTAATATAATCATTGATAGCATTTCTTATGGTTTGAATTTTATACACAATACGGATATGGATTGGTTGTTGTTTGGACCGTCGCCGGTGATCAAGAAGGATTCGGGCAAGAATCCGTCGGAAATCAAGGAAGTGAAGAAGGCGAACAAAGCGCAACAAAACCACAAGCATTCTTCGACTCTGCAAACACCGGCTCCACCACCGCAACAACCGCCGTCGAAAGATGCCTCCGTTGATGGAGACGGAAAGCCGAGCAATTCAAGCCCTAAGCTCGGAACTTTCTATGCGTTTTCTCACTATCGCACCTCACTCCTTCGATCCAGTGTAAGTATGGATTATTACACTCGACACACTTCAAAATTCACACCATACAGAGACGATTTCCGATGAAGGATGATTATTCACACACACGAAATTGGCGTTATGTAATTATTGGCTTACAAACGTGTAACACCTCGTAAAAATCCCAACCAGTTAAAACCCCGACACGTGTCCCGCTGATCCTCGTGCCGATTGCTGACCGAGAGGGACCAAGTGCAACGTCATGTTAATTAGTAACCTCTGAACATCAAGGCATAATCGAATCATTAATAAATCCCAAGAAAATTTAAAAATTTTCTTCTCTGGAGGTTGGTTACGGACCGCAAGCCAATGCGGTTACGGTTCGTAACCGGGTTGTTTAGTTTTGGGCGCCGGAGGTCTTTACGGACCGTAACCGTAACCCCATAAGGTCCGTAAGGGGATCTGCAGATGGCAGAATTGTGTAAAAACATGGCAGCTTGCATGCTCTCGCGAATTCCCACCTTGCCTCTGCATTTTACACGACCCTAGACACTTGTTTCCTTTTTCCAAACCCTCTTAACACCTGTAGCCACCTCCTTCAACCTCCAACTCCATAAAATGGGGTCTTGTGCATCCATTGAAAGAACTTGCATGTCTTAGAATTCTCTCCCATCAACCTCTGCAAGTTCTGGAGCTACAAGGGCCTTCAAGTTCATCTCATTTTCGTGCAAGGACCTTGTATAAGTGTTCTTGACCTCCCTCCTTCAGTTTATTACTCATTCTAGCCAAAAGTCAAGCTTGTCGTAAAAACGGTTTGACTTGCGGTTAAATCCTTATAGGTCCAGTCATGATCTGATCTAAACATGGTTACCTGATCGTAATGAGATAGGTAACAACACCCCATAAGGGCACCTCTGTCACACCCCGACCCGCAGCGGAAAAGGTGATCGGGGCATGATTGGGTTATCATCAAAGCTCATGACATTTATTAAGCGTTTCATATTCGTTAATACAAATTAAATGGAAATTTACAATAATTGCTACAACATGATCTAACTAACAATCTAAACTTCTTTGTTCTCTTCTAAGGCATATCCTATGTTTTCCTTGCTTCAACCTGTTCACCTGTATCATGTGTAAAAAGGTTTTTGGATCAACATAATGTTGGCGAGTGAATCCTATGGAAAACATTTGAACAATTTATTTAAATTGATTATGAAATATGTGCACAACCAAACATGAGTAAAATTAGATGTAACTTGATCAACAATCATAAGATGTTAAATGAAACACTCATGAACAATAATGGAACAATTAAAGGCACGCGATGCTCAACTCGTCTCTCACGAGGAACTGAGGGGCCTGATGAATGAATTGCATAAACATGATAATATGAATAACACAACTACAAACAATATAAACTCAATGATACACACATGAACAATAATGAAATTGATATGAAGCACGCGATGTTCTACTCGTCTCCCACGAGGAACTGATGGGCTTAATGTATGAGTTTCATATGACTTGACAAATGGCAATAAGTAAATCACAACAATAAAAACAATCTAAGTTTAAGTCATGATGTGGTATGGCACAAGTTTAAATAAATAAATTAATTAATTTCATAACACATGACACACCCCAAAACGTTTAATTTAAAAGGGGGAATTGTAAGATTCACTCACAGTGGGTGCGTTCGGTTGATGACGTTGAATGCACGCGAAGTGGTTTTAACCACGAGTGAGATTTAACCTAGATAAATCGCATTATGGTTTGGTAAGTAAACGGATTTTATTAAACTATTTTAGTAGGATTGTTGGGTGCATTTTTGTGAGTTTGAGGCTATTTTCTAATCTTAAAAATGTTATTTTTAAGTATTTATAATTGATTTTTAATTAAAATAATTAAATAAAAATAATAAAAATATTTTATTTTTTATGACCGTTGACTGACCCGTTGACCGTTGACCTGACCGTTGACCGGTTCGATGGCAGATTATTGTGCGCTGAGTGAGGCTCGAACCCGAGACCTCCCGTACGCGTGCACGCAGCTCTACCAACTGAGCTACGTGTCTAACCCGTTATATATCCGATTTTAATTTCATATATACATTAATTAGAATTAACAGAAAATCATTTTTACTTTAAAAACAGTTTAAGCGGACCGGTCTTGCACTCCACAGGTCTCGAACTCGGGACCTGTGGTTTAATCTAACACACAGTCCACCGCTGGACTGTGTGTTCAACATGTTATATCATTTGATTTTTATTATACTTAAATACTATTTATTTATTTCCTTTTCTGCCTTAATTAAAAAGAGGAGATAATTGTCCGAGTCGGTGCTGAAGACCGGACTCGAACTCGTGACCTGCGATATAAACAAACACACAGTCCACCGCTGGACTGTGTGTCTAACTTGGTTATTATTCCGGTTATTAATATACTTAACATATATCTAAGGCGACTCCGGTTCAGTAAACAAAAAAATGGATTTTTATTAAGGCAGCGTGTGTGAGACGGGAATCGAACTCGAGACCTTTGCATGTATAGCGTTTTATGTGCACACAGTCCACCGCTGGACTGTGTGTCTAACCCGATTAATATCCAGATTTATATTATACTTATAACATACTGAAATTCATCGTCTTCTTCACTGAAATATAACCAGAGTTCGGAAAATCGGCCGGTTCAAAGTTTTATCGATTTATTAGTGTTTTACAGTTGATTAAGGTGAGATAATAGTGAAAAGGAAAAGAAACTGGGCGGAGAAAGTATACCGACAGGACTCTCTGTTTTCCGGCAGAACTCCGGCGACAGGATTCAACTCCGGCATCAGGTGTCTTGCAGCAGCAAGTCTCCGAAAAGATTGGAAAGAGTATGGGTATCTCCGGTATAAGCTTCAGAGGTTCAGAAAAGCTCGGCAATGGGGAAACCGGTTTTCCGGCGACGAACAGGTTTATTCCGGCGAGTGGAATTACGCCGTGAAAAGATGTGATTTTGAGCGAAAGTGTTTGTCGTGGGTTGTGGTTGAACTTATAGTGCAAATCGTTGAAGAATCGGGTCTGAATTCCGACTGTATTCGTTTATTTAAAATTTCCGGCGGTTTTGAAAAGTGTCGCGGACTTCAAACATCGGTTATAACCGATGTCTGGTTAATGGTTTACGTTATAACGTAAATCGTAGTTAAGACTCGCGAGTTTACCGGAATTCCGACGACTGAACTGATTGGGCGCCGGTTTTGCATTCGTAACGACACTTTATCAATTAAATGATTCTACTAGATAACAAACAAAGCAGTTGGCGCAGTGGTTTGTGTGTGAGGTGATAAGTCACTGAGTGACTCGGTACAGACCCGGGTTCGAAACCCGGCAGATGCAAATCATTTTTATTTTGCGATTTTTGACAGTTTTTCGAAAACTAAATATATATTCCCGTATAATAATTGATTACGGATCGTTTAAAAATATTTTGGGCATTTAATTCGCAACGAAAATTTTGACTGACTGTTCGGTTGATAAACGGAGCGGGTTTGGTAAATCCGTTTTTGACGGATGTTACAGTATCCCCTGCTTTTTAGAAATTTCGTCCCGAAATTTAAATAATGATATATTTTGACTAAAAGGATGGTGATGTTTTGTTTGACAGTTGTATGCTTAGCAAAATAAGGGCTTAAGTTTTTTTGTTTGAGGCGGTAACGTTCCTTGTAAGGGTGAGGTACCCTATTCAGGAATCGCTTTTTGTTGCCTACTGTATGAATATTGATAAACAGGAATGATTCGCTAAAAATGATATCATGCATAAGAGTTTAGGTACGTTTGGGAAAATATGGTTATATCCTAAGGCAAAACTTCTAACACTACAATCTACATGGAACATAAATAAAAACACAACAGCTGATATTTGAACATAAGTAAGCACAACAGCTAATATCCAAACATGAATGAACACATCAGCAAATATTTGAACATGAATAAACATAACAGCAAATATTCGAACATGAATGAACACATCAGCAAATATTTGAACATGAATAAACACAACAGCAAATATTCGAACATGAATAGACACATCAGCGAATATTTGAACATGAATAAACACAACAGCAAATATTTGAATCCACATTCTGATAACATATATGTTTGAATGATGGAAGTTCCTCTCTCGTTTGTTATGATGGAGAGGTTAGTTTATGTAGAAATGGAACACAATCCAATCTCTTTAAATAACATGGTGATATAAATGTATCACAAATTCCAACCAAGGCAATACTAAATCCTACATGGAACTTCTCATAACCGCCTGATAATGCCTCTGATCCTTTGGCAAGAATACTTATATATAGGAAGTACCAGCGGCGTATCCACCATATTCTTGCCAAATTTTCATTAGTTTTATCCACAAGTTATGATTGGTTACCAAGAAACTAATAAATCCTACATAGAACTTCTCATAACCGTCCGATAATGCCTCTGATCCTTTGACAAGAATACTTATATATAGGAAGTACCAGCGGCGTATCCACCATATTCTTGTCAAATTTTCATTGGTTTTATCAGTGAATTATGATTGGTCCTATAACTCTACAATCAATACAACAAACATAAAATACTGAAATGAAATATATCTGTGCGATCAAGGCTCAATCGAACGGAGCCGATCGTATTGCATGTACTGAAAATGAAATGGATGTGCGCTCAAGGCTCAATCAAACGGAGCCGAACGTATTGAATGTACTGAAATTGAAATTGTGTGCTCAAGGCTCAATCAAATGGAGCCGAGCGTATTGCATGTACTGAATATGAATAACTTAACCACACAAACAGCCTATGCATGGAACCTCTCATAACCACCTGATAATGCCTCCGATCATTTGACAAGAATACTTATATATAGGAAGTACCATCGGCGTATCCACCATATCCTTGTCAAATTTTCATTGACTTTATCCGTAAGTTATGGTTAGTTCGATGCGACTCTACAACAAACACAACAACCACAAGATACTAATAATGAAATTGTATATGCGCTCAAGGCTCAATCAAACGGAGCCGAACGTATTGAATGAAATTGTATGTGCGCTCAAGGCTCAATCAAACGGAGCCGAACGTATTGAATGTACTGAAATTGAACAACTTAATCTAAACAACCATCACACAATCAGCCTATGCATGGAACCTCTCATAACTGCCTGATAATGCCTCCGATCATTTGACAAGAATACTTATATATAGGAAGTACCATCGGCGTATCCACCATATCCTTGTCAAATTTTCGTTGACTTTATCCGAAAGTTATGGTTAGTTCGATGCGACTCTACTACAAACACCACAACCATAAGATACTGATAATGAAATTGTCTGTGCGCTCAAGGCTCAATCAAACGGAGCCGAACGTATTGCATGAACTGGAAATGTAAATTGAAATGTGCGCTCAAGGCTCAATCAAACGGAGCCGAACGTATTGCATGAACTGGAAATGTAAATTGAAATGTGCGCTCAAGGCTCAATCAAACGGAGCCGAGCGTATTGCATGTATTGAAATGTAAAATGAAATAACCGATCAAGGCTCAAACAAACGGAGCCGATCGTGCGGGCACGCCCTGATCAACCCATAATAAAATGGGGATCAAACTCAACCTCGATGGATGGGGAGCTACGGCCTCGGCAAAAGCATATACTGAAAACAATATATAATATATAATATCCAATAATTTCTCTAACAGTCTACACATGTGATAAAGAAAAACACAAGACTAAACAATAGGAGTTGAATCTGGATCTTCGGCGAAGAGGACTAGCTGAGTATCTTCGTTTGGGCCGTCATTATCTTCGACAGGATTGGCGTTGATATTGAAGACTCTTCCTCTTGCTGGTGGCATAGTGGTTGGGTTTTCTTGGTTTACTTGGTTAACTGGGTTTGATTGGGCTTGAGTGTTGATAACGTTAACCAATTGAGGGCATGTGTTTCTAAGGTGGGTAGGGTCGCCACAATTGAAACAGGCTCGCGCATATGGGAACATGGGGTATTGGGGTTGGTGATAAGTTTGGGCCATGTTTTGAGTAGGGGAAAAGGTTTGGTCTTGAAAGGTGCGACAAACATTGCTCAAATGACCATAGCGTCCACAAGTTGTACATAGCCGGCAAGGTAAAGTAAGGGGATGGTGATAAAAACAGTTGTTGCATCGAGGGTGAGGTCCAAGATATGGTTTCTTATTTGGGTAAGCTGAGTTGGGTGCCACTTGGGTGATTGGGATAGCTCGGATGGGTATGGCATGAAAAACGGGTTGATTTCGTTGAGTAGCAGCGAAAAGTCGCCCGACTCTTCTTCTCTTAGGATTGGGTTGAGAAGGGATTCGGTTTGGGTGGAGTCGGAGGTTTCAGTCGATTCTTTATCCTTCTTTTTCTCATCCTTGAAGTCTTTGTTTCGGATTCGGTTCTCGGTGAGCTCTGTTGCTAGCTCCATTGCTGCTTCCAAAGTTGCAGGCTTGGTACTTATTACAGGGTCTTGAATCTTTGACGGAAGACCACGAATGTAGTGCTCGATCAAACGGTAGAGGGGAGTAAACATGTTGGGAACCATTTGATGTAATTCGAGGAACCTTTTGTTGTAGGTGGTGTGGTCTCCTTCCATTTGCTTCAATGAGTAAAATTCATCTTCTAACTTCTTGATTTCGCTCCTTGGGCAAAATCGTCTGGTCATGATTTCCTTCAATTCGTTCCAAGTTAGGGTCATAGCATCTTCAACACCTCGTTTTGCCTTCTCTGTATTCCACCAAGTAAGTGCTATCCCATATAGTCGACCGGTAGCATAACGCACTTTGCGATCATCAGGGCAATCGCAATTTAGAAAAGTATTCTCCATTTCTTCAAACCAATGGAGGAGTGTGGTGACACCTTCAGTCCCTTTGTATTTCGGAGGGTCGCATGATTTGAAATGCTTGTAGGTGCATTTAGTGGTATTTGGGGAAGAGTTGAAAATGTTTTGGTTTGCTTGATTGACAGGATTATTGGTGAGTGCTTGTTGAACTTGGATTACAATGTTGGGTATTACGGCAGCCATTTGTTGAGCGATTAAGGCAGCCATGCGTTCGCGGGCTTTTCTTGCTCTCGTCTTCCTACGGGCGAGGTTAGAAGACATCTACAATGAATACATGACAAGAGTATGAGTTGGATGCTTTTGGGATCATGGGTCGCATTCAAGAATGAACATTCATAAAATAATTATACAAAAATACTACATCCATAGAATATCTTGGGCTTTGCTCGCTGTTAGGCCCGTCATGCCGCCATACTTTACCTGTGTAATCATGTGGGCCCCCATGAATACCGGTTTTTCATATGGTTCGCACGGTTTCTGCCTGGTTGCGTACACAAAAACCCGGAGAAAATCGAGAAATATGTATACAACGTGTGATGTTCGGAATGTGTCCAGGTGTAGACACGGTGACACCTCAAAGTAGGGTTAGTTCGAACGACGTTTGGTGTGGCATGCTTTGGCCTAATAGGTCCTTCGTACTCTCATCGTTGGTCCCCAGGTAGGCAAACTGGTCCGTTATATTGGATTTATACGAATGCCAGCCTAGACAGGACGTTCCGACTACCGGTACTCGTACCCTTCCAGTTACTACATGCCCGTCGCAGAACTTACTTTGATGAGATTTGAAAATTGCACAAAATCTTTGGATAATGAGAATATGAAAATAAATTGAATTCATGAACATCGATATATGTATAATGAATATGTATATATGTATAATGAATATGTATATGAGCATGTATGTTTGACTGAAATGTAAACAAATATGAAACAAATAAATATCACAAGTTTGTATGTAACCACCTAATCAATTTAAAAATTTAGGCAGACTATAGTATAGGCTCTAAGGGTCTAATAACCTATCCTATATCCCTATAGTCATGGCTCTGATACCAATCTGTCACACCCCGACCCGCAGCGGAAAAGGTGATCGGGGCATGATTGGGTTATCATCAAAACTCATGACATTTATTAAGCGTTTCATATTCGTTAATACAAATTAAATGGAAATTTACAATAATTGCTACAACATGATCTAACTAACAATCTAAACTTCTTTGTTCTCTTCTAAGGCATATCCTATGTTTTCCTTGCTTCAACCTGTTCACCTGTATCATGTGTAAAAAGGTTTTTGGATCAACATAATGTTGGCGAGTGAATCCTATGGAAAACATTTGAACAATTTATTTAAATTGATTATGAAATATGTGCACAACCAAACATGAGTAAAATTAGATGTGACTTGATCAACAATCATAAGATGTTAAATGAAACACTCATGAACAATAATGGAACAATTAAAGGCACGCGATGCTCAACTCGTCTCTCACGAGGAACTGAGGGGCCTGATGAATGAATTGCATAAACATGATAATATGAATAACACAACTACAAACAATATAAACTCAATGATACACACATGAACAATAATGAAATTGATATGAAGCACGCGATGTTCTACTCGTCTCCCACGAGGAACTGATGGGCTTAATGTATGAGTTTCATATGACTTGACAAATGGCAATAAGTAAATCACAACAATAAAAACAATCTAAGTTTAAGTCATGATGTGGTATGGCACAAGTTTAAATAAATAAATTAATTAATTTCATAACACATGACACACCCCAAAACGTTTAATTTAAAAGGGGGAATTGTAAGATTCACTCACAGTGGGTGCGTTCGGTTGATGACGTTGAATGCACGCGAAGTGGTTTTAACCACGAGTGAGATTTAACCTAGATAAATCGCATTATGGTTTGGTAAGTAAACGGATTTTATTAAACTATTTTAGTAGGATTGTTGGGTGCATTTTTGTGAGTTTGAGGCTATTTTCTAATCTTAAAAATGTTATTTTTAAGTATTTATAATTGATTTTTAATTAAAATAATTAAATAAAAATAATAAAAATATTTTATTTTTTATGACCGTTGACTGACCCGTTGACCGTTGACCTGACCGTTGACCGGTTCGATGGCAGATTATTGTGCGCTGAGTGAGGCTCGAACCCGAGACCTCCCGTACGCGTGCACGCAGCTCTACCAACTGAGCTACGTGTCTAACCCGTTATATATCCGATTTTAATTTCATATATACATTAATTAGAATTAACAGAAAATCATTTTTACTTTAAAAACAGTTTAAGCGGACCGGTCTTGCACTCCACAGGTCTCGAACTCGGGACCTGTGGTTTAATCTAACACACAGTCCACCGCTGGACTGTGTGTTCAACATGTTATATCATTTGATTTTTATTATACTTAAATACTATTTATTTATTTCCTTTTCTGCCTTAATTAAAAAGAGGAGATAATTGTCCGAGTCGGTGCTGAAGACCGGACTCGAACTCGTGACCTGCGATATAAACAAACACACAGTCCACCGCTGGACTGTGTGTCTAACTTGGTTATTATTCCGGTTATTAATATACTTAACATATATCTAAGGCGACTCCGGTTCAGTAAACAAAAAAATGGATTTTTATTAAGGCAGCGTGTGTGAGACGGGAATCGAACTCGAGACCTTTGCATGTATAGCGTTTTATGTGCACACAGTCCACCGCTGGACTGTGTGTCTAACCCGATTAATATCCAGATTTATATTATACTTATAACATACTGAAATTCATCGTCTTCTTCACTGAAATATAACCAGAGTTCGGAAAATCGGCCGGTTCAAAGTTTTATCGATTTATTAGTGTTTTACAGTTGATTAAGGTGAGATAATAGTGAAAAGGAAAAGAAACTGGGCGGAGAAAGTATACCGACAGGACTCTCTGTTTTCCGGCAGAACTCCGGCGACAGGATTCAACTCCGGCATCAGGTGTCTTGCAGCAGCAAGTCTCCGAAAAGATTGGAAAGAGTATGGGTATCTCCGGTATAAGCTTCAGAGGTTCAGAAAAGCTCGGCAATGGGGAAACCGGTTTTCCGGCGACGAACAGGTTTATTCCGGCGAGTGGAATTACGCCGTGAAAAGATGTGATTTTGAGCGAAAGTGTTTGTCGTGGGTTGTGGTTGAACTTATAGTGCAAATCGTTGAAGAATCGGGTCTGAATTCCGACTGTATTCGTTTATTTAAAATTTCCGGCGGTTTTGAAAAGTGTCGCGGACTTCAAACATCGGTTATAACCGATGTCTGGTTAATGGTTTACGTTATAACGTAAATCGTAGTTAAGACTCGCGAGTTTACCGGAATTCCGACGACTGAACTGATTGGGCGCCGGTTTTGCATTCGTAACGACACTTTATCAATTAAATGATTCTACTAGATAACAAACAAAGCAGTTGGCGCAGTGGTTTGTGTGTGAGGTGATAAGTCACTGAGTGACTCGGTACAGACCCGGGTTCGAAACCCGGCAGATGCAAATCATTTTTATTTTGCGATTTTTGACAGTTTTTCGAAAACTAAATATATATTCCCGTATAATAATTGATTACGGATCGTTTAAAAATATTTTGGGCATTTAATTCGCAACGAAAATTTTGACTGACTGTTCGGTTGATAAACGGAGCGGGTTTGGTAAATCCGTTTTTGACGGATGTTACAGTATCCCCTGCTTTTTAGAAATTTCGTCCCGAAATTTAAATAATGATATATTTTGACTAAAAGGATGGTGATGTTTTGTTTGACAGTTGTATGCTTAGCAAAATAAGGGCTTAAGTTTTTTTGTTTGAGGCGGTAACGTTCCTTGTAAGGGTGAGGTACCCTATTCAGGAATCGCTTTTTGTTGCCTACTGTATGAATATTGATAAACAGGAATGATTCGCTAAAAATGATATCATGCATAAGAGTTTAGGTACGTTTGGGAAAATATGGTTATATCCTAAGGCAAAACTTCTAACACTACAATCTACACGGAACATAAATAAAAACACAACAGCTGATATTTGAACATAAGTAAGCACAACAGCTAATATCCAAACATGAACGAGCATGCAAACAAGTTATCTACTGATGTGTTGACTTGTTCGACTTGCATGCATGTCAATAATTTGGTCATAATCTAAGTTTTTCCTAAATATCGCAAATCAAGCTTTTAAAGGACCAAAATGCCCTTTTTTCGGCAAATATAATGTTTTAAACATAACTCCTACAATAAAATACTTTACCTACTGATGTTATAATATATTTAGAATTATTTGAGATATTAAATCAGTTTATAAACTGAGTTTATGAAAAGGCTCTTGCATCTTATCGATAAATGACGATAATACCCTTACGGTGCATAAAATGAGTTTTAAAGACATTTTCATAACCAAACCTTTACAAACTGATTTTTTTATGTTAAATAAATATTGTGAATATATAAACCTGATCAAAACTATAATTTTCCTTAAACATCGATTAAATCGTCATTTAGCGACTTTATCGTCTTTTCGACGCATAATATGGGTTAAAACCATATCTAAGCATCAAGACTTATCACCTACTGATTATAAAACTTATTTTAAACATTTTTACAGTAGGTACAAGTTATAACTCAGATTCCCAAATAGGTCTTCAAATCTATGTGTGAATGACCAAAATACCCTTTCGGGGCATAGTTTGGTCTTTAAATATAAACCACAGATATATTTTCATCTTACTGATGTAACATCATCAAATAAATATTTTTATAAATAATATATGACCGTGACATCAGATTTATCACCAACTCTTTCTTTTATAAATCGTAAAATGACCAAATTACCCTTTTGAAGCTGAATTCGGTTTTAAAACTATAACGGGCATGCATGTTAGTATCTTATTGATATTATAACATGTTTTAATTGTAATGGCACATGAAACTTGTATATGACTCATCCGGTTACCGGTATCGCATATATGCGTACGGTTAAGCCTACGTGATTAGTTTACGTAAATTCACCGAAACGGGTCTAACCTCATCATTTTTATATCAAAATCCATAATGTTATATGTTTACCCAAAATATACAAGTTCTAATACTTGTCGGGTTTAAAAAACATTCTTTCTGATCATCGCTTAATCTAGCGTATCGTTCCGTTACGTATCCTTTAAGTTAACCGGTTCGAGTTAACGACTCAACCTAAACTCGTTAGCATTCTGATTGGTTATTAATACCATCAATCCAGACTAGAAGCCTCCCAGTAGATCGATACTTGCATTTGTCTTCTTGATTAACGGCTGAGTTACTATTCATTAGAAGAACCAGCTCAGGTAAATACTTTAACTTATTTTCCCTATACGGGCTTGGGATACGATATTATATTACTGCTTGGTCGGGTATGGGATCATGTTTATTGGATTGTGATTTACTAAATCTTATAACCCGTGTTATTCTGTATTGTCTGATAACTTAAACATTGGGGGTTAACTCGACCGTGTCCTGGATATCCTTGGCTCATTTAAAATACTAATGGCCACGACCTAAGAGCGGGGTGTAGGCATACACCCGACAGACGCTAATGCTAAACAATTTATTTTTATTATACTCCTCCGTGGGTTTTATTAAGTGGTGTGTCGGTTAATCAGGTTATTCGGTTTCTGCACCGGACCCCATATGTATTGACAGACCTGTAAAACCGTAAACAAGATCATTTTGAATTGTCCCAGGTTATAAATGATTTTCGTGCTCAATGCACCTAAACAAAATTTTAAATGTTTTCAAGTGAGTCGGTTAAATGTATTTACCAAGGAAAACTGACGTATTTTCCAAAAAGGCTAAGTGACAGGTTTCGGCACGGAATAGGCTAGGAGCTGCTTGGTAACGACATAGGGAATTTTGCAAGTTCTTAGTCAAGCCTAAAGTCTGTCAGAAGATGTCATTTTCGTACTTTCGATCCGCCTGTGGATCTAATATTGCAAACCGTGTATTTACTTTTAAACTCTACGGTTTGTAATAATATTTAATATTCAAGTCTTCCGCTGTGCTGTATATGTTTGACCATGATGATACCAATCGGGTATGGAGCTGACTAAAACTCGTTCCATACCTGACACGTTGCCATGTATACGTGCACTTAGACAACTAATTTTATTATTAGAGAGAGGGAGAGGTATTAGATGTACGTTTATTCGCAATAAGAACTTGTTTTTTTTATTATCGTGTATTTTAATGCATGTTTATTCCGAAAAAAAAAAACTTGCAGTTCTTAATGATTATTACTAGCACTTATAAATATTAAATAGCTTTTGTGTGTCACAAAAGATAATTTGGAACCCCACTTCTAATTTGATCATCAACTCACATCATTTTTATCTTATACCTACAACTTTTATGAGCGTAGTGTTAAAAGCATTATCTAAAGATAAAACATATCAAGCCAAAGATCCAACTATGTCTATATCAACATCTTTACAACTATATTCGATAGCTCATACTAAAAATGCCTAATTATTGATAAATATCACCTAACCATGTGGGAGCAAAACACCAATGTCGTAATGTTTCTAGACACCATTGAATATAGTATACAATGTGTTATTCAAAATGTTTCTCATGCACGAGAAAGTCAACTACATGCAACATCTTAGGATCTAAGGGTCTGTTTGGTATGACGTAATGGAATGACGAGGGAATGGAATGGACGAGGTAATGGAATGAACAAAGGAATGAAATGGATCATTACCATTCCATAGTCCAGTTTGGTTACCGTATAGGAATGAAATGAATCATTACATTATGTTGTTTGGTATGCAGGAAAAGGCGAAGGAATAAAATTGACGATGGGTGGTGGTAGTGGGTGGTTGCGGTGGCGCAGGTGGCGGTGGCGGTGGATGGAGACGATGGTCGGTGGTGGTGGTGGCCGGTGGTTGGCGGTGGTCGATGGTGAAGGGTGGCGGAAGTATGGTCGACGGTTGCAGTTGGTCGGGTGGCTGTGGCGATGGTGGTCGGGACAGTGGCGTTGGTTGGCGGTAGCACCAGTGTCGGAGACGGTGGTGGCGGTGGAGGGTGGCGACGGCGGGTGATGGTGATGGTCGGTGGTGATGGCGGTGGTTGGTGACGGCGGGCGGTGGTGGTTCGCGGCAGAGGGTGGCGGTGGTCACGAGTGGTGGTGGCGGTGGGTGATGGTCGGCGGTAGAGGGTGGCGGGTGTCGGTAGTGTTAGGCGGTGTTGGTGATGAAGGGTGAGAGAGAGAATAAAATGAAAAATAAAACAACGGGAGTGGATGGAATGGATTTGAGGGAATGGAATGCCCTATGTAATGGGTGATTCCCTTACATTGACCAACCAAACAGATTTTTTTTCATTCCCTCGTAATAGTTCATTCCATTTCGTCTCTCATTCTTGCATACCAAACACTACCTAAGGGTGTTTCTGTGTGTGGTTTGTGTTTTGAGAATCAATTAAACAGAAAACAGATATGGATCAAAATTTATTAGATCATTTCACACAAAACGATTACAACTATAAAGATGCAGTCATCACAAATTTTTTAATAGAATTGTCAATACAAAGACCTCATCAACAATTGCTCTCACTCTCTTTCTCATATTAAAACTATACTCTCAATGATTTATGCAGAGTGATGATTTTTGTAGGAAAATCTATTTATACACGAATGGGAATAGTTGGTGATGTCACCTTGATAGAAACATCTGTCTAACTAGTCTAATAGAATTGATTCCCAACAGTTGTTAACAGAATGACACATAACAAAACAGCTAGAAAGACAAAGTGCAGGATTGTGAGAACTGCTAGTTGAGGTGCCTTCCAACAGTTTCAATATCCAGCTCAGCTCTCCTGGACAACACTTTTACATTGTCTCTTAATTTAGAACAAGCTAAATGTTTTATCTTGGGGAGATGCATCAGTTTGTAACTTGTAAAGTCAACTCTTTATTCTTCTACAAATTGTTGGTTAAACTTGGAGTTTTGGCTTTTCAACATTAGCACTTCTTTTTTAGAACCCAACACAACATCAAGATTATTACCTTTAGAATGGTTTTAAAATCATTGTCACAAGTAACTGATGTCAACAAATAAACTTCTAATCTTTGATGTGAAGGCAAGAACAACTACGTGCCCTGTCTAATGATGTCTATCCATATGTAGAAGGCTACCAATCTACATAAGAGATACTTGAAACTCACAACATCAATTATTATTGTACATTAGAACTCATGAACAACAAGAAACTTTATAAGAAAAAGGAATACGAGTTTTTAAGACAATACTAGATTTAATTGTTTCGTAATTGATCTTAGAGCGTTGGGTATTATCATAAGAGATTGTATTCTTACCAACAAGTTTATGGATTCTCTTCTTAATCATTAAAATAATCTAATTACTATTCTTTAAAGTGTTCGTTACACTCTTCAACTTAAAAAATAAAATTTGAGTTATGAACCCCTAACTTTCTAGTAATAATATAGATAAAACAACGTGTTTACCTTGATTATAGTGAAACAAGGTCACAATGTAATTATAATCTTATTGTTTGCAAGTGTATAGTCATACATACACAAACAATTTCTACCCTATATATATATATATATCACTATAAGTAAATCATTTCATATCAATAAACGCTTAAATGTTCATAAATCAGTTATAGAGGTGAAGATAATGATGAAAGCAGAGCACATGAATGAACTGCGAGGACATGATGGCTAAAATGCTCTTACGCATTGAATCATGTTAAGGACTTAACGACGGGCACATTAGCTTAGATAATAGGGAGATCAAATCGTGACAGAGCAGAAAGTGGAGAAGATAAACGTAAATTAATGTTTAGACCCTTTCTAGAATTTCTATATACCACAAAGTTGATTTTGGAATCTATTCTTTCATTTTCATTTTTTTAAGTAACCGTAGTATCGTCTCACTTAATTTTTGAAATCTAAACAAACTATCACATAAATTCAAAGGTATGGATGGAAGTCCTAATCAGTTATACTTCATTTCTTCTGCAACCACCTAGGTCTATTCATACGACTTATAAAATATAAAGCCTTACTTTCGTTCAGTCGCGTTCCTTTGTCATCCAATAATAAAAATCGTAACTAAATTCCTACGTTATTACGAAAACCCAACAAACCCTAAAGTTTGGAATCAAAACATATGACCACCACAAAACCAAAGCATCATCTTCATCTTCCAAATTCTCCTTCTCAAAGCTCAAAAGAAATGAAAAGTGAACCCTTTTTTACTTTCCCATGTGGTACCTTTTCCCCAAAATGTTCCTCCATTTCTCTTAAAGCTTTCAAAGCCAAGGACCACCACTAACACACCATTGATAGATAATGGCTTCCATAGAAACAAACCAAGAAAATTGTTTTCATTTTTAGCACCCCAATTAAATAATCAACAAACTAGTACTAGCAATTGAATTAAATACTATTTAGATTCAATAAATCATAACAAACACAATAAATTCAGTTATCATTGACATCTTCATTGTTAGATAAAATAACAAAAAAATTCAAAGCTCAAGTCATCTTGGTTGCCCTACCACCCCCTATTTAACTCCCCTCACTTTAATGCTATAAAAATGTTATTATTTTTATAAATTATAAATTCTTTTTCAAGAAAACCACACCATCCACCGTTTGGGTTTTTGTAAAAACAACAAAAAGAGAAGAGAAGAAAAGCCAAACACAAAGCCACCTGTTTCTCTCGTAGAAACCCACCACAATCTTGTGATCAAATTGCTCAAAAAACCTTCTTTTTTGAGCAATTTAATCTTTATTTCTTTCTTTTTTTTTATTTGATTTTGGTTTTTAGCAAATGGGTATTATCTTTATGGGTTTTGTTCATGCGTATATAGAGTAAAAATCCTTTCTTTTTTGATCATTTCACAAACTCTGAACAATCACCCATCGGTTCTTTCTTGCTTTGTTCATCCCCAAATTTGATATTTTTTAGTAAATATTATCATTTTCTTTCTGGGTTTTTTAATTTGAGGGGTTTTGATTCAGTTTTGTTGATAAAGATTTAATTTTTTTAACAACCCATGGCTGCTGGCCCTGAAATTTCTGTTGAATCAGTAGCAACAATAACATCACCTACTGTGGGTGAAATTTCTTCACCTCAAAATGAGGTTTCTGCCGTCAAGAATCTTGATAGTGAGAGTGTTAATTTGGTGAACTCTGATGATAATAATGGGTCTGTTGTTGAGTCCAAAAAAGGGTCTGATTCTGATTTGAAATCAGAAACCAAAATGAAAGAATTTGTTGATATGTTGTCATCTTTGAAATTGAATCCTATGGCTAAGGAGTTTTTTCCATCTTATCATTCACCCATTGATCACAACCGTGATCAACCTGAGGTTAATTACTTTGTGCAGCCTGCTTATGTCAAGAATTATCCGGAAAATGCGATCGAAGGCTACCCGAATAACCGAAGGGTATGATCTTTTTTTTTCTTTTTTTTTCTGAATTTAATGAGCTTGCTAGAATTTGTTCATAATTTTTGCTTAATTGTTGTGGTTTGATGGATGGATTGTTTTAATTTATTGAATATGTGTTATAGTCCTACCAGAATTTAGGTTTACGAGGGTTAAATGTTTATTATGAGTTTGTGCATCTTTTGCAATTAGATATGTGATCAAAAGCTTTTTAATTTGCAAGAAAAAGGACATTTTTTATTATTTTTTTGTCATCATGTGAAAATGGAGTTATATGATCTGTTTCTATGGACCTCAAAGCGAGAAAAGGTCTTAATTTGTGACTTTTGCTATATAGTCTTGGATTGTTTCTCAGTTTTAAAAGCGCACCTGAGGCGTGACGGCAGTCAATGTTTTTTTTGTGTAAATATAGCGACCTTTGAGAGGCTGATATGTGAAAACGACCAAAACGATGTAGAGATTATGAACACCTTACTTGATAAAGAAGGCTAATATGTCAAAGTGATGAGAGAGATACAACTTCGGTGTACCATGCTCTCGTATCGGTTACAGGACCTAAAAGTGTGTTTTAAAAAAAAACGAAGGATGGTTTCTTTTCGGGATTCATTCATATGTTATAAAACTTACGTGTTAGCTGCAAAGTTGCCCATGTATTCTATTTTATTTCATATTATTTTCAACATCAGAACCCTAAAAGTTTTAAGTTTTATTCTTCATATTAGAGGAATAACTATAGCAACACCCGAAGACTATCCAATGGCCGGGCTCTCAGAGCTCAACGAGAAGATAGCATAAAGAGAACTGTGTATGTCTCTGACATCGATCACAATGTGAGTAACTTGCATGTTTTCATTTACTTATGTACCTTTTTTTATAGGCTAAATAAATGTGATTTACTCAAAACGCTTTCTTTAATAGGTCACTGAAGAGCAACTTGCTGCTTTGTTTACTGGCTATGGACATGTAAGTAACAATCTTTATTTTCCGTTAACTGTTTTCTTATAATATTTAATCATTTGTTAAAAGTATATTGAAACATGATTACTATTAAGGTTCTGGACTGTCGAGTTTGTGGCGATCCACATTCACGCCTCCGGTTTGCGTTCGTTGAATTCGGTGATGAGGGTAAGATATCAAGTCTTTAAATTTTTATTTCTATGTACCGTTGAACGATTAATTCTGCAAAGCTTACGATTTTTCATAAATATTCTGCAGACTCTGCAAGGGCGGCGCTTAATCTTGGTGGTACAATGCTTGGTTTCTCCCCAATTACTGTTTTGCCCTCGAAAACCGCCATCCTTCCTGTGAATCCAACTTTCCTTCCCAGGGTACCTACGTCTTTTTTTCTTTCCAAATTTTGTTCAAGGATTGATGATTTGTTGTTTTTTCTACTTTATCTATTTATTGATTTATTTTTATTTTGGTGTTTTGGGTTTCAGTCAGAGGATGAGAGAGAGATGTGTGCAAGAACGGTCTACTGTACAAATATCGACAAGAAGGTTTGGACTGTTTTTCTTATATATATTTAGTTTTTATAAGTTTCCTAATTCCTACTCAATCCCAGAATAAATGAGCCTTTTGGCGTTATATATTGCAACGATAACGGCTCGTTTAATTTGGGTTGGTTGTAGAAAACTAAACAACTGTATATGCTCGTTCATTCGCGACATGTAAGAATTTTTTTTCTGCAGGTTTCTCAAACCGAGGTCAAGAATTTCTTCGAAACAAGATGCGGCGAGGTTAAACGACTCTCAAAACTTGAATTTTTGTCGC
This sequence comes from Scalesia atractyloides, assembly GCA_947069175.1. Taxonomy (NCBI): domain Eukaryota; kingdom Viridiplantae; phylum Streptophyta; class Magnoliopsida; order Asterales; family Asteraceae; genus Scalesia; species Scalesia atractyloides. The sequence goes on along the minus strand of CAMTDV010000030.1, from coordinate 76,365,831 downwards.
TAGTTTTTTCTTTGATCAATGCCCTAAATGCTTTTAATCTTTATTTGCAAAAAGGTTTCTCGCCTGAGGCTTTTGGGGGATAATGTTCATTCAACCCGCATTGCTTTTGTTGAGTTTGTGATGGTAAGTTAGGATTATATCGCGACACATATGGTAATATTAAAATTTTATTACTTATGATATGTTCTACGAATATTAATTATCATTTTATCTATAACCTCTACAGGCAGAAAGTGCAATTATGGCACTTGATTGCTGTGGCCAGCCGCTAGGATCGCAACCAATCAGGTACATATATGCATACATGCCGCTTCATGAATTGCTTGTATTTATTCTGAGTCACATTGGGTTGGTTTATTAAAAGAAATATTTTGTAAATTTTCAGGGTGTCTCCTTCAAAGACTCCAGTGAGGCCTCGGGTCACTCGCCCGCTTTCAACCAACTAAATTCAGTTGCTTGAATCCGGCATCTATGCATCCATGAGGGAGCCTTTGTTCTCGTTAATTTGGCGATGTCTTTTTTTTGGTGGGTCATAACTCATAACTATAGTAGCGTAATGAAGTTGTGTAGCCTGAAAGCTGAGAGCTTGCTTGTGTCGTGTTGCACGAGCTTCTTAATGCTTGTGACGATGATGGTTGTTAGTTTTCGATTTCTGGGTCGTGGATGGTCATATAGTTTGGGTTGTTTATGATGTCTGATATAGGATTTTGTGAATGTTGTTATATGTCTGACTTCTTAGCTGCTTTTCGTGATCGCTAGCCAACTATTTTTCATAACAGTTAAAAAGAAACTGGTTTCATAACAGTTAAAAAGTAACTGGTTTTCTACAATAAAAATCCAATATACTTTTGACACTTTCACCGTATAATTTACTTTTCTTTAATAGTAAAATGCCATTTTTTGTCATTAGAGGTTTGACAACTTTCGTCCCTGAGTTGCCAGTTTCATCTAAGAACTTTGAAATTTTGTCATAATTACCCTTGACGGCCAAATTTTGAGAGACGAAAGTCGCAATAGTTAGCCAAACTCAAGGATGAAAATGACCAGTGGCGAAGCTTGAGATTTCTGACCGGGGGTCGAAAACGTATATACCAAAAAAAATTATAACACCGGGGGTCGAAAACGTATACACCCAAAAATATCTATACTAAAACTACATATTCTTCACTACTTAGCCATTTTGCCAGTTTAGTCCAAAGGTTTCATTTTTCGTCTGTGGGTCCAAAAAGGTTTCATCGTTGCTATTTTAGTCCACTGGATTAACTTCATCCATTTTTTCTTTTAACGAGAAGGGCAATTTGTCATTTTATATGTAATTCTGTTAACTAGAAGGGTCATTCGGCCATTTAAAATGACCGAATTGCCCTTTTTGTTTACAGAAAAAGTTGATGAAGTTAACCCACTGGATTAAAATGGCAATGGTGAAACTTTTTTGAACCCACATGCGAAAAATAAATCTTTGAACTAAAATGATAAACTAACCCAAATCACTTGAACTAAAATAAAATTTAACCTTTTTTCAAGTGCAGTGTGCAGGTACAAAGGCTTGTTTTCTTTTAAACCTGTCAAAATTTAATGAAGGAATATTTGGAAATATTAAAAATATTTAATTGAGTAATTTTTTAATCATATAATATGTAATAAAATGGTACATCAAGCGGTCAAATTTGATGATGTAGCGTTCAATGTTGATAAAAGTCTACATGACGTCTATGTAATACGTAAGATTCACATGAATATAATAAGATCAAAATTAGATGAAAGGACTTCTTATACCAAATAAATATTATTATTATTTTCATATAATTTAGAAATACTGACCGTTGATATATGGTAACAGTTTTTACATACCATTATGGTAAAAGTTTGGTTTTAAAAACGGTTTTAATTTTAATGGCCGTTTTTTTAAAGGTATACTTCATTCACAACAAACCGGCAAGCCAACTAGCGAGCATGACACAACAAAAGACTGCATCGGATCATAAAATCAAATCTACACCAATCATTCTAAATGCTCGGGATTTTGCACCAGCTAGAGACCCATTGCCAATTAATGGCCGCGACTATGCAACTCGTAAATATACGTCAAGGTTCGGTACCTGCAGTTTAGTCTTTTGAAAATACGTCAGCTTTCGCTGGTAAATACAATTAACTGACTATTTAAAAAAATAGTTTTCCAAAAAGAGTTTTATACATAGAGAAAACCCGTAGGTAATAATTTAATATTTCTTGGGATTTTATCTTGTCACTAGATTTACATATTTGTCATACAATGGGAACCAAAAATCAAAGCCGGTCATTTTCAGTGCTATAATGATTAAGATACACACCAAAGATGAATAACGTGTCTTACAGTCAGTATGCGTACCACGACACGTTATTCAGTATGGCCATAATAGTTCATGAGTCGGGACGCCCGAACACGGTACCATTAACCCCCAATTGTTTCAGTTATCAAATAAAACGGATTAAATCCAGTTCTTACATTTATGAGCAATCTTAGGCGGCTCATTTATGTAATACTAGCTCCGAGTGGCGTATTCGTCATACCCCAAGTTTTTAAAAGAAAATAAGTTAAGAGTATTTACCTTTTAGCTAGCTTCCAACCGATAACGATTTTCAAATATAGTAAAAGCGGTAAAGACAATGATTTAAACTCAAGTCCGATTATCTGGGGGGTTCTATAGTCCGGAATGAACAAATTTAGCTATCTGTTAGAATGTATACGGGTCACAGGTTAGTTCCCTTGATACGGTCCGTTACGCAGAATAAGATTAATCGCTAGATTAAGCGTAAATCGGATAGAATGTGGTTTATACCTATCCGAGTGTAAGGACTCATTTGATAAGGTAGATTTAACCAAGCATTCTGATTTGGAAGGGTTTTGAATTGTCTAGACCCGTTACGCCTATAACTAATTATGCGCAAAATAACGGGTTTTGAAGGTCGGATGGGCTTACGACAAGTCTTTGTGTCAAAATATATTTTTAATGATGTATCTACTGCTCTGAAGTCAGTTTATAAATCCATTTTAATTCAAAATCGTTTATTTAGTTCATTTGACCACATAAGGGCATTGTGGTCATTTTTAACAACATAATTGCGACTTGTCAATAAACCTATCAAACGGACTGACCATGTAGCATAACTTCACTGGGTTATATTCAACAATAACATGGTCCTAAAGAAGTTTAAAATAGGCCTAAACGTTGACCAAACGGGTCAGAATCAAAAGTCAAAGCAAAAGTCAAACTGCTTGACTTTTAACATAGAATAAGATCCTAAACTTGAATCGAACAAGTTGAGTATGTTATAATCAGTTTATATTAGTTATAAACTTGTAGAAACTATAAAATAACTGAGTTTTAAGTTGTAGAACTCATTTATGCATTTTAGTCGAAAAAGTCAAGTTTTACGGAAAATGCTCAACTTACAATTCAACTAGTAAACGTGATTTCCCGAAGGTATGATCGCAGAGGGATCACACCATTGTTTATTACGATCACGTAGGAAAGTTCAGATTGAACTTTACCTTGACCATTTTGGTCAGAAGCTAAAGTCAAACAGAAAGTCAACTGTTTGACTTTTAGCTTAAAATAACTACATAAATGAAATTGCACTAATCTAAAAACTTACTTGGAAGTGTTTGAGCAGAATGCAACTAAGAAAATGAGTCCTCTTGTCCAGAACAGAGCTCCAAGAGAGTGGGAAGGAGAAAGATGTGAATGAGCAAGGAATGGGGATGTGAATGAGCAAGGAATGGGGAAGATGGAGCTTGCTATTTATAGCCAAAGGAGGTAAAGGAGAAGGTGCCATGTGTTCCCAGGTGTTTCAAGGTGTTTGAAAAGTGTTGACATGTTGAAAAACAGGTGAAGTGTGGCAAAAACGAGTGAGGTGTTGTGCTTGGCAGCCAAGGCAGCCAGCTGCCAAACTGCTGTTACTGGCACTCCCTTACGGACCGTAAGGGTTAAGGCCTCACGGTCCGTAAGGACCTTAAGGCGGTTAACAACACAGAAAGCTTACGGACCGTAAGCAGTAATGCCTTGTGGTCCGTATGCGACCTTTAGAGATGAATTATTTGAGAATTTCCAAGTTTAGTCCTTGAACTTTGATTATTTGGCCAATTGGCACTTTTAGTCCCTTTCCTTCCACGTAGGCGGGATTAGTCGGAAATTCAGAACACGTTTCAGTTATCGTGTAATATAGGTCCTTCCTCCTTCCACATAATCGGGATTAGTTGGAGGTTTCTCCCTCCACGTAGTTGGGATTAGTTGGAGAATTGGACACGGATCGTCACGTAGTTGGACGAAATTTTCGGGGTGTTACACGCCGCGACATATTTTTTTTATCTACATTTCACTGTTTGAAACTGAGCCGAAGTCACAACATATTTTTCTATCTATGTTGGGTTGTGTAAAAAATGTATATTCTAAAAGATTTTATCTACATAGAAACATATGTTTATCTAGGTTTTGAAAACGAGTCGAACTAACGACGAATTTTCTATCTACGTTTCATTGTATGTGAAAAGTTAAATATTCGAAAAGATTTTATTTACATCAAGACATATTTTTTATCTATGTTTCGTTATGTGAAACCGAGCCGAATTCCGACATATTTTTTTTATCTTTTTTTGTTGTGTGAAAAGTTATATATTTTAAAAGATTTTGTCTATGTCATGACATATTTTCTTTATCTACGTTTGAGTGTGTGAAATCAAGTCAAACTTACCATTTCAAAAATTATTTAGTGAACTAGTTAAGAAAAGGATAGTTAAATAATAAGATAAAAAATTGTTTTTAAATAATAAGAGTTAATTACGTAATAAGTCCAGGTGGTTTCTCAAGAGTAACAAGGTTGGGTACGACGATGTGAAATCAGTTAGCTTTTAACTATTGTATCCTAGATTGTTACTTTAAACTCTTAGTAACTAACTTTGTCACTTTTCACAAACACACGGACGGACCATGTAATTAACTCTAATTTTTTTAAATGTATACAAAATACTGAAGCTGAAAAGAGTAAAAACACAAACAGAATATCTACCGATTATGACTATGACGGTACATTACAACTAGTGCAAAACTACCAAAATCACCGAAAACCATAAAAATGAATACTCATATTGGTATTAGTGTTGTTCGTGTTGGATTAGTAAACCCGAGTAATGACATTTGACAACATGATAACGAGGTAAGATCAAAAGGGTTAAGCCGAGAACGGAAAGTGTACGATTAATCCTTTAATTGTTTATTACAATGGGTTTTGATTATTTAATTAATCGGTATAACATACGACCCGTGTATTGCGACGGGACCGTACCGGATAGAAAAAACATAAAAAGTTGAATCACGTACCTACGTACGCTGCGACTGTTGGCTCGCAAAATTTAGACCGATAATAAAATAATTAAATTACTTTATGAGTTAAATAACGTTTTAGTTCTTGTGGTTTGGGTCATTTTTTTAGTTTAGTCCAAATGTTTCATTTTTTGCCTGTGGGTCCAAAAAGGTCTCATTGTTGCCAATTTAGTCCACTAGGTTAACTTCATCAATTAATTCTGTTAACGAGAAGGGCAATTCAGTAATTTTATATGGCCGAATTTCCCTTCTAGTTAACAGAATTACATATAAAATGACCGAGTTGCCTTTCTCATTAACAGAAAATTGGATGAAATTAACCCAGTGGACTAAACTGGCAACATTAAAACCTTTTTGGACCCACAGGCGAAAAATGAAACCTTTGGACTAAATTGGCAAAATGGCCCAAACCACAGGGACGAAAATGACATTTAACTCTTAATTTATTATAAATACATGGTATAAACAAATAAATAATATTGGATACATATATATATTGTATATATATATATATATATACATACATACTAGGTTATAACCTCGTGTCTTACACGGGTTGATTAAAGAAAAAATGAACTAGTTAGTAATGAAGGTTTAGGAATTATAAAACGATATTGTTAAGACACCTTGCAAGTGTCTGAATAAATTTTGTGTTGTGCATGATCAAAATCAGTGATGTTTACCAAGTTTATAAATATGAAAGCATTGATCCATTGATTAGAAAAATTGGATCATTAACTATCTTATAAGTCTAGCAGTCATAAGAACATACTATTGCATAATCAAGTTTCTTATTGTAACATTCCATATTTTTCATTCCTTTCCATTTTTAGTGTAATTCGTATTTTTCATTCTTTTCCATTACTAATATAATTTGTATTTTTCTCTTCAATCCTTTGTAATTTGAACTAATGAAAATTAGATTTTATATCATTTTTGCATAATTTTACTTGCATGATACGTAACCAATCTCAAATACACATTTTATCCAAAACCGAGCCATACATCAAGCTTATTTTTCTTCGGAATGTTAATCATACATGAAACATTATTATACATGATTACATACATCTTAAAACCCTAAAACTAGGCTTAACATTGAGTTATAACATAAAATAACCAACAAAACAACTTAAGGGACTAAAAATGATTTTGTTTGTTTGTAATTTTGACGGTCTATGCCGACCGTATGGACCTCCTTGCGGTCCGTATGGAGTGTCGCTGCATCAAAAAAACGCAAAATTGTTTATTTTTGAACTATTCCCTCCTCCTAACTCCCAACCAACTCAATTAACCCTCTTATAAATACCAACCCATAAAACCCTCCAAACACTTTCACCACTCCATAATCACTCTCTAACCCTCTCATAACATCAAATTCTTCTGTTTGGGGCTGAAGATTTAATGACCAATACAGTGAGTTTTGAGTCACTTTCTTACACTTTGCTTCTTGTTTTTCTTCTTCTCTTTCCCTGGAACACCTCTAGGAGTATTACCATATATTTACTAAGGTTAACAAGTATGGTAAACCACCATTTTTTAGGTCCAAGTTAGGCTTTTTTTGGTAAACTTTTGTACTTGTCCATACTTTACTCTTATTCTTGGAATTTCTTCATACCAAATCAAGTCACCAACAAGCTCCTATGTTGAGGGACTTGTGTTAATATTTTCTTCCAAAAACTTTGAGGTTCATATGCCTCCGTTTCATACTTCCTAAGCCTCTAAGTAACCTACCAACAATAAAGTGAGTGAAACCACACCAAGCCTCCAATCACGCAATGTTGGAAGCACTCGTCTTGGTTACTTCTCACTTGGTTAATTAGCCAATTAGATAGTTAGATTATCCATTTCTTTACTTATACTCATGAACCATTCGGATCATCAACTATGTTGGTGATATTATGCAACGGTGAACACTTTCTTGAGGTTTGGGGATTACACTACCTCAAATACTTGACTAGATAAATAATAATGTGTATATATATATATATACATACATACATATAATATTATCCCCAAATCAAACCATAATATCAACCAACTCATGGTTGAATATGATGTGTTAAGTTGGAGAATATACAAAGTCTTGGATTCTTTATTTTGGACTTCCACTGAGTGATAGGATTCATGATAAACACAAATTATTAATAGTGTCCAAATAAGTGTCTAATACGGGAGATGTTTTTAGGTAACTTCATACTTGGAGTTCCCGTTACTTCCAATCTCCAAATCCTCAAACTCATAAACCTTTGTTTACCTTTTAGGGTGACTTTGGTGTTCCATCCTTCAAATCTGCTCACTCGCAGTTTATTGAAAAACTTTGCAAAACCGTGAGTTCATACTTGACCGTTTATTGCTTTAAACACTATTTGAGTTTCAACATGTATCCATACTTAATACACACACAACACACACATACAACCAAACTTATGCAAACACTCAATCCTTTAACATGCTTAATTGTTATCTATACGTGAATACATGCTAGATTAATCTTATGCGTAGCTATCTATCATTAACCTTGCAAGCCTCTCTTAACATATATATCGCTATAGGATTAGCACACTTGCCCGTTTTGTGGGTCATTGTTAAGTTATTGATTACGGTCTTATTTCCTTCGGCGATAAGGTTAGGCTAGTGCCAAGTTTTGAATTGATATTTAGACTATTGCATGCTAGTATGTTACATGATTTGGTATACTTTAAACATGTGGAATTGAGACTCATTCTTATATATGTTATGTAGCCAAACTTGTATGCTCACAGGCATAATATGTGTTGACGGATATTTTATACATGTTGCAGGAAATATTTGATGATGCCATCACAAGAAATCTACTTAGGGTGGATTTAGAAACTAACCAAATTTTACTTATGCATTTTGATGTTTTAGTCTTGTAACTAGCGATTGTTGTACTTCTTTCTTGAAACAATGTGATGTTTGATACGATGATATGAAAATGAAATTTTGAATTTTAATATATTATCGCAATTTAGTGTTATGTTGTCTTTGAATAATCTATTATGTCTCACCATGATGTTTCAGCCATCGGTTGTGGTGTGACACTTATAAATTTCAGCAGTCACAACAACCATCGTTTTAGATGTTCTTTTTGATAACTGATCGAAGAATATCTATCAATAAGGTATGGAAAATCAAATCCCTAAAACTTGGTTTTTAAAAATAAAAATGATGGATATTTAGTCCATGTCGCTATTCCTGCATCCAGAGGGGAGTCGTTGAATAATTTCTTGGATGCAATTTGTAACATGCTTAGGCTTTAAGTGGTTGTAACTTTTCCATTAATGGTGTTTCATGCTTAGTATTTGTAACATACTTGGGCATTAAATGGTTGCAACTTCTGCACTAATGGTGTTTCATGCTTAGTTTTGTTGTACCTTTAAGTATTGGGTTGTATACTTTGTTAAATTATATACTATAAATTTGTAATAATTCTTGGCATTGTTGTTTGTACTATGTGTATTGAAGTTTGTATGATGGTTTTATGAAACAATAGAAATATTAAATAAGCAACACTTTTGTGTTTTATGGAGCTGTACCCTTAGCGTGGAGAGTTTTTCAAAAAAAAAATTAAAATTTTCACTTTGATGCCCTATACTTTTCATCTTTTTGCAAGTTTTTCGTTTTACTTTTCGTTCTATATTTTGCAAGTCAACATGCCGCAACGTACGTGTGGGGTTCAACGTTTTTTCGTCAATTTTTCCCGTTTGGCAGGCCCATCGCAACACGTCTATTTTTCCCTATTTGGTAAGTTCATCGTAATGCGCGAGTTCTAGACCAACTTAGTTATTTTTTTCTATGTTTTACGTTTTAGTCTAATTTCTTCGCATTAACACGCCACAACGGGTTTACGTGGTTTAAAGATTTTACTTTGCTTTTCGTTCGTTGTTATTTTTTCTTTTTAATTTATTTTGTTCTTACGAGCTTTTCCGCTATTGGGTCACCGACAGTAATATAGCATTGGTGCTACTTGGCATGGTTTTACACCCCCGCGCAATGCAGGGATGGTTTATTTTAATTAAATGACCAATAGCAAAACTAAGTAAATCCAACCAATAGCAAAACTAAGGTAGGGTCTGAAGAGGGTAAGATGGGAGACAACCTTACTTCTACCCGAAGGAATAGAGAGACTACTTCTAGTGAGACCCCCGGCTTAATAGTAGCTTTGCGTCAAGCCTTGGACATAAGTTACATGACACTTAGCAATCGGAAAAAAACGCAATTAGTGTATGTATCCCCATGTCTTTCAGCTATCAGTGCCACCACAAGATGCACGATCAACCGTCCGTGGCTTTTAACATATTAGTATAATCTTTCAATTTTGTTGGTTTTCATAATTTTGAATTTAAATTAATATATAATGATGTTATAAAAGCCGTAAGTATATAATAAATATTAAATATTTGATGTTATAATATATTATAAAAGCCGTAAGTATATAATAAATATCAATTATTTGATGTTAATTATTAATAAAATAAGTTTAGCAAATCTTTTGTAATTATTCTTTTCAAGAAATAATTAATTGTTGAAAGATATTAAATATTAATCTGAATTGAATATAAAAGATAAAAGAATATGAAATATTTAGAAACAGTCAAATATTATTCATAGATTTAATAATTACCATCAACAAACTTCGATCCAAATTGGTTAAGATCGTGTGGAAAGTACTAAATGAAAATGTGTATATATTATCAATCTTTTAACTAGAAATGCAAAAAAAAAATGCAATTTTTTTTTTTGGAAAAAATTGAAGCCTTTTCTGTAGTTTTTGGGATTTATGACTTGTATATATTGTCAATCTTTTAACTACAATATATGTATATAACGTTTAAAATTGAAAAATAAGTATTGTACATCTGTGATTGAGATGAATTATTTTGTTTTAACATTAGTATTTAGAGTTTAGCATTAGTATTTAGGGTTTAGCATTTGGGGTTAGTTTTGGTGTTTAACATTGGTATTTAGGGTCTAGGGTTTAGTTTTTAGGTTTTAGCATAGGGTTTAGCCTTATGGTTTAGGGTTTCGATTTAGGGTTTAGCTTTAGTGTTTAGGGTTTAGATTTAGATTTTGGGTTTAGAGTTTCTGGTTATTGTTCGACGTGCCGGTCCCAGTTCCGCTCAAATGAGCTCAATCTGTGTTCATTTGACCCGGTTTCCTACACTTCTAAGGTTAAGGACATATATAATAATATATATACACATATGTATTGTTTAAAAATTGACTATATAGATATGTGTATAATTCAAAATTGACAATATACATATATGTATATATGTAAAAAAAACTCTTAAAAATGTAGATTAGAAAGTATTTCTTTTTTGCTTGGAGAAAATGTGTAATCCATAATTCTTCTCAAGTTACTCAAATAGGATACTCTTTTCTTAGGATCCTATATATATAGGCTAGGAGTTGGCTAAAAAGTCCAAACTTCCTAAAAAGTATAAAAGGTTATTAAACACCATAATATCAATCATAAAACACACTAAAAACTCACAAATAACATGATAAAGATTACTAAAACATAATATCTATAGTTTTGTTTTGTGTGGTTTGATGATAAAACTCTGATTATCCAATGATAGGGGTGGCAAAGGGGTGGGTTGGGCAGGTTTGGGTCATGGGTTAGGATGGGTATGAGTTAGGATGAGTTTATTAAGAAAAATGTTAGAATGAATTTGGGTTAAGATGAGTTTTGATCATAATAGGCTAAAAAATAACTAATAAAATCAAAAAATTAAAAATTAAACATTTTAAAAATGAAAATAAATAAAAAATTAAAATAAAAAATAAAAAAACTAAAAACTAAAAACTAAAAGAATAAAAAATTTAAAAAACTAAAAAAATTAAATTAAGAAAAAATAAAATAAAATAAAATAAAATCTAAAAAAATAAAATTAAAAAGGAAAGGCCTAGAAGAAGGGAGCAATGAGACTACTATACTTGTTTTGATTTTATGACGTATGTTTTTTTATTGTTGGTGCGAAGGTTTTTGTTTTGGAATTTTTTTAATTTTTTTAATTTTTTTATTTAAAATTCGTTTTATATTTTTAATTTTTTTAATTTTCATTATTTCTTGTGCACAAAGTATAAAGAGTCACAGTATGAAGTCTGCGACTTTGTGTGATGATATTTTAGGGTTATTCAGATATGTTTGGTTAAAACTTAAAAACCCATCCTAACCCATGACTAATTTTAAATGGAAATTTTAAAACCCATCTTGATCCATCCTTGCTTATTTCCTAGGCCCCTTGTGACTTGTTCATTTCTAATATGACCCAAATAATCCAAATGGGTTTTTGTTGCTAGGCCTAATTTAATGTAATAAAAATTTGGTTTTCATCACATTAGTCACTTTTGAATATCTCATTCCATACCCTTCGTCTAGCCTTGTTACAACCCTTTAAAGACCTTTTGACTTATGGTTTGTTTTTTGTGTAAACCGGTGAAGAATGATTGAGTTTTAAGCTTATGTTGATGTGTGCTATAATCGGTTTGAGTAAACATTAAGAATACTAGTGCATCTTTGCTAGTCAATTGATAAACTGAGTGGAGAGATTATTGTGAGGGATATGCCTATCTGTTTGTTAGCTTTAGCTATAAGTTAATCTTGGGTAACCATCTTGTGTTTAAATGTTATATATGAGTTTATTGTTGAGTACCGTTTGATTGTTAAAATTATGAACGGAATATGACTTAAGACCTCAACTTATACATAGTGAGAATGGAATGTGCTTCTTATTGTTTGACCAATGTGAATGTGAAAAATAAGTTTGCTTCAAGACAAGCAAAAAATAATTGTGGAGATGTGATACGTGGTTAAAAGTCCATTGTTCTCCATATTTAAATTTGTGTTTTTATGCGAATCTGAGTTCCGAATGATCTACTTCTAAGTTCTTCTGACTAAACGAAGTTAAGACTAAAGTTTCGGAACTGAAGTTTGCAGCTTTTTTCAGCAAAGCTTAGTAATTGACAAGGTTTGCGTTTTGCAGTTCTAAATAAGTTTAAGGTGCATTTCGGGAGCAAAACGGAGCGTTGGATTGAGGCTAGGATGATCCAGAATGATGAAACGAGGAAAACCAAGTGAACCGATCGGATCAGCGTCGGCTATAGCCTTCCAAGGCGTCGCTAACTCACACTTGATAGATTGGAGAACGATGCGAGGGATGAAAATCTTGTGGAGGTTTCTAGGCGTCGACATGCAACTTATTGGCGATGATGGCCGGATTTTTTTACTTGTTGGGATAGGCGCCACCAGTGTAGGCGATGCCAATGGATATTGTCGAGGCAATGGAGCCGCCACCACAACACATTGCGCAACTTGAGCCTGAACCGCATGAGACGCTGCAGCCGCGACAACATCTTCTACGCATTTATCGGTTGTGAGTCTGCATGCTGGCACACAGGCCCTATGTTAAAAGGTTGATTCATAAACACTGAATTGATGTGTGTATTCGTATGTTTCATTACAAAGAAGGGTATTCTATTTATACACAAAAACGTAATCTAAATATAGAAGACAGCAGCTGATTGCTAGCTGTCTTTATCGTTGCTGTTGATTGCTGTTGATCTGCTGGAGATTGATTGCTGTTGATCTGCTGGAGATTGATTGCTGTTGATCTGCTGGAGATCTGCTGGATATGTGGCTGTTGATTAGCTGCCGCAGGATGTCCGGCTGTTGATTAGCTGCAACTTCCTCCAAGGTTAGACCTTCCTTTCTAACACTCCCCCTCAAGTTGAATAGTTGGATTTCCAAAATTCAACTTGCCCAAACAATCATTGAGAATTTTCCCGTTAACTGCTTTTGTTAGAATGTCAGCAAGCTGATCCTTTGATCGAACGAATGGTAGTTCAATCGTACCATCTTCCAATTTTTCTTTGATGAAATTCCTATCAACTTCCACGTGTTTTGTTCGATCATGTTGAACTGGGTTTTCTGAAATCTGAATTGCAGCTTTATTATCACACATAATCTTACTTGTTTCTTTTGGCGGAAAACCAATCTCAGCTAAGAGTCTCCGCATCCACATGGCTTCTGTTAAACCCCGAGCTATACCTCTAAATTCAGCTTCTGCACTTGAAAGAGCAACCACTTTTTGTTTTTTACTTCTCCAGGTAACAAGGTTCCCTCCAACTAAAGTGAAGTAGCCTGTTGTTGATCTCCGACTTCCTTTATCTCCTGCCCAGTCTGCATCGGTATAGATTTGAACATTTAGGTGTCCATGTGATTGAAACAGGACTCCGTGTCCTACTGTACCTTTGAGATATCTAATAATTCTCCAAACTGCTTCCATATCTGACTGTTGAGGTTGGTGCATGAACTGACTTACTACCCCTACAGCATAGGCGATGTCTGGACGAGTATGTGAGAGATATATTAGTTTTCCCACCAACCGTTGGTATCTTTCTTTATTTGCTAATTTTGCTCCTTCTTCCATGTAAAGCTTTTGGTTTACACTCATAGGAGTATCTGCTGGTTTGCAATCGATCATTCCAATTTCTGCCAACAGGTCTAAGACATACTTCTTTTGACTAATGAAAATTCCTTGTTTTGACCTTAGTACTTCAATTCCGAGGAAATACTTAAGTCTGCCCAAATCTTTCATCTCAAATTCAGCAAACAAGTTTTCTTTGAGTTTTACCATTTCTTCTTTATCGTTCCCTGTAATGATCATATCATCTACATAGATAATTAGACAGGTTACGAATTTTCCTCCTTTTTTGAGAAACAAAGTATGATCGGCATTACTCTGTTTATATCCAAATTTTTTCATAGCTACCGTAAATCTGCCAAACCAAGTTCGTGGAGATTGCTTCAGACCATAAAGAGACTTCTTCAGATGGCAAACTTCTCCAGTTTTGAAATCTTCTGTGAATCCTGGAGGAGCGTCCATAAATACCTCTTCATCTAGGTCTCCGTGTAAAAAGGCATTTTTTACATCAAACTGTTGAAGCGGCCACCCTTCATTTGCAGCTATCGAAAAAAGGACCCTAATTGTGTTCATTTTTGCAACTGGGGAGAATGTTTCAGCATAGTCAATCCCATGTGTCTGGGTATACCCTTTTGCTACCAGTCGGGCTTTATATCTTTCAATTGTACCATCTGGTTTATACTTAACCGTATAGACCCAACGACACCCCACAGATTTCTTTCCCAATGGGAGAGTACACTTTTCCCAAGTATTGTTCTTGATTAGGGCTTCCATTTCCGTTTTCATTGCTTCCTTCCAATGTTTAGATTTTAAGGCTTGATCCACGTTTGTAGGAATTTCTTCGGAATACACAGATGAGATAAATGCTTTGGCTTCCTTAGTGAAATTTCCATCGGCCACACTAGCTATAGGATAACTAGATCTTCTTGGTTCTTTTTCAGGAGAATACCGTTTCGGAGGAACTCCCCTGTTTGTTCTAGGGGGCAACACATATCTTGATGGTGGTTCTTCTTGTCTGGATTCATTTGCCTGCAAATTTTCAGTTTGTTCTGTGGCAGTTTCATGGTTAGACGTATCGGTATCCTCGGAGTCATTAGAAACTTCAAATGTACCACTAGACTGAATAGGGTGAGTATTACTTACCTCGGACACCAGGTTAGGAGGAACATTAGGATCGTCAGTGGCACTGAAATTGAAGTCTGGTGACTCTGTAGTAGGTGACTCTTTAGTTGGTACATAGGGAACATATTTTAACCAGCTTAGTGTGTCTAAACATTCCTTCTCCCCCTGACCACTGAGTTGGGAATTGTAGTAATACTCGGTTTCAAGAAATTCACAGTTTATCATGGTGAACATATGACGTGTTTTTGGATTATAACATCTGTATCCCTTTTGATTCATTCCATACCCAACAAAGACACATTTTTCAGCACAAGGGTCAAGCTTGGTTCGATCTGATTTAGGTATGTGAACAAAGGCAGTACATCCAAAGACTCGTGGTTGAAGAGTAAGAACTGAGGGTAGTTTGAAGAATTTTGAAAGGATGTGTAACGGAGTGTTAAGCTTTAGGATTTTTGTTGGGAGTCGGTTGAGAAGATAGGTAGCAGTAGCAAGGGCTTCAGGCCAAAAATATTTCGGAACCTGAGATTCAATTAGGAGAGCTCGTGTCATTTCTAGCAAAATGCGATTTTTCCGTTCGGCGACACCGTTTTGTTCTGGGGTGTTTGGGCATGTGGTTTGGTGGATTATTCCCTTGTCTTGGAAATAGGATTTAAACGAGGTATTAACAAACTCACCACCATTATCAGATCGGAATATTTGGATGTTTGTTTGAAATTGGGTTTGGATCATGGCGTAAAACATAGTGAACTTTTCAAATACTTCGGATTTGTTTTTCAAAAAATAAACCCAGGTCATTCGGGTACAATCATCAACGAACATCACAAAGTACCGAAGGTTTTGCCCCCCAAGAACTGGGGCAGGACCCCATACGTCAGAATGAATTAATGAAAATGGCAAAGCAGCCTTAGTATTATTGGGTTTAAAAGTTTTCCTATGGCTCTTTGCTAAAACGCATGTTTCACAATGTGACATAGAATTAACTGGAAATAGTTTTGGAAATAAAATATGCGAATAACTTGTAGAAGGGTGACCTAATCTTCGGTGCCACAGCCAAGCTTCTCGTTCTGATGTCCCATGAGTCAGCATCACAGCACCACTTTGAGTCACCTCATCCACATAGTACAACCCTTGACTTTCAGTGCCACGCCCAATGATCACTCCCGTCCTGATATCCTGTAAAATACAAAACGTAGGGTACATTAGGACAATACAGTTAAGTTCCTTTGTGACATGGCTGATGGAAAGCAGCGTATGTGATAACGAGGGAACATAAAGACAATTAGAGATTTTTATTGTGGGTGAAATCTCAATAGTCCCTCCCGATTTTACATCCATTATCCCGCCATTCGCCGTTTGAATATGTGTTTTTTCTGGTTTAGTTGTTGAAATAATATCCGATGACTCATAAGTCATTGTGTCGGTTGCGCCACAATCGAATATCCATCGTTTTTGTTTACCAGGATGTTTTTGGGCCATATTAGCATTCCCATTTTTTTCAGGGACCAAATGTGACATATTCACATTTTGACTATATGGGTTCGGTTTACCCGCCCCAAACCCATCTGCCCCTAACCCGTTCCCTTTTCTTTCTTCTTCTCCGCCTTTACCTAGACATTCATCTCCTTCACTTGTTGCCTCGGCCATTCCGCCGAACCCTGATCTGTTCCGGCTTTCATCTCTGGTGACATCTCGGCTGCTGGTGGTGGATGACCTCCCCTTTTCCGCAGTCTTTGTGCCTCTCTTCTGACCATCAGACCACCATTCGGGATATCCAACGAGTTTGAAACATTGTTCCCGGGTATGTTTTGTCATACCGCAATGATCACACTTGAGGTGAGCTTTGTCGTCTCTGTTACTTGTTCCGATCCTTTTTCCCTCGGCCCGTCGGTATCCCTTTGATGCAAGCCCTAATCCGTCAGTTTCAGAGGCCATTAGACCCACTGTGATACCCTGTGTGTCACTGAGAGGTGTTCCCAGTATGTTCTGGTGAGCGGCCTCCTTGCGGATAGTGGCGTATGCAGTTTCTACGGTTGGGAGGGGTTCTAACCGGAGTATTTCCCTCTTTATAGGGTCATATTTCCGGTTGAGGGCGTTTAGAAACTGAAACAGTTTCTGCTCCGTCCTGATTTTGTGATATGCTTGGATATCGGTTGGGCAGGTCATAGGGTTTGGGTCAATCCGATCAATTTCTCCCCATACTCCTTGGAGTATAATCCACAATTCTTCTAGGGAGAGATTGTTCTGTTTGATTTCATTTGCCTTGACATGTAGGTTGAAGGTTTGGAGCTTGTCACGCCCACTGCTATATGTTATAGCTAGGGCATCCCACAGCGATTTTGCTGTTGGGAATTCGGTTAGATTGCTGGCAAGGCTTGGTTCGATGTTCTGTATGAGCCATGAGAAGACGACTAGGTCGTCTTGTTCCCATTGCTCATATTCCTCGCTGGTTTGGTTCGGCGGGTTGGTTGATAAATGGTTTAGAAAGGCTTTTGATTTACCGCCTATGGCAACCCTCATCATCCGGGTCCATAAGGCGTAATTCTGGCTGTTGAGCTTGAGGCTTATTTGAAGGTTATCGGATAATTTTGGGTTTCTGTTTTGTGGGTTGAGGCCATTCTTGAGCAGGTTGGCGATTTGGATTGATAGATCTTCTCCCAAGTTACCGGCTTCGGCCATGGCAGCTTGGTTGAGAGGATGATTTGGTTTTGGGTGAGCAAGGTAAATGATGAACAGGTCAAGAACGACACTGCTCTGATACCATGTTAAAAGGTTGATTCATAAACACTGAATTGATGTGTGTATTCGTATGTTTCATTACAAAGAAGGGTATTCTATTTATACACAAAAACGTAATCTAAATATAGAAGACAGCAGCTGATTGCTAGCTGTCTTTATCGTTGCTGTTGATTGCTGTTGATCTGCTGGAGATTGATTGCTGTTGATCTGCTGGAGATTGATTGCTGTTGATCTGCTGGAGATCTGCTGGATATGTGGCTGTTGATTAGCTGCCGCAGGATGTCCGGCTGTTGATTAGCTGCAACTTCCTCCAAGGTTAGACTTTCCTTTCTAACACCCTACTCAAGAGGCTTGTGTGGGGACATGAGAAGCATACTTAGGTGTTGGTGCAGCAGTCTTGGTAGATTAACCGGATCGATAACATAATGATGCGGGTGGTTGAGCGTGAGTGCGACAAGATACTCCGTTGGTGGTGACCCTCCACCGCTGCCACCACGACAAGAATATTGGGCACCTGGCCAGGCAGGTGCAAATCTTGACCGTCAGGTCATGGTCACGATCCTTGCTCAGATTAGTTGTAGCAGTTGTCACCTTTTGGTATTTACATTAGTTTTATTTTTTGTTATTATTGAACAAACTTATGTTATATATTACAGTTTCAGTTCTTTATATTTGTATTGTTTGTTTAATTGTTTAGTTTGTTTGGTTAGTTTGGAATAAATATTTAATAGTTTTCTTATCTTAAAAAAATATAATTTTTTGAGCGAAAAATTTATGAGCTTTGTTAACAAAATAGATATTATATAAATATGTTTGATTTTTTAAAATCATTTTTTGAACTTCGTTAACAAATTAAATAGATATAATATAATATCTTTGATTTTCTTAAACCCTTAGTACGTGGATATGTCACCTTTTGGGAAACATATTTGATCGAAACAATACCCGACTTTGGTTAAAAAACTATTTGTCTTATGCGACTCGTATAAGGTTATATGCGTCGTATAAAGTAGCATCAGACAGTTCATGACATCACAAGACAGTCCATGACATCACAACACTGATTTTCAAGACACAGGGCTATACGCTCTTTATCTTCAAAGAAATATTTTGGGTGTCTAAATAAGTTTAAAGTCTACATCATTGTCACTCATATATCCGTACGGTCTTCCAAACTATTCCGACATCAGTTACGGTTGTGAGCAGAGCTTTGAACATCAAGTCTATTCGGACCTCGGTGACGATGGTGAGCAGCAGGATGTGTCAGTTGACGAGGAAGATTGTTACCCGGTTACATTTTCGTTTGATACAATGCAGACTTTTTCGTCACGTAAAGAGCTAGTGCGTTGGGTACAAGACACGGTAAAAGACAATGGTTACCTCATTGTGATCAAGAGGTCGAATAAAAGAGGAGAGAATTACAAGATTTGGTTTCAATGCACTCTTGGTGGGGAGCATAAGAGTATAGCTACACAGAGGAAAACGGGTAGCAAGAAAATAGGTTGCCCGTTCGAGATGATCGGGTTTTCGGAATCAAACGGAAGTGTTTGGAGGATTGAGGTGATGAAGGCGAAGCACAACCATACTCCTATCGAAAACCTAGAGGTTCACGCGTATCGAGAAGGCTTTCTTCGGATGATAAAAGAATGGTTGAGCAGCTGGCGGAGCAAGATATTCCCAACCACAGTATCTGGCGAACGCTGACGAAAAACAATCCGGATAGAAAGCTTATTCCGAAAGATATACACAACGCTGTTCAGAAGATCAATGTCGGAAAAAATGTCGGTAAGTCTCCGATGCATAAACTTGAAAACATTCTTCGAGAAAAATATTACACTTATTACATGCGCACGAATGAGATATCAAACGCTGTTGAAGATGTCTTATTTGTTCACAAAAAAATCATTCACTATGTGGTTTGCCTTCCCGCATGTTCTATGATTGACGCCACCTACAAAACGAACATGTACAACCTGCCGTTTGTTCAGTTCGTAGGCATGATGTCGATAAACAAATCGTTTACGGCTGCTTGTGAAGTAATTTCCACTGAGAAGTTAGAGAACTACCTATGGGTGCTCTAGAGGATCAAGTCTATGCTAGTAGGCTGTATGGAGCCGCGTGTGATTTTAACAGATAGGGACTTTGCGCTAATTACGCGTGAGAACAAGTTTTTCCAAAAGCGCAGAAATATCTTTGTCGGTTCCATATTCAACAAAATATTAACAAGAATAGCAAGAAGAAATTCCCTGACAAGAAGTGGAAAGAATTCGTACGTACATTTTGGACATTGTGCGAGTCTACGACAGAGGAAATATACAGGTATAACTTGGAAAACCTTGAAGCACAGCTGAAAGAAGATGGCCGTGAACGTGAGTATTTCTTACATAATTATGTTCAAATTTTATATAATAACAAAAACTGACTATTTATGTTTTTTGAATTTCAGAGGTTTTTGATTATTTGAGGAATCATGGTTGGATCCGTACCGTGAAAAGTTTGTATCTTGCTGGACTAACAAAACTATTTACTTTCACCAAACTACGGCCAACAGGGTTGAGAGCATGCATGCAAAACTAAAAAGTCACTTTCCAAGTCATCGCAACACACTGGATAAACTTGTATTGTATGTTGATCATGTTGATGACATACAATACGCCGAGATTAGAAGTAGCTTTGAAACAAGCCTCTGAAAAGTGATTAACCACCACAAGGATCATCCCTTCTTGAAAATATTCTTAGAAAGGTTTTAATATTTGCGATTGAGCTTTTGAATATGGAGCTAAAACGTAAGGAAGACGGGTTGAGAGCCTACGGTGTAAGCTGTGGTTGCCAACTTTTTACCAGTTGTGGTTTTCCATGTGCCTGTCGTTTCGGAAAGTTGGAAAATAACGTAATTAATATTTTTGACCTTTGCCGTTATGATTTTACACGCATGTAATTTGTTTTCTTCCACAGGTCAGCAAATTCGTATCAATTCGATAGACGTGTTCTAGAAGAAGCTTGACTTCAAGCCAGCAAGGAATAAGATAGAGGATATCGATGTAGACGCGAAATTTGAAAAATTGAAACAACATATCGATCCAACACCTCCTCAAGTGAAAAGGAGCTTCTTTGAAAAGTTTCCGCAAAACCTCAATCCAGGCAACAGTAATAAAAAACCTCCTGTTGTTCTGAAGAAAACTCATGGTCGCCCAACATTGAAAACGCAAGAACAAAGAAAGGTTGAAGCTGCCAGAAAAAGCTCGTATATTCCGTCGGAAGAAACTTGGCTCGAGGCCTCAGACGATCTCCCCTGTCACAGCTCGTACGTATCATCCCAAGACTCTGGAAGACAAAAGAAAACCCAACCGCTCAACGACCACCCTGATTTCCCGATGATCAAGCTCGGTCCTAAGACGGATATAGAGATCTGCAACTACGCATCTTAGATTCCTCAAGTGATCCATCCATACATCGTGAGAATAAAGGACGTGGACCAGATGGTCATTGTGGGTTTCGATCGGTAGCTGTTGGGTTAGGAAGGAAACAAACAAAGTATTTGACTATCCGGAAACAACTTATAATGGAGTTACGTATGAACGAATCGCTTTGGAGGCAGGTTTTCGATCGGAAAACATAGGACATTCCGTCGGAAGAAACATAGGTTTTCGATTTCGAGGGGGTGGGACGAGCAGGTATCAATATTACATGACAATGCCTAAGACGGGGTTTCTTATTGCCTAAAGATACGGTGTGATTGTTCACACCTTCGACAATCGTGGGAACGGTACAATTTTCCCTCTGTTGGGCGGGCCAGACGAATCCGAGCAACCTCACCAGGTGGTTGCGGTTGTGTTCGTCAATGGTGAGCATTATCCATGTAGAGCTTGGAGGATGGTATCCAATGCCACCCCAAACCCCCAGTGGACAGCGAACAAAGCAGAGAGCGCGACAACTTGGCATACATTATACACGGACTAGATTAGCGCGTACGAAATGTTTACGTACAAACCCCCGGACCTTAATGTAACGCCATATGTTCAAGATGTAGGTTAAATGCGTGTAATAATAATCATGTTAATTCATTTACAATCCAAGAGTACGTTTGTGTTTGTTTAATTACATGCGTAAATCATTTACAATCCAAGTGTGTGTATATGTTTGCTAAATATATGCGCTTTTGTACAATACCGAACACCGAATGTCACCGACACGACCCCTAAGGCAAAAATACATCATAATAAGACAAAATAGAAATACAATACTCCATAGCAACACACTACGTACTAATACTGGCACAAACAGACAATAACGTCTCGAAACCGAATGTCACCGACACGACCCATACGAATTAAATAGGCACTTATACGAACTGCAAATAACAATAAACATGATAATATGACATTTAAGAACAAAATACGTCAGCTACTGATAGGCTGGGGTTATACCCATAACAGGACACGTAAGAGTACTTGTGGTTTCAAACGAGAATCATGCGATATAATGGAATACGACATCACATTGTGACCAAACACATCCAGAACTCGTGTAGTCCACATACATTGAAAAATGAGGTGTAATGGAAAAAACGTAAAATTTATACAAGCATCAATGCGTTTTTGAATTTACATAAACATTTTAAATTTAAAAAAAACCCCGAAACGCCCCACTTTGGTCTAAACCAGGCATTTTAGTTTAAAATTTTTCATTTTTAACTCCAAACGCATGCGTTTTGGGTTAAAAATGAAAAATTTTAGACCAAAACGTCCCGCTTTGACGTTTTGGTCCCAGGTTAAACTGTGAAGTGGTCCAGCTTCACCTCATACGCAACACAATTCAAAAAACACACACAAAGGTGCGATTTTCACACACTAGCTTCGTTCTACCCCGATTGAAGACCATTTCCGGCGATTCGACTCTTGTTAGGTACGATTACTGGTCCCCTTTACATGTGTTCCATTAATTCGTAGTTTATTTTGTGTATTGATTTGGTTTTGGTGGATTTGGGTCGACTACCGTCGACTGCTGTAAAAAATAACCAGGTGAAGCGCCCCGCTATGCCCAAAGCGAGGCGCTTCCCAGTTGATTTTTTTTTTAATTTTTTTAATTGTTTATTAGTTATTGTTTATTGTTATTAATATTTGTTTTAATTAATAGTTATTATTTATTAATATTTGTTTAAATCAATAGTTATTGTTTATTAGTTATTGTTATTAATATTTGTTTAAATTAATATTTATTGTTATTAATATTTGTTTTAATTAATAGTTATTGTTTATTAATATTTGTTTAAATTAATAGTTATTGTTATTAATATTTGTTTTAATTAATAGTTATTGTTTATTAATATTTGTTTAAATTAATAGTTATTGTTTATTAGTTATTGTTATTAATATTTGTTTACTAATATTTGTTTATTAATATTTGTTTTATTAACACACAGATACGGATATGGATGATTTGGATTTCGACATGGATGCGGGTTTGGAGGATCAGGTCGCAGTCGATCCAACACCGAACCACGTATATCTCGCGTTCGAGGCGGGGTCAGATAGGGAGGAGAGGTGCGCGAAGTTGCGCACCATGGAGATAGGGGCGCATGTGGGGATTGATTGGGACCTCTTGGAGACACTTGAGGAGGGCCCTAGGGCGAGGGATATTATTGGGTTGGATACTCCGTGGTCGCGTTTGTTCCAGATTGCGTTGGAGGACTTGTATCGTGAGATCACGGTCGAGTTTATCTCCTCATTTGTATTTGCACCGCATCCGGCGGATTACGTGGAGGACCATGACCATCCTATGCACGAGATTACTTTCCACCTGGCCACCCAGGAGTTTGCGATGAGTCTGCGTGAGTTTGCCGTCAACTCAGGTTTGTACACCGAGGCCGAGCTTGATACAGATGTTTATACGCAGGAGGTTAGAGCCTTGGACAAATAGACCCTTATTAGTTTCTGGAGGGCTATTGCGAGGGTTCCCTTTGGGAAATCCTCGCAAAAGGCCACCACACTCAGATACCTTAACCGTATTATTACGTCATCGATCATGCCCCGGTTTCATAGCGGGGACAAGGTCAACACGGGTGACCTTTTTTTTCTATTTCTGCCTGTTGCGGCCACATCCATGCGCGCTTGCTCGGGGCTTGGCGGATTACTTTGTGTCTGCTTATCATAAGCAGGAGCGCGGTAGACTCTTCGGCGGGTCCTACGTTACCGCGATCGCGCGCTCCTTAGGGCCCGTGCTGGAGAGTGACCCGCTTCTGTCCCCGCCCATCCAGTCGACTACATTAGGCCGAGCGTCAGTGGCGAGCATGGGTATGACGCACCAGTTTGACGTTAGTCTCCGGTTTTGGACCCACGACTACCAAATTGGGTGCCAGAGGTGTTGCCGGTAATGATCCCCGTCATTATTGAGCTTAGGGATGGAGTACTGGCACCTCCGGATGTTCAGGCTGCGGCTCAGCAGGCTCAGCTTGAGGCTCTGGATCTGGCACAGCCTCAGGATGACCCTTAGGATCACGCTCAGCGGCCTGATCACGTCATTCAGGACGATTTCTCGCCGCCGCCGCCACCTCCACACCCAACGCCAGCACCCACAACACATATTTGAAGACCTGCCTCCTGCTGCGCAAGCGGTGGCCCGGGACTTCGATCGTCGCCTCCAACATTCTAAGCGACAGCAGACATGGATTATTCAGACGCTCACGGCTATCAATGCTCATTTGGGATTGCCGGAGATTCCACTGCCACCGTCTCCACCGCCAGAGGATCAGTAGATTTAGTTTGTATTGTTTTTTTTATATATTAGACATTTGGTTTTTTTTTTGTATGTAAAAACTGACTTTTTATATATTTATGCAGTTGATCTTTTATATATGTTTGTGTGGATTGTTTGCGCTTATTTCATACGTCTCTTTCGCGACATATCGTACGGTGTTTTAATTAAACATGTTCATGTAATTTAGTAAAATTAAATTTAGATAACATTTATAAAAACAACTTTAATTATATATGTTTTATATTATATATGCTTTGTAAAAATAAAACAAAAATCGGTTAACAGTTTATAAATATGCCCTTATATTATATACGTTCTATAAAAATAATGACGTAAAAAAGCGTTATTACAAAACAACTCTAAATAATATATAATACTAATATTTTATAATAATAATAATAAATCTCAATTAAATTTTTCACCAAAAAAATACAACCAAAAAACTTACCAACATCCCACCTATTTCAATAAAAAACAACACAAACCCCTTCACACAAACCCCATCAGTCAGTCCTTGTCTATTGATCAACCCCAAGCTCCCCGCTTTGGCCAAAGCGGGGTGTTTTAGAGTGTGCAAATAGACTACCGGCGTGTGCGAATAGATAAATAATAATGTGTATATATATATATACATACATACATACATACTATATAATATTATCCCCAAAATCAAACCATAATATCAACCAACTCATGGTTGAATATGATGTGTTAAGTTGGAGAATATACAAAGTCTTGGATTCTTTATTTTGGACTTCCACTGAGTGATAGGATTCATGATAAACACAAATTAATAATAGTGTCCAAATAAGTGTCTAATACGGGAGATGTTTTTAGGTAACTTCATACTTGGAGTTCCCGTTACTTCCAATCTCCAAATCCTCAAACTCATAAACCTTTGTTTACCTTTTAGGGTGACTTTGGTGTTCCATCCTTCAAATCTGCTCACTCGCATTTTATTGAAAAACTTTGCAAAACCGTGAGTTCATACTTGACCGTTTATTGCTTTAAACACTATTTGAGTTTCAACATGTATCCATACTTAATACCACACACACACATACAACCAAACTTATGCAAACACTCAATCCTTTAACATGCTTAATTGTTATCTATACGTGAATACATGCTAGATTAATCTTAAGCATAGCTATCTATCATTAACCTTGCAAGCCTCTTTAACAAATATATCGCTATAGGATTAGCACATTGCTCGTTTTGTGGGTCATTGTTAAGTTATTCATTACGGTCTTATTTCCTTCGGCGATAAGGTTACGCTAGTGCCAAGCTTTGAATTGATATTTAGACTATTGCATGCTAGTATGTTACATGATTTAGTATACTTAAACATGTGGAATTGAGACGCATTCTTATATATGTTAGGTAGACAAACTAGTATGCTCACCGGCTTAATATGTGTTGACGGATATTTTATACATGTTGCAGGAAATATTTGATGATGCCATCACAAGAAATCTACTTAGGTGGATTTAGAAACTAACCAAATTTTACTTATGCATTTTGATGTTTTAGTCTTATAACTAGCAATTGTTGTACTTCTTTCTTGAAACAATGTGAGGTTTGATTCGATGATATGAAAATGAAATTTTGAATTTTAATATATTATCGCAATTTAGTGTTATGTTATATTTGAACAATCTATTATGTCTTACCTTGATGTTTCCGCCATCGATTGTGGTGTGACACTTATAAATTTCAGCAGTCACAACAACCATCGTTTTAGATGTTCTTTTTGATAAGTGATCGAAAAATATCTATCAATAAGGTATGGAAAATCAAATCCCTAAAACTTGGTTTTTAAAAATAAAAATGTTGGAATTTATATAATATCAATTTGTTTAAGTGGTTGTAACTTTTGCATTAATGGTGTTTCATGCTTAGTATTTGTAACATATTTGGGCATTAAATGGTTGCAACTTCTGCATTAATGGTGTTTCATGCTTAGTTTTGTTGTACCTTTAAGTGTTGGGTTGTATACTTTGTTAAATTATATACTATAATTTTGTAACAATTCTTGGCATTGTTGTTTGTACTATGTGTATTGAAGTTTGTATGATGGTTTTAAGAAACAATAGTAAATATTAAATAAGCAACACTTTTGTGTTTTATGGAGCTGTACCCTTAGCGTGGAGAGTTTTTCAAAAAAAAAAATTAAATTTTTTACTTTGATGCTTTCATCTTTTTGCAAGTTTTTCGTTTCACTTTTCGTTCTATATTTTGCAAGTCAATATGCCGCAACTACGTGTAGGGTTCAACGTTTTTTCGTCAATTTTTTCCCGTTTGGCAGGCCCGTCGCAAGGCGTCTATTTTTCCCTATTTGGTAAGTTCGTCGCAATGCGCGAGTTCTAGACCAACTTAGTTATTTTTTTCTATGTTTTACGTTTCAGTCCAATTTCTTCGCATTAACACGCCGCAACGGGCGTACGTGGTTCAAAGATTTTACTTCGCTTTTCGTTCGTTGTTATTTTTTTCTTTTTAATTTATTTTGTTTTTACGAGCTTTTCCGGTGTTGGGTCACCGACAGTAATGTAGCATTGGTGCTACTTGACATCGTTTTACGCCCCCGTCGCAATGCGGGGATGGTTTATTTTAATTAAATGACGACGTAATCTGTTGTCATAGTATTTACTATTTAAAACGTAATTTGTGCTCATAGTATTTAAATCATTCATCATCATACTAAGTAAATCCAACAATAGCAAACTAAGGTAGGGTCCGAAGAGGGTAAGATGTAGACAACCTTACCTCTACCCCGAAGGAATAAAGAGACTACTTCTAGTGAGACCCCCGGCTTAATAGTAGCTTCGCGTCAAGCCTTGGACATAAGGCACATGCACTTAGCAATCGGGAAAAAGGCCAATTAGTGTATGTATCCCATGTCTTTCAGCTATTAGTGCCACCACATGATGCATAATTAACCGTCCGTTGCTTTTAACATATTAGTATAATCTTTCACTTTTATTGGTTTTCATGATTTTGAATTTAAATTTAATATATAATAATATTATAAAAGCCGTAAGTATATAATAAATACTAAATATTTGATGTTATAATATATTATGAAAGCCGTAAGTATATAATAAATATTAATTATTTGATGTTAATTATTAATAAAATAAGTTTATCAAATCTTTTGTAATTAATATTTTCAAGAAATAATTAAGAGTTGAAAGATATTAAATATTAATTTGAATTGGATATAAGGGATGGATCATGAGAAAACTAGTTTAAATGAGAAACCCAAAAAACTAACTAAAAAGCCAAAAAAAACATATTAATTTTTTTTTTATTTTTTTTTATAAAAATCGCTATATGTATTATATAAAAAACTATTTAAAAAAATAATAAAAAAGCATATAATGCACATGTGCAAACATACACAAATAATGCACATGTGCGACATACACATATACTGCACATGTGTAGAACACATATACTGCACATATGCAGTACACGTTTTTTTTTTTAAAAAAAGAAGTTTTTTAATACATAAAAAGCAGCGATTGTTTATAAAAAATTGTATGTTTTTTATGTTTTTTTTTTGGCTTTTTAGTTAGTTTTCTAGTTTTCTCACATTTAAGTAGTTTTCTCATGATCCTCTCACTTGAATATAAAAGATAAAAGAATATGAATATTTAGAAACAGTCAAATATTATTAATAGATTTAATAATTACCATCAACAAACTTCGATCAAAATTGGTTAAGATCGTGTTAGAAGTACTAAGCGAAAATGTGTATATATTATCAATCTTTTAACTAGAAATGCAAAAAATGCATTTTTTTTTGAAAAATTGAAGCCTTTTCTGTTAGTTTTTTAGGGATTTATACACTTGTATATATTATCAATCTTTTAACTACACATATATGTATATAATGTTTAAAATTGAAAAATAAGTATTGTAAATCTATGATTGAGGTGACTAATTTTGTTTTAGTATTAGTATTTAGAGTTTAGCATTAGTATTTAGGGTTTAGCATTTGGGGTTAGTTTTAGTGTTTAACATTGGTATTTAGGATCTAGGGTTTAGTTTTTAGGTTTTAGCATATGGTTTAGCCTTAGGGTTTAGGGTTTAGATTTAGGGTTTAGCTTTAGTGTTTAGGGTTTAGATTTAGATTTAGGGTTTAGAGTTTCTGGTTATTGTTCGACGTGCCGGTCCCAATTCCGCTGAAATGAGCTCAATCGGTGTTCATTTGACCCGGTTTTCTACACTTCTTAGGTTAAGGATATATATATACACACACACACACACACATATATATATATTGTTTAAAATTGACTATATAGATATGTGTATAATTCAAAATTGACAATATAATATATGTATATGTAAAAACTCTTAAAAATGTACGATTAGAAAGTGATTTTTTTTTGTTTGGAGAAAATGTGTAATCCATAATGCTTCTCAAGTTCCTCAAATAGGATACTCTTCTCTTAGGATCCTATATATATAGGCTAGGAGTTTGGCTAAAAAGTCCAAACTTCCTAAAAAGTATAAAAGGTTATAAAACACCATAATATTAATCATAAAACACACTAAGGCTAAAGGGTGTGGGGAGGGTCATCCCCAAAGGGATGGGCCGCCACGTAGGATGCCACATTCCCATCCTTTGGAGGATGGCTCTCCTAGCAAAATGAGGGGGGTGGAGGATGAGCATGACCAACCTAAAATTAATATTTATTATTTTATTTTTTTGTTATCTAATTTAAAAAAATGATTTTTAAATAAAATATTTTATTAAATTAAAAAATAAAAAGCATTACATTGATAAAAAAAATTACATAACCTAGAAAAAAAATTACAATACCTAAAATTTATATAAAAAAAGATAAATACTACTCGTTATGAAAAAAAATTAGCACAAACATAAATACCACTCGTTATTGTCTTCATCACCGCCCTCGTCGTTTACGTTGTTCCGTATGTGTTCTATCAAGTCAGCTTGAAGGTTTGCATGGACGTATTCTATAACACCTCGAAAATTTCGCCCAATAAAATTCCGACACGTGTCCCGAAATTTTTGGTTGCCACGTATAGCCGAAGGGACCAACGACGCCGTCATGTTATTTTAATAACCTCTGAACGAGCATCGAGGAAAGTCGGGGACCGAAGTGGTGAAAAATGCCAAACTTCAAATTTCTGAAGGTCCTTAACCCCACCGTTACATAAGCTTAAGCAAATATGGTTTTCAGTAAGGCGGTTACGGACCGCAAGCCTTATTGGTTACGGTCCGTAACTATTCAAATCCTGTGGGCGCCAGAGGTCCTTACGGACCGCAAGGCATAACCCTTACGGTCCGTAAGGGACTGCCAGCGACAGAATGCATGGCAGCCTGCTGCCCTGCCACCTTGCTCGTCATGCCACCCTTCTCCTTGGTTGTGCCACGACCAAAAACACTTGTCTTCATCTAGGATCATCCCCCAACACCTGTCTTGATCCTATGCCTTCCCCTTTGCTATAAATAGCAACCTTGAGTGAGCTCCCAACTTGCTCATTCATCTCTTTCACCTCTCTTGCTCACTTGGAAAGCTCCTGCTTATCTTGGAGCATTCCCCTGAGTTCTAAGTCTTTCTTTGGTTCACTAGTAAGTGTTCCAACTCAGTTCTTTCCTTTTTAGTAGGCTTTAAGCCAATGTCAAAGCATTGACGTAAAAACGCTTTGACTTTGTGCTAAGACCATTATGGTCCAGCCAATGTTCGTAAGGAACATGGCTACGTGATCGTAATAAGGTAGGTGTTAATCCCTCAAGAGGGCACCTCCTGATTACCACGTTTGCTTGGTCAATTGGCGGGTCAAAGTTATGTTAATAAAAAGTCAAACGGGTCAGTTTTGAAATAAAATCATAATTAGCAATGTAGATGTTATAAAACATGTTTTGACACTTCAATAACTTGGTAATAATCATAAGGACATGTAGGAACATGTTCGGCTTGTCAATTCCAGGTCTAAGGTTGGTTCGCAACCGAAAGTCGCAAAGTTTGACTTCTGCTTTGACTCTCAGTTCTGACCCGATTTGGCAACAGTAGCTTCTACCCCTAGGTTTCATTATGACCACGATATAGTATACTATAACCCTCTGGAGTTATAGGTCATGGTCATGTAGTAATCCGAGTTTTTACGCAAGTATCCGTTAAATATGCCTAAAACGCCCTTTTACGTATAAAATGGTCTAAACTTAAACTTGTTATCAAAACTCTATTCCTACTGATGTAATATCATTATTAAGGTTATTTGGGATATTTATTCAGGTTGCAAACTGAGTTTAATCTCTAGTTTACACATTATGTCCTTAAATGACGATACCCCTTTCGGCACTTAAAATGAGTTTTAAACATTTTTATGAACCAAAACCTTATGCTTACTGATATAATATATGTATTAACATATTTTGGTTATACAAACCTGGTCTAAACAACAGTTTTACCTAATTACCGTTTAAATCGTAATTTAGCGACTTAATCGCCGTTTCGGCGCATAATGTGGTTTAAAACCATATTGGAGCATTGAGACTTGATACTTACTGATTTCAAAACATATTTTCAAATTATTAACAGTAGGTACATGTCCCAAACTCAGATTCCCAAATAAGTTATCAATTATATGTGAAATGACCAAATTACCCTTTCGGGACATAGTTTAGTCTTAAACTATAAACCACGCATATAATTGATGTCCTACTGATATAACATCATAAAATAAGTATTTTTACAGAATGTTTATATTAATAACATCAGTTTACATATAAGCTCGTTTATTATATTTTAAATGACGAAATTGCCCTTTTTAAGGCATAATTTACTTTTAAAATCACAACAGGCCATCATATCAATAACCTACTGTTTATAATAGCATATTTTAAACATAATGGCATATGGAACTTGTATAGGACTCACCCGGTTACCCAGTTTCGCTTATATACGTACGGTTAAGCCTACATGACTAGTTTACGTAATTTAATCGAAACGGGTTTAACCATATTAAAATACTCTCATATTCCAGAATGTAAAATGGTAACCCATATTATACAAGTCCTAGTACTTGTCGGGTCCAAAATACATTCTTTTCCGGTCACCGCTTAATCTAGGTTTCGTACCGTTATTTTTATTTTAAGTTAGCCGGTCTAAGTCAACGACTAAATAAAGACCCGCTAACTA
Organism: Scalesia atractyloides; assembly: GCA_947069175.1. Lineage (NCBI taxonomy): Eukaryota > Viridiplantae > Streptophyta > Magnoliopsida > Asterales > Asteraceae > Scalesia > Scalesia atractyloides. Next base: position 76,334,226 of record CAMTDV010000030.1, on the reverse strand, counting down.
ACTAATCGGTTAGTAATACCATCCAATCCAGACTACAGACTTCCGGTAGATTGTCGCCGAGCTAGTTTATTTTGATTACGGCTGTGCTTTGCTTATTTTCTTATTACTAGAGACTTTTGCAAGCCAGGTAAATACTTTAACTTATTTTCCCTTAAACGGGCTTAGGATATCGGTATACTAATACCGCATGGTTGGATATGGGATCAAAGACCAATGAGTCGGGAATTCAAATAATCCATTTAAATTCGGATTGCTTAATATTAAACATTTGGGGGTTAAAACGACCGTGTCCTGGATATCCACGGCTCATTTAATTGCAAATGGCCACGACCAAGCACGGGTGTAGGCATACATCCGTCAGATGCTAAAATAAAGTATGACCCATTAAGGGTGCACCTATTAAAGGTGTTTAAGTGGTGTGTCGATTAATCAGGATCCCGACATAGTTTTCGGGCTCTAAATGTATTATTAGCATATAAAACTGATAACATGAAATTATTTATCCCAAGTTATTTATAAAACAAAGTACCATTGTGTACTCAAAATGATTTCAAAATTTTTCAAAATGAGTCGGTTAAATGTATTTACCAGTGAAAACTGACGTATTTTCAAAGACTAAGCGCAAGGTGACAAGTATACGTAAATAGGCTGGAAGTACTCGACGAAGCTTAAGAGCAATTGCAACCCTTTGCTTAGAAGGCCTTAGTCTGCCAAGTTTTCTCTTGTATTCACATTTTCGATCCGCCTGTGGATCTAGTTACAAGCGTTGTTTTTATTATTTTTGAACTTTGAACATTCAAACGTTTGTAATAGTAATTATCCAGACTTCCGCTGTGTATTAATGTATTGTTTGGTAATGATGATATCAACTTACGTCACGATATTTCCCAACCGGGCCCACCGGTTACACGTGAAAATTAGGGTGTGAACTCGTTGGTTAGCGAGAACGAGTTTAAATCCTGTTGCCCCTGAACAACCAAGACAGTATTGCCGATAGATGCATTCTCGTTATACTCACAATCGCCCGACCTTCGTCTTCGATAATCATGTTATGTAGCAAAATGCGAGCGTACATACAAAGGTGCAACCTCTTTGGTGTGAATGCAGTGCCGGTTGTTGAATGATGCCCCATTTTTTTGTAGAACACCAAAACAACGCTCGATGTCTTTTCTTGCCGCTTCTTGACGCTTGGCAAATCTTTTCATTTTTCGTCTTCCGGGTATGGAAGAGTCTTGACTAATGTAGTGTAAGACGGGTATATTCCGTTAGCAAGATAATAACCGTGCCTATATTCCACCCCGGAAACAGAAAAACTAGTGTCTGGACAGGTTCCGTTTACGATGTCTGTGAAGATCGCTGATTGGTATAACACGTTAAGGTCATTAAGTGAACCGGGAAGACCGAAGAAAGCATGCCAGATCCACAAATCTTGTGATGCCACAGCCTCTAGTATTAATGTTGGATGGCCTTGATCGCCTCGTGTATATTGTCCTCGTCACGTATTCGGCAATTGTGCCACTCCCAATGCATACAATCAATGCTACCGAGCATTCCCGGAAACCCGTGCCGTGCTTCATGTGCTTGGTACAATTGTTGAACATCATTAGCGTTTGGTTTCCGCAAATATTTTTTGCTATACAGTTTCACCACAAACTCGCAAAACTTGTACAAGCATTCCATTGCAGTTCTTTCCGACATTTGTAAGTACTCGTCTAAAGCGTCGGCCACTGTCCCTTACGCAAGTTGCCGAATGGCCGCAGTACACTTTTGTAAAGTGGTGAACCCTCGTTTGCCACGAGCATCGTATCGTAACGTGAAAAAAGGGTCGAACGCCGCCAAATCATCGACAATCCGTGTGAATAACCGGCGACTCATCCGGAACCTACGCTGAAAATCTCGCTATCGTATAGGGGTGCATCCGAAAAATAATCGTTCACTGATTTTTCGTGCGCTCCTACCGTAAAAAAATTATTAAATGATGAAATAACAAATAAGTTTAAAAAGGTTATTAAAGATATACTTTCACGGTCTCTGTTAATCTGTTGTTGTCTAGTTCGTCTTTCAGACGAGACCTCATCCTCTTCCTCCTGTTCTTCAGCAATAATCGGAGCCGCCCGCATCACACAGTTTGCGAAAAACATCTCTCCTTCCCCCGAAGACGAGGACCACCAAGAATTCATTGTGAGTGAATTTTTTTTTTAAAGTTGGATATAAAAAGAGAGTGTTTTGGGTTGAAAGTGGGAAGAAAATGGTGAAAAGTGGTATAAAATAGGAGAGATAGTGTGTATTTAAATTTGAAAAAAATAATTGTTTTTATAAATTCGACCGTTACCAACGGTCAAACATCGATCCACGTGCAAAATTGGAGCGGCAAGGGCGGCAGGAATGAGCCGGGAGTGCCGCGACCGGGCCAAGGGGGCGGTGTGGGGGTCCGGCGCCGGGCATGGGCCAGCCCCCATACCGGTTGGTCTAAAAACCGACAAATAACATGATAAAGATTACTAAAACACAATATCTATAGTTTTGTTTTGTGTTTTTGATGATAAAACTCTGATTATCCAATGATAGGGGTGGCAAAGGGGTGGGTTGGGCAGGTTTGGGTCATGGGTTAGGATGTGTATGAGTTAGGATGAGTTTATTAATAAAAATGTTATAATGAATTTGTGTTAAGATGAGTTGCGATCATAATAGGCTAAAAAATAACTAATAAAATAAAAAAAATTAAAATTAAACATTTTAAAAATTAAAATAAATAAATAAAAAAACTAAAAAATAAAAAAAATTAAAAACTAAAAGAATAAAAAATTTAAAAAACTAAAAAAAAATCAAAAAAAATAAAAATAAAATAAAATCTAAAAAAAATAAAATTAAAAAGCAGATGTTTGCTGACTTTAAAGACCGGGGATGTTACCTAGAAGAAGGGAGCAATGAGACTACTATACTTGTTTTGATTTTATGACGTATGTTTTTTGTTGGTGCGAAGGTTTTTGTTTAGGAATTTTAAATCAAATGAATTAGGAATGTAGCTTTATGTTGGATGTTTTTGGGAGTTCTTTCTACCTTAATGTTGTGAACTGATGGATCTTCATGTGCTATAACGTATTTTGGAGTTCTTTTACCTTAAGTTGTACTATGATCTCATGTGCTAGAAACTATAAGCAAATGCAGTTTTTTTTAAATTTTTTAGTATTTTAAAATTATTATTTTTAATTCTTTTTATTCCTATAATGTTTTTTTTAATTTTTTAATTGTTAAATGTTTAAAAAAAATTATTTGTAATTTTTTCAATTTTTAAATTCTTTTTATATTTTTAACTTTTTTTTAAGTGCACGAAGTATGAAGAGTCACAGTATGAAGTCTGCGACTTTGTGTGATGATTTTTAGGGTTATTCAGATATGTTTGGTTAAAACTTAAAAACCCATCCTAACCCATTACTAATTTTAAATGGAAATTTTAAAACCCATATTGACCCATCCTTGCTTATTTCCTAGGGCCATTGTGACTTGTTCATTTCTAATATGACCCAAGATAATCCAAATGGGTTTTTGTTGCTAGGCCTAATTTAATGTAAAAAAATTGGTTTCCATCACCTTAGTCACTTTTGAATATCTCATTCCATACCCTTCGCCTAGCCTTGTTACAACCCTTTAAAGACCTTTTGACATATGCTGTGTTTTTGTGTAAACCGGTGAAGAATGATTGAGTTTTAAGCTTATGTAGATGTGTGTTATAATCGGTTTGAGTGAACATTAAGAATACTAGTGCATCTTTGCTAGTCAATTGATAAACTGAGTGGAGAGATTATTGTGAGGGATATGCATATCTGTTTGTTAGCTTTAGCCATAAGTTAATCTTGGGTAACCATCTTGTGTTTAAATGTTATATATGAGTTTATTGTTGAGTATCGTTTCATTGTAAAAATTATGAACGAAATATGACTTAAGACCTCAACTTATACATAGTGAGAATGGAATGTGCTTCTTATTATTTGACCAATGTGAATGTGAAAAATAAGTTTGCTTCAAGACAAGCAAAAAATAATTGTGGAGATGTGATACATGGTTAAAAGTCCATTGTTCTCCATATTTAAATTTGTGTTTTTATGCGAATCTGAGTTCCGAATGATCTACTTCTAAGTTCTTCTGACTAAACGAAGTTAAGACTAAAGTTTCGGAACTGAAGTTTGCAAGCTTTTTTCAGCAAAGCTTAGTAATTGACAAGGTTTGCGTTTTGCAGTTCTAAATAAGTTTAAGGTGCATTTCGGGAGCAAAACGGAGCGTTGGATTGAGGCTAGGATGATCCAGAATGATGAAACGAGGAAAACCAAGTGAACCGATCGGATCAGCGTCAGCTATAGCCTTCCAAGGCGTCGCTAACCCACACATGATAGATTGGAGAATGATGCGAGGGATGAAAATCTTGTGGAGGTTTCTAGGCGTCGACATGCAACTTATTGGCGATGATGGCCGGATTTTTATACTTGTTGGGATATGCGCCACCAGTGTAGGCGATGCCAATGGATATTGTAGAGGCAATGGAGCCGCCACCACAACACATTGCTCAACTTGAGCCTGAACCGCATGAGACGCTGCAGCCGCGACAACATTCTCTACGCATTTATCGGGTTGTGAGTCTGCATGCTGGCACACAGGCCCTACTCAAGAGGCTTGTGTTGGGACATGAGAAGCATACTTAGGTGTTGGTGCAGCAGTCTTGGTAGATTGACCGGATCGATAACATAATGATGCGGGTGGTTGAGCGTGAGTGCGTCAAGATACGCTGCTGGTGGTGACCCTCCACCGCCACAAGAATATTCGGCACCTGGCCAGGCAGGTGCAAATCTTGGCTGTCAGGTCATGGTCACGATCCTGGCTCAGATTAGTTGTAGCAATTGTCACCTTTTGGTATTTACATTAGTTTTATTTTTTGTTATTATTGTACAAACTTATGTTATATATTACAGTTTATTTATATTTTTATTGTTTGTTTAATTGTTGAGTTTGTTTGGTTAGTTTGGAATAAATATTTAATAGTTTTCTTATCTTTTTAAAAAATATAACTTTTTTAAGCGAAAAATTTATGAGCTTTGTTAACAAAATAGATATTATATAAATATGTTTGATCTTTTAAAATCATTTTATGAACTTTGTTAACAAATTAAATAGATATAATATAATATCATTGATTTTCTTAAACCCTTAGTACATGGATATGTCACCTTTGGGAAACATATTTGATCGAAACAATACCCGACTTTGGTTGAAAACTTATTTGTCTTATGCGACTCATATAAGGTTATATGCGTCCTATAAAATAGCATCAGACAGTTCATGACATCACAAGACAGTCCATGACATCTCAGCACTGATTTTCAAGACACAGGGCAATACGCTCTTTATCTACAGAGAAATATTTTGGGTGTCTAAATAAGTTTAAAGTCTACATCATTGTCACTCATATATATATGCTTCGGGTCCTTTTAAATTTTAATGGACACGTAATATTAATCTGTGCATAGAAAACAGCTCACTGGTTTTCACTTTATAGATTACTATCAATTTTATATTATTAACTTGTTAGGTATATAAGTTTGGATATTATATAATTTCTCTATTAAATAGGGTATAAGTTTGAATATTATATAATTTCTCCATTAAATGGGGTACACAACAAACTTAGTGATATAATAATTAAGGGGTAAATTAAAGGGTTATATTCAGTGACGAATCTAGGGTATCATTTGTATAACGGATACGAAGTTGTGGAGTGTTTTTACACTACGGAGAAAGGGTTGATAGGTATTTTTACACTACGCAAACGGGTTTGAGGGGCATTTTTACACTATTGGGACGAGGTTGAAAGATAGCCCGTGCTACCCATTCTAACACTAACTCCGCCCATGGTTATATTCAATTTATAAGAACTGAATGATAAGTATATATCATCAAAATTAATAAATATGTAAACTATAATATAAATAGCATGTTCTTGTTGAAGTTGTATATTTACGGCATGTAAAATAAATCATCAATTTATAAATCACCTCTAGTTTTATTTTTTAACGATAAAAATATTATAAATCAAAGAACAAGCCATGCTTATAGCCTATGCATTTTGTGGGAATAAGGTTTTGGAACCAATAGGTCCAGTTCGATTCCCACAAGAGGTTTTCCATATTTATGGTTTCCTCCTGAATTGGTGTATAGGCATTTTGCCTATGAGATGAATATGATCAGGTATTTCACTGATGACACATGATACTTCAGTAGTCCGTCAGTAATTCAAATTTGCCATTAAAAAAACAACTAGCAAGAAACCATCGTCAGGCAACCCCACATACCGCTAATTTTTAACCTATGTTAATACAGAAATATGACATTGATACTAGTGCAATAAATTATTTGATGTCCGTACGAAGAAATTCTACTTTTTTCGAGGAATAGCAATTAAAAATAAAAAAGAAAGTAATTATTTGGAATAATGAAGAAAAGAGTGCGGCGGAAAAGCTTAACATCACTAAAGTTGATACTCCTTCCTAACAGAAAATTTGCTAATGTTTCAATAATAAAAACACGAAAAATATTAATTGGAAAAAGATGATACATGAATACCTAGATGTATTTTCCATATGCAAATCAGCACATGCATGCATATATGCGTATGAATATATATATATTTGAAAGGAAGATACGAAGGTAACTAGAAGATATGATGTTGGTTGTTTTATAAGAAAGGTAACAGATCAACAAAAGAGAGAAAGGAAAGTTATGTGGTGGTTGCTAGCGGTGGTGAGTGGTGGTTTCTGATGAGGGGTCTTTTTATGTGGTGCGTGTGAGCTGTGGCTAGTGGTGGTTAGAGATGAGGTGTCTAGACTGTGGGAACAAAGCGAAGAGGGATTGTTTGTACTACAGGTGCAGGAGTTGTTGTAGAGGACATGGATTTCAGTGTCAAACTCACATCAAGAGCACTTGGGTCCCCATTTCTACCAGGCAGGTTGTGCGAAACTCTGCGGCAGCCATGGCGGCTCAGCCACATCAATACTATCATCAACAAGGGGAGCAACAACAGTTGGATCTCTCATCACCATCTGGTATGCATGTATTTTACTGTTGTTTTATTCAATTTTTGTGAAACTTCATGTCCATATTACCAGATGTTTGATGACATCAAGCTAATTATTTAAAAGTTAGGGTTTAAAGAATATCTACATGTTAATTATGTACTATTGATGGTAACATAGCACACCAAGGTCAGGAGGAGACTGGTATAAGTGGAGGGCGGCCTCAGAGGTACTAAGTGACAAGAATTTCCTAACTAGACGATAGGGAAATTTTATAGGGTTACATTCCGAACGGCTATGTTATATGGAATAGATTGTTAGGCCATCAAGATGACATAAGCACACAAGATGGAGGTAGTAGAGATGAGGCTGTTGAGGTGGATGTGTCAACACACAAGATTAGACCGAATAAGAAATGAAGATTTTCAGGAAATGTTAGGAGTGGCTAGGGTATCAGATAAGATAAGAGATGAGAGATTAAGATGGTTTGGGTATGTGAAGAGAAGGTAAAAGTCGACACCAATTAGAGCAGCGGAAGCCTACTATAGAGGGGAGGAAGAGTAGAGGTAACCCAAACAGATTTGGGACGAGCATGTTAGACATAATTTGATAGAGTTGTACCTCTCTGAAAACATGGTCTAGGATAAAAGATTGTGAAAATGTAGGAGTAAGATTAAGGACTTTCAAGGGAATGTATAATTGTGGCCTAGCTCTTACGGGCTCAGATTTTTCCTACATTTTGTGTGGACTCTTTCAGTTTGTTGTCCACCTATATTTATGTCTATATGCACTTATCTATGTGCTATTTTAATCTTTCACCATTTCTTTGGTTTTTGGTAGCTTCAAGTTTTTATGTTTTTAGTACTTGTGTGTTTTTTGAGTCGGATGTCTCTGTGGAAGCAACCTCTTTAACGCCAGGGATATGACTAAGGCTTGCAGATATACCAACCTCCCAACACTTTACTAATAGCTTTACTATGAGTGATATTTACTGTGTATAGTTGTTTTGTAATTCAATATTTTTGAATAGTGAGTTTGACTTTTTAGGTTTTGGAGGACGTTTTCCATCTGAGTTGAGTGGTGAAGCCACGTTTACGCGTGTACGAGTGGCTACAGCTTCGGAAGAAAATGCATATATAGATCAATATGCATATGAAACAACTATAAATATAGGAGGGCGTGTTTTTAGAGGCATTCTATATGATCAAGGACCTTATTCTCCAATCACGGATTCTGATTACTTGATTGTGCATGAAGGTGATCAACACAACTCCGCCATCAACATTCCTTCTAACTTGCAACAAGTTGATAATCCGGGGTCATCGGCCCAACCTACCCTTCCAACGCCTAACTACCCCTTATAGATTGCTCTATAAGGGTGCTTCTACATTATAAGTGTTCTTGACATTAATGAAGTTGAATCTTGTATGTTATTTTCTATCTTATCAACATATGTATCTTCTCCTTTGATCTGTTTATATAATTAGATTTATTTTTCATTAAACTATAACACCACAAAAATCGGTAACTAAAACTTACTTTGCTAGTGGTATATGTATGCACATATATAACCAAGTTTTCTACTGCTAGTGGTATATGTATGCACATATATAACCTAATTTCAATCTCCTAAAGAATGGTAAAATTTGGGACAATGTGGCTACATAGTGTACCCAAAGGGTACATTATTTCATAATATCCTTACAATTTAAAAATCTTTAGAAAAGTATTAGATTAGGGAGCTTTCTTTAGACATTTTATTAATATCACTTTATTCTGTTCGCAACGTGATATACGAGGAAGTTTTGTAGACATTTTCTTAAAAAACATTTTCTTCCATCCTCGATACAGGATGACATATTTTCTTCAAATTTCTTTAAAGGTTATATGCTTTTTCTTATTCATTAAGGTAAGACAACAATATATATATTTATCAGAAAAGAATTATTAAGGAAAATTTATTAAACGATAGATACCATATGAAGGTGGAGCAATGTTCATTTAAAATGTGTACTGATATAAATTAATACATGTATACGTATGTATTTATTATGGTTAACATCATCAACTATAAACTATTTATGTTCTTATTGTTATTAAATAACTAGACAAATGGGATGTGATTGTTATGATACATTATATTTTTTTATGAAAAAAAAACTCCAAACTAAAACTTCGTTTCCTGAAATAGGTTAAGTGGTCCTTTAAACAAATAAGTTGCTTATTAAAATTAAGGTTTAGGCTTATGAAAATAAGACCTTCTAATACATCGAAGATTATTATTATGTGAATTCTAAAACTATGGTGTCTCGTTTTAAGTTGATTCTGGAAACGGAGATTTCAGAAATAATTCAGGCTCAATGTTCATCACTAGAGGACGAACTTGATATATTCAAAAGTATTGATGTGTTGTTGGATTAGTTTGGTTAGACTACCACTTAAGTGAATTGTTTTGTAAGTTTGATTTATCTCTAACATGACTAGTTAATGTTGTCAAGATGAGTATTTGAGAATAATGATGCATTTATCCTACAATCTAGTGGATTAAACTCAAAGAAAAATAGATCAAATTGAGGCCCTAGTGATCAAGTTGATTTACGCTGTGTTGTAAGTCTCGGGGATGAACCAAACCCTTCGATTAATGTATTTGACGTGAGGAATCCGACGGACGCGATGTGATAAATCAAGAATCAAACACAAACACGAGTTGTAAAGAATCAAAGCTTGTATTGATATGAAAGTGACAATCCCTAGATTCTATTAGTATGATTTGAGTGCACTTCCTTTAGAATCTCTTAGGTGTTCTGTTTACAAGCTAAGACTTAACTACTTAGAGCTCCAATACTTGCCGCACCACCTATAGAAAAGTATAGTTATTAATTGCACCAGTAGACAAGTATAGTTACTAACCGCACCTGCTAAGTGCACTTGTGAAATCGCATAGAATAATAATTGATCTATTGTCATACTAAATATGCACCAACAGACTCTTACTTGACAATAGCATTAGTTAAGCAATTCTTCATCTTTTGACTCGATCATCATGATGAGTTGACTATCTTGGAATGCTTCCGCTTCTAATGCACTAGCATGTCTTTTTCAAATATAATTAGTTAATTATAATCAAACATTGAAGGCCTCAACAAATTTGAGCTAGTTATAAAATGAAGATTTTGCTAATAATAAAATGGCTAATACAAATAATCAATTTATTAAAAAAATTATTCCTGTATATGCATATATAAGAATCCTTATGTTAATTAATTTTGACAAAGCTAGAAAATATCTTCAATGCGATCATGATAATACAATATATATTGTAGAGAAAAATGAAAAACTATAAGCTTTTAACAATCATTTTACCATATGAAGAATATCTTCAATGCGATCATGAATGAAAAACTATAAGCTTTTAACAATCATTTTACCATAGGAAGAATATATAGCTAATGATAGCCACTTCCTCAAGTGGTCTTGTATCATTATTAGAAATATTGGTGGGCATCTTCGTACCAACTTTAGGCTAACGAAGAGCACTGTATAAACCTTGCCACGTGATATTCCATTTTTCATGTATCATTATTTAACAATTATTATTCAAAAAGGCTGAACACAGGAAATAGAATGTCTTATATGTATTATTTTCTAACCAAACTTGAACATAATGCATTAGTGTATATTAAGGAAGTATGCAAGATACAATTGAAAGCTAAAAAAAGTCTTATTGACACCAGGAAGATGAAGAATCTATTAGCTGATCATGTTCCTCTGATGAGTTGATTAATGAAGAATCTTCCTATTAGCAGAACCTTGTATCTTTCACTGATAGTTTATGCTAGTGATTCCACTGAAGGACATTTATGTTATGAAATTATTTTATCCATTAGTGTGAGTCAGCACTCATAATGTGAGTGCTTCTCTAACCATGTAATCATTATTAATGTGTCATAATCTCTCATTCGAATCATCAAGTTGTGTGTGAAAACAGTGTGTTCTTGGGATATTTTGTGAGCGAGAATTGAGCGATTGAGGGGGAGCTTTCACTTGCAATTGTCGATTGTTTAATTCAAATATGTGATGGCTTAAGATCAATATGTTCTAGAGTGATTTCATTATTTACTATTGGTTTGATTATTATTTTTGCTGCAACTATACTCTAATCCTAGGAGACTACTCATTATTTGAACTTAATTCAATTCCAACAATTGATATCAGAACATGAACATGCTGTCCTGAAATCTTAATTGTCATCTAACAATCAAATTCAGGCGCAGACTATTGCTCTAGTTTCGGACACAATTGTTTTCTCATTCAAATTCATATTTGAAATTTGTAAAACCTCATTTCAAATCCATATCCTTTCAATCACAAATGGATATCCATTAAGATGGATCAATAATCAAACCACCAATCCATGTTTAGCAGTAAGATTACAGTATGGCGACGCCGTATGGAACACTTGTCCAATAAAACTAGATTTTACCCAAAAAAAAGTCAACAATGAATGTTCAACTGTTTTTGTGTTTTTTTTTTCGATCATTTTTAACGTTAAAACACCCGAAACCGGGAGTTTTGTTTGTTGGATTTACTATTCGGCGCATAGTTCTTAAGCTAAAACTACATACATAACCAACAAAAAGATCGGATCAAAGACAAATCAAGTCTTAACATCTAAAAGAATATATGCCAAAAGCCAAAACATAAATAACTGAATTATATAACAAGGATAACTATGATGCGTTAACCTAATGTGGATAATAAAAGTTAGCTATGCTAAGTGAGTTCAAGTTTAATAAGATTGTTTATAAATCATTAACATGCATTATATCATAAATATATCATATCATAAAATAGCATAGCATAACATAACGTAACATAACGACACTCCTTTACTTCATGTAGTTGTATAACCATTGGCAAGCCAACTTCATGTTCATAACATTAAATTAGATGCTTGTGTTGACTTTAAACACTTGCAGTAACTTGAGACGCATTTGAGACTATAGCATGTTGATCTAGATTTGTGATGATGATTATCAATATTGGTCAAAACTGATAGCAACAGTTAAGGGGGAGTCTGTTGGTGCATTACTATGGCTTATATGCTATACAATTTTGTGTTGAATACATAAATTGGCTTTGTTAAAGAGTTGATGCACTTAGTGTTGTGGCGCACTTAGTGTTTTGGTGCACTTAGTGACTTGGTTCACTCATAGCTTAGCGCACATAAGTGCTCTAAACACTTAAGTGCTTGGCGTACTTAGGAGTATTTTTGTACTTAGGCATGCAACCTATAAATAAAGGACTTTTGTCATTTGTGTGTATGCATCTAAGTGTGAGCTTTTAGACTTAGTGTCTAGTATTATGTGTCTAGAGGTGTTAGAGAGGAAAGCAGAAGTGTACTTTTCCGGTATGTTGTAATATATGTTGATTGTAATGAATTGAGTTTTCTGCTACTTTCTATCTTTTCACACTTTCTATCTTCTCACACATGCTTCTGTATAAATCAGGAGTGATGTATTGTTCGATTTATGAGTTCTAGAAGGGTCCTCGGGACTCTCAGGTGGTATTAGATCATGGTGTTTGATTCGGAAAGGACTATCTGCCTTTCTAAATTACCATTACTTTTGATTTGATATTTATTTTTGTTAAAACAATTGAGACAATAAAAATGGATATGTTCTTGATGAAATAAGGTTGTGTGATGATTCCATATCAAAACCGAGTGGATTAGATGTGTTTGTTTGAGTTTTAGAAGTCAGATTCATGTTCAGATTCGTAAACAGTAGGTTTGGCATCGTTATGTAACACTCTAACCCGTATATATTACTTTAAAAATACGGATAAATAGGTCCCATATTTTTTAAAATAGTTAATGTACGAGTCTACGTTAACTACTAATCCAGACGAACTAACATAACGGATTAAAATAGTTAACGTACGACTCTAGGTTAACTAAGAAATTATGGTTTAGTAGTGTTCCGTTCTACGCGTTCTTGGTCGTCCGTCAAGTCACGTCTTTGCGAAGCCTATCATAAACACTAAGAACAATTAATATATAAGTTTGAAGGTCAAACGTGTTTAAAACAATGGAGAAAACAATCTTGCTGAAACGGGGTTCCCCGCACGTCGTGGAGGGGCCACCCAGCTCTCTCTCTCTCTCTCTCGTGGCGTGAGGAAGCATTGTTTGACTTGGCATGCTCCCGCACGTCGCGCAGGGTACAAGTGTTCCCCTGGCACCTGGGGAACACTTTTCCAGAAGTTTTGTGTAGCTGACAGTTTTAACCTCTACACCCTTTTCTGCAAAACTTTCACAATTTTCACACCGAGCATGACTCAACTTCAAGTTTATCATTTTTTAAACTTTTCCCCATAATTATAGGTTCAAACCCATGACCCGAACCCGGATCTTTTAGTCTTTTAATCATTCTTTCGGTTCAAAGTTAATTACCCAACCGACCCGTTAGGAGGCATTATGCATTCGAGTTCATGCCTCCTATTTTCTTGTATTACCGAAATGATTAATTCTATAAAGAACTCATTTTTATATTTACCTTGGAGGTAGTTTGCCCGAAACATTATCCGATGGCGTTTTAGTCAATTTTAGTCCTTTTTCAAACCGAAAACCTTTTATAATTTTGAATGAAAACTAGCGGGCACATTTAGCTCGTTATCTCATTTAGATTCATTATGTCCTTAAGGACATAAAAGTTTCCAATGGTTTAGTGGTTTAAAACCCATTTGGTCGAATTTCGCATCGTAGACATGTTATTGGCTCTAAAGGTCGTTTTACCAAAATACTAGTTATATCTCCCTTGAGTTAATCTATTTTCCACATCTGGCCCAACCGTCTTTCGCCGGGCCATCAGCACTTACCGAAAGGATAACGCTTTACACATACCTGGCGGGTCAAATCAATGACCTGTTATCAATACCTTGCGATTATATTCACTAATTCATGGCAATGCATGCTTGTACATTATGCTTACCTGTAAGTATGAAACTTAACAAACAAAGCATCAAATATTATATCCAAATGGTGACAACATCACCATTTGACGCGTTTGACCCGGTTATCCATTTGACCCGTTCATAGCTTACATTTTTAGCATTTCAATTAGCCATGTCTTGTTTATTGCCAAAAGGTGTATACTTACCATCTTACCCGTTTGACCTATTATGGCTTACGCCATAGGGTCTTCTTTTAAAAATTCATTGGTTTATCACCAAAACATGGTCACTTACCATTTTACTCATTTAACCCGTATTGGTTCGCGCCAAATTGTCTTATTTTAAAATTTTATTGGTTTATCACCAAACCATGGTTACATACCATTTTACTCGTTCGACCCATATTAGTTCGCGCCAGAAGGTCTTTTTTAAATTTTTATTGGTTTATCACCAAAACATGGTTACGTGCCGTTCTCGTTCGACCCATATTGGTTCGCGTCAAAATGTCTTATATTAAAAGTTTATTGGTTAATCACCAAATCATGGTTACTTACCATTTTACTCGTTTGACCAGGCGAACTTCGTGTTAGAGGGTCTTACTTTTGACATTAGCATTTATTTCCAACTATAGCACGTCATAATTTAATCCATTTTGACCTGTTTCATGGTTTTCACCATGGGGTCCCGACTTTGATAAGTCATTGTTTGTACCAACTACTTTTCATTTCTTAAATAGTGATTATACTCTAGGAAGTGTAAGTTTTACTTACCTTGCATCTGTTTAATCCTTCTCATGTCTTTGATTCATTTGATCCATTCATTTCTAAGCTCCCACCTAGCTTGTCAAGTGTCAAACTATTACATAATATCCACAAGATGGTTAGATTAGTCATCCTGCACCATGATCATCACCTTATGGACTTTTATACCAACATTTCATTCAAATCTATTATAGGCCAGCAGTGTTCAGTTCTTCGCGTGCTTGGTCATTCAGTTCTTCACGTGCTTGCGAAAGCCTATCATAAACACTAAAAGTAATTAGTGTGTAAGTTTAATGGTCATGTATGTTCATCTATATTTAATCGCGAACAGTTTATAAACACATTCATTTCCTTAACGAAGGAGGACAAACCAGAAATATCGTTCGATAAGCGTTCGTAAACAGTTCATGAACATGTTCATTTCTTAACAAACGAACATGAACAAGAGCTTGTTCGTGTTCGTTTATAGCCCTAATTATTACAATTAAATTTTTGTACTAGATATTTGAATCATATGTATATACATAAATTATATTTATACCAAAATAATAAAACAAAAAAGCTTGGATATGGTCTCGTATATAGATATATATAAATAATACTATAAATAAAAGAGCAAACCAATGCAATGCATTTGATCTACATTTGTGACATGAATGATAAGTTGGAATGAGAGATAAAGTAGAGAGAGTGTAGAAAAGTTATTGGCTAAGTGCATGCATTTGTGGACAGAGAATAGAGTTTTTGAATAGTAAGGTGTTAAATGAAGAAAAAAATAGGAGAGATGGTGAACAGTGAGATGATGTGGCAAAATTTTTTACAAGAATGTTAATATTAGATTGGAGATGATCTAATTATCGACTATATCATAATTACGAAAAACACTCAATTAAAATTAATAACATAATGATTAACCAAATAAAGAACCAATAAAAAGTGTAATGGAATGGTTAAAGAAAAACTAAAAAAAGATAGTTAAGAAAAGTTTAAAATTAGCCCAATGTGCGTGAGCGCATTTTTAAAATTAACACAGGATACGTGTTTTCCAAGAGACACACACATATATATATGTGTGTATGTGCGCGCGCGCGCGCGCACACACACACATTTTAATAAATAGAATAAAATTCTCATACAAAACATCAAGCTATATATTCTTAAAATTTATAACTTACTCTATTAGCTTTAGCCCAATGCTCATTTAATATATTTCACTAAGATTTAAGGATCACTTTTCTCAGAGACTCAGACATAACGTCTGAATTCTCAGCCCCTGCTTAGTCACACTTTAGTTTGAGGACCCAACTATTTAGTACATATATTTTTTAGCTAAGCACTTCTACATAATCTATACTATTTACTAAAGTAAACCAATATGTACACATGTTATTCATTGGAGCCATCTAATTTTCTGTTTTCCCGTCCTTTTTCCATACTTATCTTATGTTAATTAAATAATAAAACAATATTAAATCTTATCCTACTTTGAATTTGAGATAGAATCGTTATATTTTCTAATAAAATATTATCTTCAATTTAAATTGTTAATTTAGAATAAGAATGTTTTTAAATAAACCAAATTATCTATCATGAAAACCAAACTTAATATTGTTGGATAAATATAATATCCACACGGTAATTAATATATTAATCAAAACTAAAAGAATATTAACATAACATTACGTAAATCAATATTTCACATGCTTTAATATTAATATAACATTAAAATATATTGATAGTTTGATAACGATATTATATTAATATAATAGATATGGCATTATACCAAAAATGTGATGACATATATCAAGCCTAACTTTGAGAAAGACATTTTTATTTTATTGCGTTTAGATTATAAAAACAAACCTAATTTTTAACTTTATTACTATTTAATATGTAAAATTACATTTATTCAACCTGTGTAATACATGAGATTTTTTTTAGATATTACTTTTTTTATTATTTAGTATTAAAAATTACGTTTCTTCAACCCGTGTAATACACGGGATTTTTAAAGATATATTTTTTTTATTATATGGTATACAAAAATACATTTATTCAAACTGTACAATACATGGTTTTTTTAAGATATAATTTTTTTATTATTTGGTATATAAAATTTATTTATTCAACCCGTACAATACAAGTGGTTCTTAAAATAAATCATTTAAATATAAAATTACATATATTCAACTCGTGTGATAAAGAAGACTTCTAAAGATATATTGTTTTATCATTTACTATATAAAATTACATTTATTTAACTCGTATAATTTACACGGTGTTCTTACCTAGTACATATGTATTTTTTAATATATACTCTAAAAAATGACATAATTATATGTACAGCGTAGACACACCCATATGAGAGTTTAGAATCAAAGGAAAACAATAATTCTAGAATAAAATTATTAAAATTAGTTAATGAAATATAGAGATTTTCATGATTATATTTAATATTAACTTAATGTTAATAATCATGATATTATAAAGGTTGTATAATTGAAAATAACTGTTTTGGGTGTTGCTTTTGAAACCCCAATTTTTAACACCAACTCTATTAGTGTAACTATTAGCTAATAACAACAACATAATTATTATTTAACTATTAACCAATACTTAATTACTTTTATTAAAAGATCACCATAATCTATTTTTAAGTATCCATATATTTTTTGCTAAATTTTTTATATAATAAACTTAAAAAACAATATATATACATAACATTAATAGAAACAATATGATATTTTTTATATAAATGCGGTTGTTAAGATAAAAATATATGATAAAAAATTAACAACTATCCTCATTGTGTATAAAAACGTAACCACGATTACATATACTTTACCTAACACGGGCTGGGTGTTACAATTATGGTATGTGTCAGAGCTCAAGCTTTATCTTGTTGATTTACGTTAAAAAAACCTGTGAGGTAAAAGCGTAACCGCGATTACATATACTTTACCTAACACAGGTTGGGTGTTACAATTATGGTATGTGTCGGAGCTCAAGCTTTATGTTGTTGATTTACGTTAAAAAACCTGTGAGGTAATGGGTAGACACCGAATTAAGATATTTATGTTTTCACTATAGACAAGAAGTTTTAAATCTTATTTTATATTTGCCGACTTCCGAATGACTAGGTTATGTTTTTCTCAATGGGACAAGTTTATTAATATGGTTTCCACAGTAATTTCGAGAACGGAAGTTTTTTAAAGGGATAGTATTGTAATAATAATAAATATAGTATTCCAATATTTTTTAAAATAATAATAATAGATAAACATAGCTATGATTAGGTCTTTGAATCTTCTGGAGTGACAAATATTTAGGAGATTTTTTTATGAAAATAAAACATGCCAATTTATTTGATGTTTCAAAAAAGAGATTTACGTATAAAAAATATATTTTTTTGAAATAATAATAATAACAGATAAATATAGTTATGATTTGGTACTTTTAATCTTTTGGAGTGACGTATATGAAGAAGATATTTTTTACGGAAAATAAAACATGCCAATTTTATTTAAAGTTTCAAAAAAGAGATTTACGGTATGTATAAAAGTACATATTTAATTCTGAATTTTAATATATAAGTATATTACTTTTGTAGATAAGTTAACTTTGTTTATTAAATTTTAATTGCTATTCAGTTTCTTTCAAAAGGAGGAAAAGAAAATAATATAACTTTAAGAGAAAAGATATTTTGAATTTCAACAAGGAAAAATAACCAATTAAATATCTTAAAAACAAATCTTACTGGGCCTTATAGTTAAACTACAATTAAGTAAAGTAGACAAAGGTGTTGTGAGAAAATAACTTAGTGTGAGAAGAAAAAACCAACTTTTTTTTGGGAGTTAAATGTTTGGTTGGTTTTTGTGGTTTGTTAAAATTGCAGACTTAGTCCTAATGGTTTACTAATTATACGTGTGGTACCAAAACTTGTCAAAAATGAATTCGCTTGGTCCCCAGCCCTAACATCAGTTAAATATTTATGTTAAAACACCCCATGTGTTTGGCACGTGAGGGTAATTTGGTCCTTTCAGTCCAGCCCATTATAAAAAGAGTTAAATACCTGGTTGATCCCACCCACCCCTTCTTCTTCTTCCCCAAACCACCACCACCATCTCATTACCTACCCACCACCAACACCAACAACCACACACCGACACAACACCATGAACCACTACAAGCACCACACTTTCTCTCTCTCTGCTCAGCCTCAGGTCTCTCTTTCTTCGCGTCTGAGTCACTCCGGCTTCTGAATCAACAGTGAAAGGCACCGGAGCCGGTGAAATGAATTTGCCGGAAATTGGACGGTAGATCGGCGGGGGGAGGTTTCAGGTCGGTTGATTTTGATTAGTAAATTGGACGAAATTGATCGCTATTTTGATTCATGTCTAAAAGTGGAATTTTCGATTATTATTGTGGTGAATTAGGGAAGTTTCTGGAAAAAAAAAACATGCAGATAGATCATTGATATCAATAGTTTGTTTAAATTATTTTTATTCCGATGATTTTTTTATTCATATGATTTTAAAAGTATATTGATAGGTGATAAGAGATTTGAGATAATATCTGGTTGTTTTGGATCTCGATTAAACGAATTTGTAGTTTGTAACATTTAGTTGTTCTTACTGATCCTCTGTTTCATCAAGAGTAATTTTTTTATTGATGTTGGGGTTAGGGGTGTATGGTGGTTGGTTGCAGGTCGGAGGGAGAGGTTAGGGGTGTATGATGGTTGGTTGCGCTGGAGATTGATGGCGGTTCATGGTGTTGTGTCGGTGTGTGGTTGTTGGTGTTGGTGGATAGGTGATGGTGGTGGTTTGGGGAAGAAGCAGAAGGGGGTGGGGTGGGATCAACTAGGTATTTAAATCTTTTAATAATGAGCTGGACTGAAAGGACAAATACCCTCACGTGCCAAGCATATGGGGTATTTTAACAGAGATATTTAATTGATGTTAGGGCTAGCTACTAAGCGAGTTCATTTTTGACAAGTTTTGATACCACGTGTGTAATTAGTAAACCACTAGGACCAAGTCTGCAATTTTATAAACCACAGGGACCAACCAAGCATTTAACTCTTTTCTGATAAATACACTCGCTTTCTACTCTACATCTACTCTACTTTTGAAATCGTCACACCTACATTCTATAGAACTTGAACTCATAACCATGTAAAATTTTCCACTTAGAGACAAAATTAACCTTTGTTTAACATCAACATGTAAAGTGTCTCTTGTGTTATGTTGTGATATATAAACTAAAATAGGTGCTTTAATATGTTTCTAGGTAACAACCTTCTAATTAGCAAGTTATGACAGTTATTACTAATTTAATAACTAAACTAACTATTTTCAAAATATAAATTAGCAACATTTAGTTACTTTAGGTAGTTGTAACATGTGAATGGGGAGATTTTCAAAAAAGTTTTGCATTTTTCACTTTTAACCCTTTTAATTTTTTTAGTTTTAACCCTAAGCTTTTCAACTTTTCAATTTAAACTCAACACTTTTTAACTTTCAACATTGGTCACCTATACTTTTCATTTTTCGCAAGTTTTTCATTTCACGCTTTGTTCTAAATTTTGAGAGTCAACACGCAGCAACGTGCATGTTGGGTTCAACGTTTTTTTGTCTGTTTTTTCCCGTTTGACAGGCCAATCGCAACGCATCTATTTCATCGCACAAACACGCCGCAACGAGCGTGCGTGGTTCAACGATTTTACGTATGTTTTTGTTCGGTGTTATTTTTTTACCTTTTTATTTATTTTCTTTTTACAAGCTCTTCTGATGTTGATGTTCGTTGGCAGTGTCTGACATTATTGCTACTTGGCATAATTTTATGAATGTTATTAACCCATTAAGTTTTGTACTAATAATTTGTTTCGTGTTTACCGTTATACCTCTTTTACTTAAGAAAGACTATTTTTTTCATGTGCATATTATTATGTACGTGCCAATATAAATTCGATTTGCTCTACGTGTCGACACAAACTTTTTCTGGAAACGAGTCAGGTCAAATATAATACGTTTTCGTTTAAAAAACATTTGTATGTGCATATTTTATGTACATTTCGGTTTAATTTGAGTTGGTGTATGTTTCAACGTATTTTTTTAGGGAAACAAGTTAGGTGATGTTTTGTAAATTTTGTTTCTAACCGAGTGAAGTCAAATTGTGGTTTTCTTTTTTTTTCTATTTTACTAGAGCATCAATTCATCTATTTGGTTATACCTGTCATCTTTTCCGTTATACCCGCTACATTTCTATGTATGAATCAGGTCACATATAATACGTTATGATTGTACGGTATATATTTGATTTACTTTATGTTTAATCCAATTACAATGCTTATAAAGGTTACATTGAGTTCAGTCGGATACGTCGAAATGCACTTTTTCATATGATTAACGCATCACATAAGATTTGGACTAACCATTTGATGTTTGTGATATACCGCGCCGCAACGCGACGGGTGTTATTGCTAGTTGAAATAAATTTTGATTGAACTCAATAATTATTATTAGTATTAAAACTGGTAACCGATTCATTAATTACTGTTACATTGAAAAACATGAAATGAAAGCTGAACTATCAAATTATGTTTGGGAATTTAGTTTATACATCGTATACTTTGGGGATCTACACAAGTGACTGTAAACATTACAATTTTTATTTTTTTTTTTTTTTGCAGATGCTACAACTATAGTTTACACACCCGTAAACTGTAGTAAACTAAAGTTTACTATACTAACCTGCAGTTTACTAAACAATAAAACTTTAAATAAATAAACTATTTTATTGTTATGAATAATTATTTTTTATTATTTAAACTATTTATAGTTTAATATTATATATTTTTAGTTAAAAATTATTTATGTACTTTTTAATATTTATTATTACCTCTCTTTATTATTCATAAGTTATTTGTTATTTTTATTATTTTAGATATCAGTTTTTTTTATTATTTTTATCGATAATAATAATAAATAAAAAACTAGTACACTGTTACGATATCATTATCTATTTAATTTACATATCGAGTTTTAATCTATGTTTACACTGTATGGTTGTTACCCATAGTCATACTACAATCCAGATGTCGATAATGATGATGATTTTGATTTTCATATGTAGTCTCCCCATTATATGCTATCCGCATGAAGAATTTGAGTACGCTTAAGAAGAGTTAATTTTATAGGTTTAGTCGACGTAATTTGTATATATGACGTTGTTTAACCATTTTGTTTATCATTTTGTTTAACAATTTAAATAATAATTATTGAAGCACATCATATTATTTATTTATTGATCCAAAAGCTTTCAAATAGTATTTTCAAATAATTATTATTAAAAAATATACCAAATAGTATTTTCAAAGAATTATTGTTAAAAAATGTACCAAATTTTTACCAATTAAAAAAATTACAATGATTTTTGTGACAATACATAATTTTATTTATTAATTAGTTAGTTAAATAATAAACAAACATTTTTTTTGAACGGCAAAGAGTATTTTATTCATCATCAATTATATGTAAATGCTTGGGTAAGTAAGACACTAGACCATACAACATTATACACGCTCACCCATCTTTACGCCTATATTTTTATGAAAATAGATAAATATTTTTCTGAATAATAAACAAACATAATAACACAAACAAAATAGATAAACATTTTTCTGAAAAAAAGAGTAAACTACATTTATTTTAAAAAAGTTTGTAGTTTACACTGGTATAAATCCTATCATGTTACTTTGCACAAACCAAGGTACCAATTAATTGTATCCAATATTACGGGTTTTTTTTTGTTTTTGAACGGCTTAATTTGTTATCAATGGCATTTGAACCCTCACCATATGGAAAGACAAAAATTTATCCAAAACTTTAATATTACTAAGCCAAAGGCCTTTTGGTAATAACTTTTTTAAAAATATGATATTATATACAAGTTGTATAATTGAAATTGACCTTTCTTTTAACATAAATATGTGAAATGCGCTTTAAATTTATAACAGGAGATTTGTATGTTTCCATATAACAACATTCTAATTAGAAAGTTGTGGCAATATTTTTGATTTAATAACTTAAGTGATCATGGAAATTGATTGAACTTAATACTCATTATAATTGATTGACTGATTCCTGTTACAATGAAAACACAAAATGAAAGCCAAACTATCATTGAACTTAATAATCATAATAATTGATTGACTGATTTCTGTTACAATGAAAACACAAAATTAAAGCCAAACTATCATACTTTGGTCCACCCATACATCATTTGCCATTGGTTACTCGGAAAACTAGCATTGTTATTAGAAAAGTAAAAACCATCTTGCGTGACTAACCAATAACATCTAACCATGAAGAGTAATGCATTATGTCCACACACGTCAGGCATCGTGAAGCTTTCATCAAAAACAGTAAATGTGCTATACTTTTGAAGTTCAAGAGTATCATCAAGCCAATAGAATCGACAACCATACGCATTTGAACTCATAAAATTCATACGGAATTTCCAAGTCATAGAGTTCCCAGGTGTAAGGGTGTTAGCGCCTAGATCATCGCATCCCACGATAACCTTTGGAACATCTCTATTAGTGATGAAAATTCTGTATGGATTAAAGGCTTTGATTGAAGGTGTGGTTTGGCTTTCAGAATACTAGTGAAATGAAACAAAAGAAAAATGCAAAAAAAGGTTTTAGTAAGAAACTCATGGTTGGAAGTTCTTCTTGTATAAACTTGTTTTCATTGTGTTCATATATATACACACACATCCACACATATAAACATACACAAGATGTGGGTGGGTGTATAGGGGTCAAGATCATATCGGAATACAATACTATTTTATTGCAAGAATACGCATAACAAATGTGAACCCTTTATTTTTCTAATATCAAAGTTTTATACATAAAAAATGGTATAAAATATAAATGTAATAGCTCATTATTAATCATTTCTCTTTCATGAAATTAACAAAAATAACGCTTTAACAAATTAGTTTAATTGTTTGTTTATGTATGTAACCTACGCCAATGTACGTAATATGATCTACATGTGTAGGTACAATACAAATTAAAAGGATATAAAAAAATCGTAGTTTGATGGTTTTCTATGCATTAAAAAGTAAAATGTCTAAATTTTGTTATACGTATTCTTTAAAAATTTAGGGTAACGAAGTGATCACTTAATAAATAAATAAAAATATAGAGAGAGGTCGGTTCCACATCATCAAAAAACTAATTGAGTTAAAATTTAGTTAGTTTTGGATCGTTGAAAGGAAACACATTCAAATTTTAAAATGTTTTTAAACATTTCGTTAATTGAGATTAATTTTGGCAAATAGATGAAAGTTAGGATTATAAAATCTAATAACCCTTCTAATAATAAAGTGTAATGCTTTATTATAATTTGGAAAATTAGATTTAAATAATCTCAACTTTCTTAATTTGGCCGATAATAATCCCAACTTGGTTATTTGCCGATAATAATTTGAACTGGTCTACTTTTGGCCGATAATAATCTGCGTTAAAAAAGCTTAACGGGGTTCAGTTTTTTTTCCGAATTACAAACCGGTGTTTTAAGGCTTTTGATTAGAACGAGTATACGAGTCAATTTATGTAAAGCTTACATCAAAACGGTGCCCCAAATACAAAACGTGTTATTCGGTGTTAAATTAATTAACAAAAATCAAGTCGTTTGGAGCACCGTTTTGATGTAAGCTTTACTTTAAATTGACCCGTATCCTCGTTCTAGTCAAAAGCCCTAAAACATCGATTTGTAATTCGAAAAAAAAAACTTTACCCCGTTAAGCTATTTTTAACGACGGACTATTATCAGCCAAAAGTGGACCACTTCGGATTATCATCGGCATATAACTGAGTTGGGATTATTATCAGCCAAATAAGAAAGTGGAGATTATTTAAATCCAATTAACTTATAATTTTAAATATATGGTTGTGACTTACATTTTTTATCTACGTTTCAATAAAAATTTTGTTTAAAATCTAACGGGTAAAATAAATTGAATTTTAGTTCTTTGCCATGACGAACCAAACATATATCGTTCAAACAACTACTATAGCGGCATTGGTATTCTTTATATGGTTTCTTATATAACTTCCATTGAAAGTGAAGTTCTATTCCCAATAGAGTATCTTTTCTATGTCTTTGTATATAATGTGTGTTGGTATTGTACTGATTCGTCGCAACAGCATACTTGAAATTTTATGAAAGTCGTAACTTACAGATATAAAACAAAATATGTTAAAAAATAATGATATATAATATAATAGAATAGAATGGGTTAGTTTGGGTGGTGAAGCCAATTATTGACTGCCGCATGTAATCCATTAATTTTTTCATTTATAACTTTACAAAACCTACTTTTATATATATATATATATATATATTATATATATATATATATAGGGATTACGTAAAATGGGAACCACCTTGAGTTGTGAGAATCGTATGAATCAATATTAACCATTCATCAAATGTGTTTTGATGGATGGATTAAAAGACAATAAAAAAATTAATGAGATTTTTGTTTTTAGTGAGATAAGGGCTAATTGTCTTTTTAATATGAACATTAATAATTGCTAAGATTGTTCTTCAATAAAATAATTTTAAAAATTGAGGTAAATGTTTACATTGCAAATAAATCATCAGAAACTGAAAAAAAAAATAAACTAAAATAAATAAAGCGAAATCGTCGTTAGTAAATGATAGCTTGCACCTCCATCGTCTGAGATCTGCACGGACACCACACAAAACATGTAAAAATCCGAAATTATCATTCTACAAACAAATTAAATATCATTTACTTCAAAATATAGCGATTTACATTCCATAAAAGTTTTAGAGGAGCTTGAGCGGGCATTCAGGGGCGTAAAAAACATTTTTTTCCGCCGCATGTAAAAAAACATTTTTTACTTTCGATACCGTACGCAGTTTTTTTTACATTCGGCAACGAATGTAAAAACTACAAATTTACAAACGTGAATTCACAAAACATTTTATATAATTGTTTTTTATTGCCGCCGACACGTAAATTTTCTGTTTTTACCCCAGCCCCAGCTGTAAATTATTTTTACACCCCGTTGTAATTTTTTATTTCCGTCTCGGTTGTATGTTTTTTTACGCCCCTATTAAAACATTTTAAACTTTTTTTACGCCTCAGTTGTAAACTTTTTTACGCCCCCAGTCGATTGTTTGACTAGGGGTTTTTTTAAACTTTTCACAGGTTTTGAAAATAGACAACTTTTTTTTTTCATTCGACACCATGGGCAAAAAATTATTTTATATTCGACTACTTACGTAAAAACATTATTTAAAAGTACGTAAAACTATTTAACGTCTTCCATTTTTACATACGTTTGAAAATTAAATTTACGTGTGACGTTTAGAGGAGTTGGGCCGGCGATCAGGGACGTAAAAAAACTTTTTTTACGCACGTTGTCAAAAGATTTTTTTATTTTTTTTTTTACATAATAGTGTTCTCATACTCTGTTCGTGTAAATGTTTACGCACATTGTCAAACTTTTTTTACACACGTTTTCAAAACTTTTTTTACGCACGTTTTCGAATGTTTTTTTTTAAACTTGTAATGCAAAGTCATCAAACATTATCGAATGAAATAGAAATTCTCAATAAACATATAAGACAAATATAGCTTGTATTTTATAAAGAACATTATGATCATACGTAGAGAAAATATAGCAAAAAAATAGATATCATTTTCGATAATTTTGTATTTTCTAATAAATATAAAGACAAATATAGATTGTATTTTATAAAAGCATTATGTCATAATTAGTGAAAATAAAGCAACTAGAAATATATATCATTTTCGATATTTTTGTTTTTTGTATTTTCTAAATTACGTAATACTTTTGGTGTTTTAATTTGAAACCTAAGATATTTTTCTCAATTTTAAATATAAAAAGTACATAAAAGAGATTAAAGGTGAGAGATATTATTAGACATATTAATGATGATGTGATGCAATGTGTTTTAGACACAAGAGAGAGGTGATATGAAATTGAGAGAAAAAGATTAAAATACCCTTTTGAATTAAATTGATTATAGGTGATGTGTTAAAATTCTATTAGATGAGAGGGAGTTCTCATGGTTCTCGCAACTGGTAGTGGTTCCTGCTTGAACCGAATCGTAATATATATATATATATATATATATATATAGGTTAGGGTAAATAGAAAACTCATACGATTGTGAGAACATAGAGAACTCGGTCTTACGAAAGGTTTTAAAAAAAATTACCAAAAATCCTAAAAAAAGTCAACTTTTCCAAAAAAAACCTGGCTTTTTTCATTTACGGCAGCCGTAAATGCTGTAAAAGGTGATGTCATGCTTATGTCATCACCTTTTTACAGCCACTGTAAGGGGTCAAAAAACACAACTTTGATTTTTTTTCAATATCTCTTTACGGCAGTGTTTTCTAACATTTTAATCTAGGTGTGTGTGACTAAAATGGGGTCGAAACTCGCGCGGGAAGGTCGAGTTCTCTAAGTTCTCACAATTCGGGGTGGTTTTTCCTTGATCCTAATCCTATATATATATATATATTATATATATATGGGATGGATAATGAGAAAACTAGTTTAAATGAGAAAACCAAAAAACTAACTAAAAAAGCCAAAAAAAAACATAATTTTTTTATTTTTTATTAAAATTCGCTCTATATATTATATAAAAAAAATTTAAAAAAAAAAAAAAAGCATATAATGCACAGGTGCAACATAAACATATAATGCACATGTGTAGTACACATATAGTGCACATGTCCAGTACAAGTTTTTTTTTTGAAAAAAAAGTTTTTTATACATAAAATGCAGCGATTTTTTATAAAAAAAAATTGTATTTTTATGCTTTTTTTTTGCATTTTTAGTTAGTTTTCTAGTTTTCTCATTTATATCTAGTTTTCTCATGATCCTCTCCATATATATATATATATATATATATATATATATATATATATATATATATATATATATATATATATATATATATATATATATATAAAAGATAGATTATTAATAATATAAAGTAGCCCATGTAGTTCTTGCATTTAACTTTATGATGTTTGATCCTTGGTGTTTACTTTTTGCCCCCTCGTTTTTCTATTTTGGTGTAACCAAATGGCTGGGAGATTTCAATAATATTTTTTTATTAATTGTTTTTTTACTATGATATTAAATTTATGATATTTTATTATTTCTATACTATTTATTTATTATTTATATTTTAACATTGTTATAATAATAATTATTATTATAATTATTATTATTATTATTACATACTTTTATTTTCATTTAATTCCCTTTTTACTTTTTAAACCCTTTAATTTTGTTAAGCCTTTATACTCTAAAGGGTATACGTTTTTATTCCAATTAACTAGTTTATAGATCCATGTATTACATGGGTTTAAGAATAGAAAATGAAAGGCTTTAAGATAATCATGGAGTTGATCGAGTTCTTTGAGGAAATAAATATGTTTTCCATTTATATAAATTTGAATGAGTTTTATAAATTAAATATGTTATTGTTGAGGTTGGTTGCGTTGAAGGATATAACGATTATAAATTTTAAATTATTTTTCATATTTCATATTATTTCTTGCATTACACATAATAAATATAAATTTTGATATGAATACATATAACCCTAATATGAACTGTACATACAAAATTAAATAAAATACAACATTAATCATTTTAAACGATGCGTTTACGAAGTAAGAATTTTGTTTTTTAATACAAAATACGATAATAACAAATTATAAACATGGGGAGGTTTTAAATTTTTGGTTACGTCAAATAGTGAAAAGTATATAAATATATTTTTGGTTATGTCAATCATGAATATAAGATTACTTCTAATATATATTAAATTTAACCATTTAATAGTCTTTATATTTATCTACTTATTATCTAATAGATGGTTGAGATAGCATGATAAATTGCCACATGGCATTTTGAAGAAATCCTTTGTCCTAAGAGAATTCCAAGTGGCATTAAAGTTACTCTTTTATTAGTATTAGATTTGATTTTTTCAATAGTTTGTTTTCGTTAACTTAAAAAACTGAATAACAACTGTGTCTAGTTTGGTATAAAATTTGTTGACAACAAAGATGTATTTAATATAAAGTTTTTTTCTCGAGTGTCGGTATCGTGTCATTACCCTGACAAACAACACAGATTCCGACCAAACATCGGTAGTGATATCAGTATTATCTGAACCGACAGACGTTTTTAAGAATTTCAATCGTTGTAAAACGTTGTGTCGATATTTTTTGGGCATACTACGAGTTTATTTTTGGGTTTCCTCTTTCGGTTGATATAGCGTATGTCGGTACTGTAAGTCTATAATCAGCCGAAACAACACATACCGAATTTCCGCCTACCCGTTGCAGAGTGCATGTATTCCATTAGTTGTTTTCTCAATAGCATAATTATCATATTTACAAAAATGGCAGAGTGTCTTTTTTTCTTTGCTTCGTACACTTCCAACAGAATAAACCTTATATTTGATCTTAACTTTCTCTCTCTCTCTATATATATATATACATATATACACACACACACAAATACACACGATGTGTGTCGATGCATATAAGTTGGACAAAAATGTAAGTTTACATAATACAACCTTTAAAACATATGATACAATCTTTCAAGACACATTGTTGACTTTTATACCAACTACCTCCATGAACTTTAAGAGACCATAACTTTTTCATACATTATAATTTTATTTAAAAAAAAGTTACACTATAAAAACGAGAATCTTACAATAACAACAATACACGGTAAATCCCACAAACAACAATGCCATTAAAAGGGCTGAGGAGGGTGGGCTGTAGGGAAACCTTACATTTATCTCTGAGAATATAGATTGTAACAATTCCCAAAACACCCTGGGAAGAGCCTTGATCGCAATCCCGGACTTGTACGACGTGAACCAGCACGAAAAACGAATAAAACTCATCCTGGCATCCCAGGCGCCATGCGCCAGAATCACCTGCATCTCTCGCGACGCGCGAGAGAGTACCAGGACACGTAGCACCGTTTCGCAACAAGTGGCAAGCCTATACACTTGACAAGGCTGACCTAAGCCTAGCCGTTACCTATCACGCCACGCGAGGGAGTTCCCTGCTCCTGTTGTGACGCACGGGGAAACCCAGATGACCTATAAACCAGCAGCGTGAGACTGAAGTTTCTGCACCATTTTGATTCAATTTCGCGAATTGAAACTCTCTTGTTCTTCTGTCCTTGCACTATACCCCCTAAAACCACCGAACTTGCGAAACTCTACCCCTTGTAAGTGTTTTAACCCTGATTACTGATTCGATACCCTGTCCGAGTAATCCGAAACCCAGCAACGGATGCCAAAGTGCTACCTGAATCAGGATATACTTTGTAAACTACGTTGGGGTTTTGATCTCGTGATGTATCGTTAAAGTTTGAATTGGGTTGTTGCACTAACACATGTTGCATTATATTTTATTAGGAACTCAGGATTAGCACCAGGAAGCTTTAAGTTAAAAACCCTAAAACTACAAAGTGAGTCATTCTTTCTTTTATTAAATGTTTTACAAAACCCTAAATGATTTCAAGTTGTATTACAGTGATTAAGTTTTTGTATTCTGAAAATTACTGCCGGTATATGGGGTTTTGTATACACTACTTGATAATCTTCATTATTGGACGAAAGTTAGCCAATGAGTGATATGACCACCGTCATATCGGAACTGCCACCGTGTGACAAATACTGATTGAGTATTTGATAGATAAAAACAATGTAATCACCTTGATACTGTAAAATATAATAAAATGTCTTTTTAGAAAAATTGATTGAATCACCAGTATTTTTTGCTGATAAAATATTTTCAAACGCATTTCAGGTAACTTACTGTGAAAGTCTAGAGGCCTGCTATGGAGCACTGACGGCTTAAATAAAGTGGCTATGATTACCTGAATAAAAGGAGAAATTTATATTTTGTCAATTAGGATTTATCCCTATAAAAATATTTGAATAGAATATGGGTTTTATCCCATTTGTTTAATATTAAAATTTGGTGTTTTACAAACTCTGAAATATTTCCTAACTACGATCCTGATGATAAATCCCGCTGCCAATTTAATAAACACCGATACCACTTGTTACCCGGCTCACGGCTCCCGCCCAGGATGTGGTCGGGGGTTGTGACAGAGATGCTAATTTTTGAGAGACTTCCAACTTAAAACAAACAACAAGCGAACAAACCGAACTCGAAACTAGAAATAAACAGGTACTAGTAACAAAAGAAATGGTGATATAAGAACATAGTAACAAAAAAATAAAATCTAACATCATACAATCAATATACGCAAACATATAACAAGATAATCACATTTAAAGTCCACCTAAAAAGTTGGGGACTAACCCAAAATACTAAGCTTAAACACATGTGTACCCATCTGTAAAAGTATTTAACTTTAATCCTACGTCTCCACAAACTCCTATCTTGGACCATGCCTTTAGAAAGGTGCAATTATAACAAATCTTGCCTAATCCGCTCATCTCAAGTCAATTTAGGTCTGCATTTACTCCTCCTCCCATATACAATTAGGGTTTCGAATACTTTGGCTGGTTTTTGTCCTCTTCACATGCCCAAAGCATCACAATCTCCCTTCCTTTATCGTATCTGACATTTTCTTAAAGGCCTCATATTTAGTTTGTCTGACTATGTATGCTTACACATCCACCTTAACATCCTTATCTCTGATGCCTCCATTTTGCCTTCTTATGTCATCTTAATAGCCCAATAGTCTATCCAATATAACATAGCAGGTCTACCTATAACCCTATAAAATTTTCCTTTTAATTTAGTTGGGAACCTTATGTCTCACATTACCCTAGAGGCTGCTCACCAACAACATCAGCCAACGTGGATGCGGTCGCCTATGTTATTATCTATCGCCAACGTGGATGCGGTGGCCTACGTCATTGTCTATCTCCCAATCCTTTTGTATAAATGATCTTGAATACTTAAACCCGTAACCTGCGGAACCACCTGACCGTCAACGATGATCTGAGTGTCTTCACCGTACCCTACACTACTAAAATCACATACTCAGTATTTGAGCGACTAATCCTTAAACCTCTGTCTTCTAAAGTTGCTCGCCACTCCTCTAACCTCGCATTTATGCTCTATTTAGTCTGTGTAACTAACACGATATCATCTACCAAAGCATGCACCTGAAACTATCTCTTTATTTGACTTTGACAACTCATCTAGGACAACCGCAAAGAGAAACCGACTCAAGGCTGACCTCTGGTGGAGTCCTACCTCTAGATGGAAAAAAATAGTTTCCTTTACAAGCTTACAAACACTAGTGTCTATATACTTCTAACGGACCCTTATACCCTCCAAACTATCCCAAATCATTCTTTGTAACACCTTGGTGTATGCTTTCTCAAGAGCAATAAAGACCATATGTAGATACCACTTCTTCTCCTATATTTTTCCATCGAGCTTATTAGGATGTATCTCTTTCATAGTTGACCCCCTCGCATAAAACCAAATTGGTTTACTGTAACTTGAGTTTCTCTTCTAATTCTAGTCTCAATTACCCTCTCATGTAGTTTCATAGTATGGCCCAGCAGCTTAATCCCTCTGAATTCTCAACATTAGACGTCTTCTTTGTTTTTGTATAGAGGCATTACGACACTATGCTTCCACTAATCTAGTGGTTTTTCATATTTGAAAATAAAGATTAGCAAAGTAGTTAGCAATTGAACTTATGTTTCTCTTAAACACTTACACATCTCAATTGGTATGTTATCCAAACGAACTGCCTTAGCCTTACTTGTCTTCCTAAGTGATGTCCACATTTCTCCCATTCTAATACTTTGACGATAGAAATATCACTATAGTTTTTGTAATTAAAGAAAAATAACATGTTATGTGCTTACTAGTGCCTGTGTTCCTCACCGCACCACGCGGGCTCCACTCTAGTATGTGTGTAATATATTATAATACACACAAAGAGGATAAAAAATTAATTTTACATAATTTTAAGACTAAGGTGGTGTTTGTTTTTTTCGAAAAAAGATCTGCGAAGGCTCTTGTGTACGCCGCGTAGACCACGCGCATACATTGTTATCTGTAGACTGTTTGTTTTTCCAAAGACGTTCCATTAAAAAACGTATGCGAGAGCTCTTCTTGGTCCAGACTTGGCGTCAACTTTTAAGATCTTCTAAGATCTACAGAGGGTTAAACACCACCACCACCGTCCATCACCGTCCACCACTACCGTCTACCACCCACCACCATGTCCACCACCCACCACCATTCAAGATTTGTTTATTGAATAGTCTAGACTACCGTCCGAACAGACGTGATTTTGTATTCAAGATTTGTTGACTTTAAACCAACTACCTTCAAGATTTTTAAACGGCCATAGCTTTTCATACATTAATATGTAGAAAAAATAATAAGCATTTTATTATCTTTAATTTGAACATGGTATTTGTACTTTTTTAATTTAAAAGAATCAACATGTCTGTATGATTAACTTGTTCAATTAATATTTAAAAAAATTCAATTAGTTTGGTAAGTAAACAACAAAGTTTCAAAATTTCAATTACTGGTCATTTAAGGTATATGTGTATCGATACTTTATTTTTTAACTTCTTATTTGAAAATTTAATTGGTTTGTTAAGGAAAAGAGAAACATCACTTAATGGTCACTTAAAATATTGGTGTCTTGATACTTTATTTTTTGTCTCAAGAAACATGATTAACGTGTTCAATTAATATTTAAAAAAAATTAATATTATATTGTCGTTAAACTCATTAAATACATGTTTTGTATTGAATTTAAGATGCAACATTAAATGCATGTTGTCGTTAAACACATTTTTTGTTTTTATTTTTAATCTCTAGGCAATATCAGTATTTTATTAGAGAAAGTTTCATATATGTTTTCAAAACTTGATTAATATTATATTCATCAAACAAACAATTATAACAACAAAACTTCTATCTAACACAAAGTGGAGTGAGAGGGTATGAAAGAGTGACGTTATTCAACATGTGACAGTCATGTCAACAAATATCAGAAAAGTAGTATGGTGCAAAAAAGGGACGAGTGGGAGCATCGTGGTTAGTGGCGTTTTTTATAAAAATAATAATAATAATAATAAACATCAACCAATTAAAACACACCCAAAATCCACCCACCAATCAAGAGTCTCCACCTCATAACCCAAATGCACCCCCTCCCCGGCCGGTTGAAAACTCCTCGCCCTCATTACCATGCCATGTCCACACCACCACAAGGGGTGGTGTTCCCGACGTGGAAAGGTCATCACGCCACCTTTTAATGACCACATCTTATGGTCTAATAGTAGCCAAGTTTCTCAAATATTATATAAAAATCATATTTTTTTTTACTCAGAAGTCACTTAACTTTCATTTGAAGTAGGGGGTGATAGTAAAGAATATATATATATATATATATATATATAGAGAGAGAGAGAGGGGGGGGTTAACGTATAATATATATTATCGTGCGATGTGTACGTTGTAACCTTATCCATATGATTGATACAATCTTCTCCTTGATTAGACGCGGTGGCAAGATCATAAAAACCAAACATTCAGTTTCAAAATTAAAGAGAAAAGGACATAATTGTCATTTGTAAAATCCATAGAGAAGGAACTGAACAAAAATTAAACACGCATTGTTGATTCTTAATCAAACACGCATTCTTCTGAATTATATCTGGCGATTCAAGCCACAATCAAAGAACAACGATCCTCTCATGGCGATAACAAAAGACGGAGGTAATCTTTCATTTAACAATGCATGTCTTATTTGTTTTCGATTTTGATTCATACTAATCCAAATATTGAATATTCGTTGTATGGGAGAGACGGAGCAAAGGATAAAAACGACAAGCTACAAGAAAAGAAGATGAATCTAGGTGCATTTGTATTCCATAATTAGGGGTTTGATAACGTGTGTTTGTATTCCTATAACGTTCGTCTGTATTTGTACAACAAACTTAGTGTATTTTAGGGTTTTTATAACATGCGTATTTGGTTCAATGACATGTGTGTATGGTTCAATAACATGTATATCTGATTCTACAACGTGTGTGTATGATAATATTGAAACACGTGTCTCTTATATCTATAACGTGTGTCTGATAACTTGTATAACATGCGTTTGTTAGTATTTTGTAAATTGTTCTTCACGTAGAGGTGTGACGTGACTCAGATATGACTTTGAACCACATGTGAAGAAGTTGAAAATGCATCAAATTGATAAGAAGCAAAAAACAGTCAAGAAAAAAAACAAATAGTTAAAAAACACGAGCCAGTTAGGACGGAGTCTAGACCGTTTGTTGAATACACCTGTTGTTGATGTAAACAACATGGGTTTTGGCTCTGTTTTGGATATGAACATTAATCACATATCCACACATTTAGGAGTTAGGCTATTTGTAAATTATATGAGGTTTTTAATGTGTTAGAACATAGGAAATCACACAATCTAAATAATAACTGACCTAATACATGAAGTTTTTGGAATTCCAAAGAGTACTAATCCAGTAGTTGAAAAGAATAAGCCAAGGAAATTATCCGCAACTACTAAAGATAAAATTCAAGAACCAGTGGCCAGTCAATAAGATTACTCATGGGATGGTATCGGCTTCCATGGAAAGACAAAGAGAGGGTGGGAGGTTGTTTAAGCTAAACTTCCTAGTCTACTGGAACACGATATTTGTTGAGATCACAAAGTCTATGACTACTAATCAACGGTTTTTACTTTCATTGAAAAATATGAAGATATACCACCCCCAAATTGGTGCTCTTATTTACTTGAGACTCTAAAAAGAATCAAACTGGAATGGAACTGGGTGGATTCACAAGGCCTATGGCCTTTCTCACAGTATGTTTTTCAACATATTTGATTGTATATTGAGAACATATATTCTAACATGAATATTGGATCTATATTGTGAACAACTATTGTTAGGTCTGAGTTTACAAGGCTTATGATTATAAGACAATTAAGAACAAACAATTTTGTATTGTATAAGTTAAGATAAATAATCACAAGCAAGGAATCATCATCAACATTTGTTTTTCATATATTAGCCAATGATTACAATAATGTTTTACAGAGTGATTGACTCTACAGACTCCCCCTCAACTTGATCACTACCAGTTCTGTTCGTATAAAAGAAAATGTGATGTGTGTGATAAATAGATCTCTAACAGGTGAGATCTATTTATACTAAGTATGAAAGCTCTGTTTGTGATTGGCTGACATCACCATGATAATGACATTTAATATTCCTAACAGAAAAGATTCCACAGATGTTTCAAACATCTGTGGGAGTCAAACATATGTTCTATCTATGATAAACACTGTTAAAATGCTAATATCATCAGACATTTGCTTCAACAGACTTTAGGACTTGAACATACCTTGTTTCTTCATGAACAACGGTTCCAAGGCTTCCAAGAGATGTTAGCTAGTCTTCGACAGATGCTCTGATTTAGGTGCTCAAGATTCACTATCTTTGGGAGGAATTTGGTTCAAATTTCTATTTATTTATTGATCACGTGACCCAAAAACCTTTTGTACGCATGATACAGGTACACGGGTGTGTGATGGGTGAAGATGAAGACACTTAGGATGTGCTTTAGTTAATAAATTGGATGTTATTTATTTTGGTTTATGACATTGGTATTGTATCAATTATTTGATATTTCTATGTTACGTTTGACATTTTAATTTGGAAATGATTTAAATACTTAAACTTTGAATAGTTGTCATGAGCTATGGACAATCATCTCGCTCTGACCAACAATCTGCTACGGGTCAGGGTATGATAGTAGGTATATTGGCTGAAGTGGGTGCATCGGGTTAAGTGGGTTAAATGACTGATGTGCCAACAGGTGTAGAAGATGTTGGTGTGATGTGTTCTAAGCCAGGGGTTCTAGGTCTGCGTGGCCAGCGGGTTTTAGTCCAAAGAAATGATCAGTGGGTTGTTGATTTTCACGTATTGGATTGGTTGGTTCTAGGCCCGGAACATGTGAGGTAGCGAATAGGCTTGATGCATCTGAAGATTAGTTGTGCTGGCCAGTTTACACAGAGGACTTGATAGTGGACCTGAATGAAAAGTGGTAAGCTCCATGGGTGGGTTGATTGGACTACTTGAAGTAAACATGGAACTTTGGTTGTCTTCAAGAAAAGTGGCAAGCTCTAATTTTTGAGGTTCGTAATGTGAGAAAAGCTTTTCAATGGAAAAGCAAACTCGTTAACAGAGCATTTCAGGTAATAAATACACAAGAACTGGTTGGATCCATGTATTGATATCCCTTATATTGAGGACCATACTCGATAAAAACACATGAAAGGCTTTGTGGTTCGAGTTTATGTTTAACATAGTCATGTAAGTAAGGGGACACTTAGCACCATTATACCCTGAAAATTTGAATACTGAGGCATCTCGTTGAATATGAGTTGAAAAGGAGACCTCTTGCCTAATAAAGAAGTCATTACACGATTGATTATAAATATTGCCGAAGTGAACGCATCCACCCAATAACATGGGAACATGAACATTAAATAACATTGCAAGACCTGTTTCAACAATTTGATGATGCTTTCGTTCTGCCGATCATTTTGTTGAGGGGTGTATGGACATGAGTATCGATGAAAAGTCTAATTTTCTTCAAAAATTTTGAGAACCATGTGATTCACAAAGATACCACCATCACTTTGAAAATTTATTATTTTCCTCGAACACCGTGTTTGAATAAGATTAATAAAGGCGGGTAAAACATAATGAAATCTGTTTTAGTTTTAAGTGCATAAAACCATGTAAACCTAGAATAATCATCTATAAAAATAACATAGTAACGATATCCATCTTTAGAAGTAATAGGTGCAGGTCACCATAAATCACAATGCACCATATCCAGTGGATTAGAAGAAAGTTTTAAATTAGAATCAAAGATAGTCCTTTGTCCTTTGCAAGTTGACAATAAGTGCAAATAGTAGGTTTTGCCAATAAAGAAGTAATAGACAAAACACAAAACTTGTTCAATGTTGAAATAACATCAAAAGAAATGTGGCCTAAATAAGCCTGCAAGAATTTCAAAAGATTAGAAGAATATTTTAAATTAGAATCAAATATAATCTTTGTCACTTTGCGAGTTTGACAAAAAGTGCAAATAGTAGGTTTTGACAATAATGAAGTAATTAACAAAATACTAAATTTGTTCAAAGTTGAAATAACATCAAAAGAAACGTGACCAAACGAGCATGCTATAATTAATAAGAGGCCTTATTGGGAACTGCAGCAACAAAAGCTCTAGGTTCATCCTTGAGCATATAGAGTCCATTCTCACAAGTTCTTTTAGCGAGTACCTGCTTTGTTTTCCAATCCTAAATGTGGAAAAGTATTGAAAGAATAATATATCAAAAGGATGATTAGTTATAGATACTTATTTATTGGTAAGATTTGGATGACAAGCACATTACGTAAAGAGATGTTCTTAGATATAGTAGATGAACCTATAGGAATAATTAAATGTTTCTTACCGTTTCTAAAAACAACTTAATGATTACTTTGATAAGGGGCCGAGCAACGAAGAGATTCATGATCTGGAGACATGTGATTTATTGCTCCGGAATCAGCCTTCCAGCCAGGACCATCGTTAGTAACATCGCACTGAGCATGAAACATCTTAGCTAGAGAGTCATCCGATGATGGAGGTTGAGTAGCATAGGTGTGAAGATTTGGACATGCGGATGCATAGTGCCCAATTGTACGACAT
This sequence comes from Scalesia atractyloides, assembly GCA_947069175.1. NCBI lineage: Eukaryota > Viridiplantae > Streptophyta > Magnoliopsida > Asterales > Asteraceae > Scalesia > Scalesia atractyloides. The sequence goes on along the minus strand of CAMTDV010000030.1, from coordinate 76,295,576 downwards.
AAATGGCAATGGGGTGGCCTTCTCCCTTAACCACAACCCCTATCATTAGTACCGCTTGAATAATTACCTCTGTTGGGAGATCCACAACCCCGGCTTTGCGAAGAAGATCCACGGTTTTGTAGAACGTGGAACGTTGCCAAGGGATTAGTGGTACCATGCAATGATTGTAGAAAAGGTTCATGGCTCTTAGCATGTGCAACCACATTATGAAACTGAGGAGCAGGTTTGGTCGCCTGTATAAAAGTGGAAAAAACTTCATAAGACGGGCCTAGCCCACAAAGAAACCAGTGTAACTTATCGATCTCAACAACCGGATGATCAATTGCAGTAAGTTGTTCACAAATGATTTTGAACCGAAGAAAAAACTCAGTAACCGAAGATGTACCTTTGGTAAGTTGGCGAACAAATAAATGCCAACAGAAATTGGTCATACCTGTTACTTAATTGTATTTTGTGCTCAAAGAAGAGTATTTATTGAGTTCTATATAAACATTCGGCATTCAAGTTTAATGAGTAAGTATAAACATGCTTTATTGTCTAATTCCTAAACGTTGTACAAGATGCCTTATTCGGTAGATTATTAGGCCTTATGTGTAATAACATTCTGATTCTAGTTATAGGCTAGATATCATATGTCATTTATTTAAATCATGAAAGTTCATACGATCTCAAGAATTATGATCTTCGCAAAAGCGCATTTATAGCTTTAATCCTCACTTGTGGTTAATTATATCAGGTTTATCATCTTCTGAATGGTATATTTAAGTACTTTGATCCTCCACAAGGATAAGTCTGAGGACTTAGATTCTCACAAGTTATTTAAGTACTTTGAGATCTCAAATTTGCATAGAGAACCGTCACTTTATGAATAGGCTTTAAGAACTAACCTTTATCAATAAACTTCCATTGAGAACTATGATTCTCAACCTCATATGGGTGTAATCTGATTGGGTAGGGGGGTTGGGGTCGGATTGGAGAAGTCACAAGATGGGGTGGGAAGGTGGTGAGGATAAATATGGCATGTCAACTTGCATGGATATTTGATGAGTATATAACTAGGTTGGTGTAAGTTTGGTTATGCATCATTATTTATTATAGTTTTTGACTAAGACCAATGGATCACAAGCATGTATGCATACACATGCATGCTTCCGTGTTGTGTTTGAACTTAAATCATAAAATCACAACACTTATATATTGACATTATGTCTGTGCCGTATATACATATATGCATGAGTGTGTGTGTATAGGAATAGGTTAATGTAGAGATGAGCAAATAGTACTAGGTATCGGTACCGAATTTCCCGAACCAAAATATTTTCGCAATCAATTCAGTACCGAATTTTAGCGTTTTCGATACCGGCATTTACCGATTTTTATCTTCAAATACCGGACCGTACAAGTACCGGTACTGATATTGTATCATGTATTTTCGGTACTGGTACCCATTTTTTGGGATTTTGGGAACCGGTTTCGATTAGTACCGAGCTCATCCCTATATTTACCTGGAAAATTAAATTACATGAACATTATAAATTGTAAATGAAGGTCCATAAAAGAATAGTATAAAATGCTTACACCAAAATTTATATAGAAAGCTATATGAAAATTTAGGTATACTATGTGTGGACAAGTATGAGATTGGAATATTCACTTACAATTCTAATGATAATTTATAACATGGTGGAACGAACAAGATCCAATGTGAGTGTATGGGGCTTTAAATGACTTGACTCATGTAAATAATCCATCAAAATGATAATTGTTCCAATGTGCATCTTTTTGTTAACAGTCAATAAATCAATCCCGAGTACTCTTGGGATACCAACTGGACAAACGGAGTACTCCGAGAGTAACCTGAGTCGTCCACCACCACTTTCGGGGAAAACCAGATAACCCACCCGCCCGTAGACACGACGATAAAATTACCGGTAAAACCCGTTTGGCTCAAGGATCGAACCTAGGTTTCCCTGGATCGAACCTATGATAATTTTTCCAATGTGCATCTAAAATCATGACTTAGCACAAACATTAACTAAGTCTAGATATTGCACACGTGAAATGATAGAAGTTCGAACCGAGGAAAAACGACGAATATTTCAACAGTCCCGAATCTATAAAGATTTCCTTGGTACCAAACACCACATTACCATTTTGCCACATGCGCATCCTCATATATTCATTTTGTTCCGTGTAAATGGTGAATATAAGACCATCCGCATCAGTGGTAGGAGATCCAGATACCACCTCACCCCCCCCCCCCCCCACATACACACACAAAACTGCTCCGGAAGCCTCATTTTCCGTCTTGAATCCAGGACCTCACACCACCTCTCTCTTCCATCTCATCTCTCTCGCTTCTCTACCTGTGCTCACGTTGGTTTCCAACAAGAAAAGGCACCATCACTATGGATGCTCTAATACGACACCCCGTTTAGTATTTTTCTATGAAAATTATATATTTAAATATAAAATAAAATTAGATTTTTGTTTAATAAAAATGACAAGTCATAAATAAGGGTAAAACAAAATTTGTAGCATATCTTTTGGTTACCACCCTTTTCTCTAGCAAGAATGTCACAAGTCAGGACCAAGGACCACCTTTAGTATCCCAAGGAAATGATTACATGCTCCGCAAGAAACTCACCTGACCTCTGCTCTCACCCACCAAACCACTCCCCTCCCTCCACGTGTCCAAATACTCCCTCTTCGTACTAATATGCGCCTCCAAGCACCCACCATTTCCCCCAACGTCATAAAAATAACAACTTTTAGCTTTTAGTCAGTCTCTCCATTCACGACGACGGCGATACGACAGCGTTTCAGCATTGTAAGTTCTATTCATCCTCAAGTTGATCACTTCTCTGTTTGTTTTAAGATAATCGATCGGTGTTTGAATCTGCATTTTGAGCAATCGGATGTTTGAATCGCATCTGTAGCTGTTAGAAGTTGATAACAAATGTTTGCTTGATCGCACGTGTTTTTGACTGATTTTATGCAGATTGATAACAAATTGTTACGTGAAATCGGTTTAATTTGATGTTATGTTTCTTTAGCTGCAAGGATCGTTGATGGAGGCAGATCGTATGGTGGAAACGCCGGAAGCTTCTAGATCATCTGGTACTGTTATATCCATTAATGGCATATGATTTAAGGAATTGTTAATAAGTTTACGTGTAACTTTTTATGTTGTTTGATTTTAGGAAGCACAAGACTATTTTATACCTTTTTCTTTTTTTAATTGTCATAAGAGCAATAATTTTTTTATACCTAAAACCATGAAATACATTAATAAATTTAGGGTATTTAGTATTCACTCAACAGGCTTCATTAAAGCTCTTTTTTTTTCTACTTTATGTTGTTTTATTTGTTTTTATTTTACTCCACAATTTTTTTTCAGTTATTGGTAGTTTCATATTTTTATTTATTTATTTTAATTGTTGTGCGTTACTTTGTCTGCTGTTGATATTTAGAGCCGCGGGTCTCTTTGGATAGGGGAAAGGTTCGCCTACATCCCACCTTCCCTGGACAGTACCAATAGTTTTGTTATAGGTGGGATTAGTGGGTACGGTTGTTGTTGTCGTTGTTGTTGTACTGTACAGGCTTCGTTAACTTTGTTTAAAAAGTAAAAGTAATTACAAAATATCCGGACAAAAGTTTCGTGTGGGTCAAGTTTAGGGCCCCTATCTGTTTGTCAGTTATTGCTGGATTTATGTTCTACGTTATGTTATGTGTCGATTGTTTAGGGCATATCATTCTAACAACTGTTTCGACTTAAGATTTCTTGCTATCTTTGGTTTTGAGTAGAAATATATATTTTTGAAACAGTTAAACGAAGGAGTACGGACAGCTATGAGACAAATTCATCGACGACATGCTTGTTTGATGATCACAAGAACAGGAAAGTTGATACTACAAATCCATTTGCTCTTAGAGATTGGGTGGTAGGACTTGATTCTGCTGAGTATGGTTCTGTGACAAAAGACATAGAATATCTTGTTTCGATGAGGAAGCAGATGTTGACACCTGTTTTAACTAGATTTCCCTCACTTAGAGGAGATTTAGTGGACCCGAAATCTGGGAAGGACTCTCCCAGTGTGAATGATAACGCAATCCATGGTACAAATGAAGTTATTGTCATTGACTCGGATGATGACGAGCCAAGTGTTCCGAGGCCTATCCAAACAGACCCAGATGTGGTAGCACTGAATAATCCTACTAAGCAAGTTCCAATGACGCCGCTTTTGGTAAGTTCAGTTTTCTTGTGATTCTGTCTAAATCAACACAACATTTAATATATTAATTGCGGCTTCTGCATTTCGGTTGTGTCTTTTTTGGACTTGCTTTATATAATCCATGATGTTTCCTTGTTTGTGATTCATTGGGATGATTGAACATGTAGGTATCTGATGAGGTAAGGAATAAGTCTTCGCGTAAAAGAATTATTTCCTTGGCACAACTATACGCGGATAAGAAGGAATCTGATATTGATGGTCAAGCCTCCATGCAAAAGCGTTCGGTGTGTATTCTTTTTTATAGCTACTTATGATACTAGATATACTTTGAAATAATATGTACAATCAATTTGCAATCCTGTTGGTACTTGACAGTTGTTTATTACTATCTATTAATCACCAAGGACCCATTTTTTTGCAATAATATGCTTCAACGTGTCGTAAACAAGATTATCTTGCTGGGAAAAAAATTAGTTGTATAAAGATGTTACCATATAATTTTGAGAACTTGTGTCTTACTTCATTTAAAGAGAAGAATTTTGAGAACTTGTGTCTTACTTTATTTAAAGAGAAGTAAATTGCAAATCATCAAATATATGTACCCGCAGAAAATAAATAAATTAAGTCATTACCAGTTATGCTTATAGTCTTGCTCTATTTTCTTGTGAGAAGTATAGCATACACCGGTTCTTAAACGAGTTAAGTAGGGACCCCATTCGTCCTACAACAATCTGTTGAAGATATGCATATTCCATTTAAATTCATCTATAATACATGTTCCTTTTGTTTTACTTTATTTATATTAAATTGCCATGTAGGGGAGAGATGGTGTTCAAGGTAAAGCTTCCGTTAAAAGGTGGAATACAACAACTGCTTCTGAGCACAATGCTGAAAAAGACAAGAGCATAGAAGATGATGATGTTGATGGTCAAAATCACAAGAGCATAGAAGATGATGATGTAGAGCGTGATGTGGAGAGCGAGGGAGATGACATGGATAGTGAAGAAGTTGACATGGAGAGTGAAGATGACATGGAGAGTTCAGATGATGTGGAGGTTGAAGATGGTAATAACATAGAAGATGATGATGTGGAAGTTGAAAATAAGCATGATAAGGGTGTGTATGTTGGTGTTGAAGAGGATGAAAGTAATTCACAATCTGAGACTAACCTTTACGGGGAAGCTGATCTATGGAACGAAATGAGTATTGGATTAGAGTCCTTAAAGGTAATTAGTCATGTATTATATGTTTATCATCATCAAGCTCATGCATTATCATCATTATCATTATCATCATCATCAAGATCTCAAACTTTATTTTTTTGTTTGTCTCCCATTATTTGTTTGTCTCTGTCAGGAAATACATCCTTCATCTGATCAAAAGTCAAAAGAAGATGGACAGGAGTGTGATCATTCTTATATCTTGAAAGATGATATTGGTTATGTCTGCCGAGTTTGTGGACGAATCCATACGCCTATTGATTCCATAATTCAGTTCCAGCGTCCCAAGGTTAACTCTTCTCATACCCAACCTTCTATTTGTTCTAAAAACATGTTTTGTTTTATAATTTATATTGATAAAGTGATAAACTTGGGGTCTAAACAAATGTGGCTAAGCTCACCTTGTTTTGCTCGAGCTTGACTAGTTTATTATCTATTAATTGTATATTTTTATTAATATACAAATTCATTTACTTTCTTATATATTTATAGTCATGTTATATTCTATTATGATATAGTAATTAATTATATTAAAATAATAAATATCATCTTTGTATGAATAAATAGGGTTCTTTTAGACTCAGGATTAATAGACAACAATCCCATAGCAATCCCACTAATCGAGAGTCAATCACGTAAATATTGTGTATTCAATGTATTAATTATTTTCCTTTTTATACTGTAGTCAATGTAAATATATAATAATAGTCTAATCTCAGCCAGCCAATAAGGCATAGACTTTTCCTTTGTTACATGGTATCACGCCTCATCGATCCCTCTTCTCCTTCCCACTTTTCTGTGCTACAAACCTGCCCCTCACCCTAGTCTTTTTTTTCCACCATCCCTCGTCTTCGTCCTATGGCAACCAATTCCACCGATGGCACCTCCCAATGGCCACCATCCTTCACATGATTACCCTTAAACTCTCCTCTACCAATTATCTCTATTGAAAAAATCAAATCTTACCTCTGCTTGCTTATCAAAAGTTAATTGGCCATGTCGACGGTTCCGTTTCTTCTCCTCCTGCCACAATTACCACTGATGGCAAGGAGTCCGTTAATCCTAAACATGCCGACTGGTTGGATGCTGACCAGCGTGCAATTCTCATCCTCAATTCTTCCCTAACGGAAGAGGCAGTGGCTGAAGTATTGGGTCTCACATCCGCTAGACAGATCTGGTTAGCTCTACAGGCCGTGTATAACAACACTTCTATTGAGAGATTGCATCTTCTTCGTGATAGCCTCCGTCAAATCAATAAGGGCTCGGCATCCGTTACCGAATTTGCCCGAAAATTCAAAGCCATTTGTGATCAGTTGGCCGCAATCGGCCATCCCGTCACCGACACCGACAAAACCCACTGGTTTCTGTGCGGGCTTGGGTCTTCCTTTGAGAATTTCTCTACTGCCGTCCGCACTAACGGAGATATACTTGCCTTCAGAGACTTGGTAACTAAGGCAGAAAGCCATGAACAGTTTCTGCAAACTCTTCACCCACCTACACCGCCTGTCGCTTTCACGGCTAATCAGCACCGTGCTCGCAGTTCGGGTTCTGGTTCATCCCAAAACAAAGCTAAGTCACCTTCCTTCTCCCGTGGTTCCGGCTCTCACTCATTATCTCGCTGTTCGCGTCGACCGCCTCATTGTCAATTATGTAGAACCGATGGACATTACGCGAACAAATGCCCTCGCTTATCTTCATTTGCTTCTGTCTCAAATACGAATGAAAATATCGCTCAAGCTTTTCAGGCCCAGTGCCACGTTACGACGGGTGATCCAGATTGGGTAGCCGATTCTGGTGCTACTATACACATGGCAAACTCTACGGGTAATCTTCATACTATCGCTCCGTACAAGGGTAACTCTAAAGTGGCCTTTGCTAATGGAAATTCGTTACCTATTTCTCATACGGGTCAATTTTGCATTAATAAACATTTATCTTTAAAAGACGTATTGGTTATTCCCAACTTAACCAAGAACCTATTGTCCATAAGTCAATTAACCACCGATTATCCCGTTGATGTCTTATTTTCCCAACCTTTTTTTACTATTCAGGACCGGAAGACAAGCCAACCTCTCGCTCAAGGTCGGTGTGAAAACGGTCTCTATGTGCTCCGGGATTGGAATCTTGCTTTTATTGCTTCACTTTCTTCCAATAAAGCCTCTTTTGAACTTTGGCATTATCGTTTAGGCCATGTTGCCTTTGATACTATTTCTATTTTAAAAAGACTTGGTTGTTTGTCGTTTACTTCTATTTTGCCTAAACCTAATATTTGTTCTTCATGTCAACTTGCATAGGCTCACAAAATGCGTTTTGATTTGAATGAAAAAAAGGGCATCAAACCCTTTGGATCTTGTTCATTGTGACTTATGGGGACCTTCGCCCGTTTAAGTGTTGATGGTTATAAATATTATGTTGTATTTGTTGATGATCACTCGCGGTTTTCATGGCTTTATCCGCTTAAAACGAAAAATGGTTTTTATTCCATTTTATCAACTTTCTTGCGTTTTGTGCAAACACAATTCTCTAGAAAAGTTAAAGTTTTCCAAAGTGACGATGGTATGAATTTGTGAATCAACATGTTCGAAAAATCTTTGATGAAAACGGCACCTTTCATCGGCTATCTTGTCCCTACACGTCTCCTCAAAATGGTAGAGCCGAGGGAAACATCGTCATATAGTAGAAACCGGACTTGCCATGCTATTTCATGCTCGTGTCCCGGCTACTTATTGGGTTGAAGCATTTAGCACCGCTACATACACTATAAATCATTTACCGTCCAGTGTGTTAGAAAATAAATCACCTTTTGAAATTTTTTTTTCTACATCACCAACATACACCAACTTTCGGGTCTTTGGATGTCGCGTTTACCCGTATCTTTGCGACTATGCACCACATAAATTAGCTCCGCGAAGCATTCCTTGTATCTTCATGGGGTATGCAACCCAATACAAAGGATACAAATGTTTAGACCCTCAAACGTCTCGCATGTACGTCACTCCTCATGCTCGTTTTGATGAAACATCGTTCCCATATGGACCCCATTCTTCCACTTCTGACCTAACCACTTTATTGCTCTCCACTTACCAAGAGGAATATCCTATTCACACCATTTCCTCTAACTGTCAACCTACCCAAAATAATCCTACCCCAACTCCTTCCACTCATATTCCATTATCTTGTATTCTGTGCAAAAATAATTCACACATGCATGGCCCTACCCATGCAACCCCAGTTCACATGCACCAAAACCCTCCTCACCAGCCCCATCAATAGTCGATCCCACTCCTCAATATACTCAAACAACTCACTTCTCAACCGAACCGAACCACTCCTCAACCGATTCACAAACAGCCCCAACCCCAGCCCTAACTGAACCGAACCACTCGTCAACCGAATCACACCCAACCATTGTCTCAACCGAACCACTCAACCCACCTTCCTCAAATCAATTGGTCCATCCTCCTCAATCATCTTCCGCTTCCGCCCATCCTATGGTTACACGGTCCAAAGTAGGTGTTTTCAAGCCCAATCCCAAGCATCGCGCCACACTTGCTTGTGCCATGCATCATAGCTTACATGTTGCTTTATTTGCTGCCTCTGATCCCAAAGGGTTTCGAACCGCGTCCAAAAGCCCCCATTGGATGCATGCGATGCATGAGGAGCTTACGGCTCTTCAACGAAACAATACTTGGAGCTTAGTACCTCGACCCGCGTCGGCAAATATAATAGGCTCCAAATGGGTCTTTAGCACCAAATATCACTCGGATGGCTCAATTGATCGACATAAAGCCCGCCTTGTTGCACAAGGTTTTACTCAAATCCCGGGTCTTGACTTCTCTCACACCTTTAGCCCGGTTGTGAAAGCCACAACGGTTCGTATTGTTCTATCTTTGGCTGTAATTAACAATTGGCACCTACATCAAACAACGCCTTTTTAAACGGGTCTTTAATAGAAACCGTTAACATGGAACAACCACCAGGTTTCATCGACTCACGTTTTCCAGATCATGTGTGTAAACTAAATAAAGCTCTTTATGGTTTAAAACAGGCGCTGAGAGCATGGTTTCAACGATTAAGCTCGTTTCTTGTCACTTATTGCTTTACATGTAGCCGAGCTGATACGTCTTTGTTCATTTTCAATCAAGGAGATTGTCTTATGCATCTCCTTGTTTATGTGGATGATCTTATCCTAACCGGTAACAAACCCGTTATGCTTACCAACTTCATAAACCGTTTACACAATGAATTTGCTATTAAGGATTTGGGGTCGCTAAACTATTTTTTGGGCTTGGAGGTTGTTCATACGAATGATGGGTTGTTTCTAAGTCAAGCAAAATATGCACATGACATTCTTAATCATGTCGGGCTACTTGATGCAAAGCCCGTTTCTACACCTCTTGCCACCGGTGATTCTTTCACGTCCACTGGTACACCATACTCCGATCCCACCTTTTACCATTCAATTATTGGTGCGTTACAATACTTAACCATTACCCGACCCGATCTTGCGTATGCGGTTAACCAAGCATGTCAATTTTTGCATGCTCCAACCGAGCAACACTTCCAACTCGTTAAACGCATACTTCGATATGTTAAAGGGACAATATCGCACGGTCTTGTTTTTAAACAACCGAAGCGTACCACTCTTTTGGGTTATTCCGATGCCGATTGGGCTCGATGCATTGAAACACGGCGATCAACTTATGGTTATTCAATTTTTTTAGGAGGCAATCTCGTCTCGTGGAGTGCAAAGAAACAACCTACCGTTTCTAGGTCAAGTTGCGAGTCGGAATATAGGGCTATGGCTAATACTGCCGCGGAAATCATTTGGATAACTCACTTGTTACGAGAACTTCATGCTCTCCCACCAGATAGACCTACACTACTTTGTGATAATCGTAGTGCCTTGTTCATGAGCCAAAACCCCGTTTCACATAAACGGGCTAAACATATCGACTTAGATTATCACTTTGTTCGTGAACTCGTCATGTCCGGCAAGCTTCATACTCGCTTTGTTCCTACCAAGCTTCAACTAGCTGATATTTTCACCAAAAGTTTACCAAAACCGCAATTTGAACACTTCTGGGAACTACTTCGTGTTTGTTTACCGCCATCTCGCTTGAGGGGGATAATAGAGAGCAATCCCATAGCAATCCCACTAATTGAGAGTCAATCACGTAAATTAATCTTGGTCAAATATTGTGTATTCAATGTATTAATTATTTTCCTTTTTATACTGTACTCAATGTAAATATATAATAGTCTAATCTCAGCCAATAAGGCATAGACTTTTCCTTTGTTACAATGGTATATAAAGCTGGGCTTGGACTCGTTTATTAAATGAGCGTATTTTTAGGCTCGAGCTTGTTTACGAAGAGCTAGCTCGTTTACATCCTACAATAATCTCGCATGACAGGTTATCATCACTAACATCATTTATTTACCTTTTTCTTACCAGAGCTCAAAGAGTATTAGAACATATTACTATGAAGGCCAAAAGAATAGATCAGGAGATGCTAGCCTTGATGGTGTGAAGTTACCCGAAACTGAGTTTAGTGTGCGTGAATTTACTGTTCACCCGAGGCACCAAAGGCAAATGAAACCGCATCAAGTTGCAGGCTTCAACTTTCTCCTCAGCAACTTGGTGTCAGAAAACCTAGGTGGTTGCATTCTTGCTCATGCTCCGGGATCCGGTAAAACATTCATGCTAATCAGCTTCATTCAGAGCTTCATGGCCAAGTATCCAGATGCCAGACCACTGGTGATCCTCCCAAGGGGCATTTTGGGAACATGGAAAAAGGAGTTCACCAAGTGGCAAGTTGAAGACCTCCCGTTGTTGGATATGTACTCACTGAAAGCTGAAGGTAGAACTCAACAATTACAAGTGCTAAAAAAATGGGCCAACCAGAGAAGCATTTTGTTTCTTGGATACCAACACTTCTCGTCAATAGTTTGTGACGATGACACAAAGCCGGAATCAGTTAACTGCCAAGAAATATTGTTGACCCGCCCATCACTCCTGATACTAGACGAAGGCCACACAGCGAGGAATAAAGAAACAAATATTTACACCGCTATCGACAAGGTGAAAACCCCTAGGAAGGTAGTTCTTTCGGGAACCCTGTATCAAAATAACGTCACTGAGGTTTTCAACACTTTAAACCTCGTCCGCCCAAAGTTTTTGAAAATGGAAAAGTCGAAAGGTATAAAAAGGCGTATTTTGAGCATGGTCGAGTTCAAAAGCCACACAAAAAAGGATACAGAGAATGAGTTTTATGAGTTGGTGAAGCATACAGTGCTTAAAGACGATAACTTTAAAAGGAAGGTGGCTATCATAGAAAATCTACGTGAGATGACTAATAGTGTTCTACATTATTACAAAGGAGACCTGCTAGATGAACTACCAGGCCTTGTCGACTTTTCAGTCTTTCTGAAACTCACACCGAACCAAATACGTGCGGTTTCAGAGTTGAAGAAAGTGGCCCGGAACAACCCGTTCAAAGTAAGCAGTGATGGGAGTGCACTCTATGTGCACCCCGGGCTGGAATCTCGTTTAAAGAACTCAGGCTCTAAAGAAAGAAACGATGAGAAGATCGATGAGAAGATTGATGAGCTGCTAGAGAGAGTAGACGGGACTGAAGGAGCGAAAGCTAAGTTTTTTATAAACATGCTTCGCCTGTGTGAATCTGCTGGAGAAAAGCTTTTAGTGTTTGGTCAGTATTTGTTGCCTCTAAAGTTCTTGGTGGGACTGACAGTTAAGACCAAGGGTTGGAGCGTTGGCAAACAGATATTCATGATAACCGGGGATCACGACAACGACGAGCGTGAGCTAGCAATGGACCGGTTCAACAACTCCTCTGAATCCCGAGTCTTTTTTGGATCTATAAAAGCTTGTGGTGAAGGGATATCACTTGTTGGGGCTTCCAGAATCATAATTTTGGATGTCCATTTAAACCCGTCTGTTACCCGCCAAGCAATAGGCCGGGCTTTTCGACCCGATCAAATGAAAAAGGTCTACGTATATAGACTGATCGCTGCTGAGTCACCTGAAGAGGAAGACCATGCCACCTGCTTCAAGAAGGAATCCATTGCTAAGATGTTGTTTGAATGGAATGAGTACTGTGGTCATCATGATTTTAAGATGGAAACAATCCACGTTGAAGATTGTGGTGATCGCTTTCTGGAAACCCCGTGTTTGAATGAAGATATAACCGCCGTCTTGAAAAGGTTAGTTAATTAGCTGCTGTCTGTCTTTTCTTAAAGCCTTAAATTTCTACATTAACTTTTACTGTCCCGTGTTCACTTTGTAGATGATCGCGCACAAACGAAGAATGCGGTAGATGTTGTTGGTTGTTTTTTTTATATTTAAACTCACAGCTGCTTTTTGATGATAATGAGCTAACATCTGAAACCATGTGACTAATAGTATGGAACTAAATAGGCGTTAGCATTTTTCTATAGATGCTATGGTTGAACCAATGCATTTAATCAGTTTATATTATCAATTCATGTTGGTCGTGCTCCTGTTTGGTTATCAGTGTCGAGTTCAGGTCCAACACTGATCTTACATTCGGTTATCAGTGTCCTAATGTACTTGCGCTCGGGTATGAAAGACAAACTGTAGTTTTACCTTTGTTAGATTTGGCTAAAATGCCCATACATTCAGAAACAAGTTAAGCCGTAGTTCCAAACCACGCAAGTAATGTACGATCTCTCAAAAACTCATATTCGGATATTTGAAAATATCTGAACTCGGCAAACATAACCAATATCATCGTTCAAGATAAATGTCCTCTTCAATAAAGGTTAGTGTCGGATTGTGAATCACTTATGTCCTCTTCAACACCAACATACAAACCCTTATCATGCGTATTTTCAACTTCCACATCATCATCTTCTTTGTTATTATCATCTTCATCTTCCACGTCATCATCTTCACTCTCCATGTCACCCTACACATCATCATCATCTTCTATGCTCTTGTCTTTTTCAGCATTGTGCTCAGAAGCAGTTGTTATGAACTATATAGACTACCATGAGCCCAACCTAGTGGCCTATTTAAGAAGCCCAACGACAGAATGGATCGCTGGACATAACATCGGGATTTTCAGAGTGCAAGGGATTATGACGAATATGATCTGTGTGTGTCTTCTTCCCCATCTCCTTTCTGTAATCTCTATGTAATCTCTAAGCTTCCCATCCCCTCTTCTTTGTCAGTTGTTTGTTTCTTTTAATGTAATCGTTCTATTGAATCAATCGAATCGCAATTACTTACATCGTATTGATTATCTCTTTGTTGTGTCAATTCGAGTACCCAACAGCAGTTGTGGTATCTGGCCCTTTAATTGAAGCTTTACCTTCAACGTCATCTTTCCCCTGCATGGCAATGTAATATAAATAAGGAATAATGGATTTTAATAATCCAAACTTTTAGTCATTGGCTGGCAACGGTCCCAACTTAAAAAATAACTCGTGGTGATCCCAACTTTTCACATATTGTAAACAAATGGACTTTTACTAATAAAAACCTTAATTTCTTTTTGTCTCTTTATCTTTTTCAGTTTAATAAACGTCCATTGGTTTACATTATACGAAAAAATTGCCGAAAAGGATAAGGAGATAAAAAGAATTAAGGTTTTTATTTAGTAAAAGTCCATTGGTTACAATATACGAAAAGTTGGGACCACCACCGGTTATTTTTTAAGTTGGACCCATTTCCGGCCAATGACTAAAAGTTTGTATTATTAAAATCCATTATTCCTATAAATAATGCAAAACAAAAGGAACATGTATTATAGATGAATTTAAGCTAAATATTCATATCTTCAACAGATTGTATGTTATATTTTTTATTGAATATTTGACGATATCCGGAAATTTATATTCGGATATTTGAAAATATCAGAAATATCCAGTTTCAAATAAATAAAATAAAAAAATGGATATTCAGAGATATTTGATTCACTATCTGATTGGATATCTGAAATTTTGAATATGGATCCAGATGGTGAAACCGGGTATATGAAAATTTCGGATATCCGATTTTGAAAACCCCTAGTGAGATTAGTGAGACGTTGTTAGGTGATCACCGTCTTGCTTAGTGAAACGCTTGTACCGATGATCTCTTACATTTATGAGAAACATTTAGTGGAACAACCCTCCAGTTAGAGAATCTGGGAGAGGACACAGAGTTGATTAGGGTGGTGGGAGTGGGCGGCAAAGGGTGCCGGCAAACCCTTTTGCCGAGCGGTAACACCGCCCCCACCCCTATATTGCCGATCGATGAATTGGCCAATCGGTAAAGGTTTGCCGCTTCGGTGAAGTGTTGGTGGGTTGGTTGTTGGTTTGCTGTTTGTCATAAAAAAAAACAAACTTTTAAAAAAAAATATGCTATGCTGTTTGATAATAAAAAAACATTATTTTTTTATAACCCAAAAACGATGGCACGCGGGCTTGGTTTTTCGAAGCTGCATTCGTGTGGGCATGCACAAGGCTAGCCAAATTTCGGTTGGGTTGCACCCCCTGCGCGCGGATAGCACTTGTGGTAAAACATGACACAAACAACTCAATGGAGTGTTAGATTTTAATATTATAAACAACTCCTTAGTTTTGTTCCCACACCAATGTGGGACAAAGTATTTTTTTGAATTAATTTTAATGTTTTAGTTGTTTTATTTAACACATAATTTTTTTTAAAAAATGAAAACACTAAAAAGAGTTTGCCACTTTCAATTGGCAAAACCACTCCCACCACTTTTCACCCAAAGTTTAAACACTTTTCACAAATGACATGACACACTCTCATTGGTTGGTTTAAAAGTTTACCACTTTCACTTGACTAACCACTCTCACCACCCTTAGTTAACATTCACTTGAACCTCTATAAATTGATTTTGTCTTTCGAACCCTTAATCCTTTATATTTCTTACATAATGTTATTGTTTGGTTTCATATAAGCTTAAATCATTCTACGTTGGTGTTTAATTGTAGATGAATTTAAGAAAACATTTATCTTACACATACACTTCAACTTTATACGGGTTGACCGCTCCAATGCAACAATTATATTATTAAAAAGACCAATTTTTTTAATGGTTCACAAACTTAAACTACTCTTATGATCATTTTAAACTACACTTATTAATCACCTATACATACATTTTAGAGGATTTGAAGCGTACACCTCTTGGATAGATATGATGCGCCCTACCACTAGGATATCTCTTAGGGACTAATATAAGACTTTGAAAGGCTATTTTTCAAACATAAACACAAAAGAAAACATGTTAGCATCTTCATTAGCTTAAACAAACCAAATATGTGGTTTTCTAGAATATTTATATAACTATATAGAGTAAACTGCCATTTTGGTCCTTGAGGTTTGGGCAGTTTTGTCACTTTAGTCCAAATTTCAAACTTTTGCATCTGGGTCCCTGTGGTTTCAGTTTTATTGCCATTTTGGTCCAAAAGTGATATTTGCCTTCTAAAATCCTACAATTTTGTCCTTTTCTTCAGGGCAAAATGGTCATTCTAAGCATTAATATATAATATAATATATAAATAAACCTCAAACTCTGCTTAAAATGACCATTTTACCCCTGAGAAAAATAACAAAATAGCAGGATTTTAGAAGACAAAAATCACTTTTGGACCAAAATGGCAATAAAACTGAAACCACATGGACCCAGATACAAAAAGTTTGAGATTTGGACTAAAGTGACAAAACTGCCCAAACCTCAGGACCAAAATGGCAGTTTACTCAACTATATAATTAGACATTTGTATATTAGAAACTTGTAATTGTGATACAATCAGAGCATTCACATTTGATCTCCGATAATTATAGTGGTTGTAAGTGACTGTGAGTGGAGGGGAGATAAAATGAACCTGCTCATAATTGAATTTATAGAAAACACTATTCACTCTCAATACTTTTTTAATATTTTTGAAAGCGGTTGTGCGTGAGAAGAGAGAAAAGGTAACGATAAAATTAGTATAAAAAATATTATTTAATTGAAATGAGAGAGAAAAGATAGTGACTTTTAGTATAATTATAAAGATGGAGATAAAGAATCAACTGTGAATTTCAGGGTCGGCAAAAATTTTTAGGCCAAAGTGGATAATAAAATGAAGTCCCTTTTCGTAATTGAAAAAAGAAAAAAAAAGATGGCTTTAGATCCCATTATTTATATATTCTTTTTGTGTATGCATAATTATAGGTCATAAACCTAAATGGCAACAATCTCGAAGGCAACATTACATACATATAATATATTTTTTAGAATTTGGGGCCCTAGGGAAGCGAGGGTCCAAAACCCTTGCGTTGTTTCATTCCTCCTAGAGCCAGCCCTAGATATGATTATAGTAACAATGTTTTAAAAACCGGTACATACAGCCGGTTATCGGTATTACCTTTTTCAGATGTAAATCTTATAGAGTTAGCTAGTCAATCCGGTTGAACCGCTCGGTACAACCTGGTTCAACCGGTTGAACCATTTTTTAGCGTAATCCGGATTGATTTAAAAACCGGTTTTTAAAACATTGATTAGTAAGGGTGAGCAAGTTAAAGTTCTAGACCTCAGAACCGGAACCGCAAGGACCAAAACCTTCTATAAATTAAGGGTCGGGTTTCAGGTCTAGCTTAACACCTAAACTTGGTTTCAGATTGGTTTAGGATTTGGACCCTCAGTCCTTAAGAAGAACTACAAGAACTGATTGGCAGGAGAAACCATCGGACTTCCATAATTCAAAACCATAAGCTATTTCTCGAACCTTAAAAGCCTACATTTAAAACATCCGACTTCAAGTATCTTTATCGGTTCATTCAAGTTTCTTTCATTGGACTTTATTGGGTTCAGTTTTGTATGAACGTGTGTATATATGTGTATATGTATGATCATTGTTGAATCCCCTACCTAGCTGGGCTGGTTTTTAGAGACTCATCAGCGTCCAAAAGGAGCCTTTGAGATCTACACAAAAGAACATCGTTAGCCTCGTCACGGAGGACCCCCACCGTGACCAAGCTCCAGCGTGAGAGTAAGTAAACTTGCCAGAGAAGAAACAATATTCCAGCGCAATGATCTGGCCGAAATAAATGGTGTGAACTCTAGGTTACGAGTATTCCATAGCGAATGTTATGTATTTAATGCTTCTAGTGTGTGTGTAAATGGTGGTAGAGAGCTTACCTCCTCTGATCGTCTCCTTGGCTTATATATAGAACCTCGTACTTATCTGGTGGTCCATATCTCGTAGAGATCTAACGCTCTTTTTATGGAAACAGAGATGATCCTCTCTTTTCAGCTCTTTGATCTCTGTATGAATATGAGAGGATCTTAACATTTAATGTAAGTTGTACTTACCTCGTACTATCTATCGCCGGAAAGCCATTTTCTGTCTCCTATTCAGGCATTAAATGTCGTTGAAAGACTCAGTCTGTGGCTTTATAATCGGAGCTATTGATCTTGAGGTGATGAACCTTTAGACCATTACAAGATGCTTCCTCTTTCGAGGCCTAATTATTTTGTGAGGCTTAATGGACTTCATGCTCTCTTACGTCGGGAGCCCAGATGAGAAGTCTAGACGAGGCCCAATCAGGAGCTCTCGTCGACAATTCTGCTTTATTTCCAAGATGCCTATTTGGTTGATTATGAGGCGTTATGTGTAAAATATAGTTATATAGGCTAGATATCATATGTCATTTATTTGAATCGTGAAAGTTAATACTATCTCAAGAATTATGATCTTCACAAAAGCGCATTCATAGCTTTAAACCTCACTTGTGTGGTCAACTCTTAATTATATAAGGATAAATTTGAGGATTTAGATTCTCACAAGTATTATTAACTATGATCCGCATCAAAAACACTTTCTTAATCAGGATCATAATCCTCACAGCTTTTATATGAGAACCATGTTCCTCGCAATTTGCATCGAGAACCATGACTTTATAAATAGGAATTAAGAACTACCCTTTATCAATTAACTTCCATTGAGGACTATGATTCTCACCCTCATATTCAATTAATTACACTTTGTGAATTATGATTATTTGTATAGATAGTTTGTAGAATTCTCTTACATTAACTTTGCATAAGAAATTGGTCTCCAAATTATAAGTTTGAGATGTTTGGCTTTACTGAGTTTGGATTATATTTACGCGTGTAAATATGTTAAGTATAACTAGCATTTATATGCTTAATAAATACTGATCGTACATTATTTGTGTGGTTTGGAACTACAGCTTAACTTGTTTCTCAATGTATATGCATTTAGGCAAATCTGACAAACCCGAAATTTTAAATCAAAATGGTAAAGTTACAGTTTGTATTTCAAACCTGAGCGCGAGTACACTATGACACTGATGACCGAATGTAAGATCAGCCTAACTCGGATACACTATGACACTGATAACCCAAACGCAAGCACGACCAACAAGAGTTTATAATGTGAACCGATTAAATATGGATTGGTTCAACGACAGAATCTATATAAAATGTTAGCGCCTATTTAGTTCTATACTATAAATCACATGGTTTCTGATGTCGACATATTATCATCAACAAGCAGCTATGAGTTTAAAGATCAAAAAACTACCAACAACATCTATCGCGTTCTTCGTTTATGCGTGATCGATCATCTACAAAGCAACACGGGACCATAAAAGTTAATGCAGAAACTTAATGTTTTAAGAAAAGATAGAAAGCAACTAATCAACTAACCTTTTTCAAGACGGTGGTTATATCCTCATTCAAACACGAGGTTTCCAGAAAGCGATCACCACAATCTTTAACGCTGATTGTTTCCATCTCAAAATCATGATGACCACAGTACTCATTCCATTCAAACAACACTTAGCAATGGACTCTTTCTTGAAGCAGGTGGCATGGTCGTCCTCTCCGGTGACTCAGCAGCGATCAGTCTATAGATGTAGACCTTTTTCATTTGACCAGGTTGAAAATCCCGCCTATTGCTTGGCGGGTAACAGACGGGTTCAAATGAACATCCAGAATTATAATTCTTGATGCCTCAACAAGTGATATCCCTTCACCACAAGCTTTTATAGATCCAAAAAAGACTCGTGATTCAGAGGAGTTATTGAACCGGTCCATTGCTAGCTCACGCTCATCGTTGTCATGATCCCGGTTATCATGAAAATCTGTTTGCCAACGCTCTAACCCTTGGTCTTAACTGTCAGTCCCACCAAGAACTTTAGAGGCAACAAATACTGAGCAAACACTAAAAGCTTTCTCCTGTAGATTCACACAGCGAAGCATGTTTATAAAAAACTTAGCTTTCACTCCTTCAGTCCCGTCTACTTTCTCTAGTATCTCATCAATCTTCTCATCGTTTCTTTCTTAGAAGCTGAGTTCTTTAACCGAGATTCCAGCCTGGGGTGCACATAGATTGCACTCCCATCACTGCTTACTTTGAACGGGTTGTTCCGGGCCACTTTCTTTAACTCTGAAACCGCACGTATTTGGTTCGGTGTGAGTTTCAGAAAGACTGAAAAGTCGACAAGGCCTGTAGTTCATACAACAGATCTCCTTTGTAATAATGTAGAACACTGCTAGTCATCTCGCGCAGATTTTCTATGATAGCCACCTTCCTTTTTGTTATCTTCATTAAGCAGAGTATGCTTCACAATCATAGAACTCATGCTTAGAATACGCCTTTTTATACCTTTAGACTCTTCCTTTTTCAAGAACCTTGGGCAGACGAGGTTCAAAGTGTTGTAAACCTCAGTCACGTTATTTTGATACAGTCCCGAAAGAACTACCTTCCTAGGGGTTTGCACCTTGTCGATAGCGGTGTAAATATTGTTTCTTTATTCCTCGCGGTGTGGCCTTCGTCTAGTATCAAGAGTGACGGGCGGGTCAACAGTATTTCTTGGCAGTTAACTGATACCGAGCGTGTATCAGTGTCAGAGACTATTAACGAGAAGTGTTGATATCCGAGAAACAAAATGCTTCGCTGGTTGGCCCATTTTTTAGCACTTGTAATTGTTGAGTTCTACCTTCAGCTTTCAGTGAGTACATATCCAACAATGGGAGGTCTTCAACTTGCCACTTGATGAACTCCTTTTTCCACGTTCCCAAAATGCCCCTTGGGAGGAACACCAGTGGTCTGGCATCTGGATACATGGCCATGAAGCTCTGAATGAAGCTGATTAGCAAAAATGTTTTACCGGATCCTGGAGCATGACCAAGAATGCAACCACCCGGATTTTCAGACACCAAGTTGCTGAGAAGAAAGTTGAAGCCTTCCACTTGATGCGGTTTCATTTGATTTTTGTTCCGCAGATGAACAGTTAGTTCCCAAGCGCTGAAATCAATTTCGGGTATGAGAAAAGTTAACCTTGGGACGCTGGAACTCAATTATGGATTCAATAGGCCTTTGGATTAGTCCACAAACTCGACAGACGTAACCAATATCATATTTCAAGATATAAGAATGATCACACTCTTGTCCATCTTCACTTGACTTTTGATTGGATGAAGGATGTATCTCCTAACAGAGATAAACAAACAGAAATTAATGTTTGATATAATAATGATGATGATAAATATACAATGCTAGATTAATTACCTTTAAGGACTCTAATCCAATATTCATTTCATTCCATAAATCAGCTACCCCATAAAGGTTAGTGTCAGATTGTGTATAACTTTCATCCTCTTCAACACCAACATACACACCCTTATCCAAGTCAACGGTTTCCTTGCAAACTGCTTAATAAGCCTCGGACAAATTGACTCATCATCATCCAACCGATGACAATAACTTTCTTCCTATCATGTGTCGTGTCGTCGTGCACATTGAGAGAGTCCTTCCCAGATTTCAGGTTCGCTAAATAAGGTATCATGATTTGCGTCCTCCTTAAAACAATATCTTCTATAACCTTTGTGACAGAACCATACCTTATGAGAATCAAGTCCTACCACCCAATCTCTAACAGCAAACGGATCCCTAGTATTAACTTTCTATTGCTTGTTATCATCAAACAAGCGTGCCTTAGATGACTTTTCACGATTGTTGTCCGTACTCCTACGTTTAACTGTTTCAGAAATAAACATATATATTCAAACCAAAGAGAGCAAGAAAGCTAAATCAGAACAACTGTTGAAATGACAGGCGCTAAATAAAGCTCACAATGTAGAACATAAATCTAATCTAGTAATAGTTGACAAAATAATTAGCCCTAAACTTGACCCAAAAGAAACTTTTGTCACCATATCTACTCTATGCTTTAGTAAACAGTTTAATGTATTCAAGTATTCATGGTTAGACCGAGCGTAGTGGGAGTTTTCTAGCCCCAAACACGCCAGAAAACGCCGGCCCCCCACCCCCGGCGGCGTGATTAGGCGTTTTTTAGCAAAAAAAAATCGAATAGCGTTGTTTGAAACACGCTTTTGGGAGATTGTTTTGGCCAATCAGCTGTTTGCATGCTCAAATTCAGCCAATAACATTTTTTGTGGTTTTTTTATTTTATTTAATTCTATTACACCACAGTGCCCACATCCCCACTACACCCATTTTAGAAAACGCCCCATAATGCCCCATTGCTGACTGGGCTGCCACATGGCGCAAAACGCCCAATGGTAGGGGCATTACCACTCCACATGGTATTATAGATGTCTTGAGCAATGTCATACCCAAAGAAATTGACTAGTCTCGTTATTTTCTATTTCTACAAACCAACTGCAAAAAATAACCATTCTACATAAAAATCAAACATAACCATCATTCATACAAATCAAACAGTTTTCCGTATCAGATGATCTAGAAACTTCCGGCGTTTCCATCCCCCCTGATCCGCCTCACATGCTTCCATTCTTCACGCATTATAATATTTTGATCCGTGAAAAATCAAATGGCGGTGGTGTTTTGCAATGTTTCACGCGTGAAACTTGTTCATCACCGGCAAAAAATCCTCCACCCCTTATAATAATCAAAACAAGTTGTTTGTTTGAAATTTGTAAGTAAATCAGTCAAATAATAAGTGCATTGTGGAGGGATCAAACGAACAACTGATTATTTAACTGTTACTATAACCGATTAAATAAAAATGCACATTCAAACACCGCTGGATTCAAATAACAACTAACAACGTGCATCACCGAACGATTGAACACACAACCGATAAACTAATCGATATAAACTCTTCTAACAGCTACATATGCAAATCAAACTTACAATGCTGATTCAGCAAAACGCCGTCGTGGAGAGTGAAGCGATTGACGGAAAGTTGTTTTTAGTGAGTGAGACGGAGAATTACGACATTGGGGAAGTATATTATGCGTTTGTACGGAAGCGAGTAATTTGGACACGTGGAGGGAGGAGAGTGGTGAGAGCAGGGGTCAGGTGAGTTTTGTGCGGAGCATGTAATCATTTCCTTGGGATATGACATTTTCTTCTACAACGAAACTTGTGACAGAAATTGTAGGCTACGCCGTAACTGGAGGTGGGACCATATGGTTGAGGTGGTAGTGAGTTAGTTGCCACTATGGTTTTATTTTAAAATTGTAACTTAATAAAATAAAATGAAATAAAATATGACTTTTAGGTTGTTCGCTGTGGGCTTAACGCTCCTGTAACGCCCTTCGATATCGTGCCGTGAGCATTTAAAGGAGCGTGAGCCATTAATGTAATGTGTATTAAGGGGGACGGGGCCCCATCGGGTAGACGAAATCGGGTTCTAACACGTGCCAGCACACCGTCATCACCCATGCGGTTGGTTTGGCTAGTAGAGAAAGCCGCATGACATTTGCGTGGATCGAGGAATATTTAACCCTTGTCAAATATTTTTAAAAGTTCGGCATTTTTAAAAGAAAAATCAAATTCAAATATTGAATTCACCTTCTCTATTTAACCAATTATACTATCTACCCAAACCACAAAACTCTTTCTATTTTAATATTTTCATGGACACAAACCTCTTCTATCTTTCTCATTCACATAACTCTCATCTTCAAATATGTCAATCATGTGGACCGAAGAGGAAGACATCGCGTGTAACACCTCGCCTTTTCGTTTATAATTACTAGTAGCTAAATCGTATAATCAAACATTTAAATACGGATGCGTACGCGAAACCATACATTTTCGGTTTGTTACTTTCGCGTCCAAAACAGCGATTACCGACCGTATTTAACACACCTTTAATAATATTAATAATATATGTTATTACCCGATATTCTGTGAAGTCCACGTATGAAAACGAGTCTAAAAACATAGACGGGCATGTAACATTTGTATAAAACGGGTTTCGAAAACCCGCACCATTTTCATTAATCAATGGTGTATTTATATATCGTTATGTATTTTTATTATTATTTATTTAATAAGGATATAAAAATCTATAAATAACAACAATTAAATTAAAATAGACTTAAAAGAAATAACAAATAAATAAAAAGTTAAATTAAACCTTTTAATTAATCAATCAAAAACTGAAACAAAAAGAAATTGGGAACCAGGATCGAACCCGGGTCGCCCGGGTAGTCACACACACTCAACACCACTGCGCTACAAGATGTGTTAGTTTTTATGTCTCATGATATACATATGCAACCTGGGCGGAAAACCTACAACCACCATCATCGCGGCACCGGAGATTCCGCCAATCTTCAAACGCGGTTTCTTTGACGAGAGTTGTTACGTGATCTAATTAGAGTAAACCTCAATCAGGCCCCTCTGTCATCGATCATCCTTTCCAAATTTGCAAATTCAAAACCGAAACTTAAGTGATCAAACCCCCTATAAATACCATCGATCTATACCTCTAATCCTCGCTCAATTCTTTCACAACTAATCACAAGATCACTCTGCTCAAACCCCCCTGGTTTCACTGGAAACCGCAGCTTGTCGCCGAAATTAACTCGCTGGAGAACCCACTGCCGACCGGTAACAGTTCCTTACCTTCTAATTTAGTTCGTATATTATTTCATATATCATTTCATTCATTTCGGTAACTGCAAGTATAGTAATCAAGCATAATCGAGTTTTGAAATCAAGAACGTGTTCTGGGTAAAATTTTAAACGAAGAAGATGAAGTGTATAGTGGGTATTTATATAATAAAATTCGAATCATAACCAGGTTAGACACACAGTCCAGCGGTGGACTGTGTGCACTTTAAACACACACGTTCCGAGTTCGATTCCTGCCATCAACATTGTCGAAATAAACAAATTTTAAAAAAAAAAAAAACAAACCCCTCTGATCCCTCAACAAGTTGTTAAAATGAATAAAAATGCTATGTTTTACAACTTCAGGTCGCCGGTTCGAGTCCACGCCCTCACACCGATCTGATCACTTAAAAATGTTTTTAAAATATTAATCATTTATGTATGGACTCAACTTGTGTATAAATATAATTAAAATTCAGATTCCTTCGAGTTAGACACGTAACTCAGTTGGAAGAGCTGCGTGCACGCAACCGAGAGGTCACGAGTTCGAGCCTCACACACGCATACCTACAACAGTGAACGAACCGTCTGACACGTGTCAGACTGTCGTTTTTCTTATTTTTTTATTTTATTTTCCTTTTAATTTTTGTTTATTTCTATTTTATCTTTCTTTTATCATTTCATGATTTATTTAAAAAGGGATTATATTTTAAAAAGAAAACACACAATTTTAAGCTAATCGATATTAATCACAAAAAAAAAATAATTTAAAAACCTAAAACAAAAGATTATAACTTAAATAACAGTTTACTTATTTACCGAATTACCACGTTATTATTTCTAGGTTAGTACTCCTTCATCGGATAAATTCTCAACTCGTGCGCTCTCTTTACCACTCAAGAATACGCACCCAAGGTGAGTGAATCTCTACAAATTCCCCGTTTTAATCACGTTTTGGGGTGTATCATGTGTCGTATCATTTCTTTATTTTATTTAACACTTGTGCCTATATCATTTCGTGATCAAATGTGTATTGCTTGTAGTGTGGTTTATATGTGGATACATTTGATCATTTTAGTACACTCATTTCATTAGGCCCATCAGTTCCTCGTGGGATACGGGTTGAGCATCAGGCGCCTCATTAGATCGGCTCCGTTTGATTGAGCCTTGATCTCAGATACATCATCATTCATGTCATACATTCATTCAGTGTGGTTTGTGATTGGTTACATATATATATTTGCTCACATGTGATTTATGCACAATTTTATTTAAATAAACATAAAAATCAATTATTTAAATGTTTTATCAAGGTTCACTCGCCAACTTTTGTTGACCCAAAATTTCCTATGTTTTACGCATGATACAGGTGATCAAGTTGAGGAAAGAAACACCTAGGATGGCCTAGAAGAATAATCAAGTTATTTCGTTAGAATAAGCATTTAGATTATTATTTGTGTTTGTATGAAATTTTGTTGGATATTTGAATTTTAATTTGAATTTAATAAATATGAAACTTCTTAGTAAATATCATGAGCTTTGGTGATAACCCAATCATGCCCCGACTTTATTCCGCTGCGGGTCGGGGTGTGACAGATTGGTATCAGAGCTTGTGACTATAGGGATATAGGATAGGTTATTAGACCTTTAGAGCCTATACTATAGTTGACTAGATTTAAATTGTTTACGTGTTACATGCAAAAATTCATGATGTTTATATGTTTCATGTTTATATTCACACGTAACGTTATGCAAACATTCTCACAAGTACATGTTAATATGCAATGCTCATCATAGATCATACCCTCATATCATATCATATCAATGAAAGCACACACCTCACAATTTCACAATTTCTGTTATTTCTTTTCAAATATTTTTGCAATGTTTTCATATTTTTTTTCAAATCACATCAAAATGAGTTTTCACGACGGGCATGTAGTAAATGGAAGCGTACGAGTACCGGTAGTCGGAACGTCCTGTCTAGGCTTGGCATTCGTATAAATCCAAAATAAAGGACCAGTTTGCCTACCTGGGGACTAACGATGAGAGTACGAAGGACCTATTAGGCCAAAGCATGCTATACCAAACGTCGTGTGAACTAACCCCACTTTGAGTTGTCATTGTGTCCACACCTGGACACCCTGCGACCATACATCTCGCAATCATGTTTTACGGTTTTCATTCGGGTGGTGCGAGTGTTAACCCGCCGACAAACCAATGTGAATCCTACCAAGCCCAATAGTCATGGGGGCCCACATGACTATACGGGCAATGGTATGGGGGACATTTTGAGGCCCAAACATGAGCAAGCCCAAGACATCCTATGGATGTAGTTAAATTATTTTCAGTTATGTTGTTTTCATTCTTTTTACGACACATGACACCTAGGAAATTCTTGAACTCACAATCTCCCTACGTATATTCCTGTAGATGTCTGCTAGGCAATTACGTGGAGGTAGAAGGTCAGGAAAGTCAAACGAACGCTTGGCCACAAAAATTGCTAAACAAATGGCCGCAGTGCTTCCTGACATCGTGCTACAAGTTCAGCAAGCCCTCACCGCTAATCCCATTAACCCTCCCAACCAAGAAGACCAAAGCGTCGCCAACCCTCCTCCCAAAACCCCTAAATGCACCTACAAACACTTCAAGTCTTGCGATCCCCCAAAATATGAAGGGACTGAAGGTGTCACCGCTCTCCTCCACTGGTTTGAGGAGATGGAAAACACCTTTCTCAATTGCGACTGTCCTGAGGACCGTAAGGTACGTTACGCGACTGGAAGATTGTTTGGGGTAGCCCTTACCTGGTGGAACAAGGAAAAAGGTAAGCGAGGTGTAGATGATGCCATGGCCTTATCAGGGGAAGAATTAAGAGAGGTCATGACAAGACGTTTTTTCCCTAGAAGCGAGATCAAAAAGCTTGAAGATGAATTCTATGCTCTAAAGCAAAAAGAAGGGGATCACACCTCCTACAACAAGAGGTTTCTTGAGTTGAACCAAATGGTTCCCAATCTATTCACCCCATTATACCGCTTAATTGAGCACTACATTCGAGGCCTCCCCTCGAAAATCCAAGATTCGGTTTTAAGCACTTCGCCTGCAACACTCGAAGCCGCAATGGAGTTAGCTACGGAACTCACTGAAAATCGCATTCGAAATGGCAATTTTAAAGATGGGAAGAAGAAGACACCCATTGAGACCCCAATTCCAAACCATTCAGGTTCATCCTCGAAGTTTGCTGGTAAGAGGAAGCGAAATGGCAAGAACTTCGCCATCACCCAAACCAACCCTCCCATCACTGCTGCTCCAATCACGCAGTCACCCCTCCAGCCGCACCATTCAAAAGGCCATACACTAGCCCACACCCAAAGTGTAACCTTTGCTAATACCATCACCCTCCTGAAAACCCTTGCCAACATTGCACAAGTTGTGGCCGTGCGTGTCACACTATCCAAACCTGTCGTACCCTTCAGTGATCAAACCGCAGTCAACCTCCAACCCAAACCCAAAATCAAATGGTGGGCCAAGCCCAACAACCCTTACTTCTACCACCTACACAACTCGCAGCCCAACCTTACTACCAACCCAACTACCCCATGATGCAATCCATACGGGCCTGTTTCAATTGTGGGGACCCAAACCACTTCAGGAATACCCCACGCCTGGTGAACATCATCCATGCCCAAACTCAAGCAAACCCTGTAAACCAAGCTAACCAAGCTCCTCCACCTGCTAGAGGAAGAGCTTTCAATATCAACGCCAACCAAGCAAGGGCAACAATGTGGTCAACGGTACGTTTCTCGTAAATGGTAGTTATGTATCCATATTATTCGATACTGGTGCGAATAAGAGTTTTGTGTCTTTAGAATTCGAATCTATTCTCGACCTACCTCGTGATAGTCTCGTTGAATCTCTGACGGTGGAAGTTGCTGACGGAAAACCCATTTCATTAAATTCTATTATACGCGATTGTACTTTCACCCTAAATGATCACGATTTTTCAATTGATCTCATTCCTATGAAATTGGGAAGTTTTGATGTTATCATCGGCATGGACTGGCTCAGCCAGCATCACGCTGAAGTGGTGTGCCATGAAAAGTTTATTCGTGTTCCTCTCACCGACGGTCAGACACTACGTCTCTTTGGGGAAACTCCTTCGAAAGGGCGCAAATTGATGTCCTGCCTTCAAGCCCGAAGTTATCTTCGCAAGAATTACGTCGCATTTCTAGCTCACGTCGTCAAGAAGGAAGGCAAGGAGAGGAAGCTCGAAGATATTCCAATTGTGAAAGAGTTCCCGCAAGTTTTTCCCGAGGACGTTTCAGGACTTCCTCCTGTGAGAGTAGTCGAATTTCGAATCGATCTTGTGCCTGGCGCTACACCGGTCGCAAAATCTCCCTATAGGTTAGCCCCATCCGAGATGCAAGAGTTGGCCAGTCAACTGCAAGAGCTGACTGACAAAGGATTCATACGTCCTAGCTCATCGCCTTGGGGTGCGCCCGTCCTTTTCGTGAGGAAGAAAGATGGAACGTTTCGCATGTGCATTGATTATAGAGAACTCAACAAGTTGACGGTTAAGATTCGCTATCCACTGCCTCGTATTGATGACCTTCTAGACCAACTTCAAGGCGCCACCTGTTTTTCCAAAATCGACCTTCGTTCTGGTTATCATCAGCTTAGAGTGCGCGAAGAAGATATTCCAAAAACTGCCTTCGGACTCGTTATGGTCGTTACGAGTTCATGGTTATGCCCTTCGGTTTAACCAACGCCCCCGCTGTCTTTATGGATTTGATGAATAGGGTATGCAAACCCTACCTCAACCATTTCGTCATAGTCTTCATCGACGACATTCTTATCTACTCCAAGTCAAAATCCGATCATGAGCGACACCTTCGACTCATTCTTACACTCTTAAGGATTGAAAAGCTTTACGCTAAGTTCTCAAAATGCGAATTCTGGTTAGGAGAAGTACAATTCCTTGGTCATGTCGTCAATGACAAAGGGATTCATGTCGATCCTTCGAAAATCAAGGCAGTACAAGAATGGCAAGCACCACGCACCCCTACCGAGGTTAGGTCATTTCTTGGCTTGGCTGGTTACTACCGACGCTTCATTGCCAATTTTTCCTCGTATCGCCGTTCCGCTCACGGCCTTGACTCACAAGGGAAAACCCTTCATTTGGGGACCTAAGCAAGAGGAGGTCTTCCAAACTTTAAAGCAAAGGCTTTGTGACGCACCTATCCTTACACTCCCTTAGGTTGCGATGACTTTGTGGTTTATTGCGACGCATCAGGGCAAGGTCTAGGCTGTGTATTGATGCAAAGAGGAAAGGTGATAGCTTATGCCTCTAGGCAACTCAAAGTTCATGAGAAAAATTACACCACCACGACCTGGAACTTGGAGCCGTTGTGTTCGCTCTCAAGATATGGAGATATTATCTTTACGGTACCAAGTGTGAAATATACACTGACCACAAGAGTCTCCAGCATATCTTCAACCAAAAAGAGTTGAATATGAGGCAACAAAGATGGGTCGTACTGCTCAACGATTACGACTGCGAGATTCGGTATCATCCTGCCAAGGTAAACGTGGTGGTCGATGCGCTCAGTCGAAAGGGATATGCGAACTCTATTCGTCTTCTATGTTCGCAAGTCATAACCGATATCAAGGATCGAATCCGGGCAGCTCAACATATCTCTGTAACGGAAAATGACGTACGCGATGAGCTGTCATGTGGAGCTGAACTCAAAATTGAAACCAAATCCGACGGTATTCTATATTATTTAAACCGCATATGGATTCCCGATCGCGACAACCTTCGTGATTTCCTCATGAATGAGGCTCACAAAACACGATACTCTGTACACCCAGGAGCCGATAAGATGTATCAAGACCTACGATACACCTACTGGTGGCCTGGCATCAAAAAGATATCGCTGTTTTTGTTTCCAAGTGCCTTACATGTTCCAAAGTAAAAGCTGAACATCAAAGACCTTCAGGACTTCTAGTCCAACCTGAAATACCTGTATGGAAGTGGGAAAACATAACCATGGACTTCATTACCGGGTTACCTCGCACCTCCAGTGGTATGACACCATATGGGTAATTATTGATCGTCTTACAAAATCAGCTCACTTCATTCCGATTCGCGAGGACTTCAAGAACGAGAAGTTAGCTCGTATCTACATCAACGAGATCGTAAGCCGTCATGGTGTACCGTTAAGCATCATTTCAAACAATGATGGTCGTTTCACTTCACGAACATGGCGAGCCGTACAAACCGCTTTGGGTACACGGTTAGACCTTAGTACCGCCTTTCACCCTCAGATTGATGGTCAATCCGAGCGCACCATCCAAACCCTTGAAGACATGTTTCGAGCATGTGACATAGACTTCAAAGAGAACTGGGACGCTCATCTACCGTTAGTCGAGTTTTCGTACAACAATAGCTATCATTCAAGTATCGGCATGGCTCCTTTCGAAGCTTTATATGGTCGTAAATGCCGATCTCCATATGTTGGCACGAAATAGGTGAAGCGCAAATCACCGGACCTGAATTGATTCAAGAAACAACCGACAAAATCATTCAAATACGAAACAATCTTCTAGCGGCTCAAAGTCGTCAAAAGAGTTATGCTGACAAACGACGAAAGCCCTTGGAGTTTGGCGTTGGTGATCAAGTACTTTTGAAAGTATCGCCGTGGAAGGGAGTGGTTCGTTTTGGCCAGAAGGGCAAGCTAGCACCACGCTACGTAGGACCTTTCAAGATACTCGAAAGAGTAGGTCCTGTAGCATACAAGCTTGACCTACCAGAAGAGCTTAACAGAATTCACCCCACGTTCCACGTATCAAACTTGAAAAAGTGTCTCGCTGACGAAAACCTCCATATCCCTCTAGAAGACATTCAAGTTGATGAATCAATGCACTTCGTTGAAAGACCAGTAGAAGTCATCGATTTCGGTGAGAAGCGCTTGAGCCGAAGTCGTATTCCAATCGTCAGGGTGCGTTGGGAGTCAAAACGAGTGCCCGAGTTTACTTGGGAACGTGAAGACTCAATACGCGAGAAGTACCCGCTCTTTTTCCAGTTACAACTACTACTTAAATTTCGGGACGAAATTTCTAAAAGTAGGGGATACTGTAACATTTGTATAAAACGGGTTTTGAAAACCCGCACCATTTTCATTAATCAGGGGTGTATTTATATATCGTTATGTATTTTTATTATTATTTATTTAATAAGGATATAAAAATCTATAAATAACAACTAATTAAACTAAAATAGACTTAAAAGAAATAACAAATAAATAAAAAGTTAAATTAAACCTTTTAATTAATCAATCAAAAACTGAAACAAAAAGAAATTGGGAACCAGGATCGAACCCGGGTCGCCCGGGTAGTCACACACACTCAACACCACTACGCTACAAGATGTGTTAGTTTTTATGTCTCATGATATACATATGCAACCTGGGCGGAAAACATGCAACCACCATCACCGCGGCACCGGAGATTCCGCCAATCTTCAAACGCGGTTTCTTTGACGACACCTTTACGTGATCTAGTTAGAGTAAACCTTAATCAGGCCCCTCTGTCATCGATCATCCTTTCCAAATTTGCAAATTCAAAACCGAAACTTAGTGATCAAACCCCCTATAAATACCATCGATCTATACCTCTAATCCTCGCTCAATTCTTTCACAACTAATCACAAGATCACTCTGCTCAAACCCCCCATGGTTTCACCGGAAACCGCAGCTTGTCGCCGGAATTAACTCGCCGGAGAACCCACTGCCGACCGGTAACAGTTCCTTACCTTCTTAATTTAGTTCGTATATTATTTCATATATCATTTCATCCATTTCGGTAACTGCAAGTATAGTAATCAAGCTTAATCGAGTTTTGAAATCAAGAACGTGTTCTGGGTAAAATTTTAAACGAAGAAGATGAAGTGTATAGTGGGTATTTATATAATAAAATTCGAATCATAACCAGGTTAGACACACAGTCCAGCGGTGGACTGTGTGCACTTTAAACACACACGTTCCGAGTTCGATTCCTGCCATCAACATTGTCGAAATATACAAATTTTTAAAAAAAAAACAAACCCCTCTGATCCCTCAACAAGTTGTTAAAATGAATAAAAATGCTATGTTTTTAACAACCTTCAGGTCGCCGGTTCGAGTCCACGCCCTCACACCGATCTGATCACTTAAAAATGTTTTTAAAATATTAATCATTTATGTATGGACTCAACTTGTGTATAAATATAATTAAAATTCAGATTCCTTCGAGTTAGACACGTAACTCAGTTGGAAGAGCTGCGTGCACGCAACCGAGAGGTCACGAGTTCGAGCCTCACACACGCATACCTACAACAGTGAACGAACCGGTCTGACACGTGTCAGACTGTCGTTTTTCTTATTTTTTTTATTTTATTTTCCTTTTAATTTTTGTTTATTTCTATTTTATCTTTCTTTTATCATTTCATGATTTATTTAAAAAGGGATTATATTTTAAAAAGAAAACACACAATTTTAAGCTAATCGATATTAATCACAAAAAAAAAATAATTTAAAAACCTAAAACAAAAGATTATAACTTAAATAACAGTTTACTTATTTACCGAATTACCACGTTATTATTTCTAGGTTAGTACTCCTTCATCGGATAAATTCTCAACTCGTGCGCTCTCTTTACCACTCAAGAATACGCACCCAAGGTGAGTGAATCTCTACAAATTCCCCGTTTTAATCACGTTTTGGGGTGTATCATGTGTCGTATCATTTCTTTATTTTATTTAACACTTGTGCCTATATCATTTCGTGATCAAATGTGTATTGCTTGTAGTGTGGTTTATATGTGGATACATTTGATCATTTTAGTACACTCATTTCATTAGGCCCATCAGTTTTCCCCGTGGGATACGGGTTGAGCATCAGGGCCTCATTAGATCGGCTCCGTTTGATTGAGCCTTGATCTCAGATACATCATCATTCATGTCATACATTTCATTCATGTGGTTTGTGATTGGTTACATATATATATTTGCTCACATGTGATTTATGCACAATTTTATTTAAATAAACATAAAAATCAATTATTAAATGTTTTATCAAGGTTCACTCGCCAACTTTTGTTGACCCAAAATTTCCTATATTTTACGCATGATACAGGTGATCAAGTTGAGGAAAGAAACACCTAGGATGGCCTAGAAGAATAATCAAGTTATATCGTTAGAACAAGCATTTAAATTATTATTTGTGTTTTATGAAATTTTGTTGGATATTTGAATTTTAATTTGAATTTAATAAATATGAAACTTTTTAGTAAATATAATGAGCTTTGGTGATAACCAATCATGCCTCAACTTTTATTCCCTACGGGTCAGGATGTACTCTAACACAAGAACCGGATTTGTGGGCTTAGGCCCAACCTACCAAACACAACCTAAACCTAACCCTAACCTATTATAAGCATAACTCACATCACACTCAAGATACACACACATGCCGCACTCACATCTCTCGATCTCCCTGCTCTCGGCCTCTCTCTCTCTCTCGAAGCCTGATGATCGGCGTCGACCTCCGGCCACGCCAAACACACCGCCCGACGCCCTCCTCCTCGCTCCACTCGCTCTTCCATCTCTCTACAACGGAACCACCGGCCACCATCCTGGTGGCGGCGCACCAAGGAAAAAGCCGTAACAGCGGCGGAGACCAGCAACAACCACCGCGCCGGCAATGGCGGCGGTTGAAGGGGGTTCTCGAGTCGACTGAGACCCAGTCCAGTTGTGCTCGGTTCAGTTTCGTTTGGCTCGGGTTAGGTTTAGTCCGGTTCAGGTATGTGGTCCAGTTCGGGACGAGTATTGTTCGAGTTCGAGTCATGATTCAGCAGGTTCGGGTCCCGATTTAACAGTTTTGATATTTGGGTCTCGGGTTGGTCAACATAGTCACCCAGGCTCGGTACGGGATTCGGGTCAAACAGTCAAGCTGCGGTCACCTGGTCAGTCGCGGGTTCGGTCAACAACAGTCAAGGGATAGCTCGGTTCAACTCGTCTCGACCCAGTCAATTGCTGGTCAACTCAGGCAGACTCGGTCAACACCAGTCAAAGGTGGTCAATTGTCGGGTCCAAACCAGTCAAACCATTCGACGCTAGGCTCGGTAAAAAAAACTTTATAACTCGATTTATATTTATTCACATATATATTGTTTTTAGAACAAGAAATTGAATTCGAATCGACGCGGCTAATAAATTTAGTGATTGTGTATTTCTTGTCGAAAATAATAGAAATAATAATAATAATATATCAAAACGACTTGTCGTGTCATAATTGCTACACAAATATAAATGTTGGTTTCGTATTCAACAAGTTCACGTTTCACGCACTTGACGAAAGTTATGTTTATTTATTATACCCTTTTGTTGTTGAGTTTTAGGAAATAATATCGACGCTTCGGTCGTCGGGTTAGTCCAAAAACAGGGGAAACTCTGCCCGTTTTTTCGTCAAAACCTGCATATTCATCTATACACACATCGTCGAAATATATGTGTTTATCTATTGTACTTTTGTCAAAACACATATATAATTATTACCTTTTTCATCAAAGTATATACATATATACATACCTATTACATTTTCTGATAAAATATATACATATGATTATTTTCGACGGAATATATATATATACGAGTGATACACTTTTCGACAAATATGTTCGTTACACTAATGAAAACATGACGAGGCTCAATTGAAGTTATAAAATAAAAACAAGAGTATGTTTATTTGCTAAACATTTTTACCATGCGAGGTGACCTCGGTATATACATCTTTCGACCGTCAACTCTTCAAGAAAGTTAAAAAAGGAAGCTTAGCAAAATGTGAGCATACTCGACCCCCTTTTTACACTTTAATGCATTTTGGGGTTGCAACATGTATAAATTACAAAATTCATTTTTAAACAAAATTAAATGTGTTCACAATATCAAATGTGCCATCAGTTACACTTATGTGAGTTATATGTGTTAGTTTAAACTCGACTATACATGCTACTTGTTATGCTTGAGTTTGTTTATGCGTATTAGTTTTGACTTGTATTCTCATGATATCGTTATGCTTAGAATACTATGCATGCTAGTTAAGGAATTCGATTATATGCTATTGTTATGCGAAAGTGGTCTACATATCCGTGCGATTCGACTTGAATATATACTTGTCACAATAAAAACAAACTTTTATACTTATAATTAATTTCAAACTTGTATGCTCGTCAATACTTTTGTATTGATCTATGCTTTTAATACATGTTGCAGGAATTTTGATGACACATGGAATCTAGTAGGACTGCCTAGAAACGCATTTAAACTTTAAATACTTATTGTATTGTATTTGTTTCAAACATGTATTTCGTTTCAATATCTTGTATTAAATCGTTATCAATTGTCACACCCCGACCCGCAGCGGAAAAGGTGATCGGGGCATGATTGGGTTATCATCAAAGCTCATGACATTTATTATATGTTTCATATTCATTAATACAATTTAATGGAAATAAATGATACACCATATTCTAAACTATCTGTCTAAGCTTCTTGGTTCTCTTCTAAGGCATATCCTATGTTTTCCTTGCTTCAACCTGTTCACCTGTATCATGTGTAAAAAGGTTTTGGATCAACATAATGTTGGCGAGTGAATCCTATGGAAAAACATTTGAACAAGTTTATCCAATTGATTATAAATACTGTGCATACCACATATGAGTAAATGTAGATGTAAATTTATTCACACAACACATAATATTGAATATTAAACTCACATACACCAAATGATTGTTTTGAGGCACGCGATGTTCGACTCGTCTCCCACGAGGAACTGATGGGCCTAATGAATGAGTTTTGAGGCACGCGTTGTTCCACGAACTGATGGGCCTAATGAATGAGTTTTGAGGCACGCGTTGTTCTTACGAACTGATGGGCCTAATGAATGAGTTTTGAGGCACGCGTTGTTCTTTACGAACTGATGGGCCTTAATGAATGAGTTTTGAGGCACGCGTTGTTCTCGTCTCCCACGAGGAACTGATGGGCCTAATGTATGAGTTTTGAGGCACGCGTTGTTTCGTCTCCCACGAGGAACTGATGGGCCTAATGTATGAGTTTTGAGGCACGCGTTGTTCTCGTCTCCCACGAGGAACTGATGGGCCTAAATAATTTGCATACGACTTTGACAATATGTAACACATCACAACCAAACAATAGTTACATTCTAATTTAGTTCATATAATGGTATGGCACGAATTTGCATAAGAGAATTAATTTAAGCGACACATGATACACCCCAAAACATGAATAAAAAGGGGAGTTTGTAAGAATTCACTCACATTGGGTGCGTTCGGTTGTTGAGGTTGATTGCACGCGAAGTGGTTTTAACCACAAGTGAGATTAAACCTAGATAAATCGCATTACGGTTTGGTAAGTAAACGGGTTTTATTAATCTATTTTAGTAGGATTGTTGGGTGTATTTTTGTGAGTTTGAGGCTATTTTCTAACCTTAAAAATGTTATTTTTAAGTATTTATAATTGATTTTTAATTAAAATAATTAAATAAAAATAATAAAAAATATTTTTATTTTTGCTACAGTACGCATTGACCGTTTGACTTTGACTATGGTTGACCGGTTTATAGGCATATTGTTGTGCGCTCGGTGAGGCTCGAACCCGAGACCTCCCGTACGCGTGCACGCAGCTCTACCAACTGAGCTACGTGTCTAACCCGTTATATATCCGATTTTAATTATATATATATATTAATTAGATTTAACAGAAATCCTTTATTATTAAAAATGAATTAAATCTCCAGAATCGGTGCGCTCCACAGGTCTCGAACCCGGGACCTGTGGGTTAGCGGACACACACTCCACCGCTGGACTGTGTGTCACACTTGATTATAAACTCAGATATCAATATACTTAACATATACCGAAAACACTCCGGTTCAGTTTTGCGAAAAAAAGGGATTTTTATCAAAGCGGCGTGTGAGGGACAATACTCGAACTCGTGACCTTAGCTTTAAAAGTGCACACAGTCCACCGCTGGACTGTGTGTCTAACCCGGTAATTATCTTGATTTAAATTATACTTAACCATTACTGAACTTCGTCTTCTTCACCGGTTTTAACCGGAAGTGACGACGGACTGGTTCGAAAAGTTAATTCATGCTCTTTTAGCGTTTAACGGTCAATTACAGACGAGATAAAAGTAAAAAGGAAAGGAATTAGGAGTAAAAAGTACCGACTGGTTTTACTCTGTTTTCCGGCAGAACTCCGGCGAAAGAAAACTTTTTCCGGCGACAAGTAACTTGTAGCAGAGAGTCTTCCGAAGGCTTGCAAAGGTTGTGGGTGACTTCGGTGAAAGTTTAGGGGGTTCAGTAAGCTCGAAGGTTGATGATACGTTTTCCGGCGATGTATCAAATACTTCCGGCGAGTGATTTTTCGCCGAGAAAGGGTGCGATTTGAGTGTGAAAGACTTCTGGCGAGTTGAGGTTGTATTTATAGGGTAGTATTGGGATTGAATGGGGTCTGAATTCGGTCTTAATTCGAAGTCAACCGTACTCGGCGGTTATGGCTGATGTCGCGGTTCAGACGTCGGTTATAACCGTCGTAATAGTTAAGACTTCGGTTATATTGAGCGATAACGTAAATAAACGGCGAAATCGTCGGGATTTCCGACGACTGTTATTTTGGGCGCAAAATACAGAAAATGATTTCGGAACTTCAATATTTGAATTAAGTGATTCCTTTATTCACCAGAAAACAAAGTGGCGGAGCGGTTGTTCGGTTAAGAGATAAGTCTTTGGTTTGACCCGGTATAGACCCGAGTTCGAAACCCGGCATGGGTAAAACATTTTTATTTTGCTATTTTTGACAGATTTTCAAAAACTAAATACATTTTCCCGCATAATAATTGATTACGGATCGTTTAAAATTATTTTGGGCATTTAATTCGCAACGAAAAATTTGACTGACTGTTCGGTTGATAAACGGAGCGGGTTTGGTAAAATCCGTTTTTTTTTTGACGGATGTTACATCAATGAAATGAAATTATATTTGTTACGTTCCGGGATCTAAATTTTGTATTATTTGATTTAAACTATGTAAAAAGGTAATTATTAAACACTTGACACAATTAGCGTTATGAAGCCTCTTGCAATCTAGTTTTCGTCTCACTCCGATGTTTCCGCATCGGTTGGGGTGTGACATCGCGTTGGCGTTGTCGTATGTCGTTATCCATCACCAACCCACATCTCCTAGTAGAAGGACCACCTTTTGGAACCGGGTTCACCGCCAATTTTGTGTCCACGTTGGTGAGACCAACCGAACCGTGGATCAAATAATTCACATTTCGCGTATATTTGTTACAAGATTTCAAAATTCCATGGTAAGTTTTTTAATGTGCCAAATCCTCACAACGAGGTTTTGGAGGAGGAAGTTATTCAAGTGGCGGTTATCATCTACAAACACAACTACGACGAGGACTTTAACCACATAGCGGTGTGGCCCATTATTTCAACCTATGTTTAAGTTTTTAGGTTTTATGTTATTTAGGTGTTGTTTGTTTTTTTTTCAAGAAGTGCTTCCTGACCTCTTATGTCTGCGCCGCGCAGACCACGCGCAGATCTTTAGGTTTGAAGACTGTTTGTTTTCTTGAAGACTTTTCATTAAAAAAAGGTCTGCGAGACCGCTTTTTGGTAGAAACACTGACTCAAGTCTTCTAACCTCTTCTCCTCTTTCTTCTGCCCTTATTTCAAACACAGGTCTCACACACACAAACCCTAATTTCTTCTCCTCCAACCTTTCCTCTTCCCAGCCACCACCTCCATACCTGCCGCCGCCCACATACCCATCCGTCGCCGCCCACCTCCGTCGCCTCCTCATCTGCCGCCGTTCTCTTCCTCAACCTCCATACCCACTACCGCCGCTCTCCTCCTCCACCTCCATACGCCATTCTCCGGTGACGTGCTCCCCCGCCTCCACAGTATTAAAGAGAATATTATTGTAAAATAATATCAATGTAAATTAGTAGTTTCCTTTTTATATTATGTATATTTTTAGATAGGATTTGTGACAGTTCATGACCATCGGATTCCTTGCCTTGAGATCATTGGTGTAGGTTGTTGTAACTTGGCTATTTAAGCTACTGTAATCATTTTATGAAATTATGCTTTTTATCATTCTATCAATTCTTCATACACAGCCGGGTATGTTGATGTTGATTATGATCATTATAGTTTTTTCTTGTTTAAATTCTATTTTTTTTGTTTTTTATATTCTGGTTTTGATTATGATTATGTTAATTTTGGGGTTTAAATGGAATATAGATGTTGATGTTGATAAATTGTTTGATTATAATTGTTCAGCAACGAAGTTAAAAAAAACAAACAGTCTTATTCTTGCAGACTGCAGAGGTTTGGTCCAGCTCTTTGGCTACAGATGTCTGCAGATGTGGTCCTAGACTGCAGACGTTTTACCTCTGAAAAAACAAACAGCACCTAAGTATCATGTTTTATTTTAATGTAAGGTATTAAGTTTTAAGTTTTAATAATATGTAATGTTTTAAGTTTGTAGGTTTTTTTATATAATGTTAAAATTTAAGTTTTAACGATATTTAATTTTAAAAAATTATTTAAATTTAAAAAAAAATTGTGGCTAGGGTAGGCATCGCCACCACTTACTAGTTAGTGGGTATTTGGTGCACTTTTTGATGTGGTGAAATGATGGTTAGTCAGAGCTAGGGTACTTACCCTAGAGTGCCTCTTCCCCCCAGGCTGAAAGGGTGTAAGGGTCATGGTTGTAACATGATTCGTTATGTAGGACCATGAATGAAAGGTTATACCACCTCTCCTCTTTGATTGATGGTGGTTGGTGTGGATTAAACCACGACTAGCACGACCCTTCATTTGATGACTTTGAGACAAAAATATGTTGAAATAATAAAGGGGATGGTGGTTTGGGTAATGACCACACCCTTAGGGTAGTGGTTTTGGATGGTGGATTAAAGATGGGTGACATGACGTCTATGTGAAGGGTCACGGTGGTCATAAGAGTCATGACCACACCCTTTAGCCTTAAAGGGGTAAGGTTGTGGGGTCCATCCCTAGTCAAGCAATCACACTTTTTTTCTTTTTCTCTTTTAGTTAAACAACAATGTAATAGTTAAAAAGTGAGTGAGTTAAAGCTCATTGTTTACGTGACGCTGACGTTGTGGAGTGTTATGTTCAGTGGCGAAGATTGCCATCGAAAACCGGGGGGGGGGGGGGGGGGGGGGGGGGGGGGGGGGGGGGAAAACGTATATACCAAAAAATTGGGGGGCCTCTCCCCGCCCCTCACATGTTGCGCCCCTGGTTATGTTAAACCACAACGGGTGGTCTTATATAATGTCCTTAACATGTGTTTATGTTTATTCGGTAAAAAGACGTTGAGTAAATAGTAATGTACAAGTGGGTAAAAAGACGTTGAGTAAATAGTAATGTGCAAGTGGGCACATAGGCCGGGACGTCAGGCGCATACGGTCACATTAGGTTATGTTGACGGTACTGATAGCAACATGGATTTACAGTACTTTTTCGTATTTACTTTAGATGTATCTTTTGGTTATTAATAAGTATTTTTTCACTGCTAACTAATATACTTTTAAAGATTTATATATACTACACTTTAAAGGATTTAAATTAAACAATTCATCTCTTGGATATAAAGGAAGCATCTCGATACGTGAAAGGCGATCACCAATGCACTAGTCATGGGCATCCTTACCTCTTTGTAATTATATTTGTGCGATTATTAAGTATTGACTTAATTTTATTTTATTTTTATTTTTTTAACGGCAAACTAGGATCACCAAGAGAGTTTTTTCCCAAAATAACAATAGTTTTCGATTTCATTTTCGTCTGCGTCTTCATCTTCGTCTTGCATAAAGGACCCGTTTTTTTTCATATTATTGACCTCGGCGGCCAATTGTTGCATGTTCTCGGTCATTAAGAATGTGGCTGCTGAAATTAAACCTTTTTTGTAGCAGAATGGGACAAACATTCTAGTTGTTGAAAATTAACATGATGGATATCAGATTATTGTATCACCAAGAGAGACCTGCAATGTTTGTTTGACACTTAGCATTAAGGATTTGCCTTGAGTGTTTGTTTGTTTTTTTTTTGGGTTTCAGGTGAATTTTAGTAAGTTTATGTGGAATTCTAAGTATAAGAGCATTCACAATGGATTTGGTATATTTGTGTGAGTGAGTTAGTTATATTGTAAGGAATGGTTTTGAGTGGTTGTGGGTGAGGAGAGAGAAAATGATACTGTCCATCTGTAAATATATGGGAACACTGTTCATCCGTTATAAATTTTTTAATATTTTTGAAAGTGGTTGTGAGTGGAGAAGAGAGAAAATGTAATGATAAAAATATAGAAAATATTATTTAATTGAAAAGAAGAGAAAAAATCTAGTGTGTTTTAGTGTAATTATATGGATAAGAATAAGAAAATCAATGTTAATGCTCCAATGTGGAATAAAATGCTATGATCTGATGCA
This sequence comes from Scalesia atractyloides, assembly GCA_947069175.1. Classification (NCBI taxonomy): domain Eukaryota; kingdom Viridiplantae; phylum Streptophyta; class Magnoliopsida; order Asterales; family Asteraceae; genus Scalesia; species Scalesia atractyloides. The sequence continues at coordinate 76,253,638 of CAMTDV010000030.1, read as the reverse complement.
ACTCGGTGAAAAGTATCTGATAAGAAAGCACAAGGACAACAAGTCAAAGTGATTCAACAATACATCTATAACATATACTAATGGAAATGATCACATACAATCGATATAATCAAACAATGGAAATGATGACATTGTAGTAGTAGTTTTAGTGAAGTAAAAGTTGTATTTCCATCACAAAAGAAGTTCTCTATGGATTTGGCACCGAAGGAATAGGAAAGTCCTTGGGCAACTCAGGAATGGTGGGTTTCGGCAGGTCATGGACTTCCGGAACCTTTGGTACTTCGGGTTTTAGAAGAGTTGGAAGCTCTGGCTTTGGAATCTCTGGAATTGAGGACTTTGGAATCTCGGGAAATGTAGGCTTTGGAACCTCGAGAAGGGTAGCTTTGGGAATCTAAGGAATTATGGGCTTTGGAAGCTCAGGAATTGAGGGCTTTGGAATCTCGGGCTTTGGAACCTCAGGAAGTGTAGGCTTTGGAATCTCGGTAATTGAGGGCTTTGAAACCTCGGGAAGTGTAGGCTTGGGAATCTCGGGAATAATGGGCTTTGGAAGCTTGGGAACTTCAGGCTTTGGAACCTCGGGAAGTGTAGGCTTGGGAATCTTGGGAAGTGTTAGCTTTGGGATCTCGGGAAGTGTCGGCTTAGGAAGATCGGGAACCTCCAAAAGGTTAAGTGCCTCAGCAAACCCGGTTGTTGATACTAAAGTGGCACACAACAATATCATGAGGAACGAACTAAAGTTGTAATGCGCCATTGATGTTTTAAATGCAGGAGACTAGAGGAATATGAAGCTGCTAAAGTGTTTTAAGTTGGCAGAGGAGAGGCATGTGTTGATTTGGTTTATATACAAGACGTGGTATGGGGGTAACGGTCAAGTTGGTAGAAACCGGTATAGAAATGTGAATGTTAGCTCAACTTCTCATTTGTACATGATGAGTTGTCTATAGAGGTTGAAAAAATGCACATTAGATTAGCTATTTGGCAAGCTTCTTTGACTTTTGCTATTCAATTTAAATATTGATAATTATCTTCTACCTAATTATTGTAAGTAGATAAGTTTTTTTCTCGGTAAAACAGAAAAGTTTGAGGCCCTTGTGACTCATTGTTTCTTCGATTTAAAAACTAAAAAGTTTACAAAACTATCTTCATTGGACCGAATTCGTACTTAAAATTTCTATTTGTCATTATAAACTAGCAAAACTAATTTCAATCAGAAACTAGCAAAGCAATTTTATTTTAATAAAGAAAAAAAAACTAGCAAAGTAATTTCAATTCTAAACGAGCAAAGTAATTTTAATCGGAAACTAGCAAACTAATTTCAATTAGCAAATTGCACCTTATTACCTGAATATTGAATCGATCAATCAGAGCCTTCTAAAAAAACAGAAATAGAGCATTCAAGAAGTTTGTTGATTTGAACAGAGAAAGTGTACCTTAATTCGAATTCGGAAGCCTTTCGCTTTAAAAAAGTTTTACTAGTCAGGGATCGGGTTCGAACTCAAAGGGCGCGTCTGACATACGAGGCGAGGCAGTTCGAGGGTCCGAGTGCACCGATTTAATCCCCACTCGGGTATACACCACACTCCTAACCTCAACTTTTTTACTTACAAGCTTCACAACCGACTTTTTACACCACCCAACCTCAACCAAATTTTCCACCACAAGTATTTTCACACCCATGCAATCCAACAATGGTCGCACCCGGTCGGTACATTACTTGAGGCAATAACCACATGTGAACTTCCAGCATTTCGAAAGCGAGATTTTCTACAGAGGCTTGCAAAGAATCTTCAAACTTAGTCTTCAGGGAAGGATGTCACCGGAAGGCTCTGACTACTTGATCAAACCAAATGTTAATTAACCATTTTTATTAACGATACCAAAAATGCTTTAGAAATGTTAAAAACTTTCTCTAAAACTTTTTTTTTTATTTTAAAAAGTAAAACATTTTTTAAAATAAATAATGTTTTATAAATAAGAAAAAAAAAGTTACCTAAAAATTTAATAAAAAAATTGAAAAAAATTTGTTAAAAAGATTCCTTAATAGAATAATAGATAACAAAATAAATAAGAAAAAAAGTTATTTAAAAATTTAATAAAAGAATATTGAAAAAAGTTTTTTAAAAAGATTTCTTAATAGTAATAATAGATAACAAAATGACAAAAAAATACAAAAAAAAAACAAACAAAAAGGTATGAACTGTATTAATGTAAAACTCGTGGAAGGGATACATTCATTAAAATAAATAGAGTGAGGCGTACGACTAGCATTACCCATTAAATAAAATAAGAAAAATTTTAGAATTGAGTCATAAATTGCAGTTATTTGAATGATTTGATTTAATTTAAAATTAACTTTTTTATTAAGTTGTATGATGAGTAAATTGCACAAAACGTCCTTTAAGTTTCACCAATCTTGCTGGTTTCAGCCTTAATCTTTAAAAGTTGCCAAAACCAGCCTTTAAGATTAATTTTGTTGCAGGTTTCATCCTTTATCACTAACGCAGTTACTAATCCATGTTAAATGGCCTCACATGCATAGCATGTGAGGGTAAAACCGTCTTTTCATCTCTCTCTCTCCACTTTCTTTATCTTCAAACTCTTTCACCTTCACCTTCATCTTCAAACTCAAATCACAACCAAAACTCCAAATCCACAAATAATCAACTAATTGAGCATATATAACTACGATTCAAGCAAACAGATAATAGATGTAGATCGATATTGATGCTTAGAAGCCTAATACTGTTCAATCAACCTCAAATCCACACGTAATCAAACAAATTAAGTACAATACAACTTCAATTCAATCGATCTACTCAAATCCACAAACAATCAAACAAATTAAGCACAATCCAGCTCCAATTCAACCGATCTACTCAGATCCACACACAATCAATCAACAAAACACACAAAACCTAAATCAAACTTAATTCGAGCTAAAACATCAACCGATCGAAAGTAATTTTACAAACAAAACGATAAATCTACTTACGCGAATCCTTGATTGTAGATATCGATCGAAACGGAGACTTTTTCGGCGCCGGATTTGAGTCGGTTGAGTGTAGCTTTCTTGTGCGCTACGATGAACGGAGAATCGGAAGTGGCGATTACCGATGATGAAATGACGATGAGGAGTGTTACGATTGAGATGAGAGAGTTGTTCATCGTGAAGTTCGCCATTTTTGAGATGCGGGTTGAGATTTTGCAGGTTGAAGGTGAAAGGATAAAGAAAGTGGAGAGAGAGAGATGAAAAGATGGTTTTACCCTCACCTGCTATGCATGTGAGGCCATTTAACATGGATTAGTAACTGGGTTAGTGATAAAGGATGAAACCTGCAACAAAATTAATCTTAAAGGCTGGTTTTGGCAACTTTTAAAGATTAAGGCTGAAACCAGCAAGATTGGTGAAACTTAAAGGACGTTTTGTGCAATTTACTCTTGTATGATTGAAACTAAACTTCTCTTACATCAAGATGTGAAATGCACATTAAAATTTATGTGATGTTATGGTACACAAACTAAAATAAAAGTTTTACTAGGTTTCTAATAAACCATCCAATTATTAGTGATGATATAAATTATTATTGATTTTGTAGAACTAATGTAATCATAGAAATGAACTTTGATAGAAATTAATGATCATTACAACTGATTGAGTAATTTCTATTCCAATGAAAGACACAAAATGATATCATATTTTGTTCCATCCATGCATCATTTGCCAATCTGTCCAAGGATAACTAGCATTGGCAAAGTAAAAACCATCCTGTGATATACCAAGAACATCTACTCATGGCAAATGCATTATGCCCACACAACTCATCCGTCATGAAACTCTTATCAAAAACAGAGAATGCGCTATAGTGACGAATTTCAAGGGTTTTATCGTCTAGCCAATAGAATCGACAATTATATTGATTTGTATCGTACCAAGTCATACGGGATTTCCAAGAAATAGAGTTCCCCGGCGTAAGTATGTTGCCTCCCATATCATCACATCCCATCACAACCTTTGGAACATCATTGTTATTGATGGTGGTGATTCTGTATTGCTTGAAGGTAGGGTGTTGGCTTTTATAATAATAGTGTTGTGTAACAAAAGAAAAATGCCAAATAGAGGTTTTAGCAAGAAACTCATGGTTTAAAGTTTGTTGTCTAAACATGTTCTCATTTATATACATATATAAACACATAGATGTATATATACTTACGCAATGTTACAATCAACACATGAATTATTACACAACATATACCCCATAAATTATATCCTAACTAATTATTGTCATTAAAAGTTAACATGCAATAAAAAGATTTTTAATGTAAAACTATTACATAAATTGGTTAATATAAAAAACAAACAAAATTTTATAACTCAGACATTAATTGTTAAATATTTAACTTAGAGTAAACTTCCGTTTTGCTCCCTGTGATTTGGTCACTTTAACAGTTTTGCCCCAAACCTTTAAAAATAGCCATTTTCCTTCAATAGTTTGCTATGGTTTTTCTATTTCGCTTCCCGCCTCTAACTCCATCCAAATTATCTGTTTTTCCATTTTGCTCCCCGCATGAGCAAAATGGAAAAACCATAGCAAACTATTGGAGGAAAATAGCTATTTTTAAAGGTTTGGAGCAAAACCGTTAAAGTGACCAAACCACATGGAGCAAAACGAAAGTTTACTCTTCAACTTATTTATATATTACATAAATTGGTTAATAAAAAAAAAGAAAAATGGATTTTAACAATCCAAACTATTAGCCGTTGGCCGGCAACGGTCCCAACTTCTAAAATAATCAGTGGTGGTCCCACCTTTACTAACAGAACTTTAATTTCTTTTTGTCTCATTATCCTTTTCGGTTTAGTAAAGGTTCATTGGTTTACAATATGTGACCATTGGTTATATTTTTAAGTTAGGACCATTGCCGGCCAATGGCTAATAGTTAGGATTAATAAAATCCATTATTCCAAAAAAAAAAAACAAACAAACAAACTTTATGACTCAGACATTAATTGCTAAATATTAAACTTATTTATTTATATATAATGAAGGTATGTTACAAACTTTATAGGGTTCAAAAATTATTTTCTTTCACAAACTAAATTTATTCGAATAGAATAAGTATTCAATTCAGTTAAGCAAAGATCCGAATTCGACTTGTTTATTCGACTTTCAAGTTATTCAGCATCAACTTTAACCAATGAACCCATGATCATATCAATCAAATTTTTGTAATCCCTATCAGTTGATGATCCATTAGGTAATATAGAAGCATTACAACATAAAAGCAACAAAAAAACCAAAATAGACAATTTTTTAATCAAAATTCACCATCACATTTGACGGTTAGAGATACACATGACCGATCCTGAAACCATATATATAAAAACTTAACTCTCGAAGAAGAAAGAAATGACATGCCGACACACAGATGAAGCGGGTCAGATCGGATACAGATGGATCATTCCTTCCACATGTCTGCAAACTCATCAGTCTCCAGTGGATTTGTCATCTCATGCATTTTTCTTCTTGTTTTGGCTTTAACCTTCTTTGCATACTTTCCAGCCTTCTGTCGCTTCTCCAACGATCGTATCTAATAATACAAATTTTAAAAACATAATCATATGAACATTTAAGCTCCGCAAAAATTAACTGTATACAAGGGTACGGATGTCTAACCTGATTTGGTGAAACATAAAATGGATTCTCATACAGCGTTGGACCCCCAAAGCTACCACCAAATATCTTTATTGGATTTAAACAAAATCTTGGACCAACCTGTCAATTTATATACAGACACATAAATACACACACATATATATGTATGTATATTTATTAATACAAACCTCAATAAGGGTCATCTTTTCCAGGCCTCCTCGGTCAATTTTATCTGCTCCAGTATGAGGGCATGATATCTGTTACATACGATAAACCAAACACTAATTTAGTCTAAAACACATCGATACATGTACATTGATCAAGTAAACAAAAAAAAACTAACTTCATAACAAACCTGGTAATTACGGAACCAAATGTGGTCATCGACAATTGAGAACACAAATACATGATCATGATAGGGCTTTGATTTCCTGTGTTCCTTAGGAGTTCCAAATATCTGTTCACAATAAACATATAAAACATTGTTACTTGGTATTCCGAGAAACAGGCGAAGTATGATGTTTTCAGCATCAAACAAAATCAAGTCGAGGGATCATAACATTAATAATAGCACCTATTGGTTTATAATAACAAAATGTTTACTTTTTTATCTATTTTTTAACACTTGTCAGTTAGTGTAGCATATATTCTTGCATTTTTTGTTGAAGTGGTGTTTACTTAGTTTGGTCAACAAGTCAACACTGAAACAAATTTGAAGCTACTCGATCCAAATGTATTCTAAATTTATCAAGGTTTTTCATTGCAATCTAGTTACTTGACTAGTATACTAGCACAGCTGTAAGCGTTTATTCTTTGTAACCTTTGACACATTTGTAGTTTCATTTTTAGGCATGTTTGTAAATATCTCTGCCATTATATAAATTTAACTCGACCTACTTCTAGATCTATTTGTCAAAAATGGCACCTGTAGTTTATTGTGAGCCAGACTTGAGTAGTTGATCTTTTTTATAGTACACCAAAATTCTTTGGTTTTTAACAGTTAAAAAGGGAAAGTCTTTATAGACATCATTTTTCTTACATTTGAAAAGAAACTTGTTTTTGCAACCTAAGACCAGATCAAGATGAAATTTCTTTATTCATTTTGTACAACTTCTTTGTGAGCACATCTGTTTGTTAAAGGTTAACTCATGCACTGTCCTGAAATCAAAATGGGCCTTCTTGAGTAGCTATATCTTGATTACTGATGACAGTTTGTAGTTTTTACTGATGATGTTTCAAACACGTACAGAGTTGTCACAAAAATTTCAAAGCAAAAAAAAGACTACCGTACCTGCGTGATCATTTCTTTCAAAAGTTTCCAGTGTGGATCTTTATCGAAATTTGATGAAAATGTGAGAAGGGGACGAGAACCTTTAAGATGATTTCCTGTGAGCTTTAACTCTTCCATTGTGTGAACTAAAATATAATAACACAAATCAATAAATCATGCCTACGAACCATATAAAAACATATAAAGCCTTTAAAAAAACACAATTGTACTGCTGAACTAGCTTACCTGCATTCACTAAAAACTTTACAGATGGACCATTTGGGCACTTGGACATCCACAAGTAAAGGTCTTTATGTTTCCTGCACTGAAAAATGAACACAAAACCATCAAACGTAGAACAAAACCTAACGCCAAGTCTCAACTAATAAATTCAATACTCATATATATTAACTATTAAGAGTGTTCATAACACGCAATCCAAAGCAAGCTGGCCCATTTAAAATCCAAATGGTTCAGCTTTAGTGATTGACCAGTCGGTCAACATTCTAGAACATAGAGTTAGAAGACCGTGTAAACCAAACTGGCTGTTTAGCCTTCATCATTTTTTTTCTTTCTTAGGATATGCATCTGTGTCATTTGCGAGTGTATACAAGCCGAGCCGAGCCCAACAAAGCTCAAACTCGGCTGGTTTATCGGTTATTAATCAATTTATATACCTTTTTTACGTATATTATTTAGTTATTTTTATCATAATTTTATATATACTATATATTTAAAATATAAAATAAAAATTATATACACAATATATGCACGTATATTATATTTTATACAGGCTCGTGAGCCTTGGGGTTCGGGCTCGACCTCGTTTAGTAAACAAGCTCTAAGTTAGCATGAGCTCGCTTAAACTCGACTCCATTCAAGCTTTTAGCAAGCCGATATCGAGTAGCTCACGAGTCGCTTGGCTCGTTTACACCCCTATGTATATATGTATTACATTCATAAACCTATTTTATCACTTCCAAAATTTTCAATACAAGCTAACAAAGTTGCAAAAAAACTAAGTTCAAAACTGATGGTTTGGGTTGGCCCGGCCCGGTTCCACCCATATCATATAAACAAACAGATTAAAACCATAAAAACCAACCTCAAAGAACAAACAGGAAGAACAACTTTTAAGTTCAACAAGCTCATTCAAAGTTGCTCCTTTAGTAGCCTTAGACTCAACCTTATTATCCTTTTTGCAGTGAGGCAAAACAGACACCAAATTCAACATCAAATGCCGATACCTAACAATACACACAAATGTCATTATGTCAACTCTAAAACCATAAAACAATAATAATAAACATGAACCTGTAATTGATGCGGCGAGAGCATGTGACTAGAACCTTCTCTCGGTTTGTGGATTCTTGTTGGTTTTCCGGCTTATCTTTCCACCCTAACAGAGTCCGTTTAGGTCTCTCCGGCGCCGTTTCTTCGTTCTTCGCCGCCGGTGACTCTACTTCAACGTGTTTTCGCTTCTTCCCCATTTTGGTTTTCCGGCGTGAGGGAAAGATCGAGGGTTTTGGTTGTGATTTGGAGTAAACCCTACAAATTGATTTGGGTGACGGCGGGTTATGATTTTAGTGCCTTCTCGGCCTTGTTTAATCAACTAGTTTTATTCCCGCTCGCTAGGGTGTGTATAAGTCGGGTTGATTCCCTTTTTTACCATTGATCATAATAATAATCGCTAACTCTAGTTATAGATTTTGATTAAACTTTAATTAGGTTAATCTAATCTAACTTTAATAAAAAAACTATAAATAATGTCAATAAAAAACTTACGGGTAATTTAAAATTTAAAAAAAAAATATCTATTCCTAAATATCAATAAAAAAACTTGCGGGTAAAATACACATATACTTGGTCAATAAAACGATTACAACAAAAGATAGCATCTCTCCACAATTATTTTTCATTAATTCCACATAATTTATTTATGTATAATTATTTATTTATTTTTCATTAATTCTACATACTTAGTCGATAAATAATTCTACATAATTGTTTATTTATTTTTCGTTAATTCTACATAATTTATTTATCTAGAGTTATCTCTCCACAATTATTTTTCGTTAATTCTACATACTTAGTCAATAAATAATCTACATAAATTATTTGTTTATTTATCTATTTATTATTAAGGTGAATTACAAGTTTTGTCCTTTAGCTTTATACCATTTTTCAGGTGATGTCCTTAATGTTTAAAATTGATATGTTTTATGTCACACCCCGACCCGCAGCGGAAAAGGTGATCGGGGCATGATTGGGTTTATCATCAAAGCTCATGACATTTATTTTAACGTTTCATATTCATTAATACACTTTAATGGGAAATTACAAACATAATTACATCATGACCTAAACATCAATCTAAACTTCTTTGTTTTCTTCTAAGGCATTTCCTATGGTTTCCTTGCTTCATCTTGTTCACCTGTATCATGTGTAAAAATGGTTTTTGGATCAACAAAAAGTTAGCGAGTGAATCCTATGGAAAACAGTTGAACAAGTTTATTTAATTGATTATAAAATAAAGTGCACAACCACGCATGAGTAAAAATAGATGTAAACTTATTCACCAATCAATTTAATATTAAATAATACACACATGAACAATAATGGATCGTTTTGAGGCAGGCGTTGCTCAACTCGTCTCTCACGAGAAACTGATGGGCCTAATGAATGATTTGCATAAACTTGACAATATAAAATATATAACTACAAACAACATAAACTAAATAATACACACATGAAAAATAATGGATTTGTTTTGAGGCACGCGTTGCTCAACTCGTCTCCCACGAGGAACTGATGGGCTTAATGAATGAATTTCATATAAGTTGACAAAATGAAATACATAACCACAAACAATATAAACAATCTAAGTTTAGATCACAATATGGTATGGCACAAGTTTAAATAAACGAGTTAATTTTTGGTGACACATGACACACCCCAAAACGTGTAATAATAAAAAAAAGGGGGAGTTGTAAGATTCACTCACATTGGGTGCGTTCGGTTGATGATGTTGAATGCGCACGAAGTGGTTTTAAACCACGAGTGAAATTAACCTAGATAATGGCATAATGGTTCGGTAAGTAAACGGATTTTATTAATCCATTTTAGTAGAATTGTTGGGTGTATTTTTGTGAGTTTAAGGCTATTTTCTAACCTTAAAAATGTTATTTTTAAGTATTTTTAATTGATTTTTAAATAAAATAAATAAATAAAAATAATAAAAAAATGTTGACTTTTTGACCGTTGACCGTTGACCATTGACTGTTGACCGGTTCGCATGTGTAATTGTGTGCGCTGGGTGAGGCTCGAACCCGAGACCTCCCGTACGCGTGCACGCAGCTCTACCAATTGAGCTACGTGTCTAACCCGAAATATTTCTGTTTTTAATTATATTTATATACTAATTAGGTTAAACTGAAAATCATTTATTTTTAAAAACGATTTAATGCGTCGGACCGGTGCGCTCCACAGGTCTCGAACCCGGGACCTGTGGGTTGAGTTAACACACAGTCCACCGCTGGACTGTGTGTTTAACTTGTTTAATAATCTGATTTTTATTATACTTATATACAAACTAAATATTTTCATTTCTGTCTTATATATAAAAAGTTGGATAATTGTTCGGACCGGTGCGGTAGTCCGGACTCGAACTCGTGACGCGCGATTAAACGTTCACACGGTCTATGTAACATCCGTCAAAAACGGATTTACCAAACCCGCTCCGTTTATCAACCGCAGTCAGTCAAAAAATTTCGTTGCGAATTAAATGCCCAAAATAATTTTAAACGATACGTAATCAATTATTATACAAGAATATATAATTAGTTTTTGAAAAACTGTCAAAAATCGCAAAATAAAAATATAATACCTCTGCCGGGTTTCGAACCCGGGTCTGTACGATTCCGGAAACATGTCTTAACACACACACACAAACCACTGCGCCACGGATTTTGTTTGTTATATATTGAAATCATTTAATTGATAATGACGTTACGAATTCAAAACCGGCGCCCAATAGTTCAGTCGTCGGAATCCGGTAATCTCGCGAACTTTTAACACCACTTTCAGTTATAACGTAAACTAGTATTAAGACATCGGTTATAACCGATGTTTGAAGTCCGCGACCAAACCATAACCGCCGGAAAAATTTAAATCGATGAATACAGTCGGAAATCAGACCAGATTCTTCAACGTTCTGCATTATAAATTCACCCACAACCGACTGCAAACCTTTTCGCTCAAAACCACACCCTTTCTCGGCGAAAACTCCCTCGCCGGAATTTTTCTGTTTGTCGCCGGAAAACCGGTTTCCTCATTTCTGAACCTCACTGAGCCTCTGAGCTTATACCGGAGATACCCACACCCTTTGTAAGCTTCCTGGAGATTTGCTGCTACAAGGAACACGTCGCCGGAGGTGATTGCTGTCGCCGGAGTTTCTGCCGGAAAACAGAGAGTCCAGTCGGTATACCTCTTCGCCTAAATTCTTTTTTCTTTTCACTCATATCTCACCTTAATGAACTGTAAGACGCTAAGAAACCGATTAAGACTTTGAACCAGTCGATTTCCGATTTCTGGTTCTAACTTGACGAGGAAGACGATGTATTTCTGTATCATATAAGTATAATATAAATCAGGATATTACTCGGGTTAGACACACAGTCCAGCGGTGGACTGTGTGCACATAAAACGCTAACGTCTCAAGTTCGAATCCCGTTTCACACACGCTGTCTTAATAAAAACCTTTTTTTTTGTTTAACTGAACCGGAGTCGCCACTGGTATATGTTAAGTATATTAATAACCGGAATAATAACCAAGTTAGACACACAGTCCAGCGGTGGACTGTGTGTTTGTTTATATCACAGGTCACGAGTTCGAGTCCGGTCTTCTGCACCGACTCGGACAATTATCTATTCTTTTTAAATAAGGCAGAAAAGGAAATAACTAATTTGTATTTAAGTGTAATAAAAGTTGAAATATATAACATGTTAAACACACAGTCCAGCGGTGGACTGTGTGTTAGTTTAAGCCACATGTCCCGGGTTCGAGACCTGTGGAGCGCACCGCCGAATTGATTTAAACTGTTTTTAAAAATAAAATGAATTTCGGTTTAAACTAATTAGTATATATATATATATAATTAAAATCAGATATATAACGGATTAGACACGTAGCTCAGTTGGTAGAGCTGCGTGCACGCGTACGGGAGGTCTCGGGTTCGAGCCTCACTCAGCGCACTTGTATTCCGAATTGAACCGGTCAACGGTCAGGTCAACGGTCAGTCAAACGGTCAACGGTCAGAAAAAAAATCAATTTTTTTATTATTTTTTATTTGATTATTTTAATTAAAAATCAATTAAAAATACTTAAAAATAACATTTTTAAGGTTAGAAAATAGCCTCAAACTCACAAAAATACACCCAACAATCCTACTAAACTAGTTTAATAAAATCCGTTTACTTACCAAACCATAATGCGATTTATCTAGGTTAAATCTCACTCGTGGTTAAAACCACTTCGCGTGCATTCAACGTCATCAACCGAACGCACCCACTGTGAGTGAATCTTACAACTCCCCCTTTTAAATTACACGTTTTGGGGTGTGTCATGTGTTATGAAAATAATTAATTTATTTATTTAAACTTGTGCCATACCACATCATGACCTAAACTTAGATTGTTTTTATTGTTGTGATTTACTTATTTCCTTTTGTCAAATTATATGAAACTCATACATTAAGCCCATCAGTTCCTCGTGGGAGACGAGTAGAACATCGTGTGCTTCACTTCAAATTCATTATTGTTCATGTGTGTATCATTGAGTTTATATTGTTTGTAGTTGTGTCATTCATATTATCATGTTTATGCAATTCATTCATCAGGCCCCTCAGTTCCTCGTGAGAGACGAGTTGAGCATCGCGTGCCTCTAATTGTTCCATTATTGTACATGAGTGTTTTATTTAATATCTTATGATTATTGATTAAGTTACATCTAATTTTACTCATGTTTGGTTGTGCACATATTTCATAATCAATTTAAATAAATTTGTTCAAATGTTTTCCATAGGATTCACTCGCCAACATTATGTTGATCCAAAAACCCTTTTACACATGATACAGGTGAACAGGTTGAAGTAAGGAAAACATAGGATATGCCTTAGAAGAGAACAAAGAAGTTTAGATTGTTAGTTAGATCATGTTGTAACATTTATTGTAAATTTCCATTTAATTTGTATTAATGAATATGAAACGTTTAATAAATGTCATGAGCTTTGATGATAACCCAATCATGCCCCGATCACCTTTTTCCGCTGCGGGTCGGGGTGTGACAGTCTACCACTGGACTGTGTGTCTAACTTGGTTATTATTCTGGTTTTTATTAAACTTAACATGCAACAGCGGTGACTCCGGTTCGGTTAAAAAAAAGACATTTTTATTAAGGCAAGCATGCGAGGGACAAGTATCGAACTCGAGACGTTTGCGTGTTTTATTTGCACACAGTCCACCGCTGGACTGTGTGTCTAACCCGAGTTATATCTTGAATTAAATTAAACTTATAGCCAACGGACACTTCGTCTTCTTCGTTAGATTTTAACCAGAATCGGAAGTCCGACTGGTTCGAAGATTTAAATCATGTTCGTTAGTGTCGGTGGTTAATTACATGTGAGATTAAATAAAAGGAAAGAAGGATTTAAGCGTAAGGTATACCGACTGGACTCCTCTGTTTCTCCGGCGAAACTCCTGGTGACAGCAGAAACTTCCGGCGACGTGTGTCCTGCGGCAGAGAGTCTTCAGCAAGCTTGAAATGGATGTGGGTGACTTCGGTATAAGCTCTGGGGGTTCAGTAAGGCACAGAGGTGAAGGGTTCGGTTTTCCGACGATGTGCAGAACTTTTCCGGCGAGTGGAATTACGTCGGGTAAAGGTGCGGTTTTGAGCGAAAAGGCTACCAGTAGATTGTGGGTGAATTTATAGGAAGGAATCGAGATGTATAGAGTCGGATTTCAGACTTGATTCGTCGGCCATTACGTTTTTCCGGCGGTTATAGCTTGTGTCACGGGTTCAGGCGTCGGTTATAACCGATGTCATAGTAAATGTTTACGTTAAGAACAAAAGAAACCGTCCAATCTCGCGAGATCCCGGGATTTCCGACGACTGCAATTAGGCGCGCCGATTTTGAATTCGATAATCATGTTATGAATTAATTGTCTCCAATAATTAACAAGAAATACAAGTGGCGCAGTGGTTGGATGGTTATGTGTTAATGCTGTTTGACTCGCTGGCTGACCCGGGTTCGAAACCCGGCAGCTGCATTTTATTTTTATTTTCTTATTTTCAATACTTTTTCAAATATAAATTATATTTTCCAATATACTTATCAATTATGTATCGCTTAAAATTAATTTGGGCATTAAATAAGCAACAAAATTTTTAACTGATTGTTCGGTTAATAAAAGGAGCGGGTTTGGTAAATCCGTTTTTTTACGGATGTTAAAGTATCCCCTGCTTTTTAGAAATTTCGTCCCGAAATTTAAGTAGTGATATATTTGACAAAAAAAATGATGGTGTTTAGTTTGGCAGTTACATGCTTAGAAAAAGTAAGGGTTTAAGTTTTTGTTTGAGGCGGTGGTAACGTTCCTTGTAAGGGTTAAGTACCCTGTTACAGGAATCGCTTTTTGTTGCCTACGGTAAAAATATTGATAACCAGAGTTGATTCGCTAAATATGATATCATGCGTAAGAGTTTTGATATGTTTGGAAGGATATGGTTATATCCTAAAGCAAAACTTCTAATACTACAACCTACATGGAACTTCTCATAACCATCTAACAATACCTCTGATCCTTTGACAAGAATACTTATATATAGGAAGTACCAGTGGCGTATCCACCATATTCTTGTCAAATTTTCATTGGTTTTATCAGTAAGTTATGATTGGTTCTATGATATGACTATAGAACATAAATATACACAACAACTAATGTACCAAGAAATTACTAAATCCTACATAGAACTTTCTCATAACCGTCTGACAATGCCTCTGATCCTTTGACAAGAATACTTATATATAGGAAGTACCAGCGGCGTATCCACCATATTCTTGTCAAATTTTCATTGGTTTTATCAGTAAGTTATGATTGATCCTATGATGTAACTCTAGAACATAAATAACACAACAACCAATATTTGAATCCACATTCTGGTAGCATATATGTTTGAATGGTGACAGTTCCTCTCTCGTTTGTTATGATGGAGAGGTTAGTTTATGTAGAAATAGAACACAGTCCAATTTCTTTAAATGGCGAGATGATATGAATGTAACACAAATTTCAACCAAGGCAATACTAAATCCTACATGGAACTTCTCATAACCGCCTGATAATGCCTCTGATCCTTTGGCAAGAATACTTATATATAGGAAGTACCAGCGGCGTATCCACCATATTCTTGTCAAATTTTCTTTGGTTTTATCCGCAAGTTATGATTTGTTACCAAGAAACTACTAAATCCTACATAGAACTTCTCATAACCGCCTGACAATGCCTCTAATCCTTTGACAAGAATACATATATAGGAAGTACCAGCGGCGTATCCATCATATTCTCGTCAAATTTTCATTGGTTTTATCAGTGAATTATGATTAGTCCTATGTGACTCTACAACCAATACAACAAACACAAAATACTGAAAATAAAAAAAATGTCTGTGCGATCAAGGCTCAATCAAACGGAGCCGATCGTATTGCATGTACTGAAAATGAAAATGTCTGTGCGATCAAGGCTCAATCAAACGGAGCCGATCGTATTGCATGTACTGAAAATAATAAATTTAATCTAAACAATAATCACACAAACAGCTTATACATGGAACCTCTCATAACCGCCTGATAATACCTCCGATCATTTGACAAGAATACTTATATATAGGAAGTACCAGCGGCGTATCCACCATATTCTTGTCAAATTTTCATTGACTTTATCCACAAGTTATAATTAGTTCTATGTGACTCTACAACAAACACAACAACCACAAGATACTGATAATGAAAATGTCTGTGCGATCAAGGCTCAATCAAACGGAGGCGATCGTATTGCATGTACTGAAAATGAAAAATGTCTGTGCGATCAAGGCTCAATCACCCGATCGTATTGCATGTACTGAATATAATAAACAATAATCACTCAAACAATTTATACATGGAACCTCTCATAACCGCCAGATAATGCCTCTGATCCCTTGGCAAGAATACTTATATATAGGAAGTACCAGCGGTGTATCCACCATATTCTTGTCAAATTTTCATTGACTTTATCCACAAGTTATGATTAGTTCTATGTGACTCTACAACAAACACAACAACCACAAGATACTGATAATGAAAATGTCTGTGCGATCAAGGCTCAATCAAACGGAGCCGATCGTATTGCATGTACTGAAAATGAAAAATGTTTGTGCGATCAAGGCTCAATCAAACGGAGCCGATCGTATTGCATGTACTGAATATAATAAACAATAACCACTCAAACAATTTATACATGGAACCTCTCATAACCGCCAGATAATGCCTCTGATCCCTTGGCAAGAATACTTATATATAGGAAGTACCGGCGGCGTATCCACCATATTCTTGTCAAATTCTCATTGGCTTTATCCACAAGTTATGATTGATTCTATGTAATTCTAAAACATAATGAAAAACAATAAAACTAAACGATTGGAGTTGAATCTTGATTTCCGGTGAAGAGGACTAGTTGGGTGGTTTCGTTTGAGCCGTCATTATCCTCGTCAGGATTGGCGTTAATGTTGAAAACTCTTCCTCTTGCTGGTGGCCTAGTGATTGGGTTTTCTTGATTTACTTTGTTAACTGGGTTTGATTGGGCTTGAGCGTTTATGATGTTAACCAATCGAGGGCACGTGTTTCTAAAGTGGGTAGGGTCGCCACAATTGAAACAAGCTCGAACATATGGGAACATGGGGTATTGGGGTTGTTGATAGGTTTGGACCATGTTTTGAGTAAGGGGAGAGATTTGGTTTTGAAAGGTGCGGCAAACCTTGCTCAAATGACCATAGCGTCCACAAGTTGCACATAGTCGACAAGGTAAGGTAAGGGGATGGTGATAAAAACAGGTGTTACATCGAGGGTGAGGTCCAAGATATGGTTTCATATTTCGGTAAGTTGAGTTGGGTGCCACTTGGGTGATTGGGATAGCTTGGATGGGTATGGTGTGTGAAATTGATTGATTACGTTGGATAGTAGCGAAAAGTTGCCCGTCTCTTTTTCTCTTAAAAGTGGGTTGAGAAGGGGATTCGGTCTGGGTGGAGTTTGAAGTTTCAGTCGATGCTTTATCCTTCTTCTTCTCCTCCTTGAAGTCTTTGTTCCGGATTCGGTTCTCGGTGAGCTCTGTTGCTAGCTCCATTGCTGCTTCCAAAGTTGCAGGCGTGGTACTTATTACAGAGTCTTGAATCTTTGACGGAAGACCTCGAATGTAGTGCTCGATCAAACGGTAGGGGGGAGTGAACAAATTGGGAACCATTTGATGTAACTCGAGGAATCTTTTGTTGTATGTGGTGTGGTCGCCTTCCTTTTGCTTCAACGAATAGAACTCATCTTCTAATTTCTTGATTTCGCTCCTTGGGCAAAATCGTCTAGTCATGATTTCCTTCAATTCATTCCAAGTTAAAGTCATAGCATCTTCAACACCTCGTTTGGCCTTCTCTGTATTCCACCAAGTAAGTGCTATTCCATATAAACGACCGGTAGCATATCGCACCTTGCGATCATCGGGGCAATCGCAATTTAGAAAAGTGTTCTCCATTTCTTCAAACCAATGGAGAAGAGCAGTGACACCTTCAGTCCCTTTGTATTTTGGAGGGTCACATGATTTGAAATGCTTGTAGGTGCATTTAGTGGTATTTGGGGGAGGGTTGATAACGTGTTGATCTTCTTGATTGACAGGATTCGCGGTAAATGCTTGTTGGACTTGGGATTACAATGTTGGGTATTACGGCAGCCATTTGTTGAGCGATTAGGGCAGCCATACGCTCGCGGGCTTTTCCTGCTCTCATCTTCCTACGGGCGAGGCTAGAAGACATCTACAAGGAATACATGTCAAGAGTATGAGTTGGATGTTTTTGGGTTCATGGGTCACATTTAGGAATGAACATTCATAAAATAATTATAGAAAAATAATTCTACTACATCCATAGGATGTCTTGGGCTTTGCTCGTCATTAGGCCCTGCATGCCGCCATACTTCACCTTCGTAATCATGTGGGCCCTCATGAATACCAGGTTTTTCATATGGTTTGCATGTGTTAGCCTGGTTACGTACACTAAAACCGGAGAAAATCGAGAAATATGTATATAACGTATGAGATTCGGAATGTGTCCAGGTGTAGACACGGTGACACCTCAAAGTGGGGTTAATTCGAACGACGTTTGGTGTGGCATGCTTTGGCCTAATAGGTCCTTCGTACTCTCATCATTGGTCCCCAGGTAGGCAAACTGGTCCGTTATATTGGATTAAACTTATAGCCAACGGACACTTCGTCTTCTTCGTTAGATTTTAACCAGAATCAGAAGTCCGACTGGTTCGAAGATTTAAATCATGTTCGTTAGTGTCTGGTGGTTAATTACATGTGAGATTAAATAAAAGGAAAGAAGGATTTAAGCGTAAGGTATACCGACTGGACTCCTCTGTTTCTCCGGCGAAACTCCGGTGACAGCAGAAACTTCCGGCGACGTGTGTCCTGCGGCAGAGAGTCTTCAGCAAGCTTGAAATGGATGTGGGTGACTTCGGTATAAGCTCTGGGGGTTCAGTAAGGCACAGAGGTGAAGGGTTCGGTTTTCCGGCGATGTGCAGAACTTTTCCGGCGAGTGGAATTACGTCGGGTAAAGGTGCGGTTTTGAGCGAAAAGGCTACCAGTAGATTGTGGGTGAATTTATAGGAAGGAATCGAGATGTATAGAGTCGGATTTCAGACTTGATTCGTCGGCCATTACGTTTTCCGGCGGTTATAGCTTGTGTCACGGGTTCAGGCGTCGGTTATAACCGATGTCATAGTAAATGTTTACGTTAAGAACAAAAGAAACCGTCCAATCTCGCGAGATCCCCGGGATTTCCGACGACTGCAATTAGGCGCGCCGATTTTGAATTCGATAATCATGTTATGAATTAATTGTCTCCAATAATTAACAAGAAATACAAGTGGCGCAGTGGTTGGATGGTTATGTGTTAATGCTGTTTGACTCGCTGGCTGACCCGGGTTCGAAACCCGGCAGCTGCATTTTATTTTTATTTTCTTATTTTCAATACTTTTTCAAATATAAATTATATTTTCCAATATACTTATCAATTATGTATCGCTTAAAATTAATTTGGGCATTAAATAAGCAACAAAATTTTTAACTGATTGTTCGGTTAATAAACGGAGCGGGTTTGGTAAATCCGTTTTTTGACGGATGTTACATTTTATACTTTATGTTTTAAGATCCTACACGGCTACACGTTATGTCCTTTGACACTAATCCGGTTAATTTTTTATTAAGTATGATCATGTAAATCTTTTGAAAATTCTCAATTTCAATAATCTAATATAACAAATATGAAATACTGCTTTTATCACCTTATCGATCCTCACTATTATTATTGTAATATTAAATTGAATTCGGTGTATAATTTAAGTAATGATAACCAATTATCACTCAAAGCATAGAGAAAAATATAAAACGCGTTATTATATCTTTATTTATAAATCAGTTAAACTTGAATCAATTATAATTCGTTTTGAGTTAAGTAATTAAAATTGAATCACGTCTTTGAAAATCATTAGTATACAGATAATCAGATAAATTACTTTGAAGTTACATGCAAGTGACCATGTTTTAACTATTTTTTAACTATAAATTTGGATTACTAACGGACCACTTAAGTATAACTGTGCCACCAGCGAAACCATCTGATCATATCCATCTCCCACTAGGCAATAATGCATACACACCAATTCAGGAGAAACCCAATAAATCTGAGAAAAATCCCTTTGTGGGAATCGAACCCAATACCTAAGTGACCATGTCTTAACTATTGTCGGTTAATTTTGATCAATGATATTTTTAATATTCAATTAAATAATTAGTGACATTTGTTTATTGTTTCTTAAATTATAAAATGTTTACTTACTTTAAATTTATCTAATAACACATTAAATCATTTGTATAATAATTATACCCCCATTATTTATAAGGGTCAGGATACAATAGGAAGTTTTTATCACTAGGAAGGATATGAAGTAATCTTGTCCGTCAAACTGCACTATCAACGGCCAAGATTAAAATTTAATAAAAAACTCTCATTTAAACATGCGGTCCGGGCTTTGAAGGGTATTATCGTCAAATTCCAACTACAACCGATTTGAATCTACATAGAAAACTTGTGAAGAATTTCATTACGTTTTACATCTGATTGAAAAAAACACACACACAAATTGAAATTAGTGATAATCAAAATCCGTTGAAGTTCATGACATCTTCGAGAGATAATACGTATCGCAAAACCCTAAATCATCAAAAAAACGACGACAAACTTCAGATGAAGAAAACAACGATCAACAACCAAAAAATACAGAAAAATCAACAACGAGAGAACACATTGGTAGAAAACGAAAAGAGATTTCTGATAATGGTATATATTTATGTTTTTTAAACTTTAAACTGTATTCATGTTACGTTTTATGAATTAGAAATAGCCTACTACTAACTATTGCAACTGTTAACCATTATGTTTTAATTTACAACTGTTGTTACCTATGTATATGCAGTGCATAGTAAATGTTGCTGTTAAGTATTGCGTTTTATATTAAAACATTGAGCTACCCCTACTTTTATCTTAAAATTGTTAACAATTGTGTTTTATATTAAACTGTAACCTAATAATTTCAAGTGTGTTATAATTTTTGTAAGTGTTGCTGTTAAGTATTGCGTTTTATATTAAAACATTGAGCTACCCTTACTTTTATCTTAAAATTGTTAACAATTGTGTTTTATGTGTTATAATTGTTATAATTTTTGAAAGGTTTGTTGTTAAGTATTGCGTTTTATATTAAAACATTGACTACCCCTACTTTTTATCTTAAAATTGTTAACAATTGCGTTTTATATTAAACTGTAACCTAATAATTTCAAGGTGTTATAATTGTTATAATTTTAGTAAGGTTTGCTGTTAACTATTGTTTTTTACTAACTTTTTGTATCATTATTATCTTTAAGATAAAAACAACAAGAACAAATGAAAGGAGAAGAAAGAAAGTGGTGATTGAAACTTTAGAAGAAGAAAATACTCAGAGAGCTATAGTGCTTCATAATTCTGAAGAACAAGAAATAAATTCTGGTAACATAAATCACAGAAAACATTATTTCATAATCCAAAATATTTGTAGTTTTAATACCCTGCACTTCTATATATCAGATGATGATTTTGTTGATCCCCACCAAGAGTGAAACAAGGAGATCATTGAAGATAGACAAAGCCCCAGAACAACCATATTACGAATACGATGGAAGTAAAATCACCATAAGATGTGAAGTCAATAATCTCCCAACGTATATCAATACTTTGTCAAAACATCAAAAGAAAATTGTGAGAGAAATAGGCTTTGGCAGTGCACTATCCTGAACTTGCATTCAGTTCCTCGGAAATTTGGATATTGGCTTGTGAATAACTATGATGCTGAAAATGATATGATAAATACTGGAGAAGAAAAGATTAAGATAACTGCTGATTTGATTCAAAAGGTATTTCAAATACCAAATGGCAAAATAAAGATTGAGAAAAAAAAGAGGCCCAAGATACAGACCTTATAATAGGTTCTGGCGGGGCAATTCAGAAGCAACTTCTGAAGAAATTGTACATTGGGAACCTGATTAAAATTTTAAACACTAGAAATTGAGCTTGGAAGAATGTTCAAACTGAACTTCTTGGTTATATTTTGTACCGTCATGGCAGAGGCAATGCAAAGCAGTAATGTAAACCAAATGTTTTTGCCTTCAATGAAAAGTAATATAAATGTCCAAGATTTTAGTTGGTGTGAATATATGCTGAATTGTTTATGGCGTTCAAGAAAAGGATGGCCTGGAGGTGACAAGACCTTCTGTGGATCTATTGCAATGCTAGCGGTATGAAATCTGATCTTAATTTTTCATAAAACGCAATATATAGTCATTTTAATGATATCTTTACTTCCTAACACGCAATAATTACTTAATCCCATAATATAAAAGTTGAACAATGGGTGAATAATATCTTTATAAAACGCAATGATTTATACAGATTCTATATGCTTACAAAAAACAAGGGTTTTAGTTTTTGTTAAATCCTAAATACTTTATCTCATAAAACGCACTATATAGTCATTGTTATTTGTTATCTATCTTTATATCATAAAATGCAATATATAGTCAATTTTAATGATATCTTTACTTCCTAACACACAATAATTAATTAATGCCCATAAGATAAAAGGTGAATAAGGGGTGAATAATATCTTTATAAAACGCAATGATTTATACAGATTCTATATGCTTACAAAAAACAAGGATTTGAGGATAATGAAGAAGAATTCTCTCTGGATATGGTTAACTCTACAACTTTACAAGAATTTGAAGATGAATTAGAAATCGCTGCACAAAATGAAGGTAGGGTACTTGTAAAACAGAAAAATGTGGCGAAGAAAAAATCAAAGAAGAAAGAACAGGAAGCAGAAGAGGAAATGGAATATTATGTTTATCCATCTGAATCCGAAAATGAAAATGAAGAAATTTTTTATGCTGAAGAAAACAATGATGATGATGATGATGAACAGAATGAACGCAACCAAAACAGACAACCAGAGTTTGTTGAAGCAGAAGAACAAAACCTCTTACTAACTGTTGCTCCTGTTTTTTATGATGAAGAAAACAATGATGATGATGATGATGAACAGAATGAACGCAACCAAAACAGCCAACCAGAGTTTGTTGAAGCAGAAGAAGAAAACATCTTACTAATTGCTGCTGTTAATTGGATTGCACTTGAAGATAGTCAAAAAACCCAACATAACCTAATGAAAATGAAAAGGCACCAACAGAAAGTGAAGGATCATGGGGACGTTTCTTCGAAAAACCTTCAGAGGGAAATAAAGAAAAACTGTGGGTTGACAGTCAATGTCGGTTGCGTAATTTCATACCATCACAAATGCATATTGAAACAACAAAAGGTCTTTCTGAAATGAATTCAACAAGAAGTGGTGATGAAATTCTAATAAGCGAAGAAGGTGAAAACGAAATGAGCAGCATATTATGTCAACCTTAGATGATCATTTCAAAAGCTTCGAGGAATCATTCCAAACAATCCAATCATATATAGATGACGTTATTGAACAATATCCAAACTGTGAAATTGTTCATAACAAATTTAATGAATGGTCATTATTAATGGAGAAATTGAACAACGTAGCTCAAAAGCGTAACCAAGTTACCTCTGATTCAAGAATGATTGAAACTCAAAGTGATCAACAAACACCATCATGCTACTTAAATTTAAACGAAAGCCAAAATGAAGAAAGAGAACAAGATATGCTAAATCCTACATCATCTGCAAAACGCAATGAAGATACTACAGTTGTGGTCCAAAGCTCATGTCCTGAAAAAACAAAGGAGAATACGTCAAGTATTGAAAAACGCAATGAAACATCACCATTTAGTGAAGAAACTCCATCAATCATTACGGAGATGATACAGAAAATAGATGAAGCAGAGATAATATCAAAACAAAAATCAATTGAAAATTATGAGAGACCATCATTTGATTTGAAAATTTCTCAAATTGCAAATGAGATAGAAACATCGTGGATGAGAATGCAAATCAAAAGGATGCATCAAGCAAAGAAGTTGAAACAAGTATTCAAATTACAGGAATACAAATAATGCTTGATAGAATTGATGAGAATGTGACTGAAAAGGAAGTCAATGATGTTATTGGAAGCACATCATTCCTCAACCCAGAAGAAAAAATTTATGAAACACCAGCAAAATAAATTGATGAAAAAGAACAAATGACGGAAATCAATAAAATAGAAGAGATAATTACAAAGATAGTGCGACCCAAACGTCAGAAAAATGTAGGCGAAGCGTTATGTTCACCATACTATCAAAGAAAAGTAGAAATGAATGATGGTAGAACAAAGATTAAAAACAACATATCTGGATATGCATTCCATGCAGTAGGCGACATGATGTACGAAACTTTATATTTAAAAAGTCAAACACAAAAGAAAAATCATATATAATTCAATTGTTATATTTTTTTTTTGCAGGGACACTCTCTTTTTGATAACCGATCATGTAACTTTGCCAAGATGGGTTGTCAAAACAATGAGGTCAGGATTATACATTACAGGAGAAGTAATAAATTCTTGGGCTTATATCTTGAACGAAGAAGAAAAAAGAAGATCAAAAGACAAATTAAAAGCAAGATTTTTCTGTAAAATTCAGATGTTGGTAAGATCTCTAAAACGCAATTACTCTGTTTTATTTTGTTCTTCGTTTTGTATGAAGTTATTATATCTTTTGGTGGTTCATATAATCTAAATATTGATGTATAAAACGCAATAATTTTAATACTAATGTTTGTTGATATAATTTATCTAAAACGCAATAAAGTTTTAATTTGTTTATTTTAATGCAGGCTTACACATTGGATAAAACTGCAAAAGAGATGTTAGAAGAGTTCACAGAGAATATGACAAACATTATAAAAGGTTCAAAGATAAAAAGCATCGATGATTTTGATCTTATCCTTGTGCCAATACTCTATCGAGAGCATTTCTATGTGATGTCTTTCGATCTTTATAATCAAGAAATAAATATCATTGACAACAGTGCAGCAGATGTTTTAAGTTCTGAGAAATATGGCAATGTGCCTCTGAAAACAGTAAGTTATGCTTTTAAAACGCAATATAAGCAAACTAATGTCTATTAACCTGAAATTTAATTTATTTTTCTGTAGAGGAATGCTTTGGTTGCTTACCTTAAATCAGTTAAACATCCAAAAGCAAATAATTTGAAGAACATAAGGGCTAAAGAATGGAGATGAGTTGGAGAACAAAGGATAACTCAATCGACTGTGGTATATTATGTATGCGTCATATGGAAAGTTATGAGGGTGAAAGTGTGGATAAATGGAACTGTGGATTTAACAAAGAATATGATGAACCCAAGAAAATATCAAGAAACCAAGGGGACCTGTGAACAAACAGACTGCACAACTTGAGGATTTAAGGCGAAAGTATATCGCAAAGATACTATTGCGCAATCTAAATGAATGCAGAGATTATATTATTGAAGATTCAAAGAAGTATTGCAGCCTCAGTCCACAACTTAAAAAATAGACTATGACACTAGTTTAGAAAGGATTAAGAGCAGGCTTGGCAGTGCTGGTTTATAAACTTGATGTTCTAATACTTTGTTACAATATAACGCAATACATTATCTTGTTATTAATATTTGATGATATAGCTTGTTATTTTAAAACGCAATCTTTTGTTTATAATACAACCTTGTCTTATACTTTGTTGTTATAAAATGCAATGGAATGTCTGTTATGTATTCATGTGCTAACTAAGAAAACGCAATGATTATACAAAATTAATAAAGCACAATGATTATTTTTTGATCCCTATAAAAAATAAAAAGAACTAATAAAAAAAGTAATTTAAAAATAAAACGCAATAAGAAAGACAAAACAACAATGTAGTTACAAAAAAAATGATTGTTATCAATGAAAATTAAAAAAGCCTTATAGATTCCTGACAAAGGGAATAAATATTATCACTTGTTTTATTGAATAAGGTAAACTACCTCATTACTACTACTACCTACTACTACAACCACCACATTTAATACCCATTATATAAGAACCAGAAACCCTAAATTATATTCACAACCTTCACATACAAAAAACCCTCAACACAAACACACAAATGGCTAATCAAGAATTGTCAGTTTGGTGGTTTCAAAGAGGAAATTTCATAATACAATATCTTGATGGCCACAAAATAAGATATCATTCCATAGCATCAGTACTAGAAAACTGCAACGAAAATGTATTGAGAAAAATGAATGAGCTAGGAATACCACCATTATGTTACAGAGAAGAAACAAAACAACTATTCAAAATTCTGAACAAAAGGTATGGAAATCCAAATGAAATGGTGATTGAAGATCCAAAAGTTACTTCTTGGAGTTCATGATGACAGTTTCAAGGTTGCAGTAACTTGGGATGATGGAAAAGTTGATCTATTCGACCCCAAAGACATATCTTCCTGTGATGATTTAATCTTAATAAAGCAATTATCTGACGTTCCAATCATCAACAACTCTGGAATCAAATTTGCAGAGAGACTTCAGAGTGCAGTGATTTCACAGGTGGAACTACGGACTCAATCTGAAAGTGATGAAGAAAAGATGGAAGCTTAGGATTTTCATCTGAAGAAGAGACCAACTTTGATCCATAATGTTGATTGTTGATTTCCAGTAACTCGGTTTGGTAATTTATCTTTCTGTGGTTGTTGTTTTTATTTGATGTTTTTATTTCCTTGCTGAATGCTAATGGTGGTAGTATGGTACTATAGATGATAACAGTAATTTTAGGTTTGTATGGATGGTGAACAGGTGTTGGTGGTTGTTATGTTCATCATCTTTCATGTAACTTTTATCATCTCATCTATAAATATAATGTTTAAATAATCTTTTGCTTTTTATAAAACGCAATAAATACTATGCATTGTTCTAAGGATCATTTAAAGTATTGATTCATACATAAAACGCAATAGTTAAGCTTAAATAATTGAAGGTATAATAAAACGCAATAAATACTAAGCATTGTTCATAAGGAAACATTTCAAAATATTGATTCATACCTAAAACGCAATAGTACAAAATAAGCTGAAAATAATTGAAGGGGTAATAAAACGCAATATAAAAACAAGACCTACTTTATTAGAATTTAAAATTTTCAATACAAAATTTATTAAAAAGAAAAAAAAAAACAAACGATGGAAAGTTACATTGTTTTAATCTCCTTACATGTTCGACTGTTGTGTCCTTTACCACCACATACACGACACGACTTCTGGATCTTTGAGGATTTCTGAATTGCAATTTCACGATTAGTCTTTAACCTTTTCTGTACACCACATCCTTTTGTCCTTGTTTTGATCGGAACACGAATCGTAGAATTGGAATTTTCAATATTACCACCAATATCAGCAAACCTATCTTTACGACTAGGCGGTGGCGCAACAACCATAACCTAATCTGCTTTATCCTTATAACTTTTGATATATTCTCTGTACCGACACAATTCATCTAAATCACCAACCAACCTATTAACAACATATTCATTTGTTACAATGATTTCTCTAAACACTCTATCAATTTCACTACTCCTATCAATCTCATCAAACCGAATATTACAGTCAATCGATCTGTTTGAAACAACCTCTCTCATCCATCTTCTGAGAACATATCTTCTTGGAAACTCATTAATATTATCAAACCTTAAAACATAAAAGATATGGCGGCACAGTACTCCAAATTGTTCAAACCGTTTGCATGTACAACATACATTTATACCATCTTCTTGTACACTATATTCAACCTGTAATAAGATAATAAAAAAGTATATAAAATGATAGAGATGTAATATAAAACGCAATAAATTGTCTCAATATAATAACAGAGATTTAATAATGATAAAGCGTAATAAACATAATGATAAAATTAAGTTACTTTTAAAAGTTTTAATAAATAAATAATTTTACTTAATACATAAAACGCAATATTATTTTATATTATACCTTGAATAACGAAGTGCATGGATGATTAAAATCCTTTATCTGAAAAAATTGAACATCACCAACTGTATCATGAATCTTTGACATACATTTTGTAATGGCACCATCAATTTCCTTCTGAACATCTTCAAAAATTGTTTTGGTATATATTTCCGAAGCTTGTTTCTCTAATATGAAGTCACATCCAAATCTTAGACTGATAATACATGGTATCATGATCATTTCTCCTATGTTCATGCCTTTGAAATTCCATTGCGGTTTCAAAATGAGTGAAAAATTCAACAAGGGTACACCTTGGATTACAAAACTGTCAAAAAAAGTAATTCTCACTTTCACATCTAGATGTAGTACGCATAAGACCAGCCAAATTATCTCCACCGTAATAAGAGGGTATCCAATCAAATCGAAGATCATACATAGTCTTTAACCATTCATGATTTTCTAATCCAAATGTAGACATTATTGAATGCCACTCGCTTTCAAAATCTTCTGGAATAATATTATCATTCTAAACTACATGAGTCATTCTTGTGTAGAAGTCAATGTTAGATGACAAAACAGGACCAACCTGAATAAAAAGCAATAAAATAATTTAATAAAAAAAAGATAAAACGCATTATGTAAAACTGGGTCTGGAATGTAGTTTGTATAATACTTTAATTTATAAAATTTGTAGATTATTAGATAATATACTATAACGCAATAATATGCATTTGAGTTAAAAAGGATTCATAAAACGCAATGTAATACCTTTGTCTTCAATTTCTCCCATATATGTCACATACATAGCCTATGCCTAGTTCTTGGAAGAACATCGATAATAGCTCTCTTCATTGCAGCATCTTGATCAGTAACAACAACTTTAGGCTCATTTCCAAAAGTATTACCGAGTAATGCACCACCAAATGTAACATTCCTAAAATGATTATCAATCCTAGTAAATGGTACAAAAACCAAATCATATCTACAAAAAAAATGTAGTGCATTAGAAATCATTAAAAAATTGATATAAAACGCAATAAGTTAAAAAAAGCTTATTTGTTGGATTTGTAATTAGCATCAAAACCTACTATATCACCAAATACTGCATAATTTCTTTTTGAATACTCATCAGCCCAAAAAAGCCCTTTCAATATACTATCTTCACTAATAACATAATCACATGTATACCCAGGAGTAGATTTTTTCTTCCTAATAAGACGCTTAACTACCATTTCTGCATCATACTCACTAATGTAAAGATTCAAATCTCTTCTATAGTTCTTACAATCAATTTTAGTAGCACCAACTTGACCAAAACCACCGTACATAGTTTTCATAATATTGAATGCTCAACAGGGCCAACATTGATTGCAGACAACCCAGATATAAAACTTTCTTTAACATAATCAATACTTCTGACTGCAGGCAGGAAATGAACATCTTCATCATCAACAAAAAGATGATTATGTTCTTCTTAAAAAATGTAGATTTTAAACATATTATTGTCTTCTAAAATCAATTTCAAATGAGCATTGCATCCAACTCTTTTTGAACCTCTATTACGTCTAACAATCTTTTTACTATTTTCACCAACAGAACCGTAGTCTATTGCTTTGCTAACATTAAATCCTTCTTTTGAACACACAATATACCTAATTTTTACAATTCCACCACTTTTCCAAGAGGTATTTTTTCTTGCAGAAAAACCAAAAGCAAGTGCAGATCTCTGATAAAAAGCAAAAGCCTCATCAAAAGATTTAAAACGCATTCCAACAGAAGGTCTAATGGATTCACTGACTTTAGGTTTGTAAAACTTTCTTCCACTATGTAAGCACGCACGTTCTTCCCATTTTGAATTGAAATCTGAAACATTCAATAAATAACTATAAAATGCAATGCTTCTCATATAATCAACAAATTTTAATTAAAAAACTACAACGGAATAAAAATACATATTTATAAACTTCAAATAGAAAATTAGGTAAAACATAAAACGCAATAGTTGTTTAATAAATAAAAATATTAAAAAAAACTAAAAACGCAATAGATGTTAATAAAAGTTTATTATCATGTTGAAAGTGTTAATTCGAACATGTGATTTTGTGATTTCTATCAATAAAGAATTTAAGAAACATAAAAAGCAACAAGTTCAGTAAAACGCAACGACTTATAAACATTTAGTTTTCAATAGAACAATGATTAAAATGAACAAATTACTGTTAAATTATTCAACATTAGTAGTTTATCATATAAAAAATCAATAAATTAAAAGAAAAAAAAACCAATTGCAAACGTAATTGAATAAATTTGGGCAAAATAACAGAGTCTGCTATGATTAAAGGTAGAATTGACGGTAAACTTACCAACAAAGTCTGCGAAATCCATTAATGATCTCGAATTCTCGTTCAAAACTAGTTTAATACTTGAAAAAAAGGTTGAATTTACGATCGTTTCGACCCTAGGTTTTGAAATCGTAAATTCTGTTATCCATCTGAAAGTAGAGGTAACAGTATCTGGTATAATATTAGAACGATAATAAGAAGGGGTAAAATGAGAAAAATACCCCCGCCTTCTAAATTTAAAAATTATAGATGAACGGCTAAGATGACTTACTATACTTCCTAGCAAAAAATAAACGTCCTATTTGATCCTCACCCTTATTTATAATTAGTATTCATTCGTCAGTTATTTGTAAATTATAAATTAAGAGGGATATGTATGATATAATTATCTTCTAAATCACTATACCACCATCTCCCCACCCCACCTATTCCCAAGTCCATATTCAATTGAATTTTAGAGAGATCATAGGTATATTAATTTGTGTTTTTTGCGTAACTAGTACACTTATATTCATATTATATCTTTAGATTTTATGACATAACAATATGTATTTTTATTGATATTTTTTTACTTAACCTGTGTAACACACGGGGTGAAACGTAGTTGGTTATAAAGTCGGTTATGGTTCATTTCGGTTAATTGTGGTTATTAACCAATTTTTTTTAACTAAAACCAACTTTTGTGATAAAGTTAAAAAAATTATATGTTAATGGGCCTACAAAATAAGAGCATTCACATTCTATCCATCAATATTGAGAGTGTGGTTTTTAAATTTCAAAAAGTGGTTTAAGTGTTGTGAATAAATGAGAGAGAAAATGTTAATGTTCATCTCTATATTTGGGGGACACTATTCATCCTGTATAATTTTTTAATATATTTTAAAAGTGGTTGTAGAGTAGAGAAAAGATAATAATAAATGTATAAAATATTATTATTTAATTGAAAGGAGAGAAAATATAGTTGTTTTTAGTGTAATTATAGGGTAGAAAATGGTGGATAAGATGTGAATGCTCTAAGAATAGTTTTAGTATTTTTTTATAAGACAACAAAGATTACATTTTTTTTTGTTAAACTCTTGATGAGGATCCTTTTAGTACAATAATACTGTGCTTAGTGTTATATAGAATATTCATACGATCATAACACATCGGTTCTTCATTAAAATAAGAGCATCTACTTCAACATCATTTTGTTCCTAACATACTTTGATATTAGTGAAAAACCTATACACGGTTATCGTAAAACATAAATCCATTATATCGAATTATTAACTTAACATTACAAGTTCGGTTCAGTTTCGATTATATCGGTTAACCAAAGCTTCATAACCATAACCATAAGCGATTGGTCGGTTAACCAAAGCTTCATAACCATAACCATCGGTTACGTTGGTTATCGGTTAAAATTGGTTTGGTTTGCCTCGGTTATGGCGGTTAATTTGCTCCCCCTACTTCTCGCGATGCGGGGCACGAAGCCAAGTATTTTTCAGTTTCATAACATGCACGTCTGTGTTTCGATTATTTTTATATACTACTTATAACACGATCTAAATAAAAAATTACATCGAGTCAACTAATTTTTTGCTAAAAAATCTAAAGATATGACCACTACCATAGTTTTGCTACAAAAAACTAAAGATACGATAAGACTGTAATTCAAATTGGGGGAAAATCATAATTTGTCAGGGCCAACGAGGGAGTATCGAGTAGTTGCCTAGCACTAACAATGACAAGCTTGTAATTTTTAAGCTGGGGCAAAATCATTTTTTTCTGGGCCAACGGAAAGTGTTGTCTGCCACTATTTTCCCTCATGTATTTTGTATATATAGGAAATACAGAAAATTGTATTTTATGGTAAATAAAATTGTTCTTTATCTTTATATCCAATTTCGCATGGTAACATTTTTACAAAAAAATTTGTTCTTTATGTTTAGAGTAAAAAATAAAAAATTGTATGGCTCTCAAGTGTTAAAAAACGTATAAAAGGAAGAGAGTTCTATACACAAGTAGAGGTACACAAATTGGATATTGGGCATATCCGGTTCTAGGTTGAAACCGCTTACGCATACAGTCAACAAGGTAAAAAGATGGATATGGCTAAAAAAAACCGGTTCAGGCATGGGACTGGGTTTTGTAAAGGTTCAGTACCATTTTTTGGGGGATTTTTAGCAGGTTAGGGTCAAGTATTACCGGGTTGGAACATGTTTCAAATCATAGAATATAGAACCAATCTATAACCGGTGAGTAGGGTCAGGTATAAAATCAGGGTACACTAATACTGGATTTTAGGTTTTTCCGGGTATTTTCCGTACCGTTTAACCCAAATCTAAACACGTCTATAACCATACAATAAGCCCAATAACGGCCCAATCATCTATAACCATACATAAGCCAATAACGGCCCAATCATCCTAACCGAGTATATAGATGTGATTCAAATTGGGGGTTACCTGCAAGTGGTTTTTTTCTTGATCAACAAGCCAAGCCAGTATAACTCTCTTCTTCACCAATTTCCCCTTTAGCGACTATTTCAATCCGTCACATAAAGATCCATCCTCTCAATGACGAGTGAAGGCGAAGATGCCGTTCGTCGCCGAGGCGCCATTACCGAGTACCGGAAGAAGATGCTTCAACATAAAGAGCTCGATTCTCGAGTTCGAGTAGGTCAGATATCAGATCTCTTTGCATATATAAGCGCTAATTTTCTCTCTATCTATAAGTAATTAATTCTTATGTTCAACAGGTTCATTTAATTGTAATAATATGTGTTTTTATTATGTAATTGACTGATTTAGTGAAGTTGAGGGTTCTGTATGCTAGTGGTTATTTGAAATTTGAAAAATTTGCGTTGGTGTTGTGGTAATCTTGGTGTGTTTGGTGAATGTTTAGTGTCTGGTTATAGGATTTAATTGGTTCGGTTCGGTTTAGTAGCAGATGTTGTGGTCTTAGTGCTGAGGATTCTGTTGACGTTTCTTTGTTTTAATTGATGTTTACCGGTGTTGTAGAAAGGTAGATGATATCACGAATGTGAGACTAGAGTATGTACATGAAAGGACTGTTAATTAACACTAGTAAGTAGTAACTCCACAGTAGTTATGTTTATATATTGATGCCAGTTGGTGTGTAAGTTACGTGTCGCATGGGTTCTTTCGGTAGACTTGTTGAATGGATGTAGCTGAAGTAACTCTTGGCAGTATTATTATTAGGAATTTTCGAACGCTGTTAACAGCAGGTCATGTGTGTACATGTTTATTGTGCTGCTTTCTTGCGGGATTGAGAGGTTGGTATCAAATGGCATTTTGCGTTAAGCTTATCATCTTATCTATGGGAGTCATTTATAAAATTATAAGTACTCTTAAAAGTCTGATATGAATAGTTTTTGGTTTAAAAGAGTGCGTTGAGGCGTGAGGCCTGGCGTCTTAGGTAGGCTGAGGTGCGAGTAAAACAGGAAGAGCATAAAAAACGCATTTTTTGAGACTGAGGCGCTCACCTCTTGTATTTTGGGTGTTTTATGCATCAAACTGTTGTACAATAAGTTCTTTGGCTAGTACACGTAGGTAAAATCATATATTACCTTTATTTATAGCTATATTTTGGATAAGGGATGCTAAAAACCTATGGGATGTATAAAAAAAATTATATAATCACCTTGCGCCTTGGGTACAAAAAGCGCGCCGCTTTTGCGCCTCGGTTTTAGACCTTGTCGCTTTTGTGCGCTTCTCACCTTTTTAAAAACCAAAGAATGGTTACATCTTTACTTTCGTGGGCAGTGGTGTGATTCTAGTTCCTTTTATTGACCACTTTTCATTGATTTATTTCTTTCATGGTTTTTGCGATCTAACCAACATTCCAACCTAATTGTTGTTTGAAAAGAAAGGTTTGTTGGGGAATTTTCATAAACCGGACTATCAGAGAGGCGTGTAATCACTCTCAGATCAAATTATTTAGGTGGTTCTACCGAATAATTCAATTGGATACAACTCGGATTTCGAGAATTAGAACAACAGTATGTTTTTTGGTCAATTCGTATGAACCAGAGATATGACCAAAACTGTCTGTACGAATTTTGGGTTCAACTTGCAGGTAACTCAAACAAGCGTGCACTCCCGCACCTCCTAACTTGCTTGATGTGTATTATTATTCGCTTTGATCACCAAGTCAATCCCGATTACACTAAAATATCTAACAAGGTTTTGCTTTACAAGACTATTTATCATTCATTTACTTATTTAGTGCCCCACAATCTTAAATGGATCAATTTCTCAGTTGTAGGTTAGATATTTCAACTTTCAAGTGGTGCAAGGTCTCAATTTGGACTATTAGTTTGTTTGTACATGATTCTTGTTTCCGCTGTTGCTTGATTATTTTTTTGTCACTTCTTTTGGCATTATCATTGGTACCTCTTTCATGATCACTTGGACAATGATCTATATTCATAGCTATATTATAGCTCATTGAAAAAGTATATCCAATGTTTGACTTTGTTCTATGCAAGTGTGCTTTGCTAGATTAACAATAGTATAACTTGATCTTTGCAGTGAGAGAGACTTTGCGGAGTACAAAAAAAGATTATGCCAAAACAGAAGATGATTTAAAGTCTCTTCAAAGTGTTGGACAGATTATAGGAGAAGTTCTCAGGCCTCTGGACAGCGAAAGATGTATCTAGTTCTTCCAATATTCTCTTGAACTCTCATTTAAACATTCTACTAATCTCCTACTTGCATCGAACATTTCTATGCATTCTCAAAGTTCTTTCAAATAATTAATAAATCTTATGATGCTACATTACAGTGATAGTTAAAGCCAGTAGCGGTCCAAGGTATGTAGTTGGGTGCCGCAGTAAAGTGGACAAAGAAAAACTAACAGCTGGGACCAGAGTGGTGCTTGATATGACAACACTTACTATTATGCGAGCACTCCCCCGTGAAGTTAGTATACACGCCAAATTTTCTAACCATTCCATTGGTTGACCACTTGTTTTAACTAGCGTAATCATAATATTATTGCAGGTTGATCCAGTTGTTTATAACATGCTTCATGAAGATCCCGGGAATGTTAGCTATTCAGCAGTTGGAGGGCTGTCAGATCAGATTCGGGAACTTAGGGAATCCATAGAGTTGCCTCTGATGAATCCTGAGCTCTTCCTAAGGGTTGGCATCAAACCTCCAAAGGTACATAGTGACCGTTATGCAACGTTTAAATTCAAGAAATGTATTGCTAAAGCTGTAAAACATTCGACAGAAGTGATTTTCTTCTTTCTTTCACTAGGGTGTTCTTCTTTATGGACCTCCTGGTACTGGCAAGACTTTATTAGCTAGAGCGATTGCTAGCAACATAGATGCTAATTTTTTAAAGGTAATTTATTGTTCTTTAATTAGCTTTTAAGTTTTCGTAATATGGCTATCAATCTATTCTTTATACATTTGAGAAATTGTTTGTAGGTTGTATCGAGTGCCATTATTGATAAATACATAGGAGAGAGTGCAAGACTGATCAGGGAAATGTTTAGTTATGCACGTGATCACCAAGTACTACTTCTAAAAAACTCTACTACTTTCAACATATCTTTGTTATTTTTTTATCGGCTAGAGATTAATTTTCTTTAATTCTATACTTTTAGCAAGTGTTTTTATGTTCTGTTTGTTAAATTTACCAGCCCTGCATCATATTTATGGACGAAATTGATGCCATTGGTGGACGCCGTTTTAGTGAGGGAACTAGTGCTGATCGTGAAATTCAAAGAACACTCATGGAACTGCTCAATCAGCTTGATGGATTTGATCAACTTGGAAAGGTTTGAGATTTTTTTGTTCATTTTTTTAATTTTCATAAATTATAATATTGGTTTATGAAACCCGTATCATCTTAAACCATCTAAGAGTAAAATGCCATTTTCGTCCCAGAGGTTTGGCCAGTTTTGCGACTTTCGTCCAGAGGTTTGTTTTTCCGCATCTGGATCCAAAAGGTTTGAAATCTTTCCATTTTCATCCGGCTCGTTAACTCCATCCGTTTTTCTTCGTTAAGTCAGGGGTATTCCCATCATTTTTGTTTAACTTAAAAGGGCAATTTGGTCTTTTCCATGGGTATTTGGTCTTTTTACATAAAATGAAAAAGACCGAATTGCCCTTTAAGCTGGTAAAAAAATATGGAAATACCCCTGACTTAACGAAGATAAATAGATGGAGTTAACGAGCCGAATCAAAATGGCTAGATTTCAAACCTTTTGGATCCAGATGCAAAAAAACAAACCTTTGGACAAAAGTCGCAGAACTGGCCAAACTTCAGGGACGGAAATGACATTTTACTCGGAAGATAATTAAACCTTATTACTAGAGATGATTTATTCGGTTCATTTCTTTAGGTTAAAATGATAATGGCGACAAACAGACCTGACGTTCTGGATCCGGCTCTGCTTCGTCCAGGTAGATTAGACAGGAAAATAGAGATCCCATTGCCAAACGAGCAATCAAGAATGGAAATTCTTAAAATTCATGCTTCTGGGATTGCTAAACACGGTGAAATTGATTACGAGGCTGTAGTCAAACTTGCTGAGGTATCGTATGATTTTGAGTCAACATAAACGGTTTTTTTCTAGATTTGAATCTTTTCAAAATTTTAATGAATGGCGTTTTTCTTTAGGGGTTTAACGGAGCCGATCTTCGTAATGTGTGCACTGAAGCTGGTATGTCTGCAATCCGTGCAGAACGTGATTATGTTATCCATGAAGATTTCATGAAGGTAACCGTGATCGTTAACTTCTTCTATCCTTACATCAAACCCTTTTGTATTATTATTATATTATTATTTATTATTATTATATATTATTATTATTATTATTTTTATAATTAAACTATTCATATATTATTATGATCTATAGTATTATTAATATAAAATGATAAATAAGGTTTTATAACTATTCAAAACGCTTATTACATATAATGAATATTAATCTAAAATTATAACTGATTGCTTTTTTTTGAGGTTTCAATTTTATTAACTTATATTTTTTTTTTTTATTTCTAAATGATTAACTAATATATGAATAAGTGCTCATTACAGTTGATTTTATTAGAGTATATTATTTTTTATGTAAAGATTATATACATTTTTTATTATTATATTCTGTATGTTATGATTATCATTAATTAGTATTTCTGTATTATTTTTTTTCTACGTATTCGATCATGATTTATATAATGTGATAATTTTAACTTATTATCGAAATATTAATATATAATTATCAAATATAGCAGTGACAATTGAAAGTTTAACGATCTGATTACTTAGTTGCGTTGTATCAATAATGTCTTATGATAAATTATACATTTATAATTAATTTTATTTAAAATGGATATATGTTTCATATATATGTTTATTATTATTAGTAATTATTGTTTTCAATTAATAAATCATTTTAGTTAGAAACTTCTATTGTGGTATTTAAATAATTCACTATATCATAAGTAATCTTATAACTGCTTATAATAATATATCAACTATTTTTTCATGTATTATTATATTATTAAAATAAAAGATTATTATTATTATTAATATTATTATATTATTATTATATTATTATTATATTATATATTATTATTATTATTATTATTATTATATATATTATATTATTATATTATTATTATTATTATTATTATTATTATTATTATTATTATTATTATTATTATTATTATTATTATTATTATTATTATAAATTATTATTATTATTATTATTATATTATTATTTTATTATTATTATTATTATGATTATTATTTTATTATATTATGATAGATTATGATTATGATTATGATTATGATTATGATTATGATTATGATTATGATATGATATGATTATGATTATGATATGATTATGATTATGATTATGATATGATTATGATTATGATGATGATGATGATGATGATGATGATGATTTATGATGATGATGATGATGATGATGATGATGATGATGATGATATGATGATGATGATGATGATGATTTATGATGATGATGATGATGATATGATGATGATTATGATGATGATGATGATGATGATGATGATGATGATGATTATGATTATGATTATGATTATGATTATGATTATGATATGATGATTATGATGATATGATATGATTATGATTATGATTATGATTATGATTATGATTATGATTATGATTATGATTATGATTATGATTATGATTATGATTATGATGATGATTATGATTATGATTATGATATGATTATGATTATGATTATGATTATGATGATGATGATGATTATGATTATGATGATGATGATGATTATGATGATGATGATGATTATGATGATGATTGATGATTATGAATGATTAGATTATGATTATGATTATGATTATGATTATGATTATGTATTTATGATTATGATTATGATTATGATTATGATTATGATTATGATTATGATTATGATTATGATTATGATTATGATTATGATTATGATATGATTATGATTATGATTATGATTATGATTATGATTATGATTATGATTATGATTATGATTATGATTATGATTTTGATTATGATATGATGATGATATGATGATGATGATGATGATATGATGATGATTATGATTATGATTATGATTATGATTATGATTATGATTATGATTATGATTATGATTATGATTATGATTTTGATTATGATTATGATTTGATAGATATGATTATGTTATGATTATGATTATGATATGATTATGATTATTTGATTATGATTATGATTATGATTATGATCATGATCATGATCATGATCATGATATGATATGATTATGATTATGATATGATTATGATTATGATTATGATTAGATTAGATTTTAAAATAAAGACAATTCATGATATATATGCACGTACATAAGTGCATATTAAACAAAATGAAAAAAGGGTTAAACGCCCGGATTCAAAACCGCTGTTACAGAAACTGAACCGTATAAATCTAAAACTGGCCGAACCGGCTGACTTGCTTTGGTTTGAGCGGTTTCAATGGTTTATGAACCTGAGATTGTTTTTTTTTTTCAGGCTGTTCGTAAACTGAACGAGGCTAAGAAGCTCGAATCAAGTGCTCATTACAGTGCTGATTTTGGGAAAGAGTAAGATACTCTGTTGTTCTGTAAAAGATTCAACTACTACCTGTTTTTTATTTAATCGTCTGGTATGTACTGATATCATCACACTAGTCATGTTCTGGTATTTTTTTCCTGCACGTATGCGACTCCCAGAGTTTATATAATGGGTGCATAATTTTAACGTTAAATCCGCAAACACTTAACATATCAAAGTCAAACTACAGGCAGTGACAATGAAAGTGCAACCGAGCTCTGATAGCTGGTACGGTTGGCGGTTGCTATGCACAGAATGCGTCGTTATGATAAAATACATCCTTATAATCTAATCCTTTATTTAAAATGGGACACTATGGTTCCAAATATGTTTATTTTATTCACGTGAGACTGATTGTTTGTCACAACCAAAAATCACTTTTAGGTTAGAAACTTGCTATTGTGGTGATAAATAATCACGTAACACACAGTAATCTTAAACGTGCTTAAGAAACAAGCACGACCTATTTTTTCCCATGTGGTTAAATGTCCTTAAGAA
Source organism: Scalesia atractyloides (assembly GCA_947069175.1). Classification (NCBI taxonomy): domain Eukaryota; kingdom Viridiplantae; phylum Streptophyta; class Magnoliopsida; order Asterales; family Asteraceae; genus Scalesia; species Scalesia atractyloides. The sequence continues at coordinate 76,213,870 of CAMTDV010000030.1, read as the reverse complement.
ATAAACACGATCTATTGTTTAACTTCACCTAGCAAATGGAGTTAAAAAGATGTAACAAGGAGATGGACGTTTTGGTCTTGATAAAATATACTATAATACTTATTAACAGCGACTAAAAACGTTTATATTTGTACCAATCAAACAATTATTAACGTGTGCTAATGATAAGAAATGGCTAGAAAATGGTAAACAGCGCTCTTGACTGTGTAATAAAACACGATTGCCAACATTTTGTTAATAGAACTCAGTTATATTTAAAACCGGATTATATTTCGAGGGATATATCATTAGTTTTGTAATAATTTTCACAACTGCAATGACACAAGGATTATTTGTTAAGTCCTTGGAGATCACGCTTTCATTTATGTTTTGATAATGTGTTTCAAACTATTTCGGAAACTGATTCATAGTCAAAAGCTAGAACCTATCATAAAAATAGAGGCAAATCAAAGTAGGAAAACCATCGAACTGTATTGTAGAATCATGATTTGGCACTTCAATGGTGTAAAAATGCTATTCTTCGTTCTATCAAAAATTACATTTGATAACTCGGGTTTCAATGATTGAAAACCTCTTTTTTTCTACTAACTAGCTGTGCATTAGATTTGCGCTTAATGGCTGTTCATGATGATCAACTGAAGCTCCCTCGGTGGGAGAGACATCAGAAAACATGTGAAAAAGATGGTGCTCTAAAAGATGAAAGAAATATAAATTTACAGAACACAAAACTTAAAAATATCAAGATTATGATTGATTGTGTTTTGCAAAACCTGCTTTACAGTATTTTTAGGGAGCTAATCCTACGGGTGCCCGATGTTTTGAAGATGAAATCACCCCCAAAACGACATCACTCTTCATCTAGTACATCGAGATAACCAATCGTCCAGTCTGCCTGCATGAAGAGAGTGTCATTATTTACCAAAAAAATAATATGGAAAACAAATAGCATAACATTTTACATGAAAATTTGAAAAATAATCACCAGTGAAGATAGATGGTGGTGGAAAGGGTGTGAATTACTGACACAACAAGAACCTGACATGAAATTAGTTCAAGTTTGGTCTAAATGGGCCATGTTTGAGTCAACTTGGCGGGTTCGTGGGTTGATCCGTTTAATTTTCTTAATAATGTGTTTTATATCATAACTTAAATTACTTGGATACTTTGCACCAAAATTGAAAATATAAAAGAGAAACAAGCATAAGTTTTTAAGTTTAAACAGAACTGTTTTATATACATTCGTATATTTGGTTGTAATTTTGTAATTTTAAAGTATCCATATGAAAAAAGTAAAATAAAATAACATCTGGGTTAACGGAGCCGTGTTCTTGTCAACCCACAAATACGTACGTCCTGTTTGGGTTCATGTGTTTTGACATGAATATAGAGTTCGTTTCAAGTTAGACCCGCCAACCTACGAACACAACCCATTTAACAGCCCTAGATGGCTGCAACCAAAGGCGGCAAAATGGGTGAATTTTTGCGACATGAAGCACTTTCACTTTTTCCAAAATATATTACTAGTGTGTCAAATTATGCTTACCTCAATTATATTATTTCAATAATAAATGCTTACCTCAATTATATTATTTCAATAATAATCTAACTTAAGATGCTTAGAAACAAAAGTGTTAAATATCATGGTAGTATGGTACCTTATAGAGAAATAAGGTCACTGCTTGCTCGATTTTGCCCAAAAAAACCCCTTTTTTCTCGGAAAATTGTTGTCTGACAATGACCGACTCCCCTTGGAACCGAAAGACAGGTGTCTCTTTAAAGAAGACTTCATATGGAACTTGAGCTCATCTTAGGGCCTACTGGGCCCATCTTATGATGACCAAACATAATATCATCACCATCCACCACACGACGTCTCGATTTCTTGTTGATCCTAAAATCGGCTTTCAGTGCTTTTTCAGACAGCTTAATAACCTTTTTCTCGCCAAAAGTACAAACAGGACATGCCGGATCATACTTGTTAATTTCAGATGTCATATGTTCTAAACACTCTGAATGATAAACATGACCACATATCAAAATGGCTACAACTGCAAGCTCATTAGTGGGTATAACTTTGTGGGTCCCCCATGATGATTTTTCAGTTAAAAGCATGGAGCAAATGCCACATGTCTGCATATCAATGCCACTTCGGCTACTTGTTTTGTCACGGTTAAAGTTAAGAGACTCACCGTCTGATGATCCAACGTGGGACCCACGGTTTGACTCGTTGCTCCACGCAGAGAGCATAAACGGAGAGCCACTACCCTCTTCGGAAATCGACAGGCTTGGTGACTTCATTGATGGTATTCTGCTATCTGACACCTGGCGCAGTAAATGGTGTCCTGGAGAACGGTTATGCCATCTTTGTAAGAAATGAGGTTGAGATGAAGATGATGAAACTGAGCGTGTGGATGATGACATCATCATTGGAGACGGTTCTGAAGCAGGTGGAGTTTCACTTGACCCCTTCACCTATACAATGCATAAGAAAATGTAAATAAAAATGAGTGATTAATATTTGATTTTCTAATAACATCTGATCGATCAGTTTTACTCACCTCTGAAGTTATTTGAGAGACCGATTGGTCTGCAAGAACAAGTAGAAGAATATAAGATATCTAGCATATAATGGAAGACTGTTCATCAGTAATTGCAAATATAATAGTTAACAAAACTGAATCGTATACTATTGATGGATGTATTCATTTATAAAGAATATGTGATAATACATATCTCCAACATTTATTTATATTGGCATGAAGAGTAAAATGTCACTTTCGTCCCTGAGGTTTGGTCAGTTTTGCGACTTTCTATGTAGCATGGGACTGGGGTACGGGGATGATACGAGTACGGGGAACGGCAAAACTCAAAAATCCAAGATACGGGTACGACATAGGTACGACAAAAAATATATATGAAAAAATAAAAATATATTAAACAAAGTCCAAAATAGATGTATATTGATGTTAAGTGTAAATTCCAAAAACACTAAGGTAATTAATTTTCAATTAATCAAATCATTTCCAAAATGTATAGACATAAACTACGAAAACCAGAAAGAAACTAAGTACAAAAAGTTAAATAAAAACAAATGTTAACATAGTGTTAAATATTAATTTTGTATTAAACTTATAGTTTCATTTTGTGTTTGTATTAAAGTAATAATTTCCTTTTATTTTTTTACGGTTCACATTTCACAAAGAAAAATGGAGAGCAATCAGTAATTTAGTATATCTCAGGCCTTCGGGGTTTATCATATAATATTAAACAAATAGAACTTTCTAAACCACACGATGAAGATCCCTGTTATACAGAACCAAAAATAGTTCACTCTTCAAAACAATATAGGACAAAAGAGGCAGAAGTGCACGATTCTTGGTGTTAAATCTACACAAAATCATCAGCAAATATGGGGGTGGTGTGGTCACTGGTGTGAGGATGAGGTGGTCGCCGGAGTGAGGGTTGTGAGGGAGAAAGAGAGGCGTCTGAATATGGGAGAGTAGGTTGGAACTTAATAAGGAAACGTCCCCGTATTCCTGGAAGTGTATCGTTGCCGTCCCCATAATCACAGAAATGTCCGGGGACGTCCCCATGCCGTCTCTGTCGCGTTTCCGTCCCCACACCGTCCCCGTGATTCATAGGCGACTTTCATCCTGGATCCAAAAGGTTTCAAATCTTGCTATTTTCTTCTGGCTCGTTAACCCCATCCATTTTTCTTGGTTAAGTCACAAGTATTTTCGTCTTTGTTGTTAACTTAAAGGGCAATTTGGTCTTTTTCAATTTGTGTACAAGCATTTTAAATACCCCTGACCGAATGCCCTTCTTGAACAGGAATCAGGTTCGGAGCATTTCTTGAACAATATGAACCCATGACGTATTTTATTAACTAAGATAAGCGTACCTGACTGGGGAACGGTATATCCTTCAGAAGATGATGACTTATGCCAAGTCCGATTTCGGAAACTTTCCGACGGACTACCGTCTTCTGATGCATAAGCAGTTCCAGCAGTTGTGTGAGATTTATTGTCCAACCTGTCGTTTGTTCCAAGATCATCGGAAAACCAATGTATAGAAGCTTCTTCCCCTGCTACACGCCGCCTAACACTCCATGATGGAGAATATCGGATAGTTCTCGGCATACCATTACGGCTGGATCCGTTTGTTATAGTTCTGTCTCTAGCAGCAACACAGCAAGCCGAACCCATCTTTGCTGCAACCCCCTACAAGTACCGCTATAAGATACCAACGTTTGTTGCCTCAAATCACGTTAGCATCTGTGATCTTAATATTCATAAGAATCAAGAAAACCATAAAAACGATGGAATGATAAAAGCTTGTAGTATCTAACTGTAACATTAAATCAATGTTAAAGACTCTTTGCATGGACAAAGAGAACATTCACAAAATAATGAGAGCCATATGCATATTCTGTTCAAGTATTGAAGTACTGGTACCATTTCAGTCAATCAACACATGCTAGGCTGGACCCAAATAAAGATGACAGGCAGACATTAAATTCGGGCATGCACGTAGTAATGCTACTTATAATCACTCTGGTGACATAATCTCATAAATACAACCAGATAACTATTTTCTACTTTCCTCGTTTACAAATCTATACCTAATAAATAAGTAACTGGTTCAGCCACATGTCACAATCCCGTGAGCCCAAGATTCTTATTCTCGCTTCTCTTATTTCACCCCCTCGTATTCTATCTCTTATTTTTGTAAATATAACTTATCTCAAAACACCGTTTTAGAATTCCTAAATACCCATTACTACCTTATTTAATATTTCCTTTATTCAACCACTGTAATACACATTTTCTAACGTAGTACATTATATTTGTAAATAAACCAATCACTCAAGTGTGGTTTAAAATCCACAAAACAACTTGAAACCCCCAAAATAATTAAAAAATGAAATATAAATGGTATTAACAAAACAAAATTTCCAATTCAATAACACTAATGAAGCCAATCCTTACCAGAATCATTGAACCATTAGATAACACATATATAAAAAAAATTAACAAAAATAAAACACAAAATTTCCGTAAAATATACCTGAATTATATAGCAATAATCTCCATTAACTTGAATTAATTCGCAGAACAAAAAATGGATCTATCAGTAACAGTAACCCTATAAATAAACAATTGAAATACATTACATAGTAAGTAGAGATCGCTAATCAGTGCCGATTAACCAATAGTAGAGTAAAGTTATCAAATTAACATAAAAAACTAATAATTTTAACCTAATTTAGCATATAATTAACCTAATCGCTTACAAATTCTGATATATGCGTGATACATAATGTTGAAACCGGTAGGAGTGACGTCAGCTTACCTATTTCACCGGCCACCGGTCTCCGGCGAGATACCAGAGAGGAAGAGAAGTGTGCGTTCTAGAGAGAGAAAGAAGAGAGAGAGAGAATGACGTCAAATATGGTTTTCGGAATTTAGTTATGTTTGGCAAAAGTAGCTGTTGTTGGTAGCTGAAAGCTAGTGGCTGGAGGCTGGTAGTTGTAGTTGTAGCTTTTTTTAGAAATATTTAGGTGTTTTGACAGAGTAGCTGGAGCTTTTAATAAATGTATGTAATGACAAAATCGACATTAAAAACTTGGTACATTAAAAAGTTTATTATTTTTAGAGGTTAAAATAATCATTTTGTTCCTAAAAGCTTGTAGCTCCTTCTAAACGCTACTAGTAGGAGCGTTTAACCTAAAAGCTTCAAGTTCCTAACCTAAAAGCTTCAAGCTTCTTCAACCAACTAAGGCTTTTATTAAGTTGGAGCTTTTTCTTAAAAGCTTAAAGCTTGAAGCTCCTAAAAGGTTCTAAAAGCTCCATGCCAAACATACCCTTTCTGTAAAGTCGCTAACGATCTGCCGTTTATTAAGAGCATATTTATATATTCACTCCTTCAACTCTTTGCAATAACTTTAAGTGCACCACAGGTCCACAATAGAACTTTTTAAAGTTTTACAATTGTATTGTGTTTTGAATGTTCATTTAGTCCATGTAATAAAAAAACAACTATTTGTGCACCATTAATAGTCAAAGGATAAAATGGAAGCAATAAGTTTTGTAGACTTTTCAATAAGAGGTTATTACTTAGGGGCTATTTAGCAACTACTAAATTGGTAAGTGTTGAATTAGTAAGATGTCTAACCATTGAGTGTTGAACTAGTAAGAAGTCTGAACTATAAAGAGGCACATGTCTGACAAATTCAGACTCGGAATAATGCTTAACCATTCAGAGGCAAATGGCTGAACGATTCAGACGTCTGCTTGCGAAACAAACAGTCTGAACCATTAAGTGTTGAACCAATAAGAGGTTTGAACCTGAAGAAAAGGCTCAACTAGTAAGAAGAATGATTTTCGGTGTGATGTTGACTTATGCTCAAGGAAGTATATCCTCATAGTTGTTAGCTCAAACAAAACTATAATGAAAAGGTATACACATCTAGGAGTTGGGCTCTCAAAACCTTGATGGATAAACGATAAAGTTTTAATCAATCAAGTGTAGTTTATGGAGTTTTATAAACTTGATAAGTGGTAATTTCTACGTAAATTCTAATAGTCATTACAAATCCATACGCTAAATGTTATCAATGTCGAATACGATTTCACATATTAAGAGACAGTGGCATATGTGGTATGAATTCTAATTATTTTGTGCTTTAACTTGTCTTCGTGATACAATTTCAAGCTTTGACTTCAGCGATTTCAGTAATAAGGACACCACCCCCTAAAGTGAACATTCATTGGCGAGTGCTCTTTTTAGTAAATTGTCCACGAAATTGAAGTACAATTTGACTGACCGTTAGATAAAAAGCCGTTTTTGAGTGTTTACGAGCACCACATGCACAAGATTTTCTTCTTGCTATACATATAGATGAGTTAGGCCAACATATGTCGTTGGTGGAGTACCGTACTATCCTTAAGTATCGCCTCATGATTCCTTTATTTCTAGTTGATGAGATATGCCTTGTTTGTCATAAGGTGTGTTTGGATTCTTTTGGGGAGCATGCGGTTCATTGTAGAGAGCTCCCTGGGTTCAAATACCGATATGATTTGGTTAAGGATGTCTTTTTTAACATGTTCAGACGCGTCGGTATTTCTGCTAAGAAAGAGACACCCATTAATTTCTTAATTGGCCCATTGGAATGGATATCTACCCTTCGGCTAGTCGACATTTTGAGTCTTTGGATGGGTAGGAGGAAAACATGCATTTGTGGATCTAACAGGGGTTTCCCCGCTTATGGGCATAAGGGTAGTGTTTTCATGGTGGGTCAGACTGATTTAAAGGTTGCTTCGCGCAAAGTGACCAAACACGAGAAAGCGTGTCTTAACAACCAGCATGTGTTTATCTCATTTCCTTTTGATAATTTTGGTTTTCTGGTGTCAGAGGCGGTGAACCTACTTAGTCGAGTTCAAAGGGTCATGCATAGTAATATATGACCCGAGATCTATGAACGTAGTTTTTAAAAGACTTGGTTATCCTATTCAGAAAGGGGTAGCGACGTAGCTTGTTGCTCGTTTACCATCTATCTCGATGTAAATTAAAATATTAAGTTATAATGAGGAGGAAGACTATGTCGAATGTTTCTTTATCTTTCATCTTCATAAAAAAAATTAAGAATATGAAAACCACTCATGTAATTCACTATAGGGATGAGCAAATAGTACTCAGTACCGGTATCTAATTAGGTACATTTTCGGTACCGGTTTGGTACTGGTATTTACCGGTTTTTACCCTCAAGTACCAGTACCGAACCGTACCGAGTATATTCGATACGGTACCCACTTTTGGGGATTTTTGGTACCGGTCAGTACTGAGCTCATCTCATGTTAAAAGTTACTAGAAATACTAGGGACTTTGTGTCATCTACCATTTGTTGAGGGACTAAATGGAGAATATCTTCAGAAAGTCAAACTTGTATATATTTAAATCTGGTCAATTTTGTAACCTCGTGGAATGTCATCATAAATGGGGGTTGAAAATTGTGGGTTTTGAGTCACGTGTCCCGTTGTTGTACTTATGCATTGATGGTTGTAGGTTGAATAAAAAAAGTAAATGTGTACATGTCATAGATTTTGTAGCGGTGAACCGGCGAACTTCTACGTATAAACGTTTTTTTAAAGTTAAATTATATTATTTTTATAATAACCATGCACTATGGGTCCTCCACTATAGCATAGTGGTTGTTCCCATCTCGGTGAAGGTTTGCCTTAGGTTTTACTCAGGTTCGAGTCCAGGGGGGCGCAGTTTTACCTATTCCACGGGGTTTCTGCGCATCAGGGGTGTGCTACGCTTTCTAGCGGTGGTCGAGTAGTCGGCCTTTAGAAATAGCTCCGAAAGGGTGGGTTTACACGTGGAAAACAGTTAGCCGTTCAAAAAAATAAATAAATAAATAACCATGCACTATTATGTTTAAATGTTTAAATAGAGTTGAGTAATTCTTGACTGATTTGCTTTAACATTGAATAGAGTTGATCCAAGCTCAAACCCACACTCAAGCTTCTTTAATAAACGAATCTATAAATTATATAACACAATCGATTGGATAATGTTTTCTAAAGTTACATAAAGAGTATTATTTCCTTTTATAATAACCACTAGTAGTCGGACCCGTGTAAAGCACGGGTAGTTTTAGTAACGTTTTATTATATTAAAACGTTGTATGACGACTACTTGAGTGAAGACGTGTTAAGCGCTTCGATTATTGTATGTAAGAATATTTAAACTACTTAGCAACTACTTCCTCTTTTACTTCTTCCACAACCCATTCTTTAAGGCAAGATTTTCCAAAACTCAAATTATAAAGCAATTATTAATAAACTAAATACTCAAATTTTATGGCATCATTAATCTATCTTTGTATATACTTGTTAGCTCCAAAAACACTTTGTTAATTTCGTAAAAAAATTATTACCTTTACAGGGGCTATAATATCTCTTTTAATTTCAAAAAAACTACACTTTGGCACTCCACCATTTAACAACATATCCACTCTACCATAATCAATCTTCCAGCCAAGATCAAAATTTAGGCAATTTTATTTCCTACTCCAGCCAAGGCGGAAATTCAGCAACAGCAACTGCATCCCTGACACAAAAAAAAATAATAAAATAAAAAATACCCTTAACATTTTGACTTACTTATATTATTGAAAATGCAAATGGTTCTGATTACTCTTATACATATTTTACTAACCTTATTGCTCCACCAAGACCCAAACAAATTCACTTCATTTTTACTGATGATAGCATTAGTTAGCTCTCCAAGGACTCCAATGGCTGCTTTCATCTTCATATAGTCCCTGAAAGCATGTTAGTATTAATCAAGTCGGAAACTAAACTATTTTAGGGGCACTTAAACCATTTTACTAAACTAAAGTAGAGTATGACTTAGATAACAAAAAAATTACAACCATATTTGAGATATGGAAAACTGCATACCTCCTCATATTTGTGATCTAGATTTGACCTCCTCGTATTTGTGATCATGACTCGTTATGGACTCGACGCTCGTTTCGGACGACTTGGACAATAATATAAAAATATTATATATTTACGACTCGTTACAGACTTGATGCAATTTACGGACGTAGGCTCATTGCGGACGACTCAGATGATAAAATAAAAATATTATATATTTACGACTCGTTACGGACGATCGGACGATAAAATAAAAATATTTATATTTACGGTTCGTTACGGATGACGCTCGTTACGGACGACTTAGGTGATAAAATAAAAATATTATATATTTACGACTCGTTAGATAAAATAAAAATATTATATATTTACGACTCGTTACAGACTCGACGCTAATTATAGGTGTTTCAACTGAGAAGAGGCCAATACTTCAGCAAAAGGAGTATAATTTACTGGAAAAGAACATGTCTACTCATTAGATTTTGTAAAAAAAAATGGCACTCACTCTTCTGTTTGACGCTCATGTTCACAACGCACTTTATGTACACGAACGGTAACCTCGAGTTCATGCTCAATTGCCTGCATGAGTGCTTCTTCTTCAACTCCACAACCTGAAATTCAAATATATTGTTATTCAAGGACATATTTTAAGCTATTACTCTAAAAATCAAAAATTCAGTTGCTTCATATTTTATATGATATTATATTTATGAATTTCTCATATCTCTCTGGGATTCCAAAAAGTTTAACTTCTGAAGGTAACTTTTTTTCAACTTCTAAGTACAGTCGTAAGTGGTGGAAACATCAGACAAGTATGCAAATTTGTACAAGTTAAAAGGAATTAAGAACTAAAGATGGGGAAAGACATGCAAGCTTTTCTTTTCTTCTTCCAATTCTTGTGCTTTAAATATGCATAAATAACACAAATGAAGCTTAGCACACAATATATCATCTCCAGCATCATTATTATCGTACCATAATTTTCAATATATAGTTAGTTAGTGTTCCTATTTATAGCATGTGCATTAAGTATATTTGATTTTGAAAGTCAAAGTGCATCATTTAACATTGCGACTTGTTAATGTTACGTACTCGTTACAGACTCGATTCAAGTTATGGACGTATGCTCGTTACGAACGACTCGGATGATAAAATAAAAATATTATATAGTTACGACTCGTTACAGACTCGACGCTAGTCACTGACTACACTCGATACAGAGGACTCGGACGATAATGAAAGTAAAAAAGAAAAAAAACCGGTAGCAGTAGCAGCGGCGGCTACTGCAGCAGCGACAACAGCAGCAGCGGCATGCAGCAGCGGCCGGGAGCAGCAGCAGTACCTATGATGTTTTTGGTGCACTGTGCTGATAAACCCGAGCTCACACACGTCTCACAAACAATACTAACCATAAAAAGATTTAAAAAAATAATATTATACAAACTTACTATAGTCCTTAACCTCCTCTGGAGTAGCAACCGCTCGCCTAAAAGCTTCCAGATCTTTGCAGCAGCAACATTTCTAGAATGAACATTTTTTATTGCAACCATCTACTTTATTCCTTTGTCTCAACATTCCAATACTTAGTCACAGGTACATAAATTAAAAATATATCAATAACAACAATTTGATTCATCATCTACAGTTAGTTGATAAAGCAAAGTCACCTTCACTTATTTGACCTCCGAATCTTATCTGCAAGTTAGGACAAATTGAAAGAAAGAAAATAAGCAATAAAAACATGGCATTATAAGAGACAAAATATCAAGAAAAAAAGAAAATAGTTTAGCATTATGTCAATGAAAGACTCAAATTCATTTAGAATAGGTTTCCTATTGATTAAAAAATTAATATATGCTTTAATTTAACATAAAGTTTCTTTAAACTTCCATTAAAACCAATCACTTACTATTAATGGCTTGTCAGTAAAAGTTTCATTGTTTTTGCATTTGGGTCTGAGGTCAGGTTTTCCGGGTCGGTTATTCGGTTTATTCAAGCAAAATTGAGAACTTGAAACCAAAAAATATCATATTTGCTACTGAAACAGAAAAAACATACAGAGTATTTCAGATAATGAACTATTTATATGAGATATTAGAGTACAAAATCAAATGGTTTACACAATGAGTGAACAAACGAAATCACAATGAAAATAAAAGTAATTGAACAGATCAGAAAAACCTTTGACAAGCTTGTGTCACCGCACAACCACCTCGCCTGCTCGTTTGTCGTTCGATTAAACCGAGCAAAGAAGAGAAGATGTTTGGATTGGTATTCCTGCAAATCTGAATATGGTCTTTGTTCCCAAAATCATATATTTACATTCACTCTTAAATCTTCTACAAATAATAATATATAAAGATATATACACATATATATCCACCATCTAGAAAAACTAACGATCATTAAATTTTTTTGACAATATGAACTTATTTAAAAACACTCCCTTGTTTCTCATTTGTTAAAGAATATTTTAGACATCTAACAAATAACTTGTCATTGAAGCATATAAATACTATGTATTACTAAACAAATTGGTACTCAATAACTGACGATCACCTTCAATATCACCAACCTTCCCTAACATGAAAAGACAATATAGCACTCTTAGAACTTGGCTTGAGCATGCTCTCTAGTCAGCAAGTCCTTACAAACAATGAGCAGCAGGTGTGAACCATATCTAAAATCAACTGAAAAGATAAAGAACATATAACAAAGTAGACCTCTACTACACATGAAAAGATAAAGAACATATAACAAATTAGCCTTCAAATGTATGAACCATATCTAAAATCAACATTAAAATATGGTAATAAATAAAACTGCCAGATTAATCTACCTAAAATATGCTAAAGTGCCAGATTTATCATTTACTCTAGAAGTTTGAAATAATCTTCCAAAGCATATTTTTTTACAAATTAAATATAAACCAAACCTGAGTGGTTGAACAACAACATCACAACTTTTATTTCATCCATAATAGGCGTAACATCCATTGTATACAATTCAAAATAGGTGGATGAGGTCGCTGATAGTCATTTAACAGCTGCATCAACACCTCTGCATCAAATCATCATCTTTTAACATTCAAATTTTGATAATTAGTACAATTTTGATAAAATAAGCATTTTAACAAACATCTGGCGTGCATACAGATTCTAAGTACCAAAACGATGTCGGCTACTATCTATGGATTGAATTATGTTAAGTGTTTTGTGATCTTAAGAGGGAGAGAGAGACGAAAGGACATGTAGAAGAGTATGAATTTGAAATGAGTCTTGAGAGGAGGGATAGAGGTTTTGAATATGGAGCACAAATTTTGAATTTGAAATATGGAGCAGAATTTTGAATTTGAAATATGTAAATTGGAGAAGGGTTTGAATTTGAAATAGGTAAATTGATTATTGATAATTGATTTATGATGTAAGCAATTGCTGAGTTGAATGTTCTTAATGGTTGACACATAAGCATTGCTTATGTAATTCTCTTTCTCCTTTAACAGAGAAGGAAGATGATTATGAGGACTACATTTAAATCGAGTTGTCGTTCTTGACCAGTTTGCTATCGAATAGAGTCAAGCTTAAACGACTAAATGAGCTTGAATCCAAGCTCAAACTTAAATTGAAGCCCGTTTAATAAATGAACCTATGAATTATATTGATAGAACATTTTTATTAAAATATAATGAATGTTATTGTATTTGTAATATAAAATAAAAATATATATATAATGTTATGTATTAAAAATTACAACTTACATATATATAAAAATATCTATATATGCATATAACTAAAAATAAAATTTTTAGATTGTTGATGTATAATCTAAGAAGCCGAGTTTGAACTTTAAAGATACAATTCAAAACGAGTTAAGCTGAAGCTTTGCAGTTTCACTTTAAACTAATCCACACTAAAACAACTATAAAGTGATTTTGATGGTTATAAATTCTTGAGTAGTTCTTATTAAAATCACTTGACCTTTTTATCATAATTAAAATTTAGTTTCACACATTGGAATCGAGATAACTTAATTATTATTTAAACCGAGTACTTTGACATATTTTACGTTTATGGTTTACAATTTACCGATACATTAAAAGAATGTATTCTATTCATTGTAGGCATTTAAAATAACGTATACTATTCAATGTAGGTATCAACAATTGTATAAATGGTATGCATTTTATTTTATTATAGATGTACTTAACGTATAGTTTATCATGTTATCATGGTGTTAATGTGTTATAGTTGTATATGGTTAGGTTTATTTCTAGTACATATTTATTTTTCCATTGTACTCCATACTTGATTAATGTAAATACTCACCTCTGACCTCTCTCTATACATTCTTCTCATAATACTTTGTTTTCAGGTTAGTTTCATAACTCGTTATCAAGACAGTTGCCTTTTGGAACTCGTTATCAAGACAATCGCCTTTTAGAATTAAATCATAAGACAAATTAACATTGTCTAATTAAATTGCTCTTGTTATTGTCTTCATTTTCTCAATATAAAGTCATACTGTAACCAATAAAATTTTAGGTTAAATTGAGCTTCATACTTATTTTCACTCCGCTTGCTGTATGCGCATATAATGTATATATGTGTGGGCGCTCGGGGGACAAAAGTGAAAGTGCACTAATTTTAATGTTATTTTACTAATTTCGTGAAGATAACGTTAAAAGAAGGGGGGTTAATCATGCATCATGTGGTGCCATTGATAGCCGAAAGACAAAGGGGTACATGCACTAATCGTCATTTGTCTCAATTGCTGAGTGTTATGTGCCTTATGTCTAAGGCTTGATGCAAAACTACTATCGAGCCGGGGGTCTCATTGGAAGCAGCATCTCTATTCCTATGGGGTAGAGGTAAGGTGGTCTATATCTTACCTTCCTCAGATCCTACCTTAACTTTGCTATGGGTGAGATTTACTAAGTATGATAATGATGAGCTTCATACTTATTGTTCATATCTTCATCCTCATATCTTCATTCTCAAGGTGGATCATAGATGGTGTCGGGTTGATGTTCATACCTTCTTGGACGAGTTGAAGCTTAGAAACTTGGATGTAACACACGATGGACCGAGTTATTGGACCGTGACATACCTTGGTGGTCACAGTTTTGATGTGGGTGTTGTAAGATGTTTCTTCATTTTGAGACTTAGTTATATTCAGCCTCTTTTGCTTGTTCTTGCACCAAACCAAAAAAAGAAAAGAAGAGAAAGTAAAAGAAACTTTTCGCGTGTGAGAGTGTATATATTTATAAAGGTTTCTTACACACATTATCGTTTTAAAATTTGTAAAATGGTTAATACTTTTAAGTTTATCGCAGCCGCACATAATAAGGCAAGTGCACCTATCATAACGTAGTATAGTTTTTGTAAGAACCAAGTATCGCTTCGCGAACATGGTACCTATGGGATTGGATCAGTTTAAAGACATGTATGCATGGATGTGAAAATAACTGAATTTTCCGAACTGTAAATTGACTTTACCGAACCGGATTAACCGAAGAGAACAATTAACTGACAACTCAGCTAAGCCATTATCGATTAACCAAAAATTGTGGTTTGGTTTGGTTTGGTTTCGATTTTGATGTGTGGCATAACTAAATTAAAGACCCACACCTATTATACATCTATTACAAATTAAATGTAACGTTCTTTAGATATATTTGTGTATCATTTTTTTTTATTTATGTTCTTCATGTTTATAATTGACACAGACCATTAACATGTAAAGAAAGCATTACAATATTTTGAATGCATTAATAAACTGTCTGTGTTCATAGTGGAATAGTCACATCTTATTCGATTTTAAGAACTGAGTTTTCAAAAAAACACTCTTAATGTTGGGTGATCAAATTGTAACTATTTGTCTATTTGCATACACCGTATTGAACATTTTACCTCTTTTATATAGATATCAACTATAGATGGATAGTGAGGGTTCAATTGAGAATATATTTTTCTTTTTGTAAAAAGATAAAAAAAGAAATTTCGATCAATTAGAATCTTTTATTTTGCTTAATTTAATACCAGTTTAAATACCGGTGTGTTATACGGGTTACTCAAAGTAATTATATTATCTAGTGGCATTGACGTAAACGTTGAAATGACAAAAAAAAAAACGTTTCATTACTTATGTAAATATTAAATTACAATTAAATGAAAAGAATGAATACGGAAAAAAAACCACAAATCGTTAAAGATTTCTTTATACACCACATTTGTTGTTTTGTTTGTAAGTTTGCGGTATTTGTCTAATATTAGTAATTTGACTCCAGATATTAACTCGGCTTCTATCACACGGTTACACAATCTTTTAACTGGTAGCCTTGTTCCATTACACAAAGTATTTAGTTGCATTAAAGAAATGTTGTTTGATAACATTATTATTATTATCATAATACAACAAATCAATAGCAACCTAAACCATCAAGTAAAATGATATATGGGGCACGTTGAATAAAACTTAGAAAGATTAACATCGGGTATGAACTCGTTCCCCCTTTATCTAATTGTTTTCTTACTCGGCCCTTTAAAATAAAAAATAAAAATAAAAAACTAAAAAACGACCCAAATCAACTTGTTCACAATCACCTCGCATGGCTGTATGTGAACGATAAATTCCATTTACAAAAAAGAACAACAATGCCAACTTTAGCTCAATGTCAACTTTAGCTAGCAAAAAGTTAAATCACATCTATTATGTAACAAATATCAAATTGAAATATTATGTTACTACTTCCATGGATTAAGTCATATATATTCATGTTAACAGCAAAAAGAAACATATAGTTAGACCCATTACAATATATAACATGTACATATGAAATAAAGTTAAAAAAAAACACCACACAAGAAACCCTAATGGGTGTACCTATGAATTAAAGTTAAAAAACCAACAAAAATTGTACACAAACTTGTCCAATAGCTTACATGATTTTTTTCAATATTTTAGCAAATAATGGTTAAAATTTATCTTTTTAATCACACAATAGGTTGTAAAAGCTAAAATCTTTTACCAAATTCGGGTAGCATAGGTTTGGAAAATAACACCTGGAACCAGTTTCAAATATTGGCAAAAGGGTCAAATTATCTATTTTTGCAAGTTAGCGGGTAAAAATTATGTTTTTTTAACAAGCAACCCTACACACATTTAACCTTTGACATACCATACAACCGCCTTCTTCCCCGCTAAACTTATATATGTGTATATATATATATATATATATATATATATATATATATATATATATATATATAGGGGATGGATGATAAGAAAACTAATTTAAATGATAAAACCAAAAAACTAACCAAAAAAACAAAAAAAAAAAAACATATCAATTTTTTTAATTATTTTTATTAAAAATCGCTCAAAATAATATATAAAAAACCTTTTCTTTTCAAGAAAAAAAAAAGAAAAAGAAAGTTTTACTGCACATGTGCACTAATACGGAAAAGTCTAACCCACCCTCACCCCACCCCCCAAACACCTAACACCCCCCCAAAAAAAAAAAAAAAAAAAAAAAACCTAAACTGTAAACCTAAACCCCCCTCCTCCCACACCCAAAAACCTAAACCGCCTAACCCACCCCTACCGACACCCCCCGAAAACCCCCCACCCACCCCCAAAAACCTAACCCCCCCAAAAAAAATATAAACCTAAACCCTCCACCTACACTCCCTAAAAATGTCCCCCCCCCCCCACCCAAAAACCTAATGCTAATCCTAAATCTCTAAAAAACCTAACCCTAAAAGCTAAACTAAACTTAAAAGCTAACTTTAAGCATATAATGCACATGTGCGACATATACATGTAATGCACATGTGCAGTATACGTTTTCTTTTAAGAAAAAGTGTTATATATATATATATATATATGGTTAGGATCACGTGAGAAGCACTATGCTAATTAAGAAACTTGAGAAGCATTCTGGACCACATATTTTTTCTAAGCTTTTCGTAATATACACATATGTTGTCACACCCCAACCGATGGCGGAAACATCGGGATGCGACGAAAACGAGATTCCTCATTCTCACAACATTAATAAGTGACAATAATTAATTAAACCATATTTCATTTCATAAGAATTGTCAAATACATCAATGTAACAAAACAAAGAAACAACATAACATTTGCAAAGTCATAACAAAATTGATACATCGACATTAAACCTAATGTCTAATTTGTGTGTATCTAGTCCTTGCTATATTGTTTTCATAGCATCATCTCCTTCAACATGTAACACGTTTTAAAATAATGTCAATGCGAAAGCAAAGGCGAGTACACAAGTTTAGGCATAGCATACGTATACGAATAAGTTTAAACAATCCTCATGGCAACCAAATCTATACAAGAGCAATATCAAGGCATGCATTAATAATAATCAAACCCTTAACGCAATCACTGTCACACCCCGACCCGCAGCGGAAATAAGAGTCGGGGCATAATTGGGTTATCACCAAAGCACATGACATTTTACTATTATGTTTCATAATTAAATGAAGTCAAAGTTACATTTCTCAAACATCCAAACATGTTCATTCATTACAAGGGAAAATAACCAAACATAATAATCCAAATACTAAATCGTTTTATTTCTTCTAATCCAGGTCCTATGTGTTCCTAGCTGCTGCTGGTTCACCTGTATCATGTGTAAAATGGGAGGTTTTTGGGTCAACATAAGTTGGCGAGCGAACCTTATAGATAAACATTTGTTAATGATTTTATGGTTAGTTTATCAATAAAATATTGTGCATAATCATAAAAGAGCACATGTATGTAATCAAACATTTGCAAATATCAGTTACAATTATAACATACATTAACATTCGATAGCATACATGAACATACCAATATCATATGATAACTAACATAAATAAACTGTGCGATCAAGGCCCAATCAAACGGAGCCGATCGTATTGCATGAACTGGAAATGTAAATTGAACTGTGCGCTCAAGGCTCAATCAAACGGAGCCGAACGTATTGCATGAACTGGAATTGTAAATTGAACTGTGCACTCAAGGCTCAATCAAACGGAGCCGAGCGTATTGCATGTATTGAAAATGTAAAATGAAATGACCGATCAAGGCTCAATCAAACGGAGCCGATCGTGCGGGCACGCCAAGATCAACCGCATAATAAAATGGGGATCAAGCTCAACCTCGATGGATGGGGAGCTGCGGCCTCGGCAATTGCATGTACTGAAATAATAATTTGCATCTAGTAATGACTACTCAACAGTAACAAACTAATACACATGTCATGTTATGATGTATGCACAATAATTTCGTTATAATATGTAAATAAACAAAGACACATGATACACCCCAAAATCGTGATTAAAACGGGGAATTTGAAAGGTTCACTCACATTGGGTGCGTTGGATTGGAGATGGTGAGATGCGTACGATTTAGACGAGCGAGTCGACAAGGAATATTAACCTAAATAATAATGGAAAAATATATTAAATGGATAAATTTTATTAAGGATTTTAATGGGATTTTTAGATATATTTTTGTGAGTTTATGGCTATTTTCTATCTTTAAAAATGTTATTTTTAAGTATTTTTAATTGATTTTTAAATTAAAATAAACAAATAAATATTTAAAAAAAAAATATTATTTTTTTTACTGTTTGACCGTTGACCGTTGACCGGTTCGGTCAGCGGTAAATGTTTGCGCCAAGCGGGATTCGAACCGGTGACCTTCCGTTCACGCGCACGTAGCTCTACCAACTGAGCTACGTGACTAACCCGTTAGAAACCCAGTTTTAATTATATTTATATACTTATTCGAATTTACCGAAAATTCCTTTATTTTGCAAAACGTTTTAATCCCATGGACCGGTGCTTGTGACGGGACTCGAACGCGCGACGTGGAGTTTATTTTGCACACAGTCCACCGCTGGACTGTGTGTCTAACCCGGTTATATTCTTGATTTATATTATACTTAACAACTACCCGCTCTAACCCGGTTAGTTCATGAATAAAAAGAGGAATGTTATTACGTAAAGCGTGTGCATAGTAAGAATCGAACTCGCGACGTGATTATGAAATGTGCACACAGTCCACCGCTGGACTGTGTGTCTAACCCGTTTATAAACCGAATTTTAATTACTCTTATATTCTGAAATAGATTCATCTTCTTCGTCGGATTACACTGTCAGCGTAATTCAACTGGTTAAGGTTGATTTTGCGATTTACTAAGATCTTAGACACTAACAGTAACTCAAGAGTAAGGAATGGAAAGAGTTTAAAGAACAGGATTTACCGATTGGAGATAAACACAGAAATCCGGCGAAGGTTTTGTCGGTACAGGAATTGAACTCCGACTGTTGAAACAATTAACAGTGTGGATCGATTATTTATAGAATTAAATCACCTAAACAAAGTTCAAATGAAATGCAGGATATCTTACCAGTTCACAGTGGGATTCCGGCAATTTCAGAAACTTTCCGGCGAAAGTGAGATTTCCGATAAACGTTGACTAAGATTGATTCTGATGATGGAATTGTGTTAGAGATTGACTAATCACATGTTTTAAACAAAAAGAGTCGAAGGAAATACCGTGAGAATGCGAGTCCCGGTTTTCCGGTGAGTTGCAGAAAAATTCCGGCGATCGGATTCAGAGGATCTTACAGTTCAGAATCTTGACGAAAATGAAATTGAGTGTTGTTGTGATAGTTATGAATCGCGCAAATGATCAGGACTTGGATTAAATCAGAGTTTGTTACGTTTTCGGTTTCAAATACCGGAAATGATGAAGTCTTTATGTTCATTCAAT
Source organism: Scalesia atractyloides (assembly GCA_947069175.1). Classification (NCBI taxonomy): domain Eukaryota; kingdom Viridiplantae; phylum Streptophyta; class Magnoliopsida; order Asterales; family Asteraceae; genus Scalesia; species Scalesia atractyloides. Next base: position 76,193,629 of record CAMTDV010000030.1, on the reverse strand, counting down.
TCGGACTTAATTAGAAACCGATATTCATCGGTTACAAGCTAGCCAGACGAATTCGAACTGATTTGGCGATCGGTTTACTGATTTCCGTTATTCAAATAGCATTAACGGTTAATTCGAGTTTGCGTTTAAGTTTTAATTATTTTCCTAAAGTTAACAGAAAACACTTGGTGGCGGAGTGGTTTGGGAAGCGGATGATAAGTTGTTGGAGACAGCTGACCCGGGTTCGAGTCCCGGCAGCTTCAATTGTATTTTATTTATTTTATTTTAACTTTTTATCAAATATACTTTTTATAGTTTAGTTTATTTATTAATTATGTAACGTTTAAACTCAAAATAATCATAAATAATTAATGTAATTTCATAACTTGGTACAAGATTACAAAACGGAGCGGGTTTTGGAGACCCGATTTATACAAATGTTACAATCACGATGTTTTAACATGACCTCACGAATAACACGATGGAGGTGGATGCGTGAATTCCTATAGCGCTAAGCATATCAACAAAGGCTAAAAATAGTTAATGACTAAAGCATAGCATAACGAATATCCAAGACAAGCATCAAGTATAAGATTCAAGTTTTCATGTATATGGGATCGTTTTTGTGTTTCCTAAAGTTTAAGTGTTCGTGATTTTGTATATAGAAACATGTTACACCGAAAAGTGTTATAAACAAAAGTGGGTCGAGTGTACTCACGGTTTTTCTAAGTCTTTTCTACACTTGACAATCCATGAAGACGTTGGTTCGAGGATGACGCCGAATTATCCTACAAGAGGAAACGAGGCGTATGAGTATAGAGTTTCAACGGGGGATTAGGAGCATTCGAGCATGATTAAAAATAAGTTTGATAAAGTATTACGATACGAAAGTATTCACTAAGATGTAACACTCGTTCTTGACACTATAGTAACTCTTACGAGTTGGATGTGATTTCATAGGTTCGGGACCTATTAGAATCGTGACAAGGAATTACATACTTTAGTGTTAAACTTAGTAACTTGATAGGTGATTATAAGTTCATTATCAAGGTTTCGGTATCATTATAATCACGTAGGAGGTGGGAGGATGAACCATCCACTTTGTAACCTCTAGTGTCATGTATGTCAAGTATGAGGTGGGAGGTTAAACCATCTGTCACACCCCGACCCGCAGTGGAATAAAAGTCGGGGCATAATTGGGTTATCACCAAAGCTCATGATGTTTACTAAAATGTTTCATATTTATTAAATTCAAATTTACAACTTAAATATCCAAAACAAAATTCATACAATTACAAGAAATGAAACTACATAATTATTCCAAAACTTAAACTTGTTTATTCTTCTAGGCCTTCCTATGTGTTTCTTGTCTCAGCTGGATCACCTGTATCATATGTAAAACGGGGGATATTTTGGGTCAACAAAAGTTGGCGAGTGAACCTTGATAAAACATTGTTACTAATTTCTTGTTTTATTTAATAAGGAAAATTTGTGCAATAATCACATGTGAGCAAACATATATAAATAAACAAACACAAACCACTTTGGATGAGTATATAATATGAATGATGATGAATGTGAGATCAAGGCTCAATCAAACGGAGCCGATCTTATGAGGCACCAGATGCTCAACCCGTCTCCCACGGGGAACTGATGGGCCTAATGAAATGCGTGCACTGAAAATGATAAAACCAATCTACATAAAATCCACACAACAATTGATACACATTTGATACACATTTGATCATGGATATGATGTATGCACAAGTGTTTATATATATAATAAAAGAATTATACGACACATGATACACCCCAAAACATGATTAAAACGGGGAATTGGTAGAGATTCACTCACGATGGGTGCGTTCTTTGATGATGATGAAGGCGCACGAATTTATGATTCGATTGACGAGGGAAGAACTAACCTAAATAACAAAATGATTCGATAAATAAATAAATTTTGGTTGAGATTAATATTTTTAATTAGTGCTCTTAAATGGGATTTTTAGATTTATTTTTGTGAGTTTAAGGAAATTTTCTAACCTTAATAATCTTATTTTTAAGTATTTTTAAATAATTTTCTAATTAAATAAATAAATAAAAAGAAATAAAAAAATTGACTTTTTTTGACTGTTGACCGGGTCTTGACCGGTCAGACTGTGTTTTTATATGCGCTGAGTGAGGTTCGAACTCGGGACCTCTCGTATACGTGCACGCAGCTCTACCAACTGAGCTACGTGTCTAACCCGAAATATTCTCTGTTTTAATTGTATTTATATACTAATTAATTTTAAACTTATTTGGTTTTTTATTAAAAATGATTTATATGGCCGAACCGGTTGCAGGGACCAGGAGTCGAACTCGGGTCCTTCGGTTCGAGTGTGCACAGCCCAACCAGTTGGGCTGTGTGTCTAATCTGTTTAACAAATGGATTATATTACTCTTATAAACATCCTGTGACTTGTTCTGATTCAGTTCTAAAAATGTTGGTTTTAATTCTGAAAGTCGGTACGTGTGCGATTCGAACTCGGGACGTGCATGTTATATTTGCACACAGTCCACCGCTGGACTGTGTGTCTAACCCGTTTAATTATCTGGTTTTAATTATATTAATACACAACTCAACTTCGTCTTCTTCATTTATAAAAACTCAGAAACAGTGAAGCCGACTGTTTGATTAATTGACCAACACCACTTATAATTTGATTGAATTGGAATAGAAAAAGAAGAACAAGGATTATGATGTACCAACTCAGAGTGGTTTCTTCAATTTCCGGCAAGAGTCGGCTCTGATTTTGCGATGTCCGGCTGTATGAACTGTTTAACAGTTTTGATTATTGGTTGGAACGATTAAAGTATAAATTAAGAGATAGCAGAGAAGTTTAGACAGTTATACCGACCGATGAATGAACGCGGTTTTCTGACTAGCGATTCCGGCAGGATTCCGGCGAAATTGGAAATCTCCTGCGACGAGGTTTTGAGGAATTGCAACTTCGAAAAAGTGTGCGGTTCTGAGCGAAAGGATTTCCGGAAGATTGAGTGGGTATTTATAGGGAAGAACTGGATGAATTGTGTCCGATTTGAGTCTTGATTCGCGGTCAAAGGTTTTCCGGCGGCTATGACCGAAATTGACGGCCGGCAACGGTTATGATTGATGTCGCGATCGGTTATTGCGTTTTAGTCAAAAGGGAAATGGCCAAAATCGTGGGTTGCCGGATTTTCCGGTGATTGCGAGTTCTGAGTGCGCGGTGATCTCAGGTTTGAATTCGGGTTTACTTTAAGTATTATTTATTTACGTATTGTCACAAAAAAAACGTGTGGCGGAGTGGTGTGTTGTGTGTTTGTGTACGCGGGTGACCCGGGTTCGAAACCCGGCGTCTCCATATTTTTTTTATTCACTATTTTTTTGTTATTTAAAATTTATGGTTTAAAATTCTAATATATATATTAATTATGTATTGTTTAAAATTTATCTGAGCAATAAATACGCAACGAAAAATTATAACTGAGTATTTAATTAATAAACGAAGCGGGTTTGGAAACCCGTTTTTCGACGAATGTTACAGTATCCCCTACTTTTAGAAATTTCGTCCCGAAATTTAAGTAGTAGTGGTAACAGGAAAAAGATGCGGGTATTTTTCGCGCATTGAGTCCCAACGTACCTTGACAATTGGAATACGACTTCGTCTTAAACGCTTCTCTCTGAAGTCCATGATTTCTACTGGTCTTTCAATGAAATGCATAGATTCATCGACTTGAATGTCTTCTAGAGGAATATGGAGGTTTTCATCGGCGAGGCACTTTTTCAAGTTTGATACGTGAAATGTGGGATGAATTCTGTTGAGCTCTTCTGGTAGGTCAAGCTTGTATGCTACAGGACCTACTCTTTCGAGTATCTTGAAAGGTCCTACATAGCGTGGTGCTAGCTTGCCCTTCTGGCCAAAACGAATCACTCCCTTCCACGGTGATACTTTCAAAAGTACTTGATCACCAATGTCAAACTCCAAGGGCTTTCGTCGTTTGTCTGCATAACTCTTTTGACGACTTTGAGCTGCTAGAAGATTGTTTCGAATTTGAATGACCTTGTCGGTTGTTTCTTGAATTAATTCTGGACCAGTGATTTGTGATTCCCCAATTTCGTGCCAACATACCGGAGATCGGCACTTACGACCATATAAAGCTTCGAAAGGAGCCATGCCGATACTTGAATGATAGCTATTGTTGTACGAAAATTCCACTAATGGTAGGTGAGCGTCCCAGTTCCCTTTGAAATCTATGACGCATGCTCGCAGCATGTCTTCAAAGGTTTGGATATTCAGATTGACCATCAGTTTGGGGATGAAAAGCGGTACTGAGGTATAATCGTGTACCCAAGGCGGTTTGTACGGCTCGCCATGTTCGTGAAGTGAAACGACCATCACGGTCTGAAATAATGCTTAATGGTACACCATGACGGCTTACGATCTCGCTGATGTAGATATGAGCTAACTTCTCGTTCTTGAAGTCCTCGCGAATCGGGATGAAATGAGATGACTTTGTAAGACGATCGATTATTATCATATGGTGTCATACCCACTGGAGGTGCGAGGTAACCCGGTAATGAAATCCATGGTTATGTTTTCCCACTTCCATACAGGTATTTCGGGTTGGACTAGAAGTCCTGAAGGTCTTTAATGTTCAGCTTTTACTTTGGAACAGGTAAGGCACTTGGAAACAAAAACAGCGATATCCTTTTTCATGCCAGGCCACCAGTAGGTGTATCGTAGGTCTTCATACATCTTGTCGGCTCCTGGGTGTACAGAGTACCGTGTTTTGTGCGCCTCATTCATGAGGAAATCACGAAGGTTATCGCGATCAGGAATCCATATGCGATTTAAATAATATAGAATACCGTCGGATTTGGTTTCGATTTTGAGTTCAGCTCCACATGACAGCTTATCGCGTACGTCATTTTCTGTTACAGAAACATGTTGAGCTGCTCGGATTCGATCTTTGATGTCGGTTATGATTTGCGAACAGAGAAGACGAATGGAGTTCGCATAACCTTTTCGACTGAGCGCATCGGCCACTACGTTTGCCTTGCCAGGATGTTACCGAATTTCACAGTCGTAGTCGTTGAGAAGTTCGACCCATCTTCGTTGCCTCATATTTAACTCCTTTTGGTTGAAGATATGTTGGAGACTTTTGTGGTCAATGTATATTTCACACTTGGTACCATAGAGGTAATGTCTCCATATCTTGAGAGCGAACACAACGGCTCCAAGTTCCAGGTCATGGGTTGTGTAATTCTTCTCGTGAACCTTGAGTTGCCTAGAAGCATAGGCTATCACTTTTCCTCTTTACATTAATACACAGCCTAGCCCTTGCCCTGATGCGTCGCAATATACTACAAAGTCATCGCAACCTTCAGGGAGTGTGAGGATAGGTGAGTCACAAAGTTTTTGCTTTAGAGTTTGGAAGGCTTCTTCTTGTTTAGGTCCCCATATGAAGGGTTTTCCTTTATGAGTCAAAGCCGTGAGTGGGACAACAATACGGGAAAAATTGGCAATGAAGCGGCGATAGTAACCAGCCAAACCAAGAAATGACCTTACTTCGGTAGGGGTACGTGGCGCTTGCCATTCCTGCACTGCCTTGATTTTCGAAGGATCAACATGAATTCCCTTGTCGTTGACGTCATGTCCAAGGAATTGTACTTCTCCTAACCAGAATTCGCATTTTGAGAACTTAGTGTAGAGCTTTTCGGTCCTTAAGAATGTAAGGATGAGTCGAAGGTGTCGTTCATGATCGGATTTAGACTTGGAGCAGATAAGGATGTCGTCGATGAAGACTATGACGAAACGGTCAAGGTAGGGTTTGCATACCCTATTCATTAGATCCATGAATACAGCGGTGGCGTTGGTTAAACTGAATGGCATGACCATGAATTCGAAATGACCATAACGAGTCCGGAAAGCGGTCTTTGGGATATCTTCTTCATGTACTCTGAGCTGATGATAACCAGAACGAAGGTCGATTTTTGAAAAGCAGGTGGCGCCTTGAAGTTGGTCTAGGAGGTCATCGATGCGAGGTAGTGGATAGCGATTTTTAACCGTTAACTTGTTGAGTTCTCTATAATCAATGCACATGCGAAACGTTCCATCTTTCTTCTTCACAAAGAGAACAGGTGCACCCCAAGGCGAGGAGCTAGGACGTATGAATCCTTTGTCAGTCAGCTCTTGCAGTTGACTGGCCAGCTCTTGCATTTCGGATGGGGCTAACCTATAAGGAGATTTTGCGACTGGTGTAGCGCCAGGTACAAGATCGATGCGGAATTCGACTTCTCTCACAGGAGGGAGTCCTGAAATGTCGTCGGGAAAGACTTGTGGGAATTCTTTCACAACTGGGATATCTTCGAGTTTCTTCTCCTTGTTTCCCTTTTTGACGACGTGAGTTATGAATGCGACATAGTTCTTGCAGAGATATTTTCGGGCTTGAAGGCAGGACATTAATTTGAGTCCTTTCGAAGGGGGTTCTCCAAAAATACGTAGGGTCTGACCGTCTGCAAGAGGAATGCGAATGAACTTTTCGCGGCACACTACTTCAGCGTGATGTTGGCTGAGCCAGTCCATACCGATTATAACATCGAAACTTCCCAACTTCATAGGAATGAGGTCAACTGGAAAGTCGTGATCGTTTAGAGTGAGGGTACAATCGCGTATAACAGAATTTAATGAAACGGGTTTTCCGTCAGCAACTTCCACCGTTAGAGATTCCATGAGATTAACACGAGTTTGGTTGAGGATAGGTTCAAATTCTAAGGACACAAAGCTCTTATCCGCACCAGTATCGAATAATATGGATGCATAACTACCATTGATGAGAAACGTACTGTTGACCACGTTGTTGTCAGCCCTAGCTTGGTTGGCATTGATGTTAAAAGCTCTTCCTCTGGCAGGTGGAGGAGCTTGGTTGGCTTGGTTTACTGGGTTCGCTTGGGCTTGAGCATGGATGATGTTCACTAAGCGTAGACAAGTGTTTCTGAAGTGGTTTGGGTCCCCACAGTTGTAACAAGCTCGCATGGGTTGCATCATGGGGTAGTTGGGTTGGTAGTAAGTTTGGGCTGTGTGTGGTGCAGATGGTAGAAGTAAGGGTTGTTGGGCTTGACCCACTATCTGATGGTGCGTTTGGATTGGGGGTTGATTGCGGTTCATTCGTTGAAGAGTACGACAGGTTTGGATGGTGTGACCTGCGCGGCCACAGCTTGTGCAATGTTGGCAAAGAGTTTCGAGAGGGTGGTGGTATTGACAACGGTTGCATTTTGGGTGTGGGCCGGTGTATGGCTTTTTAAATGGTGCAGCTGAGGGAGCAATTTGGGTGATTGGTGCAGCAGTGATAGGAGGGTTGGTTTGAGTGACAGCAAAATTCTTGCCATTACGTTTCCTCTTACCAGCAAACCTTGAGGATGAGACTGAGTGGTTTGTAGTTGAGGTCTCTATGGGTGCTTTCTTCTTTTCATCTTTGAACTTGCCGTTTCGAATGCGATTTTCAATGAGTTCTGTAGCTAACTCCATCGCGGCTTCAAGTGTTGCAGGTGAAGTGCTTAAAACTGAGTCTTGAATTTTCGAGGGAAGACCTCGAATGTAATGTCCAACCAAGCGGTACACGGGGTGAACAAATTAGGGATCATCTGGTTCAGTTCGAGAAATCTCTTGTTATAGGAAGTGTGATCTCCTTCCTTTTGTTTTAGCGCGTGGAATTCATCTTCCAACTTTTTGATTTCGCTTCTTGGACAGAAGCGTCTTGTCATGAGTTCCCTTAACTCTTCCCATGTTAAGGCCATGGCATCTTCAACTCCTCGTTTACCCTTTTCCGTGTTCTACCAGGTAAGGGCTACCCCAAACAGCCTTCCACTTGCATAACGTACCTTGCGATCCTCGGGACAATCGCAATTGAGGAAAGTGTTCTCCATTTCTTCAAACCAGTGAAGGAGAGCAGTAACACCTTCGGTCCCTTCATACCTTGGGGGATCGCAAGATTTGAAGTGTTTGTAAGAGCACTTTTTGGAGGGAGGGTTGGTGACGCTCTGGTCTTCTTGATTGGGAGGGTTGATGGGATTTGCGGTAAGATCTTGTTGAACTTGAATCACGATGTCAGGAAGCACTGCGGCCATTTGTTTAGCAATTTGTGTGGCCAAGCGTTCATTTGATCTTCCTGACTTTCTACCTCCACGTAGTTGCCTAGCCGACATCTACAGGAACATACATAGGAAGATTGTGAGTTTAAGAAGTTTTTTTTAGGTGTCATGTGTCGTTAAAAGAATGAAAAATAACATAACTGACAATAATGCAACTACATCCATAGGATATCTTGGGTTTGCTCATGTTTGGGCCTCCAATGTCCCCCATACCATCGCCTGTGTAGTCATGTGGGCCCCCATGACTATTGGGCTTGATAGGATTCACATTGGTGTTGGCGGATTAACACTCGCACCACCCGAATGAAAATCGGAAAATATAATTGCGAGATGTATGGTAGGAGGGTGTCCAGGTGTAGACACAACGACAACTCAAAGTGGGGTTAGCTCACACGACGTTTGGTATAGCATGCTTTGGCCTAATAGGTCCTTCGTACTCTCATCGTTAGTCCCCAGGTAGGCAAACTGGTCCTTTATTTTGGATTTATACGAATGCCAAGCCTAGACAGGACGTTCCGACTACCAGTACTCGTACCCTTCCAGTTACTACGTGCCCGTCATAAGAACTCACTTTGATGTGATTTGAAAATACAAAAATCATTGCAAAAATCATGGAAATCGTGAGGTGTGTGCTCTCATGGATATGATATGTTATGAGGATATGATTCATGATGAGCATTGTATAATATTATGTATTTGTGAGCATGCTAGCATAACATTGAGTGTAACAATAAACATAAAGCATATAAACATCATGAATTTTGTATGTAACGCATAAACAATTTAAAATTTTAATCAACTATAGTATAGTCTCTAAGGGTCTAATAACCTATCCTATATCCCTATAGTCATGGCTCTGATACCAATCTCACACCCCGACCCGCAGCGGAATAAAAGTCGGGGCATAATTGGGTTATCACCAAAGCTCATGATGTTTACTAAAATGTTTCATATTTATTAAATTCAAATTTATAACTTAAATATCCAAAACAAAATTCATACAATTACAAGAAATGAAACTACATAATTATTCCAAAACTTAAACTTGTTATTCTTCTAGGCCTTCCTATGTGTTTCTTGTCTCAGCTGGATCACCTGTATCATGTGTAAAACGGGGGATATTTTGGGTCAACAAAAGTTGGCGAGTGAACCTTGATAAAACATTGTTACTAATTTCTTGTTTTATTTAATAAGGAAAATTTGTGCAATAATCACATGTGAGCAAACATATATAAATAAACAAACACATACCACTTTGGATGAGTATATGATATGAATGATGATGAATGTGAGATCAAGGCTCAATCAAACGGAGCCGATCTTATGAGGCACCTGATGCTCAACCCGTCTCCCATGGGGAACTGATGGGCCTAATGAAATGCGTGCACTGAAAATGATAAAACCAATCTACATAAAATCCACACAACAATTGATACACATTTGATACACATTTGATCACGGATATGATGTATGCACAAGTGTTTATATATATAATAAAAGAATTATACGACACATGATACACCCCAAAACATGATTAAAACGGGGAATTCGTAGAGATTCACTCACGATGGGTGCGTTCTTTGATGATGATGAAGGCGCACGAATTTATGATTCGATTGACGAGGGAAGAGCTAACCTAAATAACAATATGATTCGATAAATAAATAAATTTTGGTTGAGATTAATATTTTTAATTAGTGCTCTTAAATTGGATTTTTAGATTTATTTTTGTGAGTTTAAGGAAATTTTCTAACCTTAATAATCTTATTTTTAAGTATTTTTAAATAATTTTCTAATTAAATAAATAAATAAAAAGAAATAAAAAAATTGACTTTTTTTGACCGTTGACCGATGACCGGGTCTTGACCGGTCAGACTGTGTTTTTATATGCGCTGAGTGAGGTTCGAACTCGGGACCTCTCGTATACGTGCACGCAGCTCTACCAACTGAGCTACGTGTCTAACCCGAAATATTCTATGTTTTAATTATATTTATATACTAATTAATTTTAAACTTATTTGGTTTTTATTAAAAATGATTTATATGGCCGAACCGGTTGCAGGACCCGGAGTCGACTCGGGACTGGTCTCGGTTCGAGTGCGCACAGCCCAACCAGTTGGGCTGTGTGTCTAATCTGTTTAACAAATGGATTATATTACTCTTATAAACATCCTGTGACTTGTTCTGATTCAGTTCTAAAAATGTTGGTTTTAATTCAAGTCGGTACGTGTGCGATTCGAACTCGGGACGTGCGTGTTATATTTGCACACAGTCCACCGCTAGACTGTGTGTCTAACCCGTTTAATTATCTGGTTTTAATTATATTAATACACAACTCAACTTCGTCTTCTTCATTTATAAAAACTCAGAAACAGTGAAGCCGACTGTTTGATTAATTGACCAACACCACTTATAATTTGATTGAATTGGAATAGAAAAAGAAGAATAAGGATTATGATGTACCAACTCAGAGTGGTTTCTTCAATTTCCGGCAAGAGTCGGCTCTGATTTTGCGATGTCCGGCTGTATGAACTGTTTAACAGTTTTGATTATTAGTTGGAACGATTAAAGTATAAATTAAGAGATAGCAGAGAAGTTTAGACAGTTATACCGACCGATGAATGAACGAGGTTTTCTGACTAGCAATTCCGGCAGGATTTCGCGAAATTGGAAATCTCCGGCGACGAGCTTTTGAGGAATTGCAACTTCGAAAAAGTGTGCGGTTCTGAGCGAAAGGATTTCCGGAAGATTGAGTGGGTATTTATAGGGAAGAACTGGATGAATTGTGTCCGATTTGAGTCTTGATTCGCGGTCAAAGGTTTTCCGGCGGCTATGATCGAAATTGACGGCCGGCAACGGTTATGATTGATGTCGCGATCGGTTATTGCGTTTTAGTCAAAAGGGAAATGGCCAAAATCGCGGGTTGCCGGATTTTCCGGTGATTGCGAGTTCTGTGTGCGCGGTGATCTCTTGTTTTGAATTCGGGTTTACTTTAAGTATTATTTATTTCAGTATTGTCACAAAAAAAACGTGTGGCGGAGTGGTGTGTTGTGTGTTTGTGTACGCGGGTGACCCGGGGTCGAAACCCGGCGTCTCCATATTTTTTTTATTCACTATTTTTTTGTTATTTAAAATTTATGGTTTAAAATTCTAATATATATATATTAATTATGTATTGTTTAAAATTTATCTGAGCAATAAATACGCAACGAAAAATTATAACTGAGTATTTGATTAATAAACGAAGCGGGTTTGGAAACCCGTTTTTCGACGAATGTTACACCATCCACTTTGAAACTCGGATTATGTTCACCACTACACAAGTTACCATTGGTAACAAGTAGGGTAAAAGAACTATATACTATACAAGAATGTAAAGGCAAGAATGATAAGGTGTCATCTAGATACCAAGTAGCCAAGTATTCAACAACCTGACGAGCATACGAGGACAATCGTCAACGGCTTTGTGGGGTTGAGACACTTTAGGTCTAGTAAACTAGTTTGCGATCTTGATGAAAATAATCAAGTGATGTGTGGTCTCAAGTTAGGATAGCCCAAGCTTCCTTGTGGACACACATGAACAAGCATAATAGCTTGCATCACTTGTGAGCTTAATGCTCTTAAAAAACAGAAAGTTTAGGGTGTTAAAACAGCCCTTAGTTCATGTTAACAAGCTTGGTTAGGCTTTACTAATCATAAGCTTGATTGTAAGCACAAGAACACAAGTTTGTTGAAGTTAAAACACAAGTTTGATAAAAGTTTAGACAAAACAGAAAGTTTGTGGACATTTTGGGGTATTTCAAGGTCTGGATTCTCCATGGAGAACCCTAGGAATTCAACCCAAAGTTTATCCAAGCAAGTAGGAAAAAGAATGGAGTGATTTCGTTAAGAAATGAGTGAGTTACACTCACTTTAGTGAAGATGAGTAATTCTGCTCGAACTTGTAATTTTGCAGCTGATTTGGAAGGTTTTGAGAGAGATTTGAGGGAGATTAAAGTGTAAAAGTGCTTGGATTAGAGGTGGGTTTTATAGGGGAAGGATTAGGGTTAGTTAGGTGGGGTTTAAGTGAGTATTAAAGGTTCAAAAACACAAAAAAAAAAATACAAAAAACCCGCCCAAAAGGGCTGCTGTTCGCCCCCCTTTGCGACCAGCCTTACCCGGAAACAAAGCTTAACAGCTTTGTGTTTCCGGGTTCTAACACAAGTGGCCCGCTGGTGGAGTGGCTGTGTTGTTGTTTGTTGAACCGGAGGTCCCGGGTTCGAGTCTCGCGGATCCGGTTTTTTTGATTTATTTTTTTTCATTTAAAAATCATTGAATCAGGTTCATAAATGACAAGAATAACCCATGTAGTTTGAGAATCCAAGAATTACATTTTAAACCTTAGACTTATTAAAAAATGGTATATATTAACATCTAAAAACTAAATGTAATGTGTGTGTGTATATATATATATATATAAACTAAATAGCATTTTAATTTTTTTTTTGTAAAAAGAAATTAATTAATTTTATTAACTAATTTAATTAATTAATTAACTTAATAAATGAATAGGTAATTATATTTTCATAACGAATTTAGTTTAATGATTACAAGTTTCACGTTTAAGTCTCGATTACGCGTACATACCATGTTTGCAAGTTATCACACGTTTACGATTGAGAGTACCACGAATATGTTTACATGTTTGAAATATGAACAAGTATAAGTGTAACAAGATTATGATTTACACAACATGAATATAATACGAGTTTCTCATTACGATCCAAGTCTCGGTTTACAACGTTTACAACAAAAGACGAATACAAGATACAATGATTACAGAAAATAGAAGTACGGTACAAGGTTTCCAAATATAGAAAGTATAGAAACGCGGGACGTTACATACGTATAGTTAAAATTGACTATATACATATGTGTATAATCCAATATACATATATGTATATTGTGAATTTTAAACTATACGTATGTGTATATTACGAAAAACTTAGAAAAATGTGTGGTCCAGAATGTTTTCAAGTTTCTCAAATAGGGTGGACTTCTCTTAGGATCCCTACCATATATATATATATATATATATATATATATTAGCGCTTTTTATAAAAAAATTGTAAAAAAAATTTGTATGTTTTTAGGCTTTTTTAGTTTTCTCATTTATATCTAGTTTTCTTATGATCCTATCCGTATATATATATATATATATATATATATATATATATATATATATATATATATGTGTGTGTGTGTGTGTGTTTAGCATGTTACTCTTAATGTTGGGCATAATATATAATGTATGCGTGTATCAATTTATGGTAGTAGTAAAAGGAATATGCACCAGAAGGCTCGCGGAACTATCTGTGTTACATGAGCCCTTGAAATCTTGAAACAATGTTTTTATATCACTATATAAAACATCTCCTATGTACACAATGGTAAATTCTTATAAGATGGCATATGGAGGTTAAGTAAAAATGCCTAACTTTTTACCATTTTCTTATATTCATACCTCTCTTCTCTTGATCAGTGACATTTATATTTAATAAATCAATACTATATGTTAGATTATTTATAAATAATATAAAAAATAAGCTTATGGATAATAAACTCATCACATCTATCAAGAACATATATGCATAAATACATTTTAGTGTATTTGTGTATTTGGACTAAAGGACTATTCAATGAAACAAAACTAATAAAATTTAACATAAAATGTGTTTTGTAATTTTAGAGAAGTTAGTTAAAAATTTAGATGTCCATTGTCGACTCCACCGCAATGCGCGGGTTTCCCACTAGATAAAAAATGTTGTTGTATACTATATAATGTTTATCATAAGGGTTTCCCGTGCGTTGCAGCCGCGAAACGCGAGTACTTTTATATATATATATACACACACACAACGTATTTACGATTTTTTAACGTTTTTAGGTTTGAATTATGTTCTCGGCCCATATTGTCGACTCCGCCGCAACGCGCGGGTTCCTCGCTATATTTATAAGTTAGAATCCACAAATGTAGTATGTTCTTAGCATATTAGAATCTTATCAGTACAAAATTGGAGAGGCCCAGCCCAACAACCCGACTCAAAACTCAGGCCGACCCAACTACTACTGCTAAGCCGACCCGAAAGCAACGACAAAAACTGCGGTAATTCGACCCATTTGACCCGTTTAATAAAAAATTACCTAAATAGAAGGAAAAGGGAAAAAGAACAAAATTCACGCAGAGACTATCAAAGCTACTTTTGGTACTACACATAACCTATAAAATGACAAAAAGAATGGGGTCACTTGACCCAATTGAGTCGTTCAAAAGAAATTATCCATTTAGCTCGTACAATTAATTTTACCCATTTTATGGTCACTTATTACCCCTTGGACCCGTTCAATGAATGTTAACCATTTGACCCGTTTAAAAAAATTAATGGGTAATCTTATGCATACTATAAATCAGAGTCCAAATGCCTAAACTCATTATGAATTGCAAGATAAAAATGGTAAATATATACAATTTACATACCAGTCTCTTCATTCTTTGTTGATCATGTGCAGCCGCATCCACAACTTTTCTTGCTATCTGCACAAATTTGATTTGTTACTAACAATAAAATAATATAAAGTATTTCATTTCTATAGATAGTTCAAAATATATAGATGAAATACGAAAAAAAGAAAAAAAACCTTACATAAATACATTCTTATTGCCATGTCTGCTGAAGAAGACAGTAAACTCCTATCTCCAACAATCAAGCTCCTGTTTCGATTTTCCTGCAGTAAAGTCCAGCTTTGATTTTTTTTTAATCAGATTTGGAGTGTCATCAAAACATGAAAACAATAGTCTTTAATATCGTTTTAAAGTCAAATAATTATGAAGATAAAAAAGGTAAAGTACAAAAGTGTTGGTGGTTCTACCCGCCCCGTTTAACATGTACTAAAGTATTTATTTTCAACCCGAACCTATAACGCACCCATCTGAATAGTATGTACTTCTATTTTACCTCGGTTTTAATTAACACGTTACTTCCAAAAAAACATAAATATCAACTAACACGTCATCAACTGACCATCTGAATCTTAATCAAACTCATATAACCGTTTTAACTTTAGATCCATATTAGAAAGTAAATATCCTTATCTTACTACTTTAACATTGGTGCGGGGTTGAATCAAATCTTGTCATCCTGTACCCTTCGCAACCAATATTACCAAAATAGCCTTGTACTTATTTATGAATCTTCAGAATACCCTAATACTATTCACAAAGTTACGTTTTTAATATACAGGATTTCTAGTTTGGATGCAATTCACCCCACACAACCATCCACAACATTCATTGTTGATGTAAACCGAAGGAGTGTTAGTGTAAGTAACACACTCACAAAAGGTAACATCATAAAATCCACAAACGAATACCTACTTACTTCTGTAACATCACATCGTAAGCGATCTCACCCTTCCATTTCCGCCATAATTTCAGCTATGCAATTGGAATCAAAGATAATCAAACAAAAACAACAAACCCGCGCCACCACCATACAAACCATTTATTTAATCATGAAAAAAGTGACACATAATTACTTACGTTTGGGAGGTTTTGCCACTAGGAGATCAAAATTTTTACCCAACTTTGTTAGATGCTCAAAAAACTGGGCCGTACCGTTGTCATATTCTCCCACATATTCAACACAAAAGTCTCGGTCCAACCGAGCTCCTTGCATTTATCCCAAAAGAAATCTCGTTCCCCTTCGACATGCAGCCAATAAACAATAGATATCGAATTAGAGAAAAGAAAACATTGTTAATAAAATATAAAAGTACCATGCAAAACAAAACTTACATGATTCAAGATATACCAGAAGGCGATCAACCCGAATTGAGTACGAATGGCAATATATTTCGGTACTCGACGTAAGTGGTTCGTGATAGGATGGCAAGAGTGGTGATTCAAGAAGCTTTGATCTTTCAACCATTTCGACAACCCGCATATAACATCCATGATTCGAGATACGCTTCAACCTCACTACATACATGTAAGTCGTAACAAACTTAGACCTCAATGTTTAAAATTATAGAATAAAGCAAAAAAAGGTTTAATTGTATTTTTTGAAAATTTAGAAACCGTTATGAACCTAACTATGATTGATGATATTTAGGTACCTCACGCTCGATACGGGACCTGGTTATGAATATTGTTCGGGAAGAGTTAAACAAACGACAAAGGGGTGACGCCCCAACAAGTGAACTTGGTAGGTATAGTCACGCAAATTACGTTCCAAAATGTGTTTGGCAATGAAGGTGTATGTGAGGGGAAAAGTGACTTTTTCAAAAAGTCACTTCATCCTGACTTTTCCAAAAAGTCATAAATCACTTTTATAAGCTAAGCCAAACATGCCCATAGTCAATTTCAAACTAAACATATGTGTATATTACGAAAAGCTTAGGAAAATGTGTAGTTCAGAATGTTTCTCAAGTTTCTCAAATATGGTGGACTTCTCTTAGGGTCCCTACCATATATATATATATATATATATATATATATATATATATATATATATATATATATATATATATATATATATATATATATATTATAACATAGAAACTTAATATAATTTGGGTTAAAATGCTTAAAAAACGTTTTTAAGCAAGAACCGGTTATACCCGGTTTTTAAATAGGAACCGATCCCAACCCTACCCTAACCGAGTATAGTAGGTATGGGTATAAAATCCTGAACCTGGTTCCACTTTCTCCACGACTCTTAAAAAACCCAGGTCAGTAATACCTGATAGGGCCTTACCCAACTAGAGATGGGCATAATCGGGTTTTATTATTACCCGGAACCGGTTTCAACCCGGACCCGGTTCTGCTTGGATGTCATTGGAACCGGGTATGGTGTGGAACCGAGTCCAGTTCCTACCCGGGTTCACACCCAAGAATATGGAACCGTGTAGAACCGGGTACGGGTATTATGGAACCGGGTATGGTGTGGAACCGGGTATGGTGCGGAACCGGTTCCTGATAGTGTGGGAACTGGTTCCTGGCAGTCAAACCTGCCATTTACTGTTCAGAACCGGTTCCTGGCAGTCAAACCTGTTCAGTCAAACCTGCCATTTTACTATTGGGAACCGGTTCCTGACAGTCAAACCTGCCATTTACTGTTCAGAACCGGTTCCTGATAAAATGTTACCGTTGGAACCGGTTCCTGATAAATGTTACCGTTGGAACCGGTTCCTGATTAAAGAATCGGTTTTTCTATATAAACCCCTTCCTACTTACCATTTCTAAACTTAACACTTTACACTTCAAATCTAATACTATCAAAGAGATAACGATGGCTTGCAACGATGAGGTCGTGGTTGTTTTGGAAACCAAAAGAAACCCCGCTATTTGGAAGCACTTTGACTTGTGCTTGATGTCGGATAGCCATGAAATGGCTAGATGCAAGGGGTGCGGGAAGTTCATGAAGGCGTCGGCCAACTCGACGCTCAAGAAACACACCGACCGCCATTGTCCGGTGACAAAGGCGAAAAACAATGAAAAGGGTGAAGCATCCGGGACCGGGTCATCGAAAGTTTAGTTTGTTTTATGTATTGTAAACCCATTTGTGTTTTATGATTAGTATGTTTAGTGTTTTATATGTTTTGTTTAACGTTTCTTCTTTAGGTTGTTTGTGTAACCGGGTACTTGTTTCTAGCAAAGACTTATAAAAAAAACTCACATTAAAAATATATTGACACCGGGTCTGGAAGGTTACCGTAGGAACCGGGTATGATAAGAACCGGTTACGGGTACAACCCGGGTACGGGTTGGAACCGGTTCCGGAACTTATTTTTTTCCAAAAATGTGGAACCGGGTAGGAACCATCGGGTATTTTGAACCCCGAACCGGTTCTACTATATGTCGGGTAGGAACCGGAACCGGTCCCAGGTAGGTTCCACCGGGTCGGGTTTGGAACCGGTTATTATGCCCATCTCTATACCCAACTCCTACCCAATTCCGGGTAGGGCCCAATACCCGTTTGTGCACCTCTATGTAGAGCTATTACCTAGGCCAAGAACAGTCACTTTCAACAATATGCAGGCCTGCATAAATTGGTTCGTCTCTTAAGGCCCAAGGTTGGACCTAAAATGATTTATAGGATATATCCACTTTTTGAAGTTTGTTCATGGGTGCAACTCTTTTTGGACTGGGCTTATTTGGTCCAAATGGTCCCTTTCATGGATACTCGTGTGCCTATAAGTCATTAGCACACGGAATTTACTCCAAATAATGCTAGGGACCCAGTTATTAAAGAAACTAACAATGATAATGACAAAAGATGAACCAGAGAAGTTGGTACGATAAGAAAGATAATACTCATATGCATGGAATTCAAGTTATAGTTATTTTTTTTTTTCTTCTATCGTTTGAATATAATATCATGGTTTTATACACACATGGTGTACTTTCTTCTACCTGATCTAAATAGTTAGTATATGCATAGGGTTGTAGTTATATTTGATATGTTGCTTACACTAATAAAAAGTTGCTTACTTGAGCTATCGATCTCAATGATTTTTGAATTCAAACTAGAAGAATTAGAAGAGAATGTATAGTTAAGTTCAATTTGAAGTTTTTGTTCAACAACATTTGTTTTCAAAACCATTATTCACTTGCAACTTGATTGAGGCGAGCTAGAAAACGTCTTAAAAGTGTTAACATGTAGTGTAATACTATTCATTAATAAGAAGTGTCGGATAAATGAACGCGTTCTTTTTTTTTTCTAATGGTTGTTTATGTTGTAAACATACAAAATATTTTGTGGTCCTTATATACTTTGTTTGAAATTCAAAATTTTATTTTACCCATGTTGTATAAAGATGGTAAACTTACAAATACACCATTTAACTTTTTAGAGATGAATTAAAACTCATAATCGTTGATAAATATAAGGAAGTTTTTAGAGATTTGTAATTCTTATTTGTATCTATAGATTTCTTAGTTGTGAATGTAAATTTAATATGTAATTATAAATAAAAAATTATATAAATACGATATGTATTTATTTGTAATAATTTTTTATTCATTTAAAATTTTTTGTTACTCAACCCAGTGTGACAGTGTACCACACGGGGTTCTAACCTAGTTATCTGTATATTTATAATTATAAATTTTATATATAACACACCAAGTATAATTTAGTTAGTTTTATCGTTATGTTATTTTATATATGATTAAAATTATGTAAATATATATTTAATATATTAGTTAAAAACTATATAAGTAGCAGGTTCGTTTAAGCTTGTGAGCCTAGTCGAGTTCAATAAGTGAAACTATAAACATAATGTCTTTAATCTTACATCAGCTTTATCGAGTCGATCCCTAGTAGCTCACAAATGGCTTGGTAGTCAATTCGCTTACCTCTAACTAAAAACATAATGTCTTTAATCTAAACCCTCTAAAGTAGTTATTCAAAATATCAACTTTAACTTGGTATGTTCACGGATATGAATATTTTTCATGCTAAAACTGAAGAACCAAAATTTCAACCTGTTGCATGATCAACTGAAATACTCAAATGCCAATATCCATGATCCATCATCCATCATGCCAGGCTGCATGCGACTTGCCTTAGAGAGACGCGGTTTCGTGGATTTTCTTGTCGATGATGAGAGCATTCTTGAGAGTTTTCATCTTGTTTGTGGAGATTTTATTGTAGGGTTTGAAGCAAATTACAAGTGAGATTGATTGATTTCAAGCTTTATTGGTTTCTTTTAGGTCAGTGGATGGTGATGCTTGGTTTCTTTTACTTTTACTTTTCATTATAACATGCCTATCAACTTTCATGGTGGCTTATTTTCATTTGCAATGAAATGTTGGTGTTCATTTTAGTCGAGTCGATCGATTGGACAACTTATCGTATACGTACACTATTCCGAAACCTGTGGCAAGTAGGCCATTGTGATCAAACACAATCATGTCATCTGGGAATTATGTGCTTTTGCAGGCAATTTGAGGATTGGATCAATTGGATCTTCATGATGTGCCTAATTGGTGGGGCTAACTGCTTGAAAGAAAGATAAAGGTAACCTACACTTCCATTATGTCAAAAGTTCTTTTTTTGAATCGAATCAAAAGGGATGCTTTATGTTTTAAGATCACTAAACTATTTCAATTATATGATTTTGACTCATTCTTGATGGTTGCTAAAGTAACACTACCAGAAAGACATGATCGACCAAGTAGAGCTACAAGAATCGTGTCGCAAAGAGGTAGTTTCGATCGAAATATGCCGTGGATGACCATTATTCGTGAGTAATGACGTAGTGGTAGGTGATTATTTTGAAAATTTTAGTGAAAATGTGACGATTCATTAGCTTTAGAGACATAATTACATAAAAAAATTTTTTGAAGGGTGACTTTCAATATGTACATGGACCATTGGTCACCGGGTTCCCATCAAGGATCCGTCAGCCCAACATTCGCAGACCGATGTTCTATCGGGCCCCGGCTGCCGCTTTGACTGACCTTCGCCCGGAAACCATATTGCCCCCACACGAGAGCCTCGCTGAGGTAACAGCTGGGTAAAACCGGGTTGCCCTCCGAATCGAACCATGCCTCGGTAGGAAACGATCTATCATTAGGACGTCCTGCACCTTTTGCCCAAGCCGGGAGTCGAACGGAGTCTCCTAGGAGAAACCGGCCCAACTTAACCAAATGGGCTAGGGTGGGGGATACACGTAATTACATAAATTGATAGCATAAAAATAAACTTATTTTGTATTTTACACCAAAAAGTCTTCCAAACCATTTTTGGTATATTAAAGATGGTAAATATGTCTAAAATACACGCACTTGTAAAAACAAATTATATTAATGACTTGTTACATTTTAAACATGTCAAATGTCAAAATTCGATAAATGGCATATTGAATGTGCAAGAATGATAGATATTTTTTAGTGATATAATATAATGTTAATTTGTATATAGCGGATGAAAATAAGATAAATTAGTGTTTTACGTCAACAAAAAGTCTACATGATATCTACTTCAACATAAAGAACATTTGCATAACCTCCACATATGTAACGAGTGTGCTAGTATCCGACACTTATCGTTAATTTAATGTATACTTGCATTTAAACAACTTCATAGAATTTAATGTACCAAAATTGGATTGAGTGATTTTTTCACGTAAAAAAAAGTATGTTGCTTTTTATCTTATTAACTCGTACCACATATAAATATAAATTAACGGAATTGCATTCTTCTTGAATAGAACTTGGTAACTACCTAATAAAAATATCTTAAATACTGGGTAAGGTCAATCAGATATTGATTCACATTATGTGATCAAAATTTAATTAAATTGTTGCGAATAATTAGATAGGAAGTTGTCAAGGATTTTATTTATATGAAGTTAAAGATATATGCTAAACTACTTACATGTGTTTGCTCTTATCACCTATGCATATGCATAGGATGCCAAATTCAATCTTGTGCAAGCCCGCGACCCGGGGACACAATTACACAAATGTCAAACCAAAATCCCCATTCTCTCAAACTCGCGCAGCTGGATTTCGGCTGACTCATCAAGCTCTCGTCTTGTTGGGAGCTGAGCGCGTACAGCGCATTGTCCAATTAATATCTATCTAATTTGAAATTTGAATACAATATCAAGTGAGATATAATTGAATCCATCATCGTTTGTGTGATTTGATTTTTTACGATGTTATCGTTAAATGCAAAAGAAAAGATTGCATTTTAAAATGCTTAATGTAATTAAACTTTCGTTTAATACAGTTTAAAAATGAAGAAAGTTTAATTCTTTTAGCCTAAAAAATCCAATGTAAAAAAAATAAAAAAAAAGGGAACGATAGTAGGTCACATTTAGAGTTTAACCTAATTTTTTAGGTAGGGCTTTTTAAAGCGCTTGGAAATGTATATTAAGACTCCTTTTGGAATTGGCCTTTATTTTAACATTGAATTTATTTGATTTCTATCATTGATTAATTTCATATTAGTTATAGTTTTTTTCATCTATTAAATCCGGTCCAAAAGATCTGACCGCCGCGACCAGTGAACCACTAAAACGAGCTATTCACTATTTGGCCCGGTTATAAGAACATTGGTTTAAATGACTTGCAGTTATTATTTCAGAAATGACTAGAAAATTGAGTTCTCTATTTCAATTCTAAACACACGAATATATATGGAATACACATTAGAAATTACAGCAACTCAGTTTATATGATTATAATGTAGGATTACACGTTAGTGAATTCAACTATGACACTATCCTTAATATTTCGATTGTTGTACCACAGGTTTCATTTAAAATTACACGTAAGTGAATTCAACTACGATAACACAGGAGATATATCTATATACACCAAATATACTTTTAAAAACCGTGTTTATAAGACCTCATCCATTGTACTTTCTTCTGTATTATTTAATATTTATTAAATATTAAAGTTTTTATTGTATTAATTTCATTTTCTCTATTGTATTTATTTTATTATAAAATAGTGTTGTTGACATGAAGAAAAAAAAGCCATAAAGTAGGCCTTGCATCCTGTATTTCTGGAACAAGTAACTTGTACGTCATAGATATAAAGTGCTCCACTTATGAAAGTGAAATAAATACGTACGTCCATCAGATATCACAATATCTCCTTACTTCAACCTTTTCTTTTCTTTACTTATGCCATCAATGTTTTAAAATCCGGTTTATGATTTAACCGAGTATATCGAGCAGTTCAACTAGGTGTACCGGACAGTTTAACCGGTTGTACTGGATGGTTCAACCGGTACTACCGACTGGTTTGAACCGGTATGCCATCTTGGTCTGGCTAACCTTCATTAAGAGAATAAATGAGCAAATGATGCACATATAGGCACCACCGCCACTGTTTGTGGTAAGTACCGATTACTTATATTTTTGGGATCTTTTATATGGACCGGTGAGAATATTACCGAAATGTGAAAAAAAAGATACGTAACTTAATGAAATAACAATTATAAGAGTTTATAAATAGTTTAATTAGTTTCATTTTAGAGTAATGATTTTCTTATTTATTTTAATTCAATTTAAATATTGGATATGTTGTTCATATACGATCCCAAAATTTGAGTAATCCAATCCTTCGCATTTTCCTTCATTTGAAAAGAACTCGTCCTCGAGTTTTTAGGGAAGGATTTTAGTTGATGAGTTTTTTGGTTTCCTTTCCGCCTCATTATTTATAGTTATGTCTCTAGTTATGGTCCTCTTAGGGTGGAGAATCTTAGTTGATAAGTTATCGATGGACAAACTTATAAAAGTGGAGAACCCAAACGCGTCATTTACCAAAACGTTCTACTAAAAGTTCACGAGGACGAGCTCTTTTCAAGTGAGGAAGAATGACGCGGAGCCATAACTCGAATGACTGGCTCGTATTGAAATGGTGGAAATGCAGAAGAAGACTTGAAAAACGATCAATAACTCACAAAATAAACATCATAAACTATTTTAATAACTATTTTTATTTTATATTTGTTTGAATTAAAAATATAGAGTGTGGGTTATGTTGACCGAAATTAATATTTTGGTTATGTTTTCTTTAAGTGTCTAGTTGATATTTTGTTTATGTGTTCCATTAAGAGTCTAATCATTGTTTTGATTACTTTGTCTAAACTTAATTAGAGGTTACTAGAAAACCTTATAAATAAATGATTAATTGTAATGTTTAAAACAAGTTACGATATTATAATAAGTTTTCTTTCATTTGGGTTTCTTTAAGAATGCAAGGGATGGTGGGAGCAAAGCTTGACACATAGACGCCAACTAGACTTTGGGGGCTTTGCCCTCCAAGGAACAAAAGGGTGGAGGTGGTGAAAGTCAAAGGGGAAAGGCAAAGGGATACAAAAGTCAAGTGGTGAGAATGGAGGAAAGGTGCAACGGCCAGTGGAATCTTGCCTTTGGCTTTGGGCAACACCTATCAAATAGGACAAGGTGGTGGGCAATGCGTGAAAGGGCTTGCCCCCCTTTTCAGGTCTCCCACATTGAGTGGTCAAAACATTTGCTAGAACGGAAATTTGAGGTGGCAATGGCTGTTGAGATCAATGGTGGACCAATGGTGAACTCTAGTATATAAACAACAGCGTTGATGGTTGTTCTAACCAGAGGTGGTCCATGGCCTCTTACCGCAGGGGTCGGTTTTTTTGTTCTCAGATGTCACTTAACTCCACATTTATATATTCTTGTTGGATTAAATTATTAATAATAATTTGTCATTGCAATCGCTCAAATTAAGAGCTATAATGAGGTTTTTGACATAATCATAACCATGAAAAAGCAATGCATCGTTTAATAATCATTTAAAAGAGTAAAATGTTAAAAATGGTCCATGAGGTTTAGCAATTTTTGCTTGTTCCATCCAAAACGATTTTTTTGTGCATTTGAGTCCTTCGGGTTTGCGTTTATTGCTATTTGCATCCTTGTGTTTGGCTTTCGTCCCTCAAAATTTGGCATCACTAATGAAACAGACAAGATTTCAAATTTTTTTAATGGAAATAGCACCTCAGGGACAAAAGTCGCAAAAGTAATCAAACCTTTAAGATGAAAATTGCATTTTACTCCATCTAAAAAGATAATTGAAATAATCAATCGAATTCAATATTTTTTTCTTGCTATTTCGCTCACATTATGTATATATTAGTCTTTTCTGAGTAAGCTTCATATCTTGAGGCTTGACATTCAAAAATTACAAGGATTTATTGAAAAACTGTAATATGTCACATTTAAAGATGAAAAAAACCCACACCCTATGTACTAGGTCCGCCTACGGCTCAAACCACGACCATGGTTTGTAGTTTTTATACACCTACAAAACCCTACACAAAACTAGCAAATATAAAAGGAACACCTAGTTGCGATGAAATAAAATATGAAGGTAGTAACTGAAACTTGAATGGAAGTATAGGGATGTTATCATATATAACCAAACTTAAAGGACCTCCAAGTTCAATCAAATAGAAAGACAAGACCTGTCTTATCATCTACTTTTCTTGCGGAAATGATGTTTTTAATTAGAGATCCCATCAATCAACCGTCCACATTTTTTCAACTAATAAGACAATTCTATACTTCCATGATTTATTTCTTTGTTTACTTTCTTGTTCATCAATTTGAGTGACCATAATGTCACGTGTGTCGTTCTAGAATCCCTTATCAATTATCATCTACTATTTCGTCGCGCTTATAATCATGGATCATTACGAGAATAGCCAAGACTACGCCGTTTTTTTCAAAAATAGTCATTAGAAACGGCTCAACGAGTTGTTTCAGAAGCTGACACGGCTAAAAAAATCTTTTCAAGTTAACCAACCCATGATTGCCACGTGTCATTTGTAGCGGCTCAAAAAATTCTTTCAGCATCAACCAACCACATTGCGTCACGTGTATTCTAAGCCTTTTCAGTTATTTGTAAAGGCTCAATGAGTCTTTTCACCGAAATCGAGGTATGATGTATTTTATATATTTTTCCACCATGATTTTTAAACGGGTGTAACTTTTTCATACGGTAATATTATTTTTTTATAAAATTACACCAAATTAAAGATGATAAAATTATCTTTAATTTGATGTAATTTTGTTAAAAAATATTATAATATTTTTCCACCACGATTTCGTATAACGTTTCGATAATATTTTTTAAAAATTTTCATCAAATTAAAGATCATTTTATCATCTTTAATTTGAGGTATTTTTATAAAAAAAAATATTACCGTATGAAAAAGTTACACCCGTTTAAAAATCATGGTGGAAAATATATAAAATACATCATACCTCGATTTCGGTGAAAAGGCTCATTTAGCCTTTACAAATAACTGAAAAGGATTAGAATACACGTGACGCAATGTGGTTGTTTGATGCCGAAAGGATTTTTTAAGCCGTTACAGCAGCATTGATTTTGGTTAAAAGGCTCGTTGAGCCGCTACAAATGGACACGTGGCAATCATGGGTTGGTTGACTGGAAAGGATTTTTTGAGCCGTGTCAGCTTCTTGAAACGGCTCGTTGAGCCGTTTCAAATGGCTATTTTTGAAAAAAACGGCGTAGTCTTGGCTATTCTCGTGATTTTCCCTTGTTTTAAACTCTTCGTGGTACTTGCTCCAACTTCCTTCCGACATGTTAGGTGTCGCGAACTCGCAAAGTATAGGCACTTCTCCTAAATTATTAAGACACTATCAAAAATATGCAAGATTGATATTAACTCACATGTTTAAACATCTTTCTAACTTGATCTTCAAACATTAAGCGTACTTGAATACCATCAATTCTTAGAGCATCTGCAATCAAAAGTTTTAAAAACGTCACCACATCATCCTTGCCCAAGCTTTGTCCCTCTAACAACCAATAACTTCTCTACAAACGCTTGTTCTCTCATCGACCTCTCACGTAATTCTTTTTTAGGCGTTTTTCCAGCAAAAACGTCTCTCATCTCTCTTTTCTCCACACCAGTCGCATCTCTTCATTCCATCCTTCACCTGAACTAAAAAAAACGCCCAATATACATGCATTCATTGAGGATTATCTTACTTTTTAAACTCATATAACATAAAAAAAAAATACTTAAAAGGAGCTCATATGTATCTCTAATTCATAAATCCTTACAAATTATTGTATTTGAATTAACATATTCTCTCTTGACATATTTAACCAAAATATTACTAGTAATACCGGAAATTAGTGTTTTGAAGCCGACCCAACCTGACCTATACAAAGAGAGTTATGATTTGACCTAAACCCGTAAGATTCTTCTATTGGACTTACAAGGTCATGTTTTTGAATACTTTCAGCAAGGAGCCTAATTGCATCAAGATTAGGCTTATTTTAACTTACTAATCAAAGCAAGTCACTAAAGCTATAGAGTTAACCAGCCAATAAACCAAATGAAGAAAAGGACAGTCTTTAGCAAAGTTCATGTCAACCATTCAGTTTATCATGTCTGGCCACAACATATAAAGTAAACCCTTGATTGCATTTCCTTTCTTTCAGCAAATCAAACATCTCTAAAGTGAAAAAGCAAACCATGACATGAGATTTCATCATCTTTGTCCCTCTTATTATATATGATAATAAACTTAAATCCAAAACCTTAAATGTGTGTAGTTTTCAATTCCAATACCAATATATGTTAGTTTATAAACTAAAACTTTAGAAGCCTCACTGGCAATTGCATCAATCTATTAGTATCTTTTTTGTAAAGACACATTCCGGATAAAGATGGCTATAGATAGGTTGGGTGGGTCAAATTTCAATATTTTTTTTTTGAAAGTTAGTAGTTTAAAAAATCTATAGTTTATAAATTTTTAATTTACATGCATGCATACATACATGCGATCATTTTAAACAGGGCCGGCCCTAAGGGTGTGCGGGGGTGGGCCGCCGCTCAGGGCCCAAACCCGCAAAGGGCCCGTAATTTTTAAAATTTTTCTAAATGTATTTATAATAAGTATATACATAAAATAGAGTTCAATTTTGATAAATAAACCAAGGTTGTTATAGTCGTTGGGAGTTTTCCTTCACACTTGCATTAGATAATCACCCCCAGTTCGATCCTCTAATACACTTTTTCTTTCAGTTTTTTTCTCTGCTTAAAGTTCTTTTTAAATTAATTTACATTGCTAATGCCAAAAGTCCAAAACCTATGGCTTGAGACCATGATGTTATTATTTTATTTAATCGCTTATGTTCAATATATTGTTTAATTTACATTGTAGAGATGTATTTTATACACTACGTGCGGGATTTTGTTTGTTATTTTGAATTTCTTATTCTTTTATAAACTTTCATAAAACAAATCTAAAACAAATATTCATGGCTAATAAAATGTCTAGCTTACCACTAGTATGTTTGTTTATTATGAATAAATTGTCATTATATTATATAAATAACAATCACAAATATAATAGTAATAGTAATGATTAACTTTTATTTTTGTCCCTCTTATTATATACGATAATAAACTTAAATCTAAAACCTTCAATGTGTGTACTTTTCAATTCCAATACCAATATATGTTAGTTTATAAACTAAAACGCTAGAAGTGGTAAAATGGGTGGAATATATTGGTAGAGTAATGGATCGAACTATTGATTATAGTACCGTGACTAGAAACATTATAAAAGAATTGTACGTGTTGAAAATTGAATTTAGGCAATGTTCGATCCGTTGATAAGTCCTTTTGTTAGTTGTTTCTTTTTAAATCATTTGAGATAAATACAAACTTTGTCAACCCATTCGTAAGTAAACATGGCTAACATTGTTTTCTTATGGGATAGTAAGATCATCTCCATGTGATGCCCTTGGCTTAAAAAATGTTTAGGCGATATCCTTCCGGCAAATGTCCTATTTTTACAATCTATTTTTTTAACGGATAAGTGGGTGTTTGGGATTCCTTATTTTCACAACTTATTAACTTCCTCAAAAGTTAAAAAGGACTTATATAGTGTTTGGGATTGTATGTGTTATGAGGGAAGAAGTTAATAAGTCAGAATTTTTGACTTATTAACTTTTCAAAGAAGTTAATAAGTTCTTTTGAGAAGGAAAGCCAAACATGTCCTAAATATTATATTCCTCGGTTATTGAACCTATAACATCCATCTATTTAAATACGAAGAGAGTTTTCCCTCTACCACTAGACCAAAGCCGTAGTGACAATTGCAACAATCTATTATCCTGTTTTTTTTTTGTAAAGACGTATTGCTAATGGCTAAATGATGGGGTGGGATGGGTCAAAGTTCAATATATATTTTTGGAAGTTAGTAGTTTAAAAAATCTATAGTTTATACATTTTTAATATTTTATAATGAATGTATTAGTAAAGAGAAAAATGCTCGGATAGTCCCTATGGTTTATCCATTTTTTACTTTGGTCCCTAACTTTATAAAATTACAGCTATAGTCCACAACTTTTACAATTTCGTTCTCGGATAGTCCCTGGCGTGGATGGGGTTAGTTTTTGGTGTTAAGTGGGTGTGAAATGACAATAATGCCCTTACTAATACAAAAATATTTAAAACATTAAAAAATGTAATTAATCCTTATACGTGGGCCTCACCAGTTTATTAAAATATAAAAACTAACTCACTCCTTCCCTCTGTCTTCCTGACAAACCCACCCTCACCGCACCTCCGAGCACCCCAAATCCCTACCGCTGTAACTCCGATCACCCCAACTCCGACAATCGTTAATGGTGGAGTAGACTTGAATCTGATCTCAAAACCAATTTACCCAACACAATCAACATATTCAACAAATGAGGAACATCTTCAAGTATATACCCATGATCTCCGGTGACAATCTTCGGTTGAGACGACGCCGTTGCCGGCGACGGACCCATACTCTTACTCCGATGAGTTATCTTCACTTTAGATTTCCAGTTATCCGTTTTCTGATTTATATATTATTATTATTATTATTATTATTATTATTATTATTATTACCACTTATCAACTAATAGCACTGATTTACCACTGTTGCTTATAGTATGCATGAACGATTGCACATCAAATCTTTAAATTTAGCAACAAAACTTTAGATATAGGATCTGTATATATAGTTCCAAGTGGGAAGTGATCAGGAAGTTAGAGATGGTACACCAAATAAGACTAGAGTAAGTTTGATTTTTGTGAATCCTTTAAGTTTGACTTTCGGTCAGCTGATTGGTTGCATGTGGGGGTGCATGATGGAAGAAAATGAGATGAATTTTGAAGAGTTTGTGGGGAAGGAGGACAATAACAATGGATGATGAAACTGATAATCAGTTGAGGGCTTCTATAAAATTGAACCATTGCAGCGGTTATCGCCACAGATCTTGTAGTGCTTCGTCTTTCTATAATCGGCCGGTATAGAGTACAGACCCGATCGAGTCACCGGGGAATCCATGGACGAGGTGTCAGAGCCATCATCAAGAATTGCACGAAACTCACTCGGCTAGCCGTTTCTGGTTTGCTCACGGACAGTGATGGTGGGGTTAATTTAGGTTGACTTCGATCAGTGGTGGCAGTGATATTCTAGGTAGTTGCAGGTTAAAGAGAAAGAAGGGGAAGAAGACATGAGGTGGGGGTGGATAGGTGGGGCCACTTGTATTTTTTATTTTAATGTTTTATTTGTTAATTATTATAGTAAGGGTACTATTGTCATTTCACACCCACTTAACATCAAAAACTAACCTCCATCCACGTCAGGGACTATCCGGGAACGAAATTGCAAAAGTTGGGGACTATAGCTGTAAATTTAAAAAGTTAGGGACTAAATGTGAAAAAAGGTAAACCACAGGGACTATCCGAGCATTTTTCTCATTAGTAAATACATGGATGCATACATACGGTGAGTTCAAACATGAATGCTAAACACTAAGAGATATGGTAACTATATGTATACATAGATGAATACATGTATTCATGGGTGAATGAACTAGTTTTAGACCATAGTGCATGTGTTTATTAATAGATATATATATTTATCTGTAAATAAACTTATATATAATGACTTTCTAAATATTTAGTGGTTCTCCTTTAAACCTAGTACTAGTATTGTATACATAGATATATATATATGCAGGGGCGGATCTACCCTATGACAATGGGTAGTCTCCGTTACCGTTTGGGCTCTAGCGGTAGTGTAAATTTTGAAAAAAATTGATGTTTTTTTCGATTTCCTTACCGTTTTTCTATAAAATGTTACTGCTACGAAGATTTTCGAGATCCGCCACTTTATATATATATGTGAAAGTATCAACAAATCACGCCTGCAAACAAAATCCCTATAAGCATGGAAAGAAATGCATTTAAAGAAAAGAAAAGGAGGGTGGGGACGACGAATACATTAAAAAAAGAAAAAGATTTTGTTACATTATTTACATGTAAATTCTTGTATACAAAAGCCTATTCTATAATTCATACATACAGCCCCATTCCAAATAGACATTTAAGGGGCCGGAGGGGCGCCCGACCACTCGAACTTTTCGCTCAGTAGTGTTGTACATGTAGTTTTCGTATAGAAATTTTTGGGTATATACGTTTTCGACCCCACGGTTCTATAGAAATTTTTGGGTATATATGTCACACCCCAACCGATGGCAGAAACATCGGGGTACTGACACTAGGCGACCAAATTGATTTCACGAGACGTCCCATAACAATCATTTAACATATCACAACCTGCTTAATATCCCATACTATTAAACGTAACATTTAAACAATTATTACAAAATGGAGATTTCTCATAAAATTCAACCGGGTTCGATTTCCCCTAGATTTCATACATAAGTTCCAAATCCAAAATACATCAACAAACTAACTAAACAAAACAAACTAAACTAAGCAACATCCAAGCATCCACGCTAAATCCTCAACCTGTTATATACGTTAAAATACAAGTCAATACAATTAAGTAAAGGTGAGCATACGAGTTTTGTAATACTAGCATAATAGAGAAACCGTTCGCGAGATAATCTAACTACATATCATGATACACCGAAACATTTTCACACAGATTATAGTAGGCTCATTTCTCATGCTAACTACCATGAGAAGGCTTGCGCGTCCATCCTAACTAGACCCCGTCGGGTGTTAGCCAAACTATAGTACCATACTAGCTAAGGAGACAAGTTAACGAAAATAAGTCCTAGTCACATGTTTCTAGCATCACGTATAGAGCATGTATAATCAGATTATTCGCGCGTGATAAACAGTTTGATTTGTGAAGTGATTTGATATAGGAACGTATGTAACATCCAAAAAGTGCGTTAAAGCGAAAATGGGTCAAGTATACTCACTGGGGGTGCGTTTTGGTAATAGTTCGGGATCTGAGGAGAGTCGAGACGAGCGCCGGATCAGCCTGCATACGCGAACGGAAGTGCATCAGTCTCCGAAAAGCTGAAACGGTTAAGTCTTGGCTGGGCAGTAGCCAAATTCGAGCGAACTTGTGTGTTTCAGCTGGGCAGTAGCCAAATTCGAGCGAACTTGTGTGTAAACACACAAGTTCGAGCGAACTTGTATGAATTTGGTAAGATTAGAGCCAAGTTCGATCGAACTTGAAGAGTTTCCTAAGAAACTTGTCAAGTTCGGCCGAACTTGTAGGAAAACCTTACTGACAAGGCAAGTTCGGTCGAACTTGTATGGTTTCCTAAGAACCAGGCAAGTTCGGGCGAACTTGCAAGAGATTTGCTGAAGAAACACTTAAGTTCGGTCGAACTTGACCCAAATGGGTACAAGTTCGGTCGAACTTGACCTGGTGAGCTGGTGATTCTCGAGCGAACTTGATGTTTTCGGGTCCAAAATCTTGCGTTTTCGCGTCGTCTGCTGAGGAAAATCGAGTGTTCATCCCTCCAACCCTGTGTTACTGAGCAAACTTAGGTCGGAGAGGTCTTTTAGAGCTGTTTTAGCCGTTTTACAAAAGCGTGGGCTAATCCGGGCGAACTTGGTGTTCGTTCGGATTAGTCCGGCTTGTGTAAACCAACATAAACGTCCTTGTGCTTCCAGATCTGAGATCCTGAATGATAGATGCTTCGTTTCATACCAGAAAATGAACAAAACATCATCAAAGTCCTATCTTGTGTAGAAATCATTTCAAAGGTTTTTCTCAGATCTATCACTTACAAACTGAGATCTTGCAGATCTTGTGTTTGGGAAGCCTCTACTATCACCAAACGAACTCGTATTATGTAGATCTAATCTTAAAACAGAAGTTTTGAAAGAAAAAGATTAAGATTTTCGTAACAGAATGAGTTTTGATGAAAACGAAGGCTATGCCTTGTGCCAAAATCGTTGTAAACGTTTGTAAAACGTTGTTGAACATCTTTGCAGTTGAAATCGGGTTGATTCTTACTTAGAACACGAAGGTTTCGGGTTTTGAGAGCTCTGGGCGAACTTGCAGCAAGTTCAAATGAGAAAAACAGAGCTTGGTATTTATAGGAGAAGGCAAAATGAGGGCTGGTGGAGACCAAGTTCGGTCGAACTTGCATGAGATTCATGCAAGTTCGGGCGAACTTGCTAGATTTTCAAGAGGAACCAGTCAAGTTCGGCCGAACTTGCTGAATCTCTAAGGATTCAGACGAGTTCGAGCGAACTTGGGGTTAAAAAGGAGGATTTGTTTTGGCCAGTCAAGTTCGGCCGAACTTGGTATCACCAAGTTCGAGCGAACTTGACCCAAATGTTGGGTTTTCTTCGTTTGTTTCGTGTTAAGAGTTCGTTTGGTTATTCGGTTTGTATTAGTTAGTTATATTAAGCGTTAAATTAAAGCTTTAATTGTTATAATTGATATAATATTGCGATTTAGCGATTCGAGAGTGCGAGAGCGATGCGATACCTATTGTAAACATAACCACAAACACACACAACACATAAATAATATAAAACAACATAAATAATTGCGATTTGCGATGCAATGAGATTAGCGATGCGATTTATTAAGCGATTAGATACGATAATAACGTACAAAACCATAATTAATTTACATAAACTTTATTATTAACCGAATCTCGGGATTACAAAGGTAGATAAACAGGAAAACAAAATGGAAAGATAACAATTGAATTTTCGAGTTGTTACAGTCTCCCATACTTTAGGGAATTTCATCCCGAAATTCAAGTAGTAGCTGTAACAAATAGATGCGGGTACTTGGCCTTCATATCACTTTCCAATTCCCAAGTAAACTCGACGCCGCGTTTGCCCTCCCATCGGACTTTCACGATAGGGATGCGAGAGTGTCGTAGTTTCTTAGTCTCTCGGTCCATGATTTCCACAGGCTTTTTCACGAAATGGAGAGTCTCGTTGATTTGCAGATCTTCGAGAGGTACATGGAGATTCTCTTCGGCTAGGCACTTTTTGAGATTAGACACGTGGAAAGTCGGATGTAAGTTGTTGAGTTCCTCCGGTAATTCGAGACGATAGGCTACTTTACCGATTCTTTCCAGAATCTTAAAGGGACCAACGTACCGAGGCGCTAGCTTTCCTTTCTTGCCGAAGCGGACCACTCCCTTCCAAGGTGCAACCTTTAGGAGAACGTGATCTCCCACCTCGAACTGCAGGGGCTTGCGGCGTTTATCGGTATAACTCTTTTTACGACTCCGAGCTTTCAAGAGATTGTCTCTGATTTGGAGGATCTTGTCCGTCGTTTCTTGAATTAGCTC
Source organism: Scalesia atractyloides (assembly GCA_947069175.1). NCBI lineage: Eukaryota > Viridiplantae > Streptophyta > Magnoliopsida > Asterales > Asteraceae > Scalesia > Scalesia atractyloides. The sequence goes on along the minus strand of CAMTDV010000030.1, from coordinate 76,159,319 downwards.
GGGACCGGTGATTTGTGCTTCTCCGATCTCGTGCCATGCAATAGACAATCGACATTTTCTTTCATACAGTGCCTCAAAAGGAGCCATTTGAATGCTGGTATGATAACTATTATTGTACGAGAATTCGATTAAAGGTAAATATGTATCCCAGTTACCACCAAAATCTATGATGCACACACGAAGCATGTCTTCGGGGGTGCGGATCGGTCGTTCAGTCTGACCGTCGGTTTGAGGGTGAAAAGCGGTACTGAGATTGAGAGTAGTACCGAGAGCGGATTGAAAAGTCTCCCAGAGAGGCGAAGTAAAACGACCGTCACGGTCAGAGATGATGTCACGAGGCGTCCCGTGTCGACAAATGACTTCGTCGGTATAGATTCGGGCTAACCATTCAACAAAAAGTCTTCTCGTATAGCAATAAAGTGCGCAGATTTAGTAAGACGATCAACGATAACCCAAATGCTATCGTGACCAAAGGAAGTATGCGAGAGTTTAGTAATAAAGTCCATAGCTATACTCTCCCACTTCCACATCGGGATTTCGGGTTGCTCGAGTAAGCCAGATGGCCTTTGATGTTCGGCTTTAACCTTCGAACAAGTTAAGCACTTTGAGACGTACACAACGATATCCTTCTTCATGCTTGGCCACCAGTAGTTAGAACGAAGGTCCTGGTACATTTTTCGGCACCGGGATGAATGGAATATCGAGATTTATGAGCTTCGGTCATAAGCAGATTTTGAAGATTATCACGACTGGGAATCCAAATGCGATTGAGGTAATAATAGATACCATTAGGTTTAGCAACGAGTTGAGTTGCGGCACCACATTTCATTTCTTCTTCCAAAGTATTCTCGTTAAAACAAGCGAATTGAGCGGAGCGAATCATGATTTGGAGGTCATTTAAAGCTTGAGAGTCACGAACACTATATACATAGCTTTGTCGACTTAGAGAATCGGCGACGACATTTGCTTTGCCGGGATGGTAGCGTATCTCACAATCGTAATCGTTGAGAAGTTCAACCCATCTGCGTTGGCGCATATTCAGTTCCTCCTGATTAAAGATATGTTTTAGGCTCTTATGGTCGATGAAGACCGTACACTTAGTACCGTAAAGGTAGTATCGCCATATCTTCAATGCAAAAACAACTGCACCGAGTTCGAGATCGTGGGTAGTGTAATTCTTCTCGTGGATTTTGAGTTGGCGAGACGCATTCGCGATAACCTTGTCTCGTTGCATGAGAACACAACCAAGACCAAGGTTCGAGGCATCGCAGTAAACAACGAAATAGCATACGCTTGAGCGTTTGAAAAGCTTCCTCTTGCTTGGAATCCCAAACAAAAGGTTTATTTTTATGAGTTAAAGCGGTAAGCGGAACGACGATTTTTGAAAAGTCGGCGATGAATCGGCGATAGTAACCCGACAATCCAAGAAATGAACGGATTTCGGAAGTATTCTTTGGTGTAATCCAACTCTTGAAGACTTCGATCTTCGCAGGGTCGACATGAATTCCTTGACTATTAACGATGTGGCCGAGAAATTGGATTTCTTCGAGCCAGAATTCACATTTAGAGAACTTAGCATAAAGGCGATTTCCTTGAAGAAGTTCGAGGACTAAACGGAGATGGCGCGCGTGTTCGTCTCTCGACTTCGAATAGATAAAAATATCATCAATGAAAACGATAATGAAGCGATCTAAGAAGGCTTTGCACACCCGGTTCATCAAATCCATGAAGACCGTGGGTGCATTGGTAAGACCAAAAGGCATGACCACGAATTCGAAATGGCCATAACGAGTACGAAAGGCGGTTTTCGGAATATCTTCTTCCAATACGCGTAATTGATGATAGCCGGAACGTAAATCGATCTTAGAAAAACAAGTAGCACCTTGAAGCTGATCAAATAAATCGTCGATACGAGGAAGAGGATAGCGGTTCTTTATCGTGAGTTTGTTAAGTTCATGATAATCGATGCACATTCGGAACGATCCATCATTCTTTTTCACGAAAAGGATAGGTGCGCCCCATGGAAAGGTGCTCGGGCGTATGAAACCTTTATCAAGAAGCTCTTGAAGTTGCCTTGATAGCTCACGCATTTCGGATGGTGCGAGGCGGTAAGGAGCTTTAGCAACGGGTGTAGCACCGGGAACTAAATCGATACGGAATTCAACATCTCGAGTAGGGGGTAAGCCGGGTAAATCGTCGGGAAAGACTTTAGGAAATTCACAAACAACGGGAACGTCTTTATAAGTCTTCTTTTCTTTCTCCGGGTTCACGATATGGGCGAGGAAGGCAACACATCGCTTTTGCAAGCATTTGTGCGCTCGAGTACATGACAAAAGCATCAACTTCTTTGAAGGAGTTTCACCATAAACGTGAAGTTGATCACTGTTAGGAAAAGGAAATCGGATCATTTTATCAAAGCATACAGCTTCAGCATGATTCTCACGAATAAAATCCATGCCTACTATGATATCGAGAAGATATGGTTGTTGAGATCGAGAGAACAACCACGTAGGACGGAGGTGATGGTAACGGATTTTCCGATGGCGACTTCCACATTGAAAGTCCTTGGGAGTTTAGCGCGTTTACATTTTAAAACCTTTTCGAATTCTAACGATATAAAGCAATTATCGGCACCAGTATCAAATAAACATGAAGCATAAATACCATTTACGAGAAACGTACCATTGACAACATTGTTGTCATTCTGAGCCTGGCGGTGGTTGAGATTGAAGGCTCTGCCACGCGCAGCTTGTGGTTGCTGCTGCTGCTGTTGTGGTGGCTGAGACTGCTGTTGAGGCTGCGGTGCTGGCTGCTCTTGCTTGGTAGGACGATTCGGACAGACATTGGCGAAATGATTCGGATCACCACACACATAGCACACACGTGCTTTTGGAGCTTGCTGCTGATTGGCTTAAGGATGAGCGGGTAAAGCTGGAGCTACTGGAGCCTGAGGAGCTGGCTGACGCGGGTCGGTACGGCAACTCACAGTAAAGTGGCCATAGATGTTGCAATTTGTGCAAAAACGGCAGTTTCCACCCACCACATGGTGATAAGTGCACTTAGGGCACAGTGGGTGAGGACCGGTGTACGCAGGCTTAGCTGGAGGTGCGTTCGGAGCGGCTGACTGGAGCGGATGCGGGTTTGCTGGAGGGGCGAGAGCATAGTTCTTACTCGGGTTTCCTCTTTTGCGTCCCTGACGCTTTCCCTTCGGGTCACTTGGTGGTTCGGTAGCAGCGGTTGGTTCGACGACAGCTTGGTTGGCGACTTTCGCATGATTCTTGAAATAACCATCTTGAACTCGCTGATCATTGATCTCAGCGGCGAGCATGAAGGTTTCTTCGATGGTTGTGGTACGAGCGACTTTCACAAAATTCGCGACACACTCGGGTAAACCACGGATGTACTTGTTGATAGCTTTCTCAGTCGTATCAACATGGCTGGGACAGATGATGCTCAAAATCTTAAACCGAGCAGTGAATCCAGCATTGTCGGGACCATCCTGTTTGATTCCCCAAAACTTATTCTCGAGCTTTTGCATTTCGTGCGGAGGACAAAACTCCTTCAACATCACTTCCTTGAGTTCCTCCCAAGATAGACTATAGGCTTCATCATTACCGCGCCTATTCCTTTCGGCGGTCAACCAGTCAAGAGCACGGGACTGGAAGACTCCGGTAGCGTTCACTGTGCGGAGGTCATCGGGGCATCCACTTTGCCTGAAAGTGACCTCAATGGCATCAAACCAATGGAACATAGTTGTCGGTCCATCGTTGCCCGTAAAGGCGAGAGATGCACAAGCCTTGAAGTTTTTGAAGCTGAACCGCGACTTGGGGTTTTCAGCTTTCAAATCAACAGACGAGTTACTGCTCACGGCGTGGATTTCTGAGACAATTTGCGGGATAACCTTAGCCATTTCCTTGGCTACCATTGTAGCGATACGCTTGTCGGCGTTGCTGCGCTGGAGATTCCTTCGGGTGTGCGATCCCATTGAAGACATCTACATGAAGGATTTAGATTAGATGAGATTCGATTATAATAGAGTTATGTTTAAATATTTATTATTATTATTCATACAAGGCACAAAACACATAAGCGCGTATCCACATAAGCACATAAACACGTAAGCACATAAGCACGTAAGCACATAAGCACATATTTGCACGCATTCACCTTCTAATAAAAACAATGCGTAGCGCGATATGAGATGCGATATATTAGCGAGATAATACCGCGTATGAGGCACACGTCCTCATAGGCGTAAGCGAATTAAGCGATTAGTTTTGTTGGTGTATTAATTTAGCGTTTTAGATTTCGAGGTTGTGCGAGTAGTGCATGTCCTCATAGGCGTAAGCGAATTAAGCGATTAGTTTTGTTGGTGTATTAATTTAGCGTTTTAGATTTCGAGGGTTGTGCGAGTAGTGCATGTGTTTATGGAGCGTAAAGCGGTAAAGCGAGAAATCGATAATGCGACAAATAAATAAAGCGAGAAATTGAAATCAGCGAAAATTCTCAAAAAATTTAAACACATAATAATAATAAGCTCAATGATGCATAAATCGACGATATGGGCTTAAATCAATTGGGAGTGTCCGGGGTTTGAGACGTTTGACACACCAAAGTGATTCGACTACCCTTTGCATTTGGACCCACGATTTGGCCTAATAGATAAATGCTCTCACCGCGAGTGGCTAACGACGTTTACCCTTCCAGTTAATACGTGTTCCAAATCATCGGTATAACCGAGACTTTGGTGAGATTGAAATTTGAGAGGCGGAATCAGTTATTAAGATGCGGGTTTCACCCCTAACTTAACAACTTTGTTCCTAGTTAGAAATGGAGATTTTCATCGAGGTTTGGATATCACTCCTAACTCAACGAAGATACTTGTGCGAGAGAATGTGCGAAGTGAATGATCTAGTCGAGAGTTCTCGGTTTTCACACATATTCTCGATTCGATCACTTGTTTTGTGTGATACGAGCGTTTCCAAGCGTGTATTGTTGTATTAGCCTTAGGAAAGGCACATTTAAGCATTTATGACAAGTATTTTAGCATTTAAGTCGAAGATAGGTCAATCGGGTACTTAAACATGCTACTAGGTCGAATCATGGCAATTCTACCTACCATCCTAAGTTATGGCACTCTGATACCAATCTGTCACCCCAACCGATGGCGGAAACATCGGGGTAGTGGCACTAGGCGACCAGATTGATTTCACGAGCTGTTCCATAACAATAATTTAATATATCACAACCTGCTTAATATCCCATACTATTAAACGTAACATTTAAACAATTATTACAAAACGGAGATTTCTCATAAAATTCAACCGGGTTCGATTTCCCCTAGATTTCATACATAAGTTCCAAATCCAAAATACATCAAAAAACTAACTAAACAAAACAAACTAAACTAAGCAACATCCAAGCATCCACGCTAAATCCTCAACCTGTTACATACGTTAAAATACAAGTCGATACAATTAAGTAAAAGTGAGCATACGAGTTTTGTAATACTAGCATAATAGAGAAACCGTTCGCGAGATAATCTAACTACATATCATGATACACCGAAACATTTTCACACATATTATCATAGGCTCATTTCTCATGCTAACTACCGTGAGAAAGCGTGCGCGTCCATCCTAATTAGACCCCCTCGGGTGTTAGCCAAACTATAGTACCATACTTGCTAAGGAGGCAAGTTAACGAAAATAAGTCCTAGTCACATGTTTCTAGCATCACGTATTGAGCATGTATAATCAGATTATTCGCGCGTGATAAACAGTTTGATTTGTGAAGTGATTTGATATAGGAACGTATGTAACACCCAAAAAGTGCGTTAAAGCGAAAATGGGTCAAGTATACTCACTGGGGGTGCGTTTTGGTAATAGTTCGCGATCTAAGGAGAGACGAGACGAGCGCCGGATCAGCCTGCATACGCGAACGGAAGTGCATCAGTCTCCGAAAAGCTGAAACGGTTAAGTCTTGGCTGGGCAGTAGCCAAGTTAGGCGAACTTGTGTGTAAACACACAAGTTCGAGCAAACTTGTATGAATTTGGTAAGCTTAGAGCCAAGTTCGGGCGAACTTGTAGGAAAACCTTACTGACAAGGCAAGTTCGGTCGAACTTGTATGGTTTCCTAAGAACCAGGCAATTTTGGGCGGACTTGCAAGAGATTTGGTGAAGAAACATTCAAGTTCGGTCGAACTTGACCCAAATGGGTACAAGTTCGGTCGAACTTGACCTGGTGAGCTGGTGATTCTCGAGCGAACTTGATGTTTTCGGGTCCAAAATCTTGCGTTTTCGCGTCGTCTGCTGAGGAAAATCAAGTGTTCATCCCTCCAACCCTGTGCTACTGAGCAAACTTAGGTCGGAGAGGTCTTTTAGAGCTGTTTTAGCCGTTTTACAAAAGCATGGGCTAATCCGGGCGAACTCGGGGTTCGTTCGGCTTGTGTAAACCAACATAAACGTCCTTGTGCTTCCAGATCTGGAATCTTGAATGATAGATGCTTCATTTCATACCAGAAAATGAACAAAACATCATCAAAGTCCGTATCTTGTGTAGAAATCAATAGTTTTCAAAGGTTTTTCTCAGATCTATCACTTACAAGCCGAGATCTTGAAGATCTTGTGTTTGGGAAACCTCTACTATCACCAAACGAACTCGTATTGTGTAGTTCTAAGCTTAACACAGAAGTTTTGAAAGAAGAAGATGAAGATTTTCGTAATAGAATGAGTTTTGATGAAAACGAAGGCTATGCCTTGTGCCAAAATTGTTGTAAACGTTTGTAAAAGTTGTTGAACATCTTTGCATTGAAATCGGGTTGATTCTTACTTAGAACACGAAGGTTTCGGTTTTGAGAGCTCTGGGTGAACTTGCAGCAAGTTCAAATGAGAAAAACAGAGCTTGGTATTTATAGGCGAAGGCAAAATGAGGGCTGGTGGAGACCAAGTTCGGTCGAACTTGCATGAAATTCATGCAAGTTCGGGTGAACTTGCTAGATTTTCAAGAGGAACCAGTCAAGAAAATATCTCTATTCTAGAACTACATAAATTTACACCGATCACAAGATGCATAGGGCATCTATAATTCAACTTTAAAAACGTTTGATGTAAAGCAGCCATCCTTCAAAATGCATATTTTCTTTACAATGTATCATCCTTAACAAGTTAACAAACATCCTTCAATTTCTACATTACCACTTTCTGTTACATTATATATTTAGATCGAATTATTAAATTTAATAACACATGTTCAAATATATTGTTTAATTAATAATAAATAAAAAGTAGTTAACATTTTATAAAACCTAAATATTATAACGTTTTGATACTATAAAATTTAAATGATTATATCTTATACTAGTTTTAATACTATAAAGTTTGCATATTATAGCATGTTTAAAAGTATACAAAAATCGTATGTATACATACATATGTGTGTGCTTGAGAAGAAAATGAACATATAATTAGATGTTAAATGAAAAGAAGAGGTTATATCTTGTTGGTCAAGAACTATCGATTGTCTTTCGACCTACACGGATTTTATTCAAAAAAATCATGATATTTTTCTGTATGTACGCGGTAGGGTTCCTTGTTGGATTGAACACGCCATAAGATTTAGAGTATAAATAGATAGCAATGTAAATAAGTAGTTTTAGCTTTGTTGGATTGAACACGCCATAAGATTTAGAGTTTAAATAGATAGCAATAAGTAGTTTTAGAAAAGCTATAAATAGATAGCAATAAGTAGTTTTAGAAAAGCTAAAATGAAACTTTGTAAAAGCTGTATTTTTTGTTATAATGAACCCGTTTGGCATTCTCATCGTTGTGGTGGAGGTATAAAGGAGACTTAAATTATCTTTTCTTTGCGTACATATTCATAATGGGTATGTTTGGCATGGAGCTTTTAGGAGCTTCTAGTTTTAAGCTTTTAAGAAAAAAGCTCATACTCAATAAAAAGTGTTGTTTGGTTGAAGGAGCTTGAAGCTTTTAGGTTAAGAGCTTGAAGCTTTTGGTTAAAGGCTCCTACTAGTAGCGTTTAGAAGGAGCTACAAGCTTTTAGGGAAAAATAACTATTTTAACCTCTAAAGCTCCAGCTACTCTGCCAAACACCTTAATATATTTTATTAGTTATGTCCATTTTGGTCATTTTATACATTTTATTAAAAGCTCCAACTACCCTGCCAAACACCTAAATATATCTAAAAAAACTACAGCTACCAACTACTTTGCCAAACACCTAAATATATCTAAAAAGCTACAGCTACCTGCTAGCTATTAGCTTCCAGCTACCAGCCATCAGCTACTTTTACCAAACATGCCCAATTTATGGTAAATGTATGATCATTTGAACTTAGTCACACGTTTCGCCAAAGTGTGCTTAACTTTGTTATAATCTTTTTTTTTGCTTTAGTAGTATAAAACTTTACGAAAAGATTGTAAACCATTGCTGATTGCAGATCAGCACGCGTAACTAATGGAGGTCAACTTTTACTTGTCAAATGTAAACCATGCAATGAATCTACTATTACCCTCGTTTAAATTCATCATCTTTCCATGACTAAGTGTATGGGTAACTTTTCACAATTTTCCCATATTGCCCTTCTCCCATTATTATCTACCCTGTCTTATCTCATTCCTACCTATGGCCTCTTTGTCTAAGCATATCGTGTATTTATTTATCACACTCAAGTAATATGAGTTCAAGTACTACAAAAATAGCATTAGATGAATGTTAAGAGTAGATTTAAGAGGTGTGTATTCATCGTTAAAAACTTAAAATATGCAATCTCTCTTTCCTTGTTGATAATGCCCCTTGATTCTTGGATTTGTTCTAGTTTTGGCATGTACCGATTTGAAGGCATTTGCTTAATTTGAGCGTTTCTCTTTATTTTGCTTGTGATCAATTTTTTGACATGACGTGTAAAACTGTAAATAATTTGGTGTTGAATTGTCATATCTAACTCGTTTAATGGATTTGATGTGTGTCAGGTTGACATGTTTAACTTGTTTAATTAAACGGGTTTTCGAGTTATTGAGTTGATATGTTAAACCCATTTGTTTAAACATGTCAAATCATTAAGTCATTTACAACCTATCAACACGTTAACTCACTGACTCGTTTAAATAAATGGTTTACATGTAACACTTGTCGTGTTTTAGGTCATGATTTTAATTGTGACTAGCTTTGGGTTGGTATTTTTGACACTTTACATCGTTGTGTTTAGGTCATGATTTTAATTGTGACTAGCTTAGGGTTGGTATTTTTTGCATGGAAAAGTATTTTATTATATGTTTTAATTGAAAAACTTCCAGAACTTATAATAAACAGGTTTTTATTTATATATTTTTATAATTAATATTATGTAACGTACTTTTGTCATTTATTAATATATATTTATATGATTTCATATATGGTAAGAGTAGTTTGATCATTTTTTATAAAATTTTATAATTACATATATGTAAATTAGTTCTTTTATACATACGTAAATTAGTTATTACACATATGTAAACTTGTGGTTACGTTTATGTAATCATAAAAGTGCATATAATAAATGATAAAAATACTCTTAAATAATGTTAAATATATAAATAAGATGAAAGTTTATTTGCAATTATCAATGTTTTGTAATCATTTAGAGCTCTGAAATAATATCAACAAATATATATAAGATACACACACATGTATATTTGACACGAATAAATACATGAGTCGTGTCTTTATTCACCAATTCAACCCGTCAACCATATACACTTGTTACCGGCACTATAATTAACTAAGGTTGCAAGAGCATGCTTAATTACTTTTCCTTGATTTAGAGTTGAACGTGACAAGTCGATCCACTTGTCGTGCTTGGTTTCTTTCTAAAAAAAAATAGGGTGTTGTTTACCGATTAGTGGTTTTGAATCATTTTGTCTTGTTTGTTTCCCGACTTAGATAAATGCATTAAAGTCGAATGGAATCTAAAGAAATCAATCATTTCTATTTCTTGAATGGAGATAAGTTGGCTAAGCTGGTCCTTTTGTCATTTTTCACATTAAAGTGTACCAAATTTTATTTTCTTCTGTTTGAGAATTGATTTCTTTTAATGTACGTTGGTGGTGGAAGAGCCTTTAACAACCGACGATATTATTCTTTTTTAAATAAAAGAGTCAATAAAAATGTCACTTTACAAAAACCATGGAAAGAAAGGTTCTTTATAAAGATTTTGTGGATGATTCTTGCAAAATAAAAGGCATCAAGAAATAAATATAGGTGGTGGGACAAATGTTTAAACAACTAGTAATGTACACGTAGAAACTATAAAGATTTTAATGATATGATTCTTGCAGAACTGAGTTATCTTGTTGCACCAAGGGATTAGGTCATTTTTGCTCAAATTAGCCACATACCCAAACTGCATTTTTATTTGAAAAACCCAATAATGCATGAGAAAGTTGATATTTAATATCTATATAACTTAATTTACGTAAACACAAACATTGTTTTTGATTTATTACCATTATATTGTTAAAGATTAACGTCTTGCTTGCGGCATGCGCATATAATGTGTATATATGTGGGCGCTTGGGGGCAAAAGCGAAAGTGCATTAATTTTAACGTTATTTTACTAATTTCGTGAAAATAAGGTTAAAAGAGGGGGATGGTTAATCATGCATCATGTGGTGGCGTTGATAACTGAAAGATAAGGGGGTATATGCACTAATTAATCGGCCTTTGTCTCATTTACTGAGTGTTATGTGTCTTATGTCCAAGGCTTGATGCAAGACTACTATCGAGTCGGGGGTCTCATTGGAAGCAGCCTCTCTATTCCTATGGGGTAGATGTAAGCTTGCTTACATCTTACCCTTCTCAGACACTACCTTAGCTTAGCTATTGGTGGGATTTACTGAGTATAATGATGATATTGTTAAAGATTAGGTCATTTGTACTTGGAAAAAATTGAAGTAAATTAATAGAAGTACCAATATAATAGTTATTTTGATTTTTAAACTTATTTTAGTCATGGTTTTTCTGTATCTTAAATTTCTGTGATGGTGACACGTCATTTTTTCTTTAAAGGATATTCCATCTTAGAGAAGACACGTTCTAAGAAATAAATTAGAGTGTAACTTGTGATTAGTCTTAAAGAACTTGTTACTATGATTGAATGGTGTTGATATCATTACTTATATCAAGTTTTTAATACTATGCAATGGTGTTGATACTTTATTAACGTTATTAGGCTTTTTAATTTGACACTTTATCATTTTTAACGCGAAAATTAGGGACAGGCAAGCATGCATGTTGGTTCCAACTCAGGAACGATAATGTAAAAATATGATTAAACGGGTATGAAGATAGCAAGTTATCTTTACTAAAATTACAAATCCGAGTAATTCGGTTTTATTTATGGGTTGTTTGTTTAGCTCTTGATGAAGCTCTTAATGGTTCAGACTGTTTGTTTCGCGAACAGATGTCTCAATGGTTTAGACAATTGCCTCTGAATGGTTAAGCATTATACTAAGTTTGAATGGTTAAGACCTCTAATCTGAATTGGTCAGACATTTGCCTCTGAATGGTTAAGAATCATACTGGCTCTTAATGGTTCAGATATCTTACTGGTTCAGCACTTAATAATTCAAATTTCTTACTGGTTCAGTTATTATTGTTAACTCCCATCCAAATACACTAATATATTTTTAACGACAAATACACTAATATATTTTTAACGACAAATTTGGATCACTAACGGACCACTGGAGTATCATTGTGCCACCAGAACCATCCGATCATATTTATCTCCAATAAGCTATAATGTCTGAAGAAACGTCGACCTAACAGATCAGTATCTGGTCAGATCTAGGGTTTAGTTTCTTGCATAAAAGGGTTAATCCTTCGCTTGGTTTCACGATGATGATGACTGCAATTACTTCTGACGATACCTACAAAACAGAAGGGTCGTTAGCCTCGCTACAGGGAGAAGGGGGTTATCTCCGTGACCACCCTCCGGCGTGAGAATAAGTATCGGTACTTGAAGGAAAGCTTAAGTGAAGTAAGAGAGAGAGAGAGAGAGAGTAAGTGAGAGTGAATGACTTTCTTGTACCTGAAGTTACCGGCGCCAAAAGGAGCGGTGAAAACTTAACGGAATCTTTGCCATTCCGTTAAGTGTTACCGTTATATTTGATGCACATGGATTGACTTGTCATCAACGGCTAGGGGGATGCCACGTGTCATTATGAGATCATTTTATTTCTTTGATGCAACCATGCCATCACCGTGATCTTCCTGGTCGTCCAGATGCTGCCACGTGGCGTTCGGTTATAACTGAAAGATGCTCTGCACGATTGGGCATTAAATGGCTTCTAGAAGGTTTCACAGTTGTAACCCATCTATCGCCTGCCACGTGTGCATTCTGTTACAACAGAAAAGATTCCTTTTGCCTCTGCAACATTTCTTTGCTAAGGAAAAGTCTATCAAGATTAACTGTTTCCTTGCGCGAGCGGCGCAAGGTAGTTAAATGATCCTTTTCCCTCTTAGATGTTTGGCACAGAGAGTTGTGAACCTGCTTTGTTAAGCTGTGAGTTGCGCGAGGTTCTGGGAACCAATAATGACAGGGAATTTCCAAGATTAACTATCTTCCTTATGCAAACCCGCGCAAGGTAGCTAAATGATCTTTTCCCTTCTTTGCTATTTAGCGCAACGTCTGCTGAGTTCTTTCTTTGGTATCAATGTCTGGCGCAGAGTTTAGTGAAGTCTTTCTTTGGCAAAGAAGTTTGCACAAGGTTTCCTTGGCAGTTCATAGTGGGTATGGTTTCCTTGCTTGGCGCAAGGTTTTTGGGACCATACCCCTTCAAGTCCCCTCAGTCCAGTGTTGCTCCTATGCGCAAGTAGCAAGTAGGTGGAGCATTGGACTAAATAAAAATGGTTTGTTGCATGCTTGTAAATAGTTGCGCTGAAGGCAAAAGGAAACTTTTTGCAGAAGACAACTTCTGGATAAGGAGAGGCAATTTTGAATTTTGAAAAAGCTGTCTTGTGTCAGGGGTTGGTGAGAGAACACGTGCTGTTGTGACGTTTTGAGCATTATTTGACAGCTGTCAATATTTGTCAATCGTACAACATTAATTGCCTGACGGCAAAAGTGACTCACACGCGCGCGTGAGTGACAGTTACTGTTCCCCACTCACCATGTTAGCGCCTCGTGTCTGTAAAAAGCATGGAGACGGTTATCCTTTTACCGAGGCATTTATTGCGATTATTATAAATAGGAAACGATTGGATGCCCTTTTCCTTATGCTTTCAAAATCTCTTTGCCTTCAACATTAAAATTTCCTCTTCTTCTTCTCTGATATTCTCTCCTTAAAAAAATTCCTTCATAAAATCATGGCTACTGGTAGCAGTTTCGGGAAGACCGAGATGCAGGCGACATTGTTACTTCCACCGTTAAAATGGAAGAAGGAAGATTTTGATACTTTAGTTAATAATTTCTTGTTCGCCAAATCCTGGGAGCATTTTACCCTAAGGAGGGTTCAACGGCGGCGGATGCTCCGGCCGGCTACATCACTTTATTCTTTGATTATTTTGCCGAGGGCAACTTCAGGCTTCCGGTGACCCATTTCATGCTGGAATTCTTAACTTCTACAAATTTCATATTTCTCAGTTGAACCCATGGGAATGGTCAGAATCAGGCACTTTGAGTTTGTTTGCCGATCGATGAACATTATTCCGACAGTTGAGAAGTTTCGAGTTTTCTACCAGTTGCACTGTGCTCTGGGATTCTATTCGTTCCAACAACGACTTCAAGCCAAACGCTTGTTACTTGTGCCTCCCAAGTCGTATCATGACTGGAAACAAAAGTTTTTTATGTGAAGGCGGCGGTTATCCCGACGGCGATGATGTTCAGGGCCGGAGAGGAGATAGAACTGGAGACGTTGGCCATTCCTACCAACAAAGTGTGGTATCAAAATATTAAGGATATGCCCAACATTATTTTGCCAGAAAGGGCGTTAAATGCTGCTGGGATGAGCATCTTGTGGAAGAAGGAACGCCAAGAGAAGCCAGTTTATACTGAAGATGGAGTTGGTATGTTCCTGTTATAACTTGTTATGATCATCTGTTATAAGTGTATATTGATGATGTTCCTTGTTGCGCTTTGTGATACAGTTGCACCGTTGTACTTGGTTTCCTTCAATAGAGACAATGGGAAGATGGCCAGGTGCCACTTGAAGAGAATGAGGAGCCGTGGTTTGATCAAATCTTGGGAAATTTTGAAATCCCCAAGAAAGAAAACCTCAATGCGCAGCCCTCTTCTACTACTGGTACGTCATATGTTGTAAAGCCTGAGTTAGAATTGCAATATTACTGTTAGATATTAACTCTAAGTAATATTGCAATATAACTTATGGCGCAACGTTTTCCTTTTATCATTGATTATGTAGGTGATTTGCTAAACTTGGGCGTAGGCCCTGATTCTAAGAAGAAAAAGAAACCAACCGTTGTTGTTGCGCCACCTTCCTCCAAACCAGATGGTCAAAAAACTAAAACATCTACAGCTATAAAACTGAGAGCAAGAAAGGTACGCGTCTCGTATCTGATTCTTAGTGTGATTACGTGGTGGTGTCAGACTCATTAGAGGGTCTCGCGCCTGTAGGTTTGAGGAAGCCAAAGGAAGAGCCTATAGATACATCATCTATCCCTGCTTCTAACCCGGACGAACCCTTGGAAATACCTTCAAGCCCGGAGGAGGCGTTGAAGCACACCTCAAAGAAGAGGAAAGATTCTGAAACTGCACCACCTTCTCCGCCAAAAAAAGCTGCGCGGCCGCGCATTGGCAAGAAGAGCAACTTAGAAGCTCTTGCAAAGAAATTTTCTCCTGGCATGTCTACTTTTTTGAACATTCTATTGTAATAGCTGCGCACTGTCTTACACTTGGAACTCTGTGCTTGTTTGTTGCAGAGAAAATTGTGAAGGCTGCGCAGGCCACCACAACCTCTGAGCCAACCTCGCACCATCCTGAAGGTGCAGAGAGAGATGAAGTGACTCCTGGCCCAACCCCCTCTAGCGCAGACCCTATTATTCCTGACGCGCCGGAGAAAATTGCTCCTGAAGAGGAGCAACAAAAAACTTCTGTTGAAAAACCTGCTGGCGAGCAGGTAAAAGATACTGCCCCCCCCCCCCTTTCGTGGAGACTGAAGCCGTGACACAAGAGACGATTGTCTCCCCCACTCATGCTGAAAAAATTGCTTCATCAATTAAGGGAGTGGGTCCCTCTATAGTTGGTCAAGGGTTCTCCTTATTTTTTGGCGATCATGAAGAGGAGTCGCCTATTCGCCCCGAGGAGACTCTTGGGGATTATTACTACAGGACTTACTCCACCAAGAGGGCCTCTGCCATACATGAACCGGTGTGGATATTAAAACAAAGTGACATCTTTACCGATCTGCAAGCTTGCAGGGAATGGTATAAGGGGATTTATCCACCGGCGGAGGTAAAGCGCTAGGAAGAACAAAATCATGATCAACTTTACCAAGCTTATCTACTGGAAATGGCACAGGCCTCGTCTGTTACGCATCAGATTGTGCGCGAATGGCGCAGGCTGAATAAGGAATGGGATGAGTTTGAATCTAAGAGATTCAAAGTTGGAACAGAGAGTGAGAAGTTGGGAAGGATGTGGGTGGAGTTTGAGGCAGAGAATAGTAAGTTTGAAGAAAAGAAGAAAACCGAAGAATGGTCTGCCCTTGCCTGGAAGAGGAAGTATGAGACCGCTGCTACGCAACATGTGGAAGATCGTAAGCGCTTTGTGGAGGCTTGTGATCGTGATAATAATGAAAACATTTCTCTGCGTAATGAAATCGAGAAACTTAAGAAAGAGAAGGCTGATGTTGTTGCTGCAGCGGTGGAGGCTCGTTCACATAGAGAGAGAAGCGAGCAGAATAAGGTAGCGACCAAAATGTCTCTTCTCTTTAAGAATAAAGAGATTGATGAGCTAACCTCTATGTTGTTTGATCAGGAGCATCTGCAGGCAGAGATTGATTCCTTGAAAAAGTATATCAAGCTTCATCGTACTGAGAAAGCCGAGTTGACCCGCCATCTAACTGAAGACGAGCAAAAAATTAATAGTACGGAGGTCGCTCGTGCCACAACAGAGAGCCTGGCAGAGTCATTGATGAATCAGCTCACCTGGTTGCGCGAGTACGGGATTGTGGAGGTATTTTTCCCATCTTGCAGTCTATATGTCTTTGACTAATTATCATAACTTATACTGATGTGCTTGTATACAGATTGCAAATGCCATCTTGAACTCTACGGAGTTAGATGAGAGGGTGGCAGAACTGATGGTAGCGGCTCGTAATGATGGTCATGCCGAAGGCTACAAGGAATGCACACTGCACGTGGCGCATGCTTTGCAAACCCAATGGGATACCGGCCGAGCTGCTACTCATGGGATCAATACTTCCGCCATCTATACTGCTGGAAAAAAATTATGACCATTTGCAAATCCCAATCATGGACCTTTGGATGCCGCGCTGCAACAGGATGACTTTGTAGATAGGTTGAAAGAAATCTTTGCAGTGGCAGAGAAGCAAACAAGCACAAAGGATGCGGGAAAAGGAAACTAGATTGCTTTAATTTCCTAGATGTTGTATTTACTTTTGATGTATCGTTGCGCGGATGCGCAAGTACCCTTTTTATGTGAATACAATATATTTATTTTACAATGTTTGCATGTGATCAATTGCTTGTTTAGGATAGACAAATGAACAATATTCAATCTCATGTGTGAGCGTAAGCATTGTTTTATCTTGTGGCTCATGAGTATGTGTTTTTGTGTATCCAAAGGAATTGCATGCATTTGTAATAAATATATAAAGAATGTAAGTAGCGATAGAGTATTTTATTTCATTGATAAAACATAAAGCTACAACTGTCACTAAGATTACAAGCAAGATTTAATGTAAGCAGGCTCATGGAAAGCGCGAGGCTAATGAGCTCTGAGATTACATGTAACATCTGCGCAATTGCTGGGCATTCCAGGTCCGCGGGATGCTAGAACCGTCAAGGCATTTCAATGTGTGTGCTCCTTTGCCAAGGACTTCATGAATCATATAAGGGCCTTCCCACCTTGGCGCAAGTTTACCCTTTCAGCATTGATCTTCATTATCGCAGAGACGAAATCCCCGGTAAAAATGTGCAAACGCGCACCCGCTTGTTATAATATTTCTCCAGCTGAGACTTATATTTCGCTTCGCGGATGGATCGGTTTCGCAGTCTTTCTTCAACCAAGTCCAAATCCAAGCGGCGTTGCTCTTCATTGTTTTGTTTTTCTAGCGCAAGCATTCTTGGTGATGGGAGACCTATCTCGGTAGGGATTACCGCCTCCGTACCATATACCAAACTGAATGGGGTTTCTCCCGTACTTGTCTTAGGCATTGTTCAATGTGCCCATAGAATGTTGGGCAACTCATCGACCCAACCACGCCGCGCCGAGCCAAGCGGGCTTTAATGCCATCAATTATTGCTTGTTAATACTTTCAACTTGTCCGTTCGCCTGAGGATGCGCAACGGATGAAAACACATGTTCAATCTGCATTTCCTGCATCCACTTTGCAGATCTTCAGAAGCTAAATTGGGACCATTATCTGTGACGATGCGCATGGGTAATCCGAAACGACAAATAATGTGCTCCCAGATAAACTTCCGGATTACCATGGTTGTTGTCGAGGCTAATGGCTTTGCTTCAACCCACTTTGTGAAGTAGTCGACAGCAACAACGATGAATTTTACTGCGCCTGGCGCATCAGGAAAGGCCCCCACCAAATCGATGGCCCATTGTTGAAACGGCCACGCCGTTGTAATCGGAACCAATGGATTTTTTGGGCGCAACGTTTTGGGTGCATGTATTTGGCAAGCCATGCATTTGCGTAGCGTATCTACAACGTCTACGTACATCCCAGGCCGGTACTATCTTGCGCCCATTACCTTGGCGACGACCATGCGTGGCCCCGCATGTATGCCACACAATCCTTCATGGATTTCTCGGATCAGATACTGCGCATCATTCTTATCGACACATCTCAATAAAGGGCCCCTGTACGACTTGCGATACAGAATACCCTCTGCCATTTCATAGTTTAAGCCTTGCATCGGATCTTTCGTGCCTGCGCCTTGTTGTCAGGAAGTTGGCCATGTTGTAAAAAAAAGATAATGGAGTCATCCAGGATGGACTCCCTATTTCGACCATAAAAGGGTTAATCCAGGATCTTTGGGACATGCTTTGTTCAAATCCTTAAAATCGACACACATGTGCCACCCGCCGTTATGTTTTTTGACCATAACGGGGTTCGCCACCTAGGTTTGGTACTTGACTTCGCGCAGAATACCAGCTTTAAGTAATTCGGCAACTTGCTCGTTCATAGCTTCTGTTTTTTCACTTCCCAAGCTGCGCTTTTTCTGAACTACTGGTTCCGCCGATGGGAAGACATTTAAACAATGTTCTGCAACGTTGCGTGGAACTCCTACCATGTCTGCAGGTGTCCATGCAAAGATATCCATATTTCAAAACAACAAGGTTTTGAGTTTTGCGCGAATTGCCATAGAAATTGCAGGACCAAGAATAATTGGTTGCTCTGGATACTTGTTGTTTAGAACCCATTTCTCAGGTTCATTTGGTGACATTGGTTTAGCAGCCTTAACAACTGGTTCTTCGATGGACATAATTTCTTTTCAGGTGAATATAATAGCTACTCCAGTTGGCGTTGGGAAACCACATGCAGCGTGAGGCGCAGACGTGACCATGCTGAAGTCACGTTGCGCTCGACGCAATAACAAAACGTCGTGACGGAGGTTGCCGGCATTACCATAAAGTTTACTTGGATGGTTCGCGAGAGTTTACCGTCTGAAAGAATCACGGGAAAAACTATCTGTCCGAGAGGAAAAACAACCTCGTTGTAGAATCCAGTTAACGGGAAGTCAACGGGTTCCAGGCGTGCCTTATCTTCCGGATCTAACTGCTTGAAACATTGTTCGTATATGATATCCATAGAGCTTCCTGGATCAATGAGCATATAGTCGGTCTGGTAATTGCCAAAGATTCCTGTGATTACAACTGGTCGTTCTTCCTGAGGTCCGCCTGGAACAACAGGAAATATCACTTGCTGCTCCGCCATTTTTCACTTTGAAAACGTTGAAAGTTGCGCTTGCGCGAC
This sequence comes from Scalesia atractyloides, assembly GCA_947069175.1. NCBI lineage: Eukaryota > Viridiplantae > Streptophyta > Magnoliopsida > Asterales > Asteraceae > Scalesia > Scalesia atractyloides. The sequence continues at coordinate 76,140,132 of CAMTDV010000030.1, read as the reverse complement.
GAGCCTCCTTGGATCATGGCCACTTGTTTCATTTTCTTGTTGCTTGGCCCCTCATCCCCGCACGTGAGTTGCCTGACCTCTTTTCGAACTGATTGCAGCAAGTGTGTCAACTTACCACTTTTTAAAGCCTTTTCAATTTTGGTGCGTAGGCTAATGCAATTGTCAGTTGTGTGTCCTGTGTCTTTGTGAAAGTCACAGAAGAGGTTTGGGTCTTGGCCCTTTTTTTCTTCATGGGCTGAGGTTGCTTAAATTGATAATTCTCTATGCTCAAGACTTCCGCGGAGACTTCGTAAGGGAGTCCATTGTCGATTCGTTTTTCTTGTTTAATTGCTTTCTGGGTAGCAATCTTATTGATCGTTGCGCGAGCATCCACTGGCGAGTATGGGGAATACGAGCTTGGATGGAGTCCTTCCACCCTTTCTTGAACTTCCTGCCACCCCTGCTCAGATCATGAGGACGATTCTGAGGTAGTGGTGGTCTGTTAGAATTAAGGTTCCGCTCTGTCTGCGCGTAAACCTTGGCTCCTGCCATTAGCTTGTCCCAGCTCTTCGGAAGGCCAGTCGTTCCGGAAAGTACCTTTATCATTTCGTCGCACCTTACCGCGTATTTGAATTGCGCGTGGATAAGTCCTCATGAACATCTCCAATCTCGAAAACTGCTTTGTTGTAACGCGTGATAAAATCTTCAAGGTTTTCATCATCCCTCCGCCATATGTTCATCACATCTGAGGAGTCGCGCACGTATCGCCTTTGCATACTAAAGTGTGTAAGGAACTTTTCCTTCAAATCGTTCCAAGAAGACAGTTTACCTGTAGGTAAGTTATCAAACCAGAGACGCGCGGCGCCGGTAAGAGTTTGTACGAACAGGTGGACACCACATTGGTAATGTCCACCCTCCAAGCAACCCTGCGCCAGTGAAGAGGCACATGTGATCATCCGGATCAGTTAAACCATTAAACTTGCCTACATTGTTTGGTAACTTTGCTCGTTCTAGCGGAGCCAGTGCTATTTCTCTCACAAATTTCGATTGTTCAGCTGCTTCGGCTGGTCGATTTATCAGATTGTAATCATGCTCCGCCTCTGGATTGTATACTGCACGTATTTTGGGCTTATAACTAACATGATCTGTAGACAGATGATTAAAAACACTTGCACTATCTCCTTCTTCATAAATCTTATCATACTCATCGTGTTGGGTGTCCCGCTTCTATGACGATCGCGTGCCCAAATGTGAGTGAACAAATGTGGCGTTGAATGTTTTCTTCTTGCTTTCTACTACCAGAATGAACAGATCATTCCTGGTTTTAGAGTACATTTCGGTTCCATCTTCAAACACATGCGAAGGCGTACGAGCATGGTTTTGGGTATTATAACTCAACACTCGAGGTGCCGGTGAAGCACGGACCTGAGGAGCGTTAACCGGAGCTTGAAAAGCAGGAGTTCCGTCTGAGCACATAGTTGAGCATACATAGCATTTAAAGCTGTTTGAGATTTGATTAACCACGATAATGGAGTCTCTCCAGGTGGTAGAATTGACGTAACATCAACATGAGGAGCTGCCGGAGTTACTGGAATGCTCGCATGATCTGGATCATAAGGAGCATTCTTCGGACGAATCCTCAACAATTTGTCCGTCGACCTGAGGAGGCCGCCGACACGACGGATCTCCGATCGATGACCTGGAAGTGATGATCCGTCGATGCTGTAGATCTGATTGAAACGAAACGAAAGATGAGAAAAGAATCGAAAATCAGTGGGCCAATAAAGAAACGTCGACCTAACAGATCAGTATCTGGTCAGATCTAGGGTTTAGTTTCTTGTATAAAAGGGTTAATCTTCGCTTGGTTTCACGATGATGATACTGCAATTACTTCTGACGATACCTACAAAACAGAAGCGCCGTTAGCCTCGCGCGGGGAGAAGGGGTGATACGTGGTTGAAAACCGGTGTTTTTAGGTTTAAGTTTATGTTTTTACGTGACTTTTAATTCCGGATAGCCTACTTTTAATAAGATTTTTGTTTTGCAGGTCTTAAGGAGTTTAAGGAGCTAATCGGGAGCTTAACGGAGCACCGGAACACGAATGGATCAACCGGAACCAAGAAACGAAGAAAACAAGAATCGGTGTTTCTGGGCGCCGTCGCCGACGCCACCTTGGCCCGTCGGTGACGACCCGTCTATGCTGGTCCGTCGTGTGTCGCTTGTCGTAGACAGCGGATTAAGCCATCGGAGAAATTGAGGAATGCATGGTCCGTCGCTGACGGGACATCAGGCCGTCGGCGACGGCCCCTCCTAAAGTTGTTTCGTGAAATTTTCGGTTTGTTGAGTTTGGGGACGGGTTTAAACACTGGTTTTTGACCTATTTTGGGGGTTACGAGTTACTGGATTTTGAAACAAGTTCTTGGAGCCACAATCACCTACCATCATCATCTTCCATCAATCGAATCCATCCAATTCACCCTAATTCATCTTTCAATCGTAACCCTAACATCACCACCATCACCTTCATCATCAAACCCTTCATCCATTCATCATCGCCATCAACATAAACCCTTAATCACCATCCATCTCCATTATCAAATTTCAAGATGACAAGACTCGAGTTTTCATCATCTGGTGATCAAGTTCCTTCAACATGAGCGGCTAATCACCTGGTTTCACCCCGGTGTAGGTAGTTGTTAATTTTAGGGTTTGATTTGTGCTAGTTTTGACTTGTTTGACAAATTGTGTGTTGATTAGAACATCTTTGATAATTGTCGTGTATTTGAATTGAATTTGCAAACCGTCGAACGATGATAAAGTTATGACTTTGTGAAATGAATTTGTGAACTTATGCGTTATCTTGATTAGGATTTACTTGTGTTGATTATAAAGTGTATTCTTGTCCATTCTCATGAATGTTGATAATTTTGACACCTAAGTCACGGTACACTAAATCCGTTAATCGTTTATCCAATTAGGTCAATTCTAAAACTTGTAGAAACCCTAGGATTGCAATTACCGAACCCGGGTGTGAACCCTTTTTCTCATTACTGTTTAAATCATCATTTGCAATTGTGTTTACTTGTGTTTGAATAATCGTAGTAATTAATCACATTCATAAACCTTGTCGGTGAACTCCGACACCTTTTCCAACCAATAAATTAAGTTAATCAAAATAGCAAGCTTCATAAACGTGACAACTTCATAATTAGAGTAATCCATACGTAAACCACATACTCTTCATGGATCGACCCCTTACTACCACTAACGCATTTGTTAAGGTAATTCGGGTATATAAGTATTATCTTTGACCAGGGCGCGACAATTCGATCAAATTTTGGCGCCGTTGTCGGGGAGTTAGTGCGCTTTGCGTTTGGATTTTTGTTTGATTTCGTGATTATCTGTTTAATTGCTTATTCCTTTCAGTTTATTTGCTTTTGTGTTACGCGGGGTGTGTTACTTGTGCAGGTTACAGGTAGTGCATGCGTACACGGAATTCCGGGCGAACTCACCACTAGTTTACGAACCGGAAATTGAGCGAGTGGCAAGAAGGAATTTAGCAAGCCGGTTAGAGGCAACACTTGCTCTTAACCAAAACACCCAACCCTCACCATCCACACTGTCTCTTGGAACCGTTCCAATGGACTAACATAATGCAAACCCTCAAAACCGTAACAATCGCTCGGGGGGCAACAACAACCGCCCACCGGCTAACCCACTTCGACAAAATGAACCTCAAAACCAAAACCCTCTACCCAACCTTAAAAACCGTAACCGCAACCAAAACTTGGGTCCTGAGCAAAATTTTAATCAACCTGAATTCGAACGGGTAGACCCAAATGATGCGAATCAGTATGAACCGAATTACGACGAGTTAAGGAACAACATTCGGGATGATGCTAGATTTAGTGTTCCAAGTTACCGGTCACCGGATCGGTTTAGCATGAACACATGGCAATCGGAAGATGAGGATAATGATGGTTTCGGGGAGAATGAAAATGATGGGAACTTCTACAACGGTAGGGGCTTCCACCATGAAGATGGGTATCAAAATGCCAACATCAACAACGGAAATGATGAATGGGATAATGGGTACAGTTATGGGAATGAGTATGATGGTGAGTACAACCAAGGTGTTGGGTACCAAAAACAACCGCCAACCCCGGAACAACAATCGAGGGAATCCAAATAACAATCGTAACAACAATAACGGACGGGTTCCTAATTTTGTGGGTATGGCACATCAAAACCCGAATCGATGGGTGAATCGTGGACCACCGGTGAATCAAGAGGTGGATGGTCCACCAAGGTATAATCATAACAATGATCAACGTCAATCGCCACAAGGAGTCGACGGCAGATTTCAGCCCATGATTTCGGAGAACGATTCTCCGTTTGTACCACCACCACGGGAAAAGTAGCCTTTGATTGCAAACCAAACTACATTAGCATCCTTCCTCACTTCAATGGGCGATCGAATGACGAGCCATACACACATCTAGCGGAGTTCTCGGTTATTTGTAGCACTACTGGGGGTGGTCATTTCATCCAAGATGAGGTTCGCCTACGCCTTTTTCAATTCTCATTAAAGGACAAGGCTAAGCAATGGTTCTTGACATTTCCCACTAATAGCATTCACACTTGGGTGGAGATGCAGCAAGCCTTCCTTGATGAGTATTACTCGATGGCAAAGACTGATGATGCGCGTGATGAGATTAGATCGTTTAAACAACTCTCAAGTGAACCGTTACATGAAGCATTCATGAGGTATAAAGAGTTCATCCGAAAGTGTCCTCACCATCAAATCGAGAAATGGGAATTGGTTAAATGTTTTGTTAGAGGTTTGGATGGAGAAACGTGGAATCATCTTGAGTTAACGAGTAATGGGACGTTACTAAGCAATCATGAGGACGACGATTGGGAATTCTTCGAAAGAATGGCAAAGAGGTCAAAGGCCAAAGAGTCAGCCGATCGGGCTAAGAAGCATCCTATTTCTCGATCACTCCCCGATCTCGATTCTAGTTCTAAGGATCGGATTTCTTCCTTGGAGAGAGAACTAGCACGCATGAAAAAAAGAGACGCGAATGCGGTACAGTTTGCGGGTTGCGACGGGTGTGGGGACTTGACCATCGTACCAGTGAGTGTCAAATGGGAAAAGCCAAAGACGTCGAGGAAGTAAATCAATGTTTGGTGATCGCAAGAATGACGACATGAATTCAAACACTTACCATCCCGGTTTGAGAAATCACCCTAATTTTCGTTATGGGAATGCCGAGAACCAAATGAACCCGAATTTTTATGCGGGCAACCAAGGCGGGTCTTCCTTCCAAAACCGTCAAGGGGGTAACCAAGGAGGTTATCAACGTAATTACAATCAAGGGTACCAAGGACGTGACAATAGTAATTATCAAGGGGGGTACCAAAGGAATTACAACAACCAAGGTGGCGGTGCAAGTGGTACGGGAAATCAGAATGGGGGTGGTAGTGATTTGAATGCCAAAATGGATGCGATGCTTTCGATGATGCAAGAGTCTAAGAAGGAGAACGAGATTCGAGACAAATCACATGAAGCATTAGCGAAGCAAGTGGGCCAACTAGCGGAGGAGATGGCTCAAATGAGAGGTAGCGGAGGAAGACTTCCAAGCGACACCAGGTAAATCCAAAACATCAAGACTCTTCCGGAAAGAACACACGTGAGGTACCAATCAATAAAATTTCTTTATGTAGTGGTCGAGTCGTTGATAACGGTGTCAAAACCCCACCATCTCAGTTTGTTGAAGGGATGGTGGAAGAAGTGAGTGATGATGGTCAAACGAGTAAAAATGAAAAAGTTGCTAAAAATGATTAAAAAAACACTCGTTGTGACCACATCCATCCCCATTGCTAAGAAAAATGGTGTGGAGGGTAATACCGCCCCTTATCCCGAAGCATTGAAAGGACCCATTAAAAAGATTGTAAACAAAAGAGGTCCACAACAAGAAGAGTTGTTAGAAGTTTTTAAACAAGTAAAAATCAATTTACCTCTTTTGGATGCAATCAAACAAGTTCCGTCTTATGCTAAGTACCTAAAAGAATTATGCACCCAAAAACGAACTCATAAATTTCCAAAGAAATTAGATTTAACCGAAAATGTGAGTTCGATCCTTTCGGCTGCACTTCCACCTAAGCTTCAAGATCCTGGCGCACCCATTATCTCGGTCCAAGTGGGAGATTTTAAAATCAACCGAGCGCTCCTTGATCTTGGTGCTAGTGTGAGCATCTTACCGGGTAGTTTATACGACCAATACGATTTTGGTCCCCTTCAAGCGGCAAATACCAACGTGGTGTTAGCCTACTTGACCCCTAAACTACCTCGTGGGATTGTCTCCGATGTGATAGTGAAAGCCGAGGACTTTTATTATCCGGTGGACTTTTTGGTACTTGATTATGTGGCCATGGACCTAACCAACAACCTACGGTGATATTGGGTCGATCGCTCCTTGCAACAGCGAATGCCCGGATTGATTGTAAAAAGGGACAGTTGACATAACATTTGGGAATCGTAGATTGAGGTTGCATGTTTTTTCCGAACTGATGAATCCTTCAGTTGATGACGAATGCTATATGGCAGATGTTATTGACCAGTGTATACCTCTCTGCGACACTGTTGTGGATGAGGAGAACACAATGGAGGAGTGTTCTATGTTTGACAAGTCACAAATGGAGACAAACAGGAGCATAGACGTGGAGGTGAAAAGTTTGGAGGTGCTTGCGGTTAAAGAAGGAAAACCAACATGGACACACCAAGTGGAGAACTTACCGAGACTATTGATACAAAGTTGAAGCCGTCATTAGTAGAACCTCGGGCAGTTGAGTTGAAGGTGTTGCCCAAACATCTCAAGTACGCTTATGTTGGAGAAGGCAACACACTCCCGGTCATAATTGCTTCGAATTTGACCGAAGAACAAGAGAAGAAGTTGATGGGGATTTTAGTCACTAATAGGGCGGCTATTGGATGGACCATTGCAGATCTGAAGGGGATTAGTCCATGGTAGTGATGCACAAGATCATCACTGATGACACCATAACACCCATCCGGGATGCACAAAGGAGATTGAACCCAAACATGCGGGAAGTTGTCAAGAAAGAGGTGTTGAAGTGGCTCGATGCGGGTATCATTTACCCCATCTCTGATAGCCAGTGGGTGAGTCCTACACAAACCGTCCCCAATAAGGCAAGTATTCAAGTCGTCAAAAATGACGCAGGTGAGGAGGTGGCTACCCGGCCGGTAACCGGGTGGCGTATATGTATAGATTATAGGAAGTTGAATAACGCTACTTCTAAAGATCATTTTCCCTTACCACTCATTGACCAAATTGTGGAGAAAACTCGTCGGACAAAAATTTTATTGTTTCTTGGATGGATATTCCGGATACAATCAAATTGCTATTCATCCGGAAGATCAACAAAAGACTACCTTTACATGTCCATACGGCACATTCGCATTTAGGCGAATGCCGTTTGGATTGTGTAACGCCCCCGCCACCTTCCAAAGGTGTATGATGAGTATCCTTTCGGATATGGTGGGGGAATCTTTGGAGATCTTCATGGATGATTTCTCCATTTTTGGGTCATCTTTTGAAACTTAACTAGACCAACTTGAAAAAGTACTAAAAAGGTGTGTTGAAACTAATTTGGTTTTAGTTGGGAGAAGAGTCATTTCATGGTTCAAGAGGGGATAGTGTCGGGACACGTGGTGTCGAGTCGTGGAATAGAGGCAGACCACGCTAAAGTTCAAGTTATTTCGACTTTACCCTACCCCACGAGTGTTAAAGGCATTAGGTCATTTCTGGGGCACGCGGGTTTTTATAGGAGGTTTATTAAGGGGTTTAGTGACATTACGAAACCATTATGTAACCTTTTATTAAAAGATATGCCATTTGAATTCAATGAAAAATGTAAAGAGGCTTTTAACCTATTGAAGCAAAAGTTGGTTGAAGCCCCGATTTTACAATCACCAAATTGGTCACTTTCATTTGAAATTATGTGTGATGCAAGTGACTATGCGGTTGGGGCTGTTTTGGGTCAAAGGGTTGATAAGAAACCCGTTGCGGTGTACTACGCAAGTAAGACTCTTTCGGATGCACAATTGAATTACATGACAACCGAAAAAGAGCTACTTGTGGTGGTATACGCATTGGATAAGTTTAGAGCTTATATTTGGGGTAGTAATTGATTATCTACTCGGATCATAGTGTCGTACGGTACCTTATGGAAAAGAAGGATGCTAAGCCTAGACTAATCCGTTGGGTTTTGTTGTTGCAGGAATTTGACTTGGTGATCCGAGACAAAAAGGGAAGTGAGAATGTGGTGGCCGACCACTTGTCCCGGGTGATTTTTGAGGAGATCCTACATCTGTAGAGATCAATGAGTCGTTCCCGGATGACTGGATGAGCATATTTTGAGTTTATCTAAATTGCCACGGTATGCTAACATTGTTAATTATCTTGTTACAGGTGATTTACCGGAGCATTGGGATCGACGGAGGAGACAACACTTTTTGTCTCAAATCAAGTATTACCAGTTAGAGGAACCGGATCTATGGAGAGAGTGTGCGGATCAGAGAATCCGGAAATGTGTAGCCGATGAAGATATTCCTAGCGTGTTGAGACACGTACACTCATTTGCATGGGGTGGCCATTTTAGCGGTCAAAAGACGAGTCATAAAGGGTTGAATAATGGCCTCTATTGGCCAACTATATTTAAGGATGCGTTTGAGTTTGCAAAGAATTGTGTTGAGTGCCAAAATTAGGGGGTATTTCGAAAAGAGATGCGATGCCCATGCAGCCAATCCTCATCGTCGATGTCTTCGATGTGTGGGGAATTGACTTTATGGGCCCATTTCCCAATTCTTATGGTAATTTATACATATTGGTGGCCGTTGACTATGTGTCAAAATGGATCAAAGCAATAGCCACCAAGACAAACGACCATACCGTTGTCTGTAGTTTTGTCCAATCCCACATATTTTCAAGGTTTGGGATTCCTCGTGTCATCATAAGTGATGGAGGATCTCATTTAAAAACTTTAGGTTTGGCAAATTGTTGAAACGGTATGGCATTGACCATAGAATTGCTACACTTCATCACTCGCAAACCAATGGGCAAGTAGAGGTGTCAAACCGACAGATCAAGGGGATCTTGCAAAAGACCGTATGGACGGACCGTAAGGATTGGTTAATTAAATTGAACGATGCTTTATGGGCCTACCGGACGGCACATAAGACACCCATTGGCACTACACCTTACCGGCTAGTTTATGGTAAAAACTGCCATTTACCGGTCAAATTAGTTCATCGATCATTGTGGGCGATTAAAGAAGTTAATATCAAATATGATGATGCAGGTAAGGAGAGAAAACTCAACCTTTGTGAGTTGGAGGAGGTACAGGAAATGGCATATGAATGCGCATCCAAATACAAGGATGGAATGAAAAGAGCGCACGATGCCAAACTTAAGAACAAAGAGTTCGAGATGGGGCAAAAGGTATGGTTGTACAACTCGAAACTCAAGTTTTTCCCCGGGAAGCTCCGGAGTAAATGGGTAGGACCTTATGTGATCACCCGGGTCGGACAATTGGGTGATGTTACAATCAAGGATCCAAAGGATGGGTCGCGACAAACGGTGAATGGTCACAGACTCAAGCTATTTCTTGATGGTAACGAAGGCATAGAACACGGCAAGGAAGTGGTGAGCTTCTTGGCAACCGTTCCGGTGTATGAGGTCGACTGAAAGAGGCCGGTAACACAATTTTGTAGAGTTTTGTATATTTTTCATTGTTTGGTTGCATTGTTTTAAATAGTTATGCTTATTGTTTTGATCTAACAACTCTTTGAGATGCGAAGTTCCGGAAGCTATGAATGAGTCTTGAAGACATGAAGTATGTTTTTGACCTTGTTTATGTGTATTGGGGACAATATATGACTATTCGGGGGGGGGGGGGTAGGATCGTTAAACGATAGGTTGGTAGTGAGTATTGAAGCCGAAAACGCCACACAAAAAGATTTTTAAGAATTTTTCTAGCATAGTTTCCCTTTATAAAAAGTTCATGTTTTTAGCTGTTTTTCGAGAAAAATAATAAAAAAAATTGAAAATGGGGGTGCCGTCGGCGATCGGGATTCAGGCCGTCGCCGACAGGCTTTGTAAATGTGTCCGTCGGGTAAAATTGTGCGTAGACAGCGGATTAATGCGTCGGGACAACATTTGAGAAACCCCACTTTTGGGGAGCCGTCGGCGACGGTGCCTGGTTAGTCAACCGCCGCTGATTCGTTTTGACGCAAATTTTCGACCCGAACCCGTATTTTTACCCGTTTACATCAACCCGTAAGCCTTTTTAACCACAAACTCAACCCATGTGAACCTTATCTCATCCACACCTTCATTACAACACCAAATCTCTGCATTCTCTCACCAAAATCCTCCATCTTCTTCACCTTCTTCTCAAGAACCCTAATCTTCATTCTTCCGTAACTCCTTCAATTCTCCACCAAATCAGTTGATCCTTGAGCCTATCTTGGGTAAATTTTCGAGAGGAACAAAACCCCCTACTTTTTTTCTGTAATTCTTGCTATTTTGCAAGATTTCTGGGCGTGAATTTCCGGGTTTTTCTGAAGAAGTTCATCAAGCTTCAAGCTTTTCATCTTTTTCTAGTTCTTCTTGCTTAAACAACATCAAAGGTATGGTTTTTACTCAAAGTTAAGCATGATTATCATATGGTTAGTTAATTTCTTCCAAAATTTTTTAAACTTTTTGTTTAAGAGTAGGTTGTTTATTGTGATTCATGATGTTATAGCTTGATTGTGAGGTTGAACATGTGATTTGGGTGGGTTTTGAGCATGCAACAACCATAGTGATGTGATTACACTTATTGTTTGTGTGATTGAACATAGATATGATGTTGAATCTTGTTGAACTACATGAATTTAGGAGTAAACATGATAAAAATTAAGCTTTAGATAATAAAGTTTGCTACTTTATAAGTTTAAACAAGCTAATTTATATCTAAAGCAAGAATTTTGTCAACATCATAGGTTGTGTTCATAGTTTGAAGTGTTTGAAGTTTGGGGTTGTACTAATTTGTTCCCTTGTTTTTGGTTGTAGCCATGTTTGGAAGGAAAAGAAGCAAGACCTCTGGTGAAGGGTCCTCTTCGGGAGCCGGATCAGGTTCCGGCTATGTTCAAAAGAAGTGGGAGCAGTTAAGTAATGTTGAGGAAGGAGATGGTCAGTTGGAGCGACAGGATTGGGATTGGGAAGAATTTAGGAATAGCCGAACAGCTTCGCAATGGAATGACAATAAGAAAAAACCGTTGTCAAGATATAATAATAAAAAGCTGGAGGCCAAGATGTGGAAGTGGAAAATGGTTTCGGGGAACATCACCACTTCAATTCCGGAGCGAAGTGTCGCCGAGAGTACCATCAATGTGGAGGAATTACGGCGATTGGGATTGCCCAGAAGTTCGAGAGGATTGGATGGGAACGTGTTCTGGATTGGTGTGAGGATATCACCTCATGGGTGTATTTGGCTGCAGTCTGCGAGTGGTTATCGACCTTACGGTTTTTGAATAAGGATGGGCCTCCTCACACTTGGCAATTGGTGGGGGATATAGGAAAGAACCAAATGGTGATGTCTTTCGAGCACATGAACTCTATTACCCGCTTTGATTCCTTGGGGATCGATGACTATTATTACTATAACATCGATCAATTCCTGGATAACAAAGTGAACACCGCCGACCCCACTGATATATTGGTAGCGGTTCTGCCAGGTTCGGGAGGTATGTCGGATTCGAGAAAAGATCTGTCTTTGGAAGGGAGAATTTTACAGGGTATCTCTCTTGAAAATGTTATGGCGCGGTTTGGGGACCGCGGCAAAGTCAAAGTACCTAATTGTCGGGTGTTATACTCCCTCTTATTTGGGTTGCCAAAGTTGTCGTGGCAACAAATTGTCATGATGAACACTTGGGATACGAGGGAGTCCTGTACAAGGAAGATGATACCATATGTACGGTTGATAAGCGCTATGATTTTGCAGCAGAATGCGCTACCGGCAAATTCTTTGTGGGTCTCAAAACCAATTGATCAGATTTGTTTTGCTTCCATAATGCGGTATTGGAAGATCAAAGTCAAGGTTCTCGGTCATCAGTACACCGTAGAGGATGACCAAGGTCATAGTTTTCAATTTGTGGAACCTAGTGCAGCTCAAGAGGTTGCGAGACAGGAGGAGATGTTTGATGCGGAGGCTGAGGATGAGCCCGTCGGTCCGAGGGACCAAGACAGAGGTATGCCCGAGGACATCGGGAAGTTTCAAACGAGGTGGCTCAAGTTGTTGTCTCCCGCATAGGCCGGATTACACTAATTGTAACTGGGGGCAACAGGGGGATTATGACAACGTATCTGTGGGCATTGGGGAGAACCGCGGGTACCATGAGCAAAGGCACCAGTGGGAGCAAAGCTTCCAAACACGGTACCAAAATCATTGGAATGAGGAAGCTGCCCATAGGGCCAAGGTTGAACAATATTGGGAAGAGCAACAGTTGTTTCAAGCGCAGCAGCAATCCCAATGGGAGTTGATGGAGCAACAGCGGGCTCAAGAGAATGCCCGACGAAGGGAATGGGAGGATGAACAGGATCGTCTCCGGAGGGAGCGAGAGTCTTTGGAGGATCGTCTCCGAGGGAGCGAGAGTCTTTGGAGGATCGTCGTTGGATGGCAACAGGCACGGATCAACAATTATTGATCCTTAATAACAAGGCTCTTCATGATCAGGAACGACATCAGCGGATTGGATGACTGGCTTGCCGTATAGCGAGCACTCGCCAGGGACTAATTTCCAAAATCTACCCGTACCACGAGGTCCTTCCGACCCAACTCCCCATTGGCCCGAGGCACCTTGCTCTAGCTTCCTCCCACCGCAGATACCGTCATCACCTGAAGGGGAATCGGGTCCACTCGACAATTGGAGGAGGTGTTGTCATCCCTCACCAGGTTCCCATATAACCCGTACCCGCCTAGAGACCCAAACGAGCGATACCAGCGGTAGGCGAGGTATGTTTTATGTTGTTGTTGTAATTTTTGTTTTTAGTTTTTTTTAGATAGTTTTTGTTGCTTTCTTAGTTAAATGAACGTTGTGGGTGTGTTCCCTATATAACCCTCACGAGACCTACTCGTCCTTCTGAGCTATTGGAAGGTTTAAAAGGGCTTGTTGCATAAGCTAAATGCAACCGTGATTCCTACGAAAGTGAGTTAGGATTGTTATTGTTGTATTTTGTTTTCCACACAAATCAAAAGTAACTTAACGTATAGCTTGGTAAATGTTCATAAAAATGGTAGAACTAGGTTGCTAACAAATTTTGATGGTTGTGAGAAGCATGCTTCTACACAAGGATTAAGATTTGTAGGTACATCATGTTCGTGAGGCGACCATTTTGTTGAAGAATGAAGAGCACGTGGCGGACGAGCTCGAAAAATCAGGTGCATACGTTTCTTTTTACTTTTGATATTTTAGTTAGCAAATAAGTGGATTGTAAATTGTATAGTATTTTTTTCGGGGTGAAATTTAGGGGAAGTTAGCCGTGTCACATCCCTTGTGCGATTTAAAAAGCCTATTCTTGCACATTGTGGACAATGTTTACCTCAAGTGTGGGATGGGAGAGAAAAAGTTTTTCGATTTTGACCCGTTCATTTAAACACTACATTGAGGACAATGTTTACCTCAAGTGTGGGGATGGGGGGAATTTCAAAAAAATAAAAAATAAAAAATGTCTTTGTTTGGAGCGATCTAAGAAGCACAAGTAACTAAGTTAGCGAGGGTGGCACGACCCATTTGGTCTTTCGTCATGGTCAGGTTCAAATTAATAGCATGAAGGGTATTTAATGGGTGGTTATTTGGGAATAATTCGCCTAAGGAACTCGTAATTTGTCCATATCACACTTCATACCTTTTATATGTGAGGTTTTGAGCCACTTATATACATTATGCATACATATGTTTCTTTGTTGAGTGGACCATTAGTCATGTATTGTAGAACTTGCATCTTTTGATATGTTTGAGACCATAGACCGAATACAAGCACGAGAATGATTAAGGACTAGATAAACCTTTTTTCTTTTACACCATCTGCTTACCTTTACCCGAAATTTATCCCCTAGTCGCCAGCTTTGAGCCTATCGTTTGACAACCCACTTAGCCCACGACCATAAACCTTTTCCTTTTAAGCCCATGTGATGAAAATTCGATTATAAGAGTATGTATTTGTATAGTTATGACTTATGCATTTCAAAAAAACATTGAGAAAAGTACAAAAATATGAGTTGTAGTGTTGAATAAAAGGCGAAGATTGTTGCCTCGTAGTTGATTAATTGTAGTTAATCTTGTTTAGATAGTTGTTTTGTAATAAAGAGCGAATTTTCATCACCTTAGTCACTTTAAAAATATCCTATTCCACATCCTTCGCCTAGCCTCGTTAAAACCCTTTAAAGACCTTCTGACTTATGCTTAGTATTCGTGTTCAGTGGTGGAGAGTGATTGAGTTGCAAGCTTATGCGGGTACATGTTCTATTCGGTTTCGAGTGATCACCTTGAAAAGTGCTAATACATCATATAATTAGCCAATTTGTAACCGAGTAGAGTGAACATTGTGAGGGATATGTATATCTTGTGAGTTTTGACGGCGAGTTAATCTTGAATAACCATTTTTATGTGATTAGTCCACTGTTGTTAAATAACTTGAAACTGCAAAAATATCTTGAACCGGGCATGACTTGAGACCTTAACTTACGTCTCAATAATGGGAAGTGTATTTCTTGTTTTACTCACGTGAAAGTGAAAAACAGATTTGCTTGAGGGCAAGCAAAAGACAAGTGTGGGGATATGATACGTGGGTGAAAACCGGTGTTTGTTTAGGTTTAAGTTTATGTTTTTACGTGACTTTTAATTCCGGATAGCCTACTTTTAATAAGATTTGTGTTTTGTAGGTCTTAAGGAGTTTAAGGAGCTAATCGGGAGCTTAACGGAGCACCGGAACGCGAATCGGATCAACCAGAACCAAGAAAAGAAGAAAACAGGAATCGGTGTTTCTGGGCACCGTCGCCGACGCCACCTTGGCCCGTCGGCGATGACCCGTCTATGCTGGTCCGTCGTGTGTCGCTTGTCGTAGACAGCGGATTAACCGTCGGAGAAATTGAGGAATGCATGGTCCGTCGCCAACGGGACATCAGGCCGTCGGCGACGGCCCTCCTAAAGTTGTTTCGCAAAATTTTTGGTTTGTTGAGTTTGGGGACGGGTTTAAACACTGGTTTTGACATATTTTGGGGAGTTACGAGTTATTGGAGTTTGAAACAAGTTCTTGGAGCCACAATCACCTACCATCATCATCTTCCATCAATCGAATCCATCCAATTCACCCTAATTCATCTTTCAATCGTAACCCTAACATCACCACCATCACCTTCATCATCAAACCCTTCATCCATTCATCATCACCATCCAACATAAACCCTAATCACCATCCATCTCCATTATCAAGTTTCAAGATGTCAAGACTCGAGTTTTCATCATCCGGTGATCAAGTTCCTTCTCACCTCGGTTTCACCCCGGTGTAGGTAGTTGTTAATTTTAGGGTTTGATTTGTGCTAGTTTTGACTTGTTTGACAAATTGTGTGTTGATTAGAACATCTTTGATAATTGTCGTGTATTTGAATTGAATTTGCAAACCGTCGAGCGATGATAAAGTTATGACTTTGTGAAATGAAATTGTGCACTTATGCGTTATCTTGATTAGGATTTACTTGTGTTGATTATAAAGTGTATTCTTGTCCATTCTCATGAATGTTGATAATTATTGACACCTAAGTCACGGTACACTAAATCCGTTAATCGTTTATCCAATTAGGTCAATTCTAAAACTTATAGAAACCCTAGGATTGCAATTACCAAACCCGAGTGTGAACCCTTTTTCTCATTACTGTTTAAATCATCATTTGTAATTGTGTTTACTTGTGTTTGAATAATCGTAGTAATTAATCACATTCATAAACCTTGTCGGTGAACTCCGACACCTTTTCCAACCAACAAATTAAGTTAATCAAAATAGCAAGCTTCATAAACGTGACAACTTCATAATTAGAGTAATCCATACGTAAACCACATACTCTTCGTGGATCGACCCCTTACTACCACTAACGCATTTGTTAAGGGTAATTCAGTATTATCTTTGACCGGGGCGCGACAATCCGATCAGGGGGGTTCTCTCCGTGACCACCCTCCGGCGTGAGAATAAGTATCGGTACTTGAAGGAAAGCTTAAGTGAAGTAAGAGAGAGAGTAAGTGAGAGTGAATGACTTTCTTGTACCTGAAGTTACCTATTTATAGCCAGATTTTGGACGCCAAAAGGAGCAGTGAAAACTTAACGGAATATTTGTCATTCCGTTAAGTGTTGCCGTTATATTTTATGCACATGGATTGGCTTGTCATCAACGGCTAGGGGATGCCACGTGTCATTATGAGATCATTTTATTTCTTTGATGCAACCATGCCATCACTGTGATCTTCCTGGTCGTCCAGATGCTGCCACGTGGCGTTCAGTTATAATTGAAAAATGCTCTGCACGATTGGCCATTAAATGGCTTCTAGAAGGTTTCATAGTTGTAACCCATCTATTGCCCGCCACGTGTGCATTCTGTTACAACAGGAAAGATTCCTTTTGCCTCTGCAACATTTCTTTGCTAAGGAAAAGTCTTTCAAGATTAACTGTTTCCTTGCGCGAGCGGCGCAAGGTAGTTAATTGATCATTTTTCCCTCTTAGATGTTTGGCGCTGAGAGTTGTGAACCTCCTCTGTTAAGCTGTGAGTTGCGCAAGGTTTCAGGGAACCAATAATGACAGGGAATTTCCAAGATTAACTATCTTCCTTATGCGAACCCGCGCAAGGTAGCTAAATGATCTTTTCCCTTCTTTGCTATTTAGCGCAACGTCTGCTGAGTTCTTTCTTTAGTACCAATGTCTGGCGCATAGTTTAGTGAAGTCTTTCTTTGGCAGAGAAGTCTGCGCAAGATTTCCTTGGCAGTTCATAGTGGGTATGGTTTCTTTGCTTGGCGCAAGGTTTTTGGGACCATACCCCTTCAATGCCTATACACCAATTTAAGAGAAAACCCAATAAAATTTAGAAAAACCCCTCTTGTAAGAATCGAACTCAAGACCTCATGGCATAAAACGTTATGACCCCTAAACCTTAGCCAACCTTAAATGGCACTAGGCTACAATATGTCATGGGCCCAAACACACTAATATAATGTAAGCTTAATTGTTTATTTTTTATATTCGTTTTGTTTGTTTAATTAACTTTAACTTAACAAATATAATCAAGTCCGAATTATATACATTTAGTACCATTACATCAACTGCTTGCTCATTTACATTGTATTATTTTGCTTTATAATACCATACTATCTTAATATTTTTCGTTGCTATTTACTTTCTAATAATATTAATATAATTAATAATAATAATTAATATATTTTATACATATTAATCGAAAGTTACGATGAATAGTGACTTAATATTTTTTTACTATTGTTTTTTTTTTCTAATTACACATATACCTAAGTTTTTATTATTTTGTTGTTATCTTGTTATTTTAATTGATTGAAAACATATATTATTTTTCTTATAAGAATGAATGCACGCTGCTATGATGTAGTTCAATTCAGCTCGGTACAGTATGGTAGTGATATGTTATCAATATATCGAAAGCATAAACAACAAAGATAAATAAGGGTTCGATTCAGATGTTGTTCAATCGGTTTGCTATGATAGCGACACGGTATCTGTTTTAAAAAATATATAATGCAATGTTGAAATAAAATAAACATAGTGCAAACGAAGTGAACCGATATCGACTGAACAACATTGGTATCGATATTTGTTTTTATTGTTTTTTTAGTGATGTAATGTTTTTTCTTTCGATTATTATAATGAGTGTTGGTATCATAACGTACCGAGCTGATACTGACTAAATTCCCTCCGCAGAGCGCGAGTCAATCTCACTATTAATATTAATATGGTTACATGTGCACTAAACGACATATTTGATTATATTAAATTATTGGAAAAATAATATCATAAATAAAATAAGAATCAGTCTTTTATGGTGAATCCGGTTTTCAAAAATCAAAACCATGTGATTTCTTAACTTGGTAGAACAATAAAATGAATGAGTACGAGAAATCATGTCAGGTCAGGTGAGATAGTTACTGATATTATATTAACACAAGTAGACATGAGCATGTGCATGTGTGATTTTTTTAACCATATAACGCACGTCCTTACACACGAATCTAAAACCTAAGATCCAATTTTAAAATATTCACATGCTCATGAATCTAAAACCTAAATTCCATTTATATAATCATAAAGTCACATATATATATATATATATATATTAAAAATGTTTGATATTATGATATATGGTTGAATACATTAGCGTAGGCAGGAATTTGTTCTTATACTGTGTTTTTTCTATACCTGGATTTATGATAATCTGAAGACAAAAATTTTAGGATTCAGTCAGGTCAATTTGCTTGATCCGACTCCTTTTGTATCCAGATTACAAATAGACGCTGACATTTTTTTTCTAACTGGTTAAACAATCGAAATTAACTAATTGGACAGGACCTATAATGGTTATTGGTTTAAAATTAAAAATTTAACATGGGGCTTTGATGATTTAAAACTCAGTATTAACAATTAAGTAATTGGGCTTAATTTTTAAACTATAAAGTTTTTTATTATGTAAAAAGTTAAAAAAAAAATAAAGAGCGTCGCTCATAAAAAAACAACGGTGCCAGTTGAAAATTTTCTGTTATCCTTTACATATGATACGTGAATTTAATGGTGTCGAGTGGCTCTGCCATTGGTTAAATATGATGTCTATGATACTGTCTCTTAAGAAAAAAACTTTACTTGGTTTAAGAAGAATAGTATTATAACAATAAACTTATAATCATAAACTCAAACCATATACCATAAGAGTTCGTTTATGTCTCTTGTTTAACACATTACTTAAAACATTGCACACTTTGTTGTACACATATTGTGAACCAAGCAATGGATCGTGTTAGGCTATGTGGTGTGGTCATGATTCAAATGACCACAATCAACCTTTACGTCATCGTCATGTCACCGCATCTTCAATCACTAACTTAATCCACCACCCTATATAGTGTGGATCATGACCCCTACTATCATCCAGTACTCTCCTCTTCCACTAATCAAAATCCCCTAATTAATTGAAAGAGAGTCATGTTTGTCATGAATGACGTAACGGTTGGGAACCATGCGAACCACCATGGTTGGGAAGGAGAGTGGCGTATCACGAGAACCATGTCACACATGGCAATCAACAGTCCATTCCACCACCCCCATACCCCATAGCCTTGGTAATGAAAAAGATTGAGATATAACCTTTTATATGAATTCTGTAGGTGATAAGAAAGTACATAATTATTTTAGAATTTAGGGTATAAATTAGCAAATAATAATACAATTCTATAAATGGATCTATTCATATCACTCAAGTTTTTTTATCAGTGTTAAAAAAGTATAAAGACTTATTGTTTTTTAATCATAAAAAAGGTTATAAAGATTGTGTATGGAAATGTTACGATTTTGTACACAGATGTATAAATAAAGCTTTGTTAAGAGTTCAAACTGATTTGGTTTGAGCACGTTAGCTCGTATAGATTTTTAAGTTGAGTTTGAGCTGAAGGTAGTTCGTTTATATAAAAACTAGAGCTGATTTGCATTGAGTAACAACTTGGCTCGCATAGGTTAGCTTATTTCATTATTTATTTATAATTTTGATTTATATTATCTGATACTTGTGTAATATGATATAGTTGTCACACCCCGACCCGCAACGGAATAAAAGTCGGGGCATAATTGGGTTATCAACAAAGCTCATGATGTTTACCAAAATGTTTCATATTTATTAAATTCAAATTACAACTTAAATATCCAAAACAAAATTCATACAATTACAAGAAAATGAAACTATATAATTATTCCAAAGCTTAAACTTGTTTATTCTTTAGGCCTTCCTATGTGTTTCTTGTCTCAGCTGGATCACTGTATCATGTGTAAAACGGGGGATATTTTGGATCAACAAAAGTTGGCGAGTGAACCTTGATAAAACATTATTACTAATTTTCTTGTTTTATTTAATAAGGAAAATTTTGTGCAAAAATCACATGTGAGCAAACATATATAGATAAACAAACACAAACCACTTTGGATGAGTATATGATATGAATGATGATGTATGTGAGATCAAGGCTCAATCAAACGGAGCCGATCTAATGAGCCACCTGATGCTCAACCCGTCTCCCACGGGGAACTGATGGGCCTAATGAAATGCGTGCACTGAAAATGATAAATCCAAACTACATATAATTCACACAACAATCACTTGATACACATTTGATCACGGATATGATGTATGCACAAGTGTTTAAATAAAATAAAGAATTAAACGACACATGATACACCCCAAAACATGATTAAAACGGGGAATTGGTAGAGATTCACTCACATTGGGTGCGTTCTTTGATGACGTTGGATGCGCACGAATTAGGATTCAATCGACGAGGGAAAAACTAGCCTAGATAATAACAAAATGATTCGATAAATAAATAAAATTTTATTTGAGATTAATATTCTTAATTAGTGCTCTTAATGGAATTTTTCGATTTATTTTTGTGAGTTTAAGGAAATTTTCTAACTTTAAAAATCTTATTTTTAATTATTTTTAAATGATTTTTCAATTAAATAAATAATTAAAAGGAAATAAAAAAGTTGACTTTTTTGACCGTTGACCGTTGACCGGGTCATGACCGGTCAGACTGTGTTTTCTATGCGCTGAGTGAGGTTCGAACTCGGGACCTCTCGTATACGTGCACGCAGCTCTACCAACTGAGCTACGTGTCTAACCCGAAATATTCTCTGTTTTAATTATATATATATATACTAATTAATTTTAACCTTATTTAGTTTATACAAAAATGGTTTAATATGGCCGAACCGGCTTCAGAGACCCGGAGTCGAACTCGGGTTCTTTGATTCGAGTGCGCACAGCCCAACCAGTTGGGCTGTGTGTCTAGTCTGCTTAACTACGGAATTATATTCCTCTTATAAACATTATGTGACTTGATCTGATTAAGTTCTAAAAATGTTGGTTTTATTTCTGAAAATCGGTAACGTGTGCGATTCGAACTCGGGACGTGCATATTGTATTTGCATACGAGTCCACCGCTGGACTGTGTGTCTAACCCGTTCGAATATCCAGTTTTAATTATATTTATACATATACCCGTCTTCATCTTCTTCGTTTACAAGAACACAGAACAGTGAAATCCGACTGTTCTGTTTAAATCGATCAACAAAACTTATAATTGGCTGAATGAAATAGAAAAGAAGATTACGGAATAAGATGTACCAAAACAGAGCGTTTTCTTCAGATTTCCGGCAAGAGTCGTCGGCTCTGATTTGTGACTTCCGGCTGGGTGAATTGTTTAACAGTTTTGATCATTGTGTTGTGCAATTAAGTTACTAAGCAAGAGATATCAAGAGGTTTAGATGATTATACCGATCGACAGTGAGGCTCCGGTTTTTCAATGATTTTCCGGTGAGTGCGGGGATTTCCGGCAACGTTGTCTGAGACAGACTCTGGTTGAATGATTAAGGTTAATACATGCCGAATAATGGATTACAAACAAAAGAGTCGAGAATTATACCGATTAGAAGTAAAACCTCGGTTTTCCGGTGAAGTCCGGCGAATGCAAAAATCTCCGGCGACGTGTTTTAGAATGAATAAAGCTTCGGAAACGAACGTGGTTCTGAGCGAAAGGATTTTCAGAGTGTTCAAGTGGGTATTTATAGTGGAAACGGGCTGAATTGGGTTTGAATTGAGTCTTGATTCGCGATTTAGGATTTCCGGCGGTTATGACCGAAATTGATTGCCGGCAACGGTTATAACCGACGTCAAAATCAATTCATCCGTTTCGGTCAAAGGAGAAACAGCCAAATTCACGGAGTTTGTGTTTTCTCCGGTGGTTGCGAGTCTTGGCGCGTTGTTTACCGGATTTGACTTTCGGGTTTTACTGTTATTTGTTTTAGTATTAGTCACAAAGGAAGTGTGTGGCGGAGTGGTGTGTTGTGTGTTTGTGTTTGTGGGTGACCCGGGTTCGAAAACCCGGCGTCTCCATTTTATTTTTTATTCATTATTTATTATTAATTATAAATTATGGTTTTTAAATTCTAATATATTTATTAATTATGTATGGTTTAAAATTAATATGAACCATAAATACGCAACGAAACTTATAACTGAATATTTGATGGATAAACGAAGCGGGTTTTGAAACCCGTTTTTCGACGAATGTTACAATATCCCCTACTTTTAGAAATTTCGTCCCGAAATTTAAGTAGTAGTGGTAACAGGAAAAAGATGCAGGCATTTTTCGCGCATTGAGTCTTCACGTTCCCAAGTAAACTCGGGTCCTCGTTTCGACTCCCAACGTACCCTGACAATTGGAATACGACTTCGTCTTAAACGCTTCTCTCAGAAGTCCATGATTTCTACCGGTCTTTCAACGAAGTGCATAGATTCATCGATTTGAATGTCTTCTAGAGGAATATGGAGGTTTTCATTCGGCGAGGCACTTCTTCAAGTTTGATACGTGGAATGTGGGATAAATTCTGATTGAACTCTTCTGGTAGGTCAAGCTTGTATGCTAAAGGACCTTCTCTTTCGAGTATCTTGAAAGGTCCTACGTAGCGTGGTTCTAGCTTTCCCTTTTGGCCAAAACGAACCACTCCCTTCCACGGTGATACTTTTAAAAGTACTTGATCACCAATGTCAAACTCCAAGGGCTTTCGTCGTTTATCTGCATAACTCTTTTGATGACTTTGAGCCGCTAGAAGATTGTTTCGAATTTGAATGACCTTGTCGGTTGTTTCTTGAATTAATTCTGGACCGGTGATTTGTGATTCCCCAATTTCGTGCCAACATACTGGAGATCGGCACTTACGACCATATAAAGCTTCGAAAGGAGCCATGCCGATACTTGAATGATAGCTATTGTTGTACAAAAATTCAACTAATGGTAGATGAGCGTCCCAGTTCCTTTGAAGTCTATGACACATGCTCGCAGCATGTCTTCAAGGGTTTGGATGGTGCGTTCAGATTGACCGTCAGTTTGAGGGCGAAAGGCGGTGCTGAGGTCTAATCGTGTACCCAAAGCGGTTCGTACGGCTTGCCATGTTCGTGAAGTGAAACGACCATCACGGTCTGAAATGATGCTTAATGGTACACCATGACGGCTTACGATCTCGTGATGTAGATACGAGCTAACTTCTCGTTCTTGAAGTCCTCGCGAATCGGAATGAAATGAGATGACTTTGTAAGACGATCGATTATTACCCATATGGTGTCATACCCACTGGAGGTGCGAGGTAACCCGGTAATGAAATCCATGGTTATGTTTTCCCACTTCCATTCGGGTATTTCAGGTTGGACTAGAAGTCCTGAAGGTCGTTGGTGTTCAGCTTTTACTTTGGAACAGGTAAGGCACTTGGAAACAAAAACAGCGATATCCTTTTTCATGCCAGGCCACCAGTAGGTGTATCGTAGGTCTTGATACATCTTGTCGGCTCCTGGGTGTACGAGTATCGTGTTTTGTGCGCCTCATTCATGAGGAAATCACGAAGGTTATCGCGATCAGGAATCCATATGCGATTTAAATAGTATAGAATACCGTCGGATTTGGTTTCGATTTTGAGTTCAGCTCCACATGACAGTTCATCGCGTACATCATTTTCTGTTACAGAAACATGTTGAGCTGCCCGGATTCGATCTTTGATGTCGGTTATGATTTGCGAACATAGAAGACGAATGGAGTTCGCATAACCTTTTCGACTGAGCGCATCAGCCACCACGTTTGCCTTGCCAGGATGATACCGGATTTCACAGTCGTAGTCGTTGAGAAGTTCGACCCATCTTCGTTGCCTCATATTCAACTCCTTTTGGTGGAAGATATGTTGGAGATTTTGTGGTCAGTGTATATTTCACACTTGGTACCATAGAGGTAATGTCTCCATATCTTGAAAGCGAACACAACAGCTCCCAGTTCCAGGTCGTGGGTGGTGTAATTCTTCTCATGAACTTTGAGTTGCCTAGAAACATAGGCTATCACTTTTCCTCTTTGCATTAATACACAGCCTAGCCCTTGCCCTGATGCGTCGCAATAAACTACAAAGTCATCGCAACCTTCAGGGAGTGTGAGGATAGGTGCGTCACAAAGTTTTTGCTTTAGAGTTTGGAAGGCTTCTTCTTGTTTAGGTCCCCATATGAAGGGTTTTCCTTTATGAGTCAAAGCCGTGAGTGGGACAGCAATACGAGAAAAATTGGCAATGAAGCGTCGATAGTAACCAGCCAAACCAAGAAATGACCTTACTTCGGTAGGGGTACGTGGCGCTTGCCATTCTTGCACTGCCTTGATTTTTGAAGGATCAACATGAATTCCCTTGTCATTGGCGACATGTCCAAGGAATTGTACTTCTCCTAACCAGAATTCACATTTTGAGAATTTAGCGTAGAGCTTTTCAGTCCTTAAGAGTGTAAGGATGAATCTAAGGTGTCGTTCATGATCGGATTTAGACTTGGAGTAGATAAGAATATCGTCGATGAAGACTAAGACGAAGTGGTCGAGGTAGGGTTTGCATACCCTATTCATTAGATCCATGAAGACAGCGGGGGCGTTGGTTAAACCGAAAGGCATGACCATGAACTTGTAATGACCTTAACGAGTCCGAAAGGCGGTCTTTGGGATATCTTCTTCATGTACTCTGAGCTGATGATAACCAGAACGAAGGTCGATTTTTGAAAAGCAGGTGGCGCCTTGAAGTTTGGTCTAGGAGGTCATCGATGCGAGGTAGTGGATAGCGATTTTTTACCGTTAACTTGTTGAGTTCTCTATAATCAATGCACATGTGAAACGTTCCATCTTTCTTTTTCACAAAGAGAACAGGTGCACCCCAAGGCGAGGAGCTAGGACGTATGAATCCTTTGTCAGTCAGCTCTTGCAGTTGACTTGCCAACTCTTGCATTTCGGATGGGGCTAACCTATAAGGAGACTTTGCGACTGGTGTAGCGCCAGGTACAAGATCGATGCGGAATTCGACTTCTCTCACAGGAGGGAGTCCTGAAATGTCGTCGGGAAAGACTTGTGGGAATTCTTTCACAACTGGGATATCTTCGAGTTTCTTCTCCTTGTTTCCCTTTTTGACGACGTGAGTTAGGAATGCGACATAATTCTTGCGGATATATCTTCGGGCTTGAAGGCAGGTCATTAATTTGAGTCCTTTCGAAGGGGTTTCTCCAAAAATACGTAGGGTCTGACCGTCTTCTAGAGGAATGCGAATGAACTTTTCGCGGCACACTACTTCAGCGTGATGCTGGCTGAGCCAGTCCATACCGATTATAACATCGAAACTTCCCAACTTCATAGGAATGAGGTCAACTGGAAAATCGTGATCGTTTAGAGTGAGGGTACAATCGCGTATAATAGAATTTAATGAAACAGGTTTTCCGTCAGCAACTTCCACCGTTAGAGATTCCATGAGATTAACACGAGTTTGGTTGAGGATAGGTTCAAATTCTAAGGACACAAAGCTCTTATCCGAGCCAGTATCGAATAATATGGATGCATAACTACCATTGATGAGAAACGTACAGTTGACCACGTTGTTGTCAGCCCTAGCTTGGTCGGCATTGATGTTGAAAGCTCTTCCTCTGGCAGGTGGAGGAGCTTGGTTGTCTTGGTTTACCGGGTTTGCTTGAGCTTGGGCATGGATGATGTTCACCAAGCGTGGACAAGTGTTCCTGAAGTGGTTTGGGTCCCCACAGTTGTAACAAGCTCGCATGGGTTGCATCATGGGTAGTTGGGTTGGTAGTAAGTTTGGGCTGCGTGTGGTACAGGTGGTAGAAGTAAGGGTTGTTGGGCTGGACCCACTATCTGATGGTGGGTTTGGGTTAGGGGTTGATTGCGGTTCATTCGTTGAAGAGTACGGCAGGTTTGGATGGTGTGACCTGCACGGCCACAGCTTGTGCAATGTCGGCAAAGAGTTTCGGAGGGTGATGGTATTGACAACGGTTGCATTTTGGGTGTGGTCCGGTGTATGGCTTTTTAAATGGCGCAGCAGAGGGGGCGATTTGGGTGATTGGTGCAGCAGTGATAGGAAGGTTGGTTTGAGTGACAGCAAAATTCTTGCTATTTCGTTTCCTCTTACCAGCAAACTTTGAGGATGAGACTGAGTGGTTTGTAGTTGAGGTCTCTATTGGTGCTTTCTTCTTTTCATCTTTGAATTTTCCGTTTCGAATACGATTTTCAGTGAGTTCTGTAGCTAACTCCATCGCGGCTTCAAGTGTTGCAGGCGAAGTGCTTAAAACCGAGTCTTGAATTTTTGAGGGAAGACCTCGAATGTAATGTTCAACCAAGCAGTACACGGGGGTGAACAAATTAGGGATCATCTGATTTAGCTCGAGAAATCTCTTATTATAGGAAGTGTGATCTCCTTCCTTTTGTTTCAGCGCGTGGAATTCATCTTCCAACTTTTTGATTTCGCTTCTTGGACAGAAGCGTCTTGTCATGAGTTCCCTTAACTCTTCTCATGTTAAGGCCATGGCATCTTCAACTCCTCGTTTACCCTTTTCCGTGTTCCACCAGGTAAGGGCTACCCCGAACAGTTCCAGTTGCATAACGTACTTGCGATCCTCGGGACAATCGCAATTGAGGAAAAGTGTTTTCCATCTCTTCAAACCAGTGAAGGAGGGCGGTAACACCTTCGGTCCCTTCATATCTTGGGGGATCGCAAGATTTGAAGTGTTTGTAGGAGCACTTTTTGGAAGGAGGGTTGGCGACGCTCTGGTCTTCTTGATTGGGAGGGTTGATGGGGTTTGCGGTGAGAGCTTGTTGAACTTGAATCACGATGTCAGGAAGCACTGCGGCCATTTGTTTAGCAATTTGTGTGGCCAAGCGTTCATTTGATCTTCCTGACTTTCTACCTCCACGTAGTTGCCTAGCCGACATCTACTAGAACATGCATAGGAAGATTGTGAGTTTAAGAATTTTCTAGGTGTCATGTGTCGTAAAAAGAATGAAAAAAAACATAATTGGCAATAATTAACTACATCTATAGGATGTCTTGGGTTTGCTCATGTTTGGGCCTCCAATGTCCCCCATACCATCGCTTGTGTAGTCATGTGGGCCCCCATGACTATTGAGCTTGGTAGGATTCACATTGGTGTTGGCGGATTAACACTCGCACCACCCGAATGAAAATCGTAAAATATGATTGCGAGATGTATGGTAGGAGGGTGTCTAGGTGTAGACACAATGACAACTCAAAGTGGGGTTAGCTCACACGACGTTTGGTATAGCATGCTTTGGCCTAATAGGTCCTTCGTACTCTCATCGTTAGTCCCCAGGTAGGCAAACTGGTCCTTTATTTTGGATTTATACGAATGCCAAGCCTAGACAGGACGTTCCGACTACTGGTACTCGTACCCTTCCATTTACTACATGCCCATCATGAGAATTCACTTTGATGTGATTTGAAAAATACAAAAATCATTGCAAAAATCATGGGAATCGTGAGGTGTGTGCTCTCATGGATAAGATATGTTATGAGGATATGATTCATGATGAGCATTGTATAATAACATGTATTTATGAGCATGCTTGCATAACATTGAGTGTAAAAAAAATAAACATAAAGCATATAAGCATCATGAATTTTGTATGTAACGCATAAACAATTTAAAAGTTTAATCAACTATAGTA
Organism: Scalesia atractyloides; assembly: GCA_947069175.1. Lineage (NCBI taxonomy): Eukaryota > Viridiplantae > Streptophyta > Magnoliopsida > Asterales > Asteraceae > Scalesia > Scalesia atractyloides. Next base: position 76,112,225 of record CAMTDV010000030.1, on the reverse strand, counting down.
TAGGCTCTAAGGGTCTAATAACCTATCCTATATCCCTATAGTCATAAGCTCTGATACCAATCTGTCACACCCCGACCCGCAACGGAATAAAAGTCGGGGCATAATTGGGTTATCACCAAAGCTCATGATGTTTACTAAGATGTTTCATATTTATTAAATTCAAATTACAACTTAAATATCCAAACAAAATTCATACAATTACAAGAAAATGAAACTATATAATTATTCCAAAGCTTAAACTTGTTTATTCTTCTAGGTCTTCCTATGTGTTTCTTGTCTCAGCTGGATCACCTGTATCATGTGTAAAACGGGGGATATTTTGAGTCAACAAAAGTTGGCGAGTGAACCTTGATAAAACATTATTACTAATTTTCTTGTTTTATTTAATAAGGAAAATTTGTGCAAAAATCACATGTGAGCAAACATATATATATAAACAAACACAAACCACTTTGGATGAGTATATGATATGAATGATGATGTATGTGAGATCAAGGCTCAATCAAACGGAGTCGATCTATTGAGGCACCTGATGCTCAACTTGTCTCCCACGGGGAACTGATGGGCCTAATGAAACGCGTGCACTGAAAATGATAAATCCAAACTACATATAATTCACACAACAATTGATACACATTTGATCACGGGTATGATGTATGCACAAGTGTTTAAATAAAATAAAGAATTAAACGACACATGATACACCCCAAAACATGATTAAAACGGGGAATTGGTAGAGATTCACTCACATTGGGTGCGTTCTTTGATGACGTTGGATGCGCACGAATTTAGGATTCAATCGACGAGGGAAAAACTAGCCTAGATAATAACAAAATGATTTGATAAATAAATAAAATTTTATTTGAGATTAATATTTTTAATTAGTGCTCTTAATGGAATTTTTAGATTTATTTTTGTGAGTTTAAGGAAATCTAACTTTAAAGTCTTATTTTTAAGTATTTTTAAATGATTTTTCAATTAAATAAATAATTAAAAGGAAATAAAAAAGTTGACTTTTTTGACCGTTGACCGTTGACCGGGTCTTGACCGGTCAGACTGTGTTTTCTATGCGCTGAGTGAGGTTCGAACTCGGGACCTCTCGTATACGTGCACGCAGCTCTACCAACTGAGCTACGTGTCTAACCCGAAATATTCTCTGTTTTAATTATATATATATACTAATTAATTTTAACCTTATTTAGTTTATATCAAAAATGGTTTAATATGGCCGAACCGGCTTCAGAGACCCGGAGTCGAACTCGGGTTCTTTGGTTCGAGTGCGCACAGCCCAACCAGTTGGGCTGTGTGTCAAATCTGCTTAACTACGGAATTATATTCCTCTTATAAACATTCTGTGACTTGGTCTGATTAAGTTCTAAAAATGTTTGTTTTATTTCTGAAAATCGGTAACGTGTGCGATTCGAACTCGGGACGTGCATATTGTATTTGCACACAGTCCACCGCTGGACTGTGTGTCTAACCCGTTCGAATATCCAGTTTTAATTATATTTATACATATACTCGTCTTCATCTTCTTCGTTTACAAGAACACAGAATAGTGAAATCCGACTGTTCTGTTTAAATCGATCAACAAAACTTATAATTGGTTGAAATGAAATAGAAAAGAAGATTACGGAATAAGATGTACCAAAACAGAGCGTTTTCTTCAGATTTCCGGCAAGAGTCGTCGGCTCTGATTTGTGACTTCCGGCTGGGTGAATTGTTTAACAGTTTTGAGCATTGTGTTGTGCAATTAAGTTACTAAGCAAGAGATATCAAGAGGGTTTAGATGATTATACCGATCGATAGTGAGGCTCCGGTTTTTCAGTGATTTTCCGGTGAGTGCGGGGATTTCCGGCAACGTTGTCTGAGACAGACTCTGGTTGAATGATTAAGGTTAATACATGCCGAATAATGGATTACAAACAAAAGAGTCGAGAATTATACCGATTAGAAGTAAAGCCTCGGTTTTCCGGTGAAAGTCCGGCGAATGCAAAAATCTTCGGCGACGTGTTTTGGAATGAATAAAGCTTCGGAAACGAACGTGGTTCTGAGCGAAAGGATTTTCAGGGTGTTCAAGTGGGTATTTATAGTGGAAACAGGCTGAATTGGGTTTGAATTGAGTCTTGATTCGCGATTTAGGATTTCCGGCGGTTATGACCGAAATTGATTGCCGGCAACGGTTATAACCGACGTCAAAATCAATTCATCCTTTTCGGTCAAAGGAGAAACAGCCAAATTTGCGGAGTTTGTGTTTTCTCCAGTGATTGCGAGTCTTGGCGCGTTGTTTACCGGATTTGACTTTCGGGTTTTACTTTAAATGTTATTTGTTTTAGTATTAGTCACAAAGGAAGTGTGTGGCGGAGTGGTGTGTTGTGTGTTTGTGTTTGTGGGTGACCTGGGTTCGAAACCCGGCATCTCCATTTTATTTTTTATTCATTATTTATTATTAATTATAAATTATGGTTTTTAAATTCTAATATATTTATTAATTATGTATGGTTTAAAATTAATATGAACCATAAATACGCAACGAAACTTATAACTGAATATTTGATGGATAAACGAAGCGGGTTTTGAAACCCGTTTTTCGACGAATGTTACAATAGTTGCTATCTTCTATTTTATTACATACTTTACTAAAAAAAATTATACAAAAGCTATCATAATGAAGAAAGACGGGTCTAACTCACTGAGTCACGAGTTGTATGTCTCAAATTAAAGGTGAGCTGATCTATATTACGAGTCGAGATTTTCAAGTACGAACGGAGAAAGACAGATCTAACTCACCTTTATAATATAGTTGAATAAATTATATGATGAGCTGAGATTTTCAAACACGAATTAACGTTGTCTTGACTTGAATTCCCTCGTTAAGAAATAAATCCCACTTTGCAAATATCAATCACTCCTTGCTTTACTTTTAAAAAAAATAATCCAACTTAACTAAAGAAAACATAATAATTGCATTCATAAAACAACATTACTAGTGACAATAACATCATTAACATGAAATACCCCATTACAATCATAGTTCTTTGTACCCAACATCAACCCCACCTTGGTTCACCTACCAACAAATATGATTCTTTTATTTATTTTTTAAGATTTCGAGGAGATCCACATCGGATTCAGTACATAAACATGTCTGCAGAAGCCAGAATCGCCTGGTTAGCATAAACATAACTCAGTGAGTTACTCATGAACTCATCAACAAACTCAGTCCCACTGCCATACTGCTCCTCCATAAACCCGCAACCCGAGTCGACACACGGGTTCACAAAAGCGATAATCTCGTTCAGCGACTGCAACTGTTGGCTAAGCTCCGCCACTTGAGCTCTCAAAACCCGATTCTCGGTCTCCACATTCATATAATGTTGTGTGGTGATAGTCGCGCTTGATATCATTTGATTGTTCTCTTTTCTGAGTTGACTCAGCTGAGTCACGAGTTCATCTAGATGTTTTTGCTTCCTCATTCTTGATCTCCGTGCCGACTCGCGATTGGATATCATTCTCTTCTTTTTCCTCTGATCCATCACGTGTTGAAGATCTTTTCCGGAACCCGAACCCTGAATAGGGTACGGACCAGAACCTCCTGACGATGTTCCAGTAGTGGTACTACTGGACGCCATTTATAAATGACTTTGCTATAGGTGGGATTATATCAGATACGAATAATTTATTGATATGTAAATATAGATATAGCGTTTTAACTAATATTAAAAAGGTGGTTTATAGTAATATAGCGAAAATAAACCGAATAATAATAATAATCATGAAATGTAATAAAACCAGTAGAGGAAGACGACTGAGAACGATTGAACTAAATGGGTTCGGCGTCTATATGTGGAATTGATCATAAACCCGGAAAGAAACAATTCACTGAGGATTTGAGGAGTCATGTATTTCGAGCACTAAAAACAATAGGTTGCACATTAATGTTGATTTGTAATGATAACACACGATAAATTACGAATTTAAAAAAGGGGAAGAACATAAAGAGGGGATTTTTGTAGCAAAAATCAAGATGAGAAATCAAGAGATGATGATGATGATGATGATGATGATGATCCTAAGGATCTGAGGAAGAGAAGAAGGGAGAGGGGGAAGGATTGTGGGGTGGATTTATAGGACAAAAAAGGTATCATTTTGGAGATTTTTTTAATGAAATAATTCAAAAGCATATGCACTGAATCACCACTCTTAATTTCAAAATTTTTACCATTGCTACATTATTGTTGATATTTATAAGAAACTACCACTTTTACTCCAATTGATTCCCTTCATAACGGTATCGACATTTAATATTTGCGCCCATGAGTGGCATGTGCCACGCCCTCTTGGTCGACGCGGCCTGACTGGGCGCCTCTCCTAGCGCTCGACAAGACACAATCTAATACACATTTCAATATTTGTTTTTACAATAATTCTTTTTCATATGTCATAACAGGCATCAAATGTTACTACTATTTTTTATTTATAAAAACCATCATACCTAGTACAAACACATTCATAGCAAATTTATTGGTAAGGTATGAGAATGTGAAGTGTAGACAAACTTCACCTCAATCCCAAATGTTTGAAATTAGAGAGGCTGCTTATAAAGAGATTCACGGCTCCAAAACCATATTTGTACATGAACATTATTACATAAACGTAAAGTGTTCTTGAAGAATCAAAATACAGAAATATAGTCCTAAATAAAAAATACTAATAAGTCACCAATAGCAAAATAATGGTGAAACAATAAAACCAAAATAATGGTGAAACAATAAAATTTTAATAGATAAAATACCATAGAGACACCATATCAAGATTCAAGAAGAAGGTAACATGCAAAGTTCATGAAAAGCTAAGTCCCATAAAACAACCCTATACTCTTTTCTAAAAATCCTTAACCATAATTATACGTATCTACGAATACCAAATTGATTATCAACACCCTAAACCCAAATTCCCTTAGAAATACATTTTCTCTTATATGTACATTAGTTTAGGACATTAACGGTTCGGTTTGAACAGTGTTAAAAATTTCAGACAGAAGCTACTAATTGCGAGTCTCGTTTTAACGCTTCGACTTTGATGGTTCTGTTTTCTTTATCATGAGTTTAATTTAAAAACTTAATATAAATAAAGATGGTTTTATGTTTATTATACATATACTCCTCTTTATATTCCAAAAAAAAAAGTAATATTAACTAAAAAGGTTGATTTAAAAATTAAATAATAATTTAAAGGTCTGATTCAGTTTTTATAACTTGGAACCGTAAACCCAAAAACCATCAAAATCAAATTGTTTGGATCTCAAACTGTCTGACTTGATTCGGTTTAGGTGGATCAGTCAGTCTCAACTGTTTATAAACACCACTAGTGAACGCCCCTTGCTAGTTATTCGAGGTTTAACCCAAATCGTTCAACGTTTTACCTAAATACATTAGTTGAGTCCATCTTTCTAGGAGTTCATGTTTTTAGTTATTTAAGTGTATCTATTCTCTCCGTTTTTTCAATATGCAAGCGTTCTCCTCTCTTCATTTTGATCAACATGTCTTCTTCCCATTTTTTTCCAAAGCAAATTCTTAGACTCATTTTTTTACCTCATCATTATCGTCAACTGAACCCGTCATGTCTCTATCACTCATTTGTGTTAGACCCATTTTCTAACATATGTATTGCTTGATAATTTGTTTTGTAGAGTTTGGTTTTCAATTCTAGAGAGGGCAATCAAACATCGAACTAATTCTAATGCAAAATCACAAATAATGCGAAAACTGCAAAAATAAATCTAAACTGTTTATTTATCATTACAAATAAAAGAAAGTATATATTTGTTAAAGATTAAAGTATTCATCACTTTAACTAATTAACTTCATTTTATTATTTTGGATCGGGGGCATGTCTATTCACACACCCACTTTGTCTGTTCACACACTACCCAGTGTTGAGCTGTGGCCAAAGCGTGGCGTTTTGGTTCGGTCAACCAGACAAAGACTGACGGGTGTCTGACAGGTCTGTTGACTGGACCAAAACGCCGAGCATTGGCCGTGTTTTAGTCATGTCAACCAGACAAAAGACTGACACCCGGTCAGTCTTTTATCTGGTTGACAGGACCAAAACGCTGCCAAAGCTCGACATTTTGGTCAGATCAACAGACCCGTCAGACACCCGTCAGTCTTTGTCTGGATGATAAGACCAAAACGCCACGCTTTGGTCACAGCTCGACACTGAAGGATGTGTGAATAGACAAAGTAGTAGGTGGGAGTGTGTGAATAGCAAGACCCTGTAAAATTTTGAGTAAAGTGTAATTTGCCACTATGAGGTTTGATTCATATTGCACTGACTCTCAACCTTTCATTTTTTGCCAAATGAAACCCTAAGGTGAGTATTTCATCCAATCCCAACAATTTTTTACCACAAAACTTAAAATCTCTCTTCATACCAACATAACATATCAAAATCCTTCTGAATTGCCTAACACCTCATCTGGACGGTTAAACCTTTTTTCATTAACAATTGACTAACGACTAGGGGCATGTAGAGATGAAATACCCACCTCAGGGTTTCCTTTGGTAAAAAGTAAAAAATAGGGAGTCAAGGTACAATCTGAACCAAACCATATGATAGCGAATTGCCCTTTAGTATAATTTTTTTTAGGATCACAATATCCATTGAATTAACTATGAAATGGTAAATTTCTTCATGATTTTTAATAATTTAGCTTTAATAATTTATAGCCTTTAGTAGGTTAATTATTTTTAACCCTTTATAGCCTTTAGTAGGTTAACTATTTTTAACCTTTTAATTTTAATATTCTCCATGTAATAAAGGGCTGAAATAAAGGAAATAAGAAATGTCGATGTAACGAGTGGATCCATACTCAACCCAGTGTTCTCATGCCGGCCCATTTAGTTTCTTGTTTAATTCGTTTCAAGTTTTCAACTTAAAAATAGAGATGGGCATAAAAACCGGTTCCGAACCCGAACCGGTAGAACCGAACTGGAACCGGTTCCAGTTCCTACCCGACATTAAGTAGAACCGGTTCCGGGTTCAAAATACCCGTTGGTTCCAACCCGGTTCCACAATTTTACCATTTGACTCGGGTAGTAACCGGTTCCTACCCGTACCCGGTTCCTACCCGTACCCGGTTTCACTTGTACCCGGTTCCATCAGTACCCGGAAATGAAGTTCAAGAAGGAACCGGTTATACCGTTATAATGTTACCTTTGGAACCGGTTATAGCCGAAAAAGTGGAGACTAACGATAGAAAGAAACACAAAAATAACAAACACAATAGAAAGAAACATTACACAAACTTTATTAAAACACCAAACCAAACGGGTTACATCAAACATTGGAAGAACCGGTGCCGGAACCTTCTCCCGTCTCATTTTTCTTTGCCTTCGTCACTGGGCAATGCCGCTCAGTGTGTTTCTTAAGGGTTGAGTTGGCTGCGGCCTTCATAAATTTTCCGCAAGCTTTGCATCTAGCCATCTCGTGGCTGTCGGACATTAAACAGAGATCAAAATTCTTCCATATAGCTGGGTTTCTTTTCGTCTCTAAGACAGTAACAACTTGTTCGTTGCTTGCCATAGGTATTTTGCAAGATTTTTGAGAAGATGATTGAGTTTGTAAGTTGATGATGGTGAGTTTGTAAGTTGAAATGGTAAGTAGGGAGGGGTTTATATAAAAAAAACCGATTTCGACGAACAGGAACCGGTTCCCAACGGTAACTTTTTTATCAGGAACCGGTTCCCAACGGTAACTTTTTTATCAGGAACCGGTTATAACGGTAACTTTTTTATCAGGAACCGGTTTTGAACAGTAAAAGTCAGATTTTTCGACTGTCAGGAACCGGTTCTGAACAGTAAAAGTCAGGATTTACTGTTAGGAACCGGTTCTAAACAGTAAAAGTCAGATTTTCGACTGTCAGGAACCGGTTCTAAACAGTTAAAAATGGCATTAATGGCCATGGCTTTATAGCCTAGTGTCATTCTGGTGGTGGGTTAAGGCTTTGTGATCAATAGGTCATGGGTTCGATTCCCACAAGGGGGTATTCTCATATTTATTGGGTTTCCTCCTGAATTAGTGTGGCATTATGCCTAGTGGAGATAGATATGATCGGGTGGTTCCTCTGGTGGCACGATGATACTCCAGTGATCCGTCAGTGATCCAAATTTGCCGTTCAAAAAAATGGCATTAATGTTGATAGTTAAATTTGTGAAGTTTTATCCAACTAAAAATGGCATTAATGTTGATAGTTAAATTTGTGAAGTTTTATCCAACATTGGTTAAGAACCAAATGATAAAAATTGCAAAGATTCTAACCAATATATTTGATACATGTATATTTAAAAATAAAGAATTTTTATCTTATAATGAAAATCAACTATGTAGATATTTTCCCCAACAGGGTTTGGTTTATGATGTTAAAGCCCCCACCCCAAAAATCCAAAAATAAAAAAGTGAGGGACCTTCAGAAAACATATTAAAAATAGCTGAAATCGATATCTATTACTGATAAAGATAAAATATTTGTTTCTGTTCTATAAGTAGAGTATCGGAACATGTACATTTTTTAGAAAAAATAAAAAATAAAGAGAGCAAAACTACTATTTTTTGCACTTGCATATTGACATGGTCATAAATTTTCTATTCAGGTTCGAAAAGCTATTTTAAAAGTGATTTATCTAAACTGATATTATGTTATCATGTGTTCATCATTTGTATAAACTGAAAATGTTTTTTCTTAATAACCATATTGTTTATATTTGTTTTATTAATTTGTGTTACAGGTTTATTACATCACCATGACAGTAAACAAATATAAAATATAAACTAATAAGACTATCTCCAACTTTGGTGAGGTTGAAGGCACCTACGCCCTTTTCTGGAAGAGAGAATATGAGGTAAGAGGAGAGGAGCCTGATGTGACATGGAAAGAGAAGCAAAAAAGAAATCGTTTGTATGGGCGAGTAGCGGCGATGCTTGTGAATGTTTAGGACAAGCAAGACGCTGGACCGAAACATTAACCCCATCGGCCATACTTTCCTTTACAATTGTTTCCAAATTGTTTGCTTCGCGTTGTGCTTCACCCAGAGAAAAGGCGTTGCTTGCACTTCCCCGAAGATCTTCTCGATGCTCGCACGCTTGCCTTAAAAAATAAATTTGTTTCTAACTTTCCAAATCTCCCAACATGTTGTAAGAATAATCATTTGGATTACCTATTTTTGTGACTCGAAACCATTAACTGCTTATACACTTTTAACATCTCCTTCATGGTAGAAACTGAGATATTAAGTACATTACACCACGAGCAAACATTGTTCCTAATGACAATCGCTATATAGCACGACACAAAAAGATTGTATGAATATTCTTCATGATTCCCACAAAGTCTACAGGTTGTCGAGCCATGATGGATGTTATGCCGCTGTAGATTTTTGAGAGTAGGCAGGCGATTTTGTACCCCTCGCCACCCGAATTTGTTTTTTTTGGTACCCACTTCACCCAATCAAACGGGCAATACGGACCACCCATCTAGAGAGGATGTCTCTTCATGATGAAACTGAAACAAAATCCCTAATGCATCTATCTATCTTTACATTAGATACTCGTGGATGTTTAAAGTACTAATTGGTAGTCCTTTATGGATTCAGTGTACTTTAATACGTATGTGACAAGACGATTGTGACGAGACAATGTAACTAAACAAAATCCCTAATGCATCTATCTATCTTTATAGTTAGATACTCGTGGGATGTTTAAAGTACTAATTGGTAGTCATTTATTGGATTCTGTGTACTTTAATGCGTATTTGACAAGACAATGTGACAAGACATGTGACTAACAAAATCCTAATGCATCTATCTATCTTGTAGTTAGATACTCGTGGATGTTTAAAGTACTAATTGGTAGTCCTTTATTGATTTTGTGTACTCTAATGCGTATTTGACAAGACAATGTGACCAACTTGACGATTATGTGTTTATGTGGTTAGTGGTGATTTAGATAATGAAACAAGTGTAATACCTTAAGAACATGGTGGATGAAATCCATCTTTACCGGATCCATACCATCTTATGTATGTTATGTTTACAAGTTTGTAAATCCGGTCCAGATGTTCCATTCAGAAACCGAAATCGACGTCCTTTTCCAATTCCACGCATCCACACGCTCAGCAACCGATGCTTTTTTCCAGCAAAAACAAATCTTGAAACCCGTCTTTTCGAAAGCATGGCCCTTAAGGAACCAGCCCAAGCCCGCCTTTTCCAATTGGGCCTATGATCCGTTCCCAACAAACCCAAGCCATTTTTTACTTTTCTTCGTCGCCTCCCAAACAACCCTCTTCTAAAGGGCTCTAACGTATCCAAAACACCTTTTGGCGCTTTGTATAGGAGAAATAATATAAAGGTAAGGCGTTAAAACGGAATTTAAAAGTGTCACCCTGCCCCCAACTAACATTTTTCATTTCCACTGACAATTTTGTGTTGAAGCAAATGACTACACCAACCAAATAACCCAAGATATTTAAGGGAATTTGCCAACATTGCAATTTATTATGTTTGCTACATTTGACATTAAGGTCTCTTCCACCCCAAACCTTTATATACTAGTAATGTATCATCAATCAAGTAAATTTAATTTGTTTGATACGAATCTTCTAGATTATACTATAAAATTTTCGATATTAAATATAATATAATTAGGTTATCACCCGTGAATACTCACGGGTCGGCCATTAATATGATGTAAACAACGAATGTAAAATTTATTTAAAAATGTATTATGTGTAGGATGGAAAATCGTATAATTTTATTTAAAACGGCGGATGGTCTTTGAGAATAAAAAAAAGGGATAAAAGATTAATTTAATGTGCACATTGTTTGAAAATGAGTAAGATATTAATTTGGTTTACATAACAATTTAATTAATGTGTTTTTTTTGAATAAACTAAAAGTTGTAATTTTGAAGTGGGTATTTTATTATTCAATAGGTCATGAAGAATGGAATGATACCTTTTTAAAAGTAAAAAAAAGGTAGCAAATTAAACAAAAGAACTAGCACCACACAATATATACATACAGACTGTCTACACCCTGTTGATTATTTTAAATGTAAACATACATATGAGGATCCATCCTGATTACAGATAACAACATGTATGTCAACATGAAACACAACAAAATAAATTATTATAGGCTTAATATCACTTAGTTGAACAATTAAAGTGTAACAACTCAATAAGGTCAAAACTTATTGAACTTATATGGCTACAACTCTTGCCGAATTCCGTAAATTTTAAAACCACAAAGCAAGTAAATTGCACTTTTAAGCCACGAAACCATGAATCTACTTGATTTTTATCCTGCATATCTCCATGAATACAATAACAAAGGATTTTATAAACTTTTATTAGTAAACCAATATAATATTTTGATGAGTAATTTTAGGAATAAAGTTGACTATTGTAGCATAATAGGTAATAGACAACTGCTCTGAAATTGAAGCATAAATTGGAAAGAGAAAAATGGCCGGATAGCCCTGTGGTCTTTTTTAATTTCATATTTAGTTCCTGTATTTTCAAAATTACAGCTATAATCTCCAACTTTGGTAAATTCGTTCTCGGATGGTCCCTGGCTTTGATGGAGCTTAGTTTTTTGTGTTAAGTATGTGTGAAATGACTAATGTGCTCTTAATGTAAAATAAAATAAACCACCTCCACCTCTCTTTCTATTCTCTCTCTCCTTTAAAAAACCTCCGGTGATGTCCGTTTCAAATTACGTCCGTTTGATGTCTAGAGGAGGGTGGAGGTGGTGATCGGAGGAGGTGGAGGGTAGAGACGGTGGTTGAGGGTGGTGGTGGAGGTATGGAGAAGATGATGGTGAATTATTTTAGGTTTTTAATAAAAATGGGCCCCATCTGAATTAATTTGTATTAACATTTTTTTGTTTGTTTGTTTGTTATTTTTTAACAGTAACTGTATTTTTGTCATTTCACATCCACTTAACTTTTAAAACGAACCTCCATCCATGCCAGGGACCATCCGAGAACGAAATTGCCAAAGTTGGGGACTATAGCTGTAATTTTGAAAATGTAGGAATTAAAGGTGAAATCGGAGCAAACCACATGTACTATTCAGGCACTTTTCTCAATTGGAAAATAAATGTAAAAATACTGTTATTTGCAATAAATCTCAACCACATATTTGTTTTATAGAAAATAGTGCTAATGCCCGCGAACTTCGCGGATTTGGCAAAATAATATGTTTCGAGGTATAGATTCAAAGAACATTATACGTTTATGATGGTCATAACGAAATTCTCTGATGGAAATTATTAAGGAACTCTCATGTTCATAAAGTAAATAAAACAACCAACGTACTATTCATATAAATAAAATGAAATGAAAAGATAAATAATGATGAAATTACGAATCTTTGGTTCGAAATATCAATAGAAAGCCTATTAATCTAATACTTCTGCTTTTTGAAGCTTCGTAACCAATAACCTCGCACTCGTTGTTGACCAATTGAAAAACCAATTATCACCTAACGAAATATCTTCGACTTGAATCATATCAAACCATCCAATAACACTAAACCTATTGTAAACAACTATATGAAATAAAATATATTAGTAACAAACAGTATGTTGCTAAATTGCAAAACACAGTTAATGAAATTTATAAACTTTAAATATTACTTTTTTACAAAACTTTAAATATTACTTTTTATACAAAACTAAAGATTTTATTTGAAATTTCATCATGAATCTCTAAGAGTTATAGTTTGAACTCAGCGCATTCTTTAGTTCTTTAAATGGATGTATGTAACCGGATTAGTATTGTGGAATTCAAAATTCTCGAATAAAAGGCGACATAATATAAAATTTTGATAAATTATTTTATCCAACAAAAGGTAGAAATACTTTAAAATGTAATTAATTTTGATAACAATTATCATTGTGGTATCTAATACAATAAATGTGTTGTTTTCTAAAAAAATTTGGGCTAGTAGATATATTATATAATATAATATAAAATAAAAGTTCTTCATCAACATAGTAACCCATTAAAATTAGTATAATTAACAAAAATAATTTTGTCCTTGGGCACTTCTCTCGAGACTCAAACACTTGACCTTCATGACAGGATGCTTTACTTTAACTCCAAAGACTTTGTTAATTGGATTCAACCCCACCTAATAAAGAGCATGCTCACATAATACCACAATTTAATTAACATGTGTAGGCAATTTTATTCATCATCATGACACAAACTTGCACAAAACTTTGAAAAGTTGTAACTTTAGATTTATCCTAAACATATTTATGTCAAATAAGGAATGTACACAAACATGTTTAACTTATTGGGCATGAATCTGTTTAGTCTGATGTAGAGATGGGCATAAAAACCGGTTCCGAACCCGAACCGGTAGAACCGAACTGGAACCGGTTCCAGTTCCTACCCGACATTAAGTAGAACCGGTTTCGGGTTCAAAATACCCGTTGGTTCCAACCCGGTTCCACAATTTTACCATTTGAATCGGGTAGTAACCGGTTCCTAACCGTACCCGGTTCCTACCCGTACCCGGTTCCTACGTGGAACCGGTTCCTGACCGTTATAATATTACCGTTGGAACCGGTTATAGCCGTTAAAAATGTTACAGTTGGAACCGGTTATAGCCGTTAAAAATGTTACCGTTGGAACCGGTTCCTGACCGTTGGAACCGATTCTATATATATTTTTTTGAAATCTATTGTTTAGCACACAATTTCTCATATCTGTTCTTCTTGTTACATTTCTTTCTTGTTCTTTTTCACATTCTAATCAACAAATGGCCTCAAAGAGTTCCAAAAACGCAAATTCCCAATCCGTTAACAATGTTCCTCAAGATCAATCGGTTCCATATGTGGTTGGAACATTGTCTCATAATCGCAGTAAGGAAGTTAGGAGCAATTGGGAGTTGGTCGAGATGAGTGACGGCTCGCAAAAAGCTCAATGTAAACATTGTGGATCGTTATTAGCCAAGGAATCAAACTCAACGTTAACGAAGCATATTAATAAGTATTGCAAAGTTTTAAAGGAAATGACATCCGGTCAAGTTCCACTATCCAAAGATGGTACCATTTTTCGTTATGAGCAAAAATTAGCTCGCGATCGGATGGCGAAGTTGGTGATACAAAAAGCGTTGCCGTTTGGACACTTCGACGACCCCGATCTTACAAATCTTATTCGGGAGACGCTACAACCTCGCTATAAACATGTAAGTCGTCGCACTTTAAAACGTCTTTGTTTAAGTTTATGGGAAAATGCAAAAAAATATTTAATTGTTTTTTTTAAGAATTTAAAAACTAGTGTAAACCTAACTAGTGATGTGTGGTCGGCTCCACATGGTTTACCGGAATTGTACATATGTGTCACCGCTCATTGGGTTGATCCCGATACATGGCAAATGATGAAGCGTACGATTGCGTTTGACGAGTTTCCTTCTCCTCATACGGGAGAAAATATTTATAAAATTATAAATGGCACAATAATTAAATATGGTTTAGAAGATAAAATTTTTTCAATATCCTTTGATAACGCTTCAAACAACACAACGGCGATTGAAAAATTAAAGTTGAAGTACAAACCAATACTTGATGGTGTTTTTTTTCACACACGATGTGTTGCACATATTATTAACTTAGTAGTGCAAACCGGTTTAAAAGATCAATTTGTATCGGATTTTATTATAGCATTTAGAGCTATGCTCCAAGATGTTTTCAAAAGTGGAAAAGAAAGATATCAAGAATATAAAAAACTTTGTAAAGATGTCAACCAAAAAATTATTGGACCGAATTGGGATATACCGACTCGTTGGAATTCAACTTGTCATATGTTTGAAATGGCTATAAAGCAAATGGACACTTTAAAATCTTTTCATACAACTTTAAGTGATGAGTACCTTGTCGTCCCCTTTCCCGACACGGCTTGGGAAAATATTAATAACCTAAGTACTTTTTTACAAGTTTTTAAAACTACAACGACTTTGATTTCCGGTGTTTATTATCCTACTAGTTCTAAACTTGTGGACCAATTGTATTTGATAACAACTAATTTTAAAAAGTTTGAAAATTCTAGTGACATGTTAAGGAATATGGCGAGACCAATGATTCAAAAATTTTAAAAATATTTTTTAGAATTACCACCCGTTTTTCTATGTGCCGCTGCTTTAAATCCAGCTTTAAACGTACCGGGTGTTGAAGCTTTAATTGATGAAATTTATGACAAGTTGGATATGCATGAGGAGGATCCAACTTTAAAAGCAAAAACAAAAAAAATATTCAATGAGTGTATGGCCAAACTTTATGATCATTATTTAAAAAAATATGGTGAAAAAAATCATACAAATTTGTTTGAGTCTCGTCCACGGCCTCTAACGATGAAACAAGCGGGATCCACTTATAACCATGTTGAATGTCGTTAGAGACGAGACCGCTAGACAACAAAGGGTAGTGAACCAACAAGTGAACTTGGGAGATATAAAAAAAATTAGTTTTCGCTTACTATGACCACCGAGGAGTATAGGAAATTTGATGTTTTGGCATGGTGGAAATCGAAAGAATCCGAATACCTGATTCTAGCCACCATGGCTCGTGATATACTAACGGTCCAAGCTTCCACGGTAGCTTCGGAAAGTGTGTTTTCTCTTAGTGGCAGGGTTTTGTCAATTAGAAGAACAAGACTAACTCCGGAATCGCTAGAGATGGCAATATGCTTAAAGGACCATTTGGATGCCGTTGATCGTGTTCAACATAAAACTAGTCTAGAAGATGAAGTTGAGTTAGAGCATAAAATTGTTGACGAAGAGGAGGACTAAGAAGTGGAGACTAACGATTCGGACGACGATTGTACCGAGGTACCCGCACCTAAGAGAAACTCGTCGGAAAGTGTTGCACCTGCCGCTAGTAAACGATCAAAGAAATAAAATCTTACTAGAAACGGTTCTGAGTAATTTTTTATTTTTTTGTAACCGGTTAATTTTTTTTTATATATTGTAACCGATTAATTTGTTTTTTTAATTTTAACCGATTATTGTTACTATTTTTATCTATCAATGTAACTAATAATAAAAATCAAACATAACAAACACAATAGAAATAAACATTACACAAACTTTATTAAAACACCAACGATAACATTTATCAGGAACCGGTAAGTAGGAAGGGGTTTATATACAAAAAAAAACGATTTTTTAATCAGGAACCGGTTCCACCGGTAACATTTTATCAGGAACCGGTTCTGAACAGTAAAAGTCAGGTTTTTACTGTCAGGAACCGGTTCTGAACAGTAAAAGTCAGCTTTTTACTGTCAGGAACCGGTTCTGAACACTATCAGGAACCGGTTCCGCACCATACCCGGTTCCACACCATACCCGGTTCCATAATACCCGTACTCGGTTCTACACGGTTCCATATTCTTGGGTGTGAACCCGGGTAGAAACCGGAGCCGGTTCCACACCATACCCGGTTCCAATGACATCCAAGCAGAACCGGTTCCGGGTAATAATAAAACCCGATTATGCCCATCTCTAGTTTGATGCTCATGAGTTTATCTATATATTTAATAAATGAAACCATTGGGGGACACATGTCATCCTATGGTTTCATCTCATTAACATTTTCCCGCCTAAATGAGTTTTTATTAGGATAATCCGTATTGTTACATGGATTACCCGATTTGGTTTATTATTAGTTTAAAATGGCACATGACCCGTATTCAACTTGGACCATCTGGATTCAATTATAAACTTTCCTAATTGACAAATATTACAAAGCACTCTTCTTTATTCTCTAAACTAAAAGAAACCCTAATCATAAAAATCATATTCCTTTGTCTCTCTCCATATCATCGGCGATAATCTTCTCTGCAAACGGTAATGTTTTGTTTCTTGATTTTATTATCGATTGTCCTGTTCATAGTTTCTTTAGGTTTTGAAAAAGCGATTTGATAATCTATTTATTCATTCTTTGTTTGTTTTTGTTGCAATCGACATTGACGATGAACTTGATTACTGATTGAATAGGTTTTTTTAACAACACCGAAGCCTTCTTTAACATATATTTGGTGCCTTCATTGTATTCATCCATTTATGGTGGTTAGCTTTTTTTTAGGTTTTTTACTAAATTTTTAAACGACGATTAGAAGTTGTTCTTTGATGAGTAGGTTTGTTAGGTTTTTAATCTGATATTTAAACTTTTTTCACTTTTTTATTTTTTATATTTTACATCCCTATGTTGTTATTTGAAGACTTTATTTTTGTTATAGATGATGTTCGTGATTATTGATTGATGATTACTCTTTTCGCTCAACAAAAAAACTTTTGCATAATTTCAGTTTGTATGTGTTATTTGAAGACTTTCGTTTTGCATAATTTTTTTTGGGTCATGTTGGTATTTTAAATAACTTTAAATAGGATATTTACCGTAGTTACGCTAAAGGTGATTGAATACAGCATCTTTGCTTAAAATTTGTTTGTGTTTTTTTTTTGAGTTTTTTTACTATACTATAGATAAGTTAATGAACATTATGATTTCATTGTATGTATTGTTATTTTTTGAAGGTTGTATTGTTACAATTTAAAACTAACTATTAATGAATCAACGTTTATTTCATGTAAACAGATTACGTTGATTACTACAATGGTTTACGGATTCGCTATTGAAATTCAGACCGCGAAAAGAAATGTATGGTGAGTAAGTTATAATAATAAAAAAGTATGTCATTTATCGAAATATGTAGTCTTTGCAGTCTTTGTATGTTCTAATGATACTAACAATAATATTTTGTAATTTCCTTTTTCAGAAACTACCGACGGAATATGGAGATGGGATTAATATGTTTAACTATCCGGATAAATGGCTGAAATAAGGACAGTTGATGGAAGGACAATCTCTATCAAGAGTTTCGCAATGACTATAAACAAAAGCCAAGGAGAATCTCTATCAAGAGTTGGATTGTATTTGAAATATCTTGTTTTTTCACATGGTCAACTTTATGTTGCATTATCAAGAGTCAAAAGCAGAGCCTGTGTGAAGTTGCTTATACTAGATAAAGATGTGAATGTAACGAATACAACAACTAATGTCATCTACAAGGAAGTTTTTTCCGGGATTTGAATAACTTTATTATTATTTTTTCAATGTATTCCCTTTCACATGGTATAAATTTGAATAAACAATATCAAGTTTTTGGTTGAAACCGCGTTTAACGTGGGCATTAACCTAGTTATTTATATATAATTTTTTTTGGCATTTCAAACCTATCAACTTCCATACCTCAAAAACAATCATCCCACATTCCCACATGGTCTCGCATCTAAACATGCTAAATACACTCATCAGGTCATTGTTTCATGATTGAGAGTGTTGATTTAAACTTCACATTATAAGAAAGGTAATCTATGAACTTATAATAAGACAAATTAACTGCATATGTATGGTACATAATGAAATTTTAAATCACATGTCAGTATTCACCTTTTTAAGATCACTTCTCTAAATCTACCAAGTGGCTTTTTGCAACTGATACCTGAAAAGAAGACCATACTTAGCCATTAACAACTCTATAAACTAACAATATGGATGAAATAAGTAACTTACACAAATGGCATACCTCTTTTTATTCTCTCGATTACCCTTCTTCTCTAATTTAGGCTTTTTATTAAGTACATGAGACCTGTCGAAACGTACCTTCTGCAACTCCTCAAATGTAACATTGGCAAGCACCTTTTGTATCTATGTATCTCGGTCCTAATAACACATTCATTACGTAAGTAATTTAAAAGAAATTCAATGCACTTGCACAACATATGTCGCAGGCAACCATATCAGTGTCAATACTGTAACGCTATCACATACATAACTCTGTAAAGAATTGGTAAACATAAATATGTGCATAGTAAGACTCACATCCTGAAAAATAGTTTGTTCTATTTTTTTCTTCTCCTTCATCATCATTGACTTCAAATTTGATCTTACTCGAACTTTCGGAGTAGGCATATTGTAGTGGCGGATCTCGTATTTAATCTATAAAACTGCAAACATTTCCATTAGTTTCAATCAAATATAACTCATAAAATCTAGAAACTTCAATAGAAATCAACTATAAGCATCATCATCTTTTAAGCCCAATTACTGTTGCTGATTAAAATAATGCCTATAATGCTAAGCATTCTGTTAAATCCATGTTGTAGAACTATGAGCCTTAAACATTACGTTTGTGCATCAATGGGTCGATTAACACTAACATCACATGAGTACAGGTGATAAGGAAATATGATGAATTTGTCAAGCAAGTCAAAAGTAACATAAGGTGTGAATTTTAAGAACGATCCTAAATCATTTAATTCAAAATTTTATATTAGTAACATCAAACTATCGTTTTGTTAACTATTATAAACAAAATAACTGATTATAAAAAAATTGGGACAAAGATGTCCTGGTTTAACCCAATCTAATAGCTCCCTCCGCTTCTCGAATTATAAAAGGTTTAGACTTTTGACCAGCATAGAAGTTACCTGTTTCGACCCATTCACCAAATCCGGTTGATACTCCCATTTTTGCCAGCTCTACACTAAAAAAGAAACAAACAGACCAAGCATTTATACATAATACTAACAAAAAAAACTTTGACCTTAAAATGGAAAATTAGGGAGGGCACCGGGAGAACACTTTCAATGCTGAGTAGACGATATGCAATGCAACTCCATTTATAAGACCAACCAAAAAAAAGATTCCAAGAGCAACAGCAGCCAAGGTAGTTAAAATGAAATAATCAAGGCACGTCCGGGTCAAACGCATTCCAATAAAATAAGTTCAGTTTGAGAATTTATACGAGTCGTTTTAGAATAATGAAAAAAATCAAAGCAGTTTCCGGATTGTGACATGCGCAGCAGAGACAGTGAGGATGGAGCGACTATGACTAACATGTCATTTTTTTGAATATATAATATTCGTAAAGAACTATGAAAATAAAATTTTCATTCAAAAACACTTTCATCATCTATTAAGGTATAATTATCAGAATAAATAAATGCTAGAACATAGAGCCTCGGTAACCAAGTTTACTAATAACATTCGTTAATAATATCCCTTGTAGCGAGAGAACCAACATCCATGGTAGCAAATGGGACTGTGTCTATTGATCCATAAGGATATATCCGAAAAACAATAAGTTGGAACCCTCAACACATGGGTCGTAAAAGTAGTAAAATGGAAGTACAAAAGACAAAATAAAAAGTTTTACCAACCGTAGACCGAAGCGTAGGTTATTCCACTTATAAAACATATTTGTATTTTGATATAACCATGTACTGAATCGGCGGCGGGGGCGGTATGGCCGTCGGTTGCGGATTGTTGAGACTAAGGTTACCTATTGCTTCTACCACTGACAAAAAAAAACGCTTATCAGTCTTGTGACAAAATAACAAATGTGCTTAAAAAAACAAAATAGAAGTGACAACTCGCCTGCTTGATGAAGTAAGTGACATGACTGAGACCATATTTCACATCAATAGGCTTCTTTGCTTCCATTGTTTTTTCCATCAACCTTGCCCACAACTATTTTTTAAGGCGTTCTTTTTTTGCTGCCTTGTCCGCTGGCCTGTACTTGAACAGTATGTACCCACTAAAAATATACTGATAAAAAAAACACAACAAATTTTTAAAACATAATCATAAAATGCATGTATTCTAACAAAACACCACGAAAGCCCTTCTTTTTTAAGTCCAACCATATCAACCGAATGAATCATTAAAGAAGTTTCCAAAGGTGCTTATTATCTTTGTATCATCAAGCGTGTGGCAATCAAATACGTTTCGATTCCGAAACCTGATTCTTAATGAACAATGGGCGAAGAACACATCACATATGTAAGCGTGTACACATACTTTGTACCATTCTATCAAATAAACGACAACTTAATAAGGTAAGATAGATTAGTATCAAGAAGATTATTAGTTATCACCATAGTTATTAGTCATCACAGTTTACTATTAGTAGTTAACTTTGTACATTAGGTAGAGTCTTGCATATTAATAACTATCATAAACATGAAAATATAAAAAGCTATTGCAGAAACACATATCAATAAGTTATAATAATTCAATTTCATGATATAAAAACGATGACCGACAATATAAAAAGCTAAAAGTACCTTCAGGTTGAAATTGATTCAATTCGTTTGGGAATTCAACAAAATTTGAAGAATCAGCTTCACATTGTTTGCCACAATAGGAACACTGATGTTGTTATCAGTCTCATCAGGGATCGATTTGAATGATTGTGAGAAAAAGAAGTCTCAACCAAAAAGAATATCAAAGGCCATGACTTGAAGACTTTAAAATGAAGTGGTTCTGCTCATCAAATAAAAAAGGAAAGAGGTTATCTTCAACTCAACTTTAAACAAAGACCCATCAATTTAGGCTGGAACAATGATGTAAAACCATTAAAACAATAAATATCACAAGTAAAGATTGATAATATAGCTGAAAATGAAAGACCCATAAGAAAAACGTATAAAATTTGGAATCAAATCAAACCCATAAAGAAAACAAATAATAAAAAACAGTGAAAAAAAACTGTAATCTAACCTTGATTGCGGCCACAAACACTTTGAAACACACATCCATACACCCTTCTTTCGTCCTTCCCTCGCAAATATTAAAAAAAAAACAAATAAGCATTTCAATAACTTTCCAAGATTTGACTATTCGCGAAGTAAGCTTTTCTCCTAATTCAAGCTTCATAACCTAATTTCTAAACTGAACTGAATTACATACTATACAGATCAAAACAACAAATTTAAACTCAATAATAAAAGATCTATAAATATGATTATTTAATAACCTTGACAAGAGTGAGTCCATCCAGATTAAGAGGCTCCAACGTCGGTTTTACAACAGATGAAACCTGTTACAAGTGAAATTAGACATAGATTAGGGTTAAAAAGTGGATGTTTGAGAGGTTTTTGTCATCAACATCAGGAAGAAATTGAAACCGGCGTAAATAAAGAAGCAGACGAAGAGAGCGATAATATGTCATCAAAGAAGGATTTCCAGATGTCGATTTGAATATCTCAGAGGAAATGGCTGAAACCAATTAGGGTTTGAAGGGAGGTAATGGAAACTTGGGTGTCGATATAAACAATTCCACCAAAACTCAATTTCCACTCCCCAAATAAAGGACAAATTGATAATTTTGGGATCAAGATCTGAAGCTTTTGCAGGTTTTTAGGGTTCAGTCGCTGCAACGTAGAGGAAAAGCAACGGCATCAAAGGATTAGGGTTTCGAATGAGAAGTCTAAGCGATGGGCTTAGAAAACATATCATATAGTCGGGTCAAAAACGGTTTACAGATTTAAGTTTTATTCGGATCTCACCGTAACATGCCACATCAGAAAAAAAAACTTCACCATCACATGTCACATGGCCTAAATCATCTCATTTATTAATATATATAGATGTAAGTAAAATGACTGACTGAATGTGTGCCATTATTTGTTATCAGATAATTTTATTTTATCATGCTCTTCGGTCATTGTTTGGGAATGGCTTTGTTCATGGAGTGGGGTTTTGAATTTGCCTTTGGTCAACAAGCTTGACCTTACTCTTCTATTGGGAGCTCCTTTGTTATGTTCTTGTTCACACACTTATTTGATGCATTTGAAAGATGAGAAATTATACTAATTTTTTAGACGAGGCATTTATTCGTCGACAAAGACGCCAAAAACATTAAAATTGAATCCTTCAATTGAGTGAATTTTAAAGAAAAATGAATGATTCAGTTTTAAATAATAAGCGTTGACCATAGATTCCTTGTTATTAAATGCCGCCCTTAAAAAAAACATGTCATAGTTGTACCACTAAACATTTAATTAACTATTTAACACCATTAAATTAGGAAAATTCTTATTCTAAAGACTTAAAAGTTTAGAAAAAATCTTGTTCTAAAGACTCCACAAAACCAAAAGTCAAACTCAAAACATTTGACTTGGTATATTACATGTCACCCCTGCCACCAAATAATCATTACTCAATAATGCCACTCTTGCATAAGCCAAACACCAGAATACTTCAATCATCACCCCCTCAATTTATCCTTATCCTTATGTAATTTTTGCCGACATTCGATTCCCAATTCTATCTCAATATTATTCTTCCTATCCTTTAGATCTTCACCAGTTAATTAAAGGTATGTTTTTTTCACATGAATTCAGCTTAATTGGTCAACGGTTGATTGATTTTGCAATTGATCTTGATACAGGGGTTGTATACATACTTGTATGTGAAGATTTTAATGATTTGATAGCTGCGAGGTGATGTCTGGACCACTTGATAGATTTGCAAGGCCTTGTAAGTGTTTACAGTTGTTATTTGATCTGTTGTTAAGATGCAATTTAGGGTTTTATTATAATTAGGTTACAGTTTTTGTTGATGCAACTTGAATTAGTGTATAGCTAGGTGTTTGTATGTTTGACTTCACCATGTAGTTGAATGTTTTTGATGTGGTTGGTTGGTGGTTATTGCTAAGTCGGTTTTCGGGGTTGGATTTGTGGATCGGATTCGTGTTTTCCGAGCCTAAGATGGAGTTGCAACATGAAGGAAAACCGTTAGAAGGGTAACTAGGCCATAGCATTGGGATTCGGGAACAGTGGACCTCGGAAGCACGGAAACGGCTATGAGGTGCCGTCTCCCGTCCCGGGGACTGCTAGGGGATGGAAACGGCACGGGGACGGCATGGAAACGTCCCCCAAACGTTTCCGGGTTTGTGGGCACGGCGGCAAGACGTATCCGGGATCGTGGGGACGGAAAATTCGACGTATCTGGGACGTATCTGGGACGTATCCGGGTTGTTTTACACTTTCAGCCGAAATTCCGGTTGGAGATATCAGAAAATTCCGGTTGTTGTAGGCGATGTATAAAGCTGCAGGGAAATGTTGTTAGGGTTTTTTTTGTTTAGGAAGGAAGAAGAGGTACAGTGGGTGTCACACCCCGACCCGCAGCGGAAAAGGTGATCGGGCATGATTGGGTTATCATCAAAGCTCATGACATTTATTTTAACGTTTCATATTCATTAATACAATTTATTGGAAATTTACAATCATAAATACATCAATGACCTAAACATCAGTCTAAGCTTCTTTGTTTCTTCTAAGGCATTTCCTATGTTTTCCTTGCTTCATCCTGTTCACCTGTATCATGTGTAAAGGGTTTTTGGATCAACAAAAAGTTGGCGAGTGAATCCTATGGAAAACATTTGAACAAGTTTATTTAATTGATTATGAAATAAAGTGCACAACCACACATGAGTAAAAATAGATGTAAACTTATTCATAATTCAATTTAATATTAAACAATACACACATGAACAATAATGGATCGTTTAGAGGCACGCGTTGCTCAACTCGTCTCTCACGAGGAACTGATGGGCCTAATGAATGAATTGCATAAACATGATAATATGAAAGACATAACTACAAATAATATAAACTCAAATACACACATAAACAATAATGAAGTGGTTTTGAGGCACGCGTTGCTCAACTCGTCTACCACGAGGAACTGATGGGCTTAATGAATGAATTTCGTATAAGTGGACAAAATGAAATACATAATTACCACAATAATAACAATCTAAGTTTAGATCACGATATGGTATGGCACAAGTTTAAATAAATGAGTTAATTATTTTGTAACACATGACACACACCCCAAAACGTGTAATTAAAAAGGGGGAGTTGTAAGATTCACTCACAGTGGGTGCGTTCGGTTGATGATGTTGAATGCACGCGAAGTGGTTTTAACCACGAGTGAAATTAACCTAGATAAATAGCATTATGGTTCGGTAAGTAAACGGATTTTATTAATCCATTTTAGTAGGATTGTTGGGTGTATTTTTGTGAGTTTAAGGCTATTTTCTAACCTTAAAAATGTTATTTTTAAGTATTTTTAATTGATTTTTAATTAAAATAAATAAATAAAAATAATTAAAAAAAGTTGACTTTTTTGACCGTTGACTTTGACTTTGACCGGTTCGCTTGTATAATTGTGCGCTGAGTGAGGCTCGAACCCGAGACCTCCCGTACGCGTGCACGCAGCTCTACCAACTGAGCTACGTGTCTAACCCAAAATATTTATGTTTTTAATTATATTTATATACTAATTAGTTTAAACAGAAAATCCTTTATTTCTTAAAAACGATTTTAATCCGTGACTCGGTGCGCTCCACAGGTCTCGAACCCGGGACCTGTGGTTTATGCTAACACACAGTCCACCGCTGGACTGTGTGTCCAACTTGTTAACTTAACTGATTTTTATTATACTTAAACACAAACTAAGTATTTTCATTTCTGACTTATTTAAAAAGTTTAATAATTATCCGGGCCGGTGCGGTAGCCCGGACTCGAACTCGTGACCTGTGATTTAAACATACACACAGTCCACCGCTGGACTGTGTGTCTATCTTGGTTATTATTCCGGTTATTATTATACTTAACATATACTAGTGGTGACTCCGGTTCGGTTAACCAAAAAAAGGCATTTTTATTAAGGCAGCATGCGTGGGACAAGATTCGAACTCGAGACGTTAGTGTGTTTAATGTGCACACAGTCCACCGCTGGACTGTGTGTCTAACCCGAGTAATAACTTGCTTTTAATTCTACTTAAACATTACCGAACATCGTCTTCTTCGTCAGTCTTAACCAGGAACGATGACTGACTGGTTCGAAGTTTTAATCAGGTTTATTTAGCGTGTTTCAGTTAATTACAGGTGAGATATAAGTGAAAAGAAAAAGAAATTAGGCGAAAGGTATACCGACTGGACTCCTCTGTTTTCCGGCAGAACTCCGGCGACAGTAACAGGTTCCGGCGTCGTGTGTCTTGCAGCAGCGAGTCTTCAGAAAACTTGAAAAGGATGTGGGTGACTTCGGTATAAGCTCAGGGGGTTTAGTAAGGCTCAGAAATGGAGGGTTCGGTTTTCCGGCGATGAGCAGAAGATTTCCGGCGAGTGAGTTTTCGCCGAGAAAGGGTGCGGTTTTGAGCGAAAGAGTTTGCAGAGGTTCGAGGGGGTATTTATAAGGCAGGTTATCGATGAAATTGGTCCAATTTCCGACTTGATTCGTCGGTTAGAAAGTCTCCGGCGGTTATAACTTGTGTCGCGAGTTCAGGCGTCGGTTATAACCGATGTAGCGATTAAGTTTTACGTTATAACTGAAGATATCGTAAATTCTTGGCGAGATCGCCGGGATTTCCGACGACTGAAATTTGGGCGCCGGTTTTGAATTCGGAAAGACATGTTATGAATTAAATGATTCTAACATTTAACAAGAAACATCAGTGGCGCAGTGGTTTAAGTGTTAAGTCTGTTGAACCGTGACCCGGCGACTGACCCGGGTTCGAAACCCGGCAGAAACAATTTATTTTTATTTTCTTATTTTTAACAGTTTTTCAAAAACTAATTATATATTCCCATATAATAATTAATTATGTATCGTTTAAAATTATTTTGGGCATTAAATTCGCAACGAAATTTTTAACTGATTGTTCGGTTAATAAAAGGAGCGGGTTTGGTAAAATCCGTTTTTGACGGATGTTACAGTGGGTATGACTTGTGGGTTGTGGGTATTTTTAATCTTAAATTGGGTCTGCTCAAAAATATCCACTTAAATAGTAAATGATAAAAAAAAAAACCCTAAACTAAATGAGTAAATTATACTTTATTACGTTTTTGGTTTTGTGAGCTAATTTTATTCAATATTTATGTTTGTTAATCTTTCATTAGATGAACCGGAACTTGAAAGCGATTTGCTTGTTAACGTTTGATTAGATTAGGAAGATATGAGATTTTTGAGCTTTACATCAATATATAACTATCTTGGGGTTTTGTGTTACATTATCTTTGATATATATTTATTTTTTATATGTTTTTATTCCCGTACCCGTCCCGTCCCCGCTTCTTGAATTTTTTAGTTTTGCCATTTCCCGTGCCCGTGCCCGTACCCGTACCCCGTACCCGTCCCAGTGCATCATAGCAGTGGACCACCCTCCGACGGTCAAGTCAGTGTTATAAGCTATATTGTCACACCCCGACGCGCAGCGGAAAAGGTGATCGGGGCATAATTGGGTTTTCATCAAAGCTCATGACATTTATTATAATTTTTCATATTTATTATTACAATTTTAAAGAAAATCATACAATCAAATCATACTAGTACAACATGTTCTATACATCTTTCTAGCTTTCATTATTTTTCTTCTAAGGCACTTTTCCTATGTTTTCCTTGCTTCATCCTGTCCACCTGTATCATGTGTAAAAATGGTTTTTGGATCAACAAAAAGTTGGCGAGTGAATCCTATGAAAAACATTTAAACAAGTTTATTGAATTGATTATAAAATAAAATGCATAACCACATATGAGTAAATGTAGATGTAAATTTATTCACAATACACATAATATTAAATATTGCACACACATACAACAATTGATTGTTTTGAGGCACGCGTTGTTCAACTCGTCTCCCACGAGGAACTGACGGGCCTAATGAGTGAGTTTTGAGGCACGCGTTGTTCTACGAACTGATGGGCCTAATGAATGAGTTTTAAGGCACGCGTTGTTCAACTCGTCTCTCACGAGGAACTGATGGGCCTAACAAATAATTTGCATACAACTTGACAATATGTAATACATCACAACAAACAATATTTACATTCTAAGTTTAGATCATAATATGGTATATCACGAGTTTGAATAAGCGAATTAGTTTAAGTGACACATGATACACCCCAAAACATGAATAAAAAGGGGGATTTGTAAGAATTCACTCACATTGGGTGCGTTCTCTTGATGATGATAGATGCGCACGAGTTTAGAGAGTTGATCGACGAGGAATATCTAACCTAGATAATAACGAAAAGGTACGGTAAATAAGTGGATTTTATTAACAACTTTAATTGAATTTTTAGGTTTATTTTTGTGAGTTTAAGGCTATTTTCTAACTTTAAAAACATTATTTTTAAGTATTTTTAATTGATTTTTAAATTAAATAAATAAATAAAAATATAAAAAATGTTGACTTTTTGACTTTGACCGTTGACCGTTGACCATGACTGTTGACCGTTGACCGGTTCGGTCGTGTATAAGTATGCGTTGGGTGAGACTCGAACCCGTGACCTCCCGTACGCGTGCACGCAGCTCTACCAACTGAGCTACGTGTCTAACCTGAAATATTTCTGTTTTTAATTATATTTATCACTATTTAAGTTAATCAGAATTCATTTATTTTAAAAAGATTTTAATTGTATCGAACCGGTGCCGTCAACAGGTCTCGAACCCGGGACCTGTGATTAGTGTTGCACACAGTCCACCGCTGGACTGTGTGTCTAACCTGGTTAATATTCTGATTTTTATTATACTTAACATCTTACTGTGAGTTAACCCGGTTCGGTTTTAAAAAAAAACATTTTTATTTCCGAGGATAGGGTCGTGATAGGGATCGAACTCGAGACGTGTGTTTATTGTTTGCACACAGTCCACCGCTGGACTGTGTGTCTAACCCGTTTATATGTCTTGTTTTAATTAATCTTATACAATAGGCCGACTTCATCTTCTTCGTTCAAAGATACAGACGACGGTTAATCAACTGTTTCTTGTTAAATTCAGTTAACGAACTTATAGGTGATTGAAATGTGATGAACAGAGCGGGTTTGGGGAAAGAATGGAACAAGTTGTCTTTCTCAGAACTCCGGCAAGGATTGTCGGCTCTGATTTGTGAACTCCGTCTGTTCGGACCAATTAACAGTTTTAATTGATTATATATGAAATTGAATTACTGAACAACGATTATCAGGAGGTTTAGATGATCATACCGATTCACAGCGTGATTATGGAAATTCCAGAAGTTTTCCGGTGAAAGCAGAATATCCGGCAAAGTCCCATCTGGGATTGATTCTGGGTGATGGATTGATGTTAGTAATGGTCTAACAATGGATTGAAACAGAAAGAGTCGAGGTATTTACCGTTTTGAGGTGAGTCTCGGTTTTCCGGCGAAAGTCCGGTGATGGCAGAATATTTCCGGCGAGTGAAATTGCTTTGAGAAATGATGCGATTTTGAGCGAAAAGACTACCAGAGGCTTGGGTGTGTATTTATAGGAAAGAATATCGATGAATTGGGTCCGATTTCTGTCTTAATTCGTTGGTCAGCATTTCTCCGGCG
Source organism: Scalesia atractyloides (assembly GCA_947069175.1). Classification (NCBI taxonomy): domain Eukaryota; kingdom Viridiplantae; phylum Streptophyta; class Magnoliopsida; order Asterales; family Asteraceae; genus Scalesia; species Scalesia atractyloides. Next base: position 76,082,972 of record CAMTDV010000030.1, on the reverse strand, counting down.
GTTATGACTGATGTCGCGGAACTAGAGATCGGTTATAACCGATGTTGATGTTAATGAGTACGTTAAGTCAAAAGAAACCGTCGATAATTGGCGAAATCGTCGGATTTTCCGGCGACTGCGAAATGGGCGCGCTGTTGACTGGGTTTGATTTCGAGTTTTGTTATATGTATTAATTGTTTCGATATATTATCAAATAACACAAGTGGCGGAGTGGTTGGATGTGTGTGAGTTAAGACTTTGAAGATTCACCCGGCTGACCCGGGTTCGAATCCCGGCAGCCTGTTTTTCTTTTTAATTATTTTATTTTTACTTTTTAACAAATATAGTTTATAAATTCTAAAATGTTTATTAATTATGTATCGTTTAAAATTAAAATAAGTCATAAATAAGCAACGAAAATTTAAACTGGATGTTCGGTTTATAAACGAAGCGGGTTTGGTTAACCCGGTTTTTTACGGATGTTACAGTATCCCCTACTTTTAGAAATTTCGTCCTGAAATTTAAGTAGTGGCATGTTTGACTCAAAAGGATGGTGTTTTAATTTGACAATTGCATACTTAGAAGGGGGTAAGAGTTTAAATTTTGTTTGAGGCGGTAACGTTCCTTGTAAGGGTTGAGTACCATGCTACAGGAATCGCTTTTTGATGCCTACGATAAAGAATATTGATAAACAGAGTTGATTCACTAAGTATGATTTCATACGCAAGAGTTTTGATACGTTTCGAAATATAAGGTTATATCCTAAAACAAAACTTCTACTACTAAAACCTACATGGAACTTCTCATAACCGCCTGACAATGCCTCTGATCCTTTGGCAAGAATACTTATATATAGGAAGTACCAGTGGCGTATCCACCATATTATTGTCAAATTTTCATTGGTTTTATCAGTAAGTTATGATTGGTTCTATGATGTGACTCTAGAACATACACAAACACAACAACCAAAACCTGAGTCTTAATTCTGATAGTATACATGTTTGAATGATGACAGTACCTATCTCGTTTGTTATGATGGAGAGGTTAGTCTATGTAGAAGTGAGACACAGCCCAACTTCTTTGAATGGTGTGATTGAAATACGTTGAGATGTATGATGATATGAATGCTAAATCAGTGAGTATAAAACAAACTTCAACCAAGACATTACTAAATCCTACATGGAACTTCTCATAACCGCCTGACAATGCCTCTGATCCTTTGGCAAAAATACTTATATATAGGAAGTACCAGCGGCGTATCCACCATATTCTTGTCAATTTTTCATTGGCTTTATCCGTAAGTTATGATTAGTTCTATGTGACTCTAAAACATAAACAAACACAATCACCCAAAGCTTGAGTCTTAATTCTGATAGTATACATGTTTGAATGATGACAGTACCTCTCTCGTTTGTTATGATGGAGAGGTTAGTCTATGTAGAAGTGAGACACAACTCAACTTCTTTAAATGATGAGACTGAGATACGTCGTGAGGTATGATGATATGAATGTTAAATCAATGAGTATAAAACAAAACTGAAGTAGTAATTCGCATTAAGATTCTTGGATAAATTTCCAATTTATAATTGAGACACGTGAAAATTGAGATAACATAAAGAAAAACATAAAAACGAAGCGGTAGGAGTTGAATCTTGATTTTTGGTGAAGGAGACTAGTTGGGTGGTTCGTCATTATCTTCAACAGGATTGCGTTGATGTTGAAAACTCTTCCTCTGGCTGGTGGCCTAGTGGTTAGGTTTTCTTGATTTGCTTGGTTAACTGGGTTTGCTTGAGCTTGGGCGTTTATGATGTTAACCAATCGAGGGCACGTGTTTCTAAAGTGGGTAGGGTCGTGTCACACCCCGACCCGCAGCGGAAAAAGGTGATCGGGGCATAATTGGGTTATCATCAAAGCTCATGACATTTATTATATGTTTCATATTCATTAATACAATTTAATGGAAAATTACAATAAATGATACAACGTGTTCTAACTATCAATCTAAGCTTCTTAGTTCTCTTCTAAGGCATATCCTATGTTTTCCTTGCTTCAACCTGTTCACCTGTATCATGTGTAAAAAGGTTTTTGGATCAACATAATGTTGGCGAGTGAATCCTATGGAAAACATTTGAACAAGTTTATCCAATTGATTATAAATAAGGTGCATACCATATATGAGTAAATGTAGATGTAAATTTATTCACACAACACATAATATCGAATATTGAACACACATCACCAAATAATTGTTTTGAGGCACGCGTTGTTCGACTCGTCTCCCACGAGGAACTGATGGGCCTAATGAATGAGTTTTGAGGCACGCGTTGTTCTTACGAACTGATGGGCCTAATGTATGAGTTTTGAGGCACGCGTTGTTCTCGTCTCCCACGAGGAACTGATGGGCCTAATGAATGAGTTTTGAGGCACGCGTTGTTCTTACGAACTGATGGGCCTAATGTATGAGTTTTAAGGCACGCGTTGTTCTCGTCTCCCACGAGGAACTGATGGGCCTAAATAATTTGTATACAACATTGACAATATGAATACATCACAACCAATAATAGTTACATTCTAGTTTAGTTCATATAATGGTATAACACAAATTTGCATAAGAGAATTAGTTTAAACGACACATGATACACCCCAAAACATGAATAAAAAGGGGAGTTTGTAAGAATTCACTCACATTGGGTGCGTTCGGTTGATGAGGTTGAATGTACGCGAAATGGTGTTAACCACGAGTGGAATTAACCTAGATAAATCGCATTATGGTTTGGTAAGTAAACGGGTTTTATTAATCTATTTTAGTAGGTTTGTTGGGTGTATTTTTGTGAGTTTGAGGCTATTTTCTAACCTTAAAAATGTTATTTTTAAGTATTTATAATTGATTTTTAATTAAAATAATTAAATAAAAAATAATAAAAAAATATTTTATTTTTGCTACAGTTGACGTTTGACCGTTGACTTTGACTAGCGTTGACCGGTTCGAAGGCATATTGTTGTGCGCCAGGTGAGGCTCGAACCCGAGACCTCCCGTACGCGTGCACGCAGCTCTACCAACTGAGCTACGTGTCTAACCCGTTATATATCCGATTTTAATTATATATATATATTAATTAGAGTTAAACAGAAATCCTTTTATTTTAAAAACGAATTAATTCACAAACCGGTGCGCTCCACAGGTCTCGAACCCGGGACCTGTGGGTTAGCGGACACACACTCCACCACTGGACTGTGTGTCCCACTTGGTTATAAACTCGGTTATCAATATACTTAACATATACTCAAGGCGACTCCGGTTCAGTTTGCTGAAAAAAAGAATTTTTATCAAGGCGGCGTGTGTGAAACCGGAATCGAACTCGTGACCTTAGCGTTAAAAGTGCACACAGTCCACCGCTGGACTGTGTGTCTAACCCGGTAAATAACTGGATTTTAGTTATACATATATGATACAGATACTTCCTCTTCTTCGTACATAAACCCAGAAACCGGAAATCTGATCTGTTAAAAACGTTTTAACAGAATCTGGGTTGCATAAAAGTTTAGAACGTATTAAACATAAGATATAGGAGAGTTTAGAGGCTTATACCAACTGGAAGCAAGGTTTCGGTTTTCCGGTGGCCAAATTCCGGCGAAAAGCAGAAAAATTCCGGCGACTGAAGGGACTTCCGACGAACAGAACAAAGATTTTGAGTGATGAAGAAGTGTGTGGTGCGAGTTCTCTTGTGATAGGTTGGGTTGTATTTATAGAGTAACAAGTGATTCCCTGAATTTGGTAAAGAAAATTTCGGCCGACTTGATTTCCGGGATTGGTCTTTGACTGTTCGATTAAGTCTGACCAATTGATTGAAAACGGTTAAACTTTAGACTCTTGATCGCGAAGAACAGAAACGGAAACTTGATTGATGCCTGATTTCAAGTTCGGCTGATACAGGGCGCCGATATCGAATTCGGAAAAACATGATATCAATTAAATGATTCTAATATTAAACAAAAGTCACAAGTGGCGCAGCGGTTGTTCGGTTGAGTGATAAGTGTTTGTTTGAACCGGTATGGACCCGAGTTCTAAACCCGGCATGAGTAAAATATTTTTATTTTGCGATTTTTATCAGTTTTTCAAAAACTAAATATATATCCCCGCATAATAATTGATTACGTATCGTTTAAAATTATTTTGGGCATTTAATTCGCAACGAAAATTTTAACTGACTGTTCGGTTGATAAACGGAGCGGGTTTGGTAAATCCGTTTTTGACGGATGTTACAGGTCGCCACAATTAAAACAAGCTTGAACATATGGGAACATGGGGTATTGGGGTTGTTGATATGTTTGGATCATGTTTTGAGTAGGGGGTGAGGTTTGGTTTTGAGAGGTGCGGCAAACCTTGCTCAAATGACCATAGCGTCCACGATTCGCACATAGTCGACAAGGTAAGGTAGATGGATGGTGATAAAAACAGGTGTTACATTGAGGGTGAGGTCCAAGGTAAGGTTTCTTATTTGGGTAAGTTGAGTTGGGTGCTACTTGAGTGATTGGGATAGCTTGGAGGGGTACGGCTTGTGAGGCTGGTTGATTGTGTTGGGTGACAGCGAAAATTTGCCCATCTCGTTTTCTCTTAGAAATGGGTTGTGAAGAGGATTCGGTTCGGGTGGAGTTTAAGGTTTCGGTTGATGTTTTATCCTTCTTCTTCTCCTCCGTGAAGTCTTTATTACGTATGCGGTTCTCAGTGAGTCTGTAGCTAACTCCATTGCTGCTTCCAAAGTTGCAGGTGTGGTACTTATTACAGAGTCTTGAATTTTTTGAAGAAAGACCTCGAATGTAGTGCTCGATCAAACGGTAAAGAGGAGTGAACAAGTTGGGAACCATTTGATTTAACTCGAGGAATCGCTTGTTGTACGTAGTGTGGTCGCCTTCCTTTTGTTTCAAAGAATAGAACTCATTCTCCAATTTCTTGATTTCGCTTCTTGGGCAAAACCGTCTTGTCATGATTTCCTTCAACTCTTCCCAAGTCAAAGTCATAGTTTCTTCAACACCTCGTTTGGCCTTCTCTGTATTCCATCATGTAAGTGCTATTCCAAGTAAACGACCGGTAGCATATCGCACCTTGCGATCATCGGGGCAATCGCAATTTAGAAAAGTGTTTTCCATTTCCTCAAACCAATGGAGGAGAGCGGTGACACCTTCAGTCCCTTCGTATTTTGGAGGGTCGCATGATTTGAAATGCTTGAAGGTGCATTTAGTGGTAATTGGGGGAGGGTTGACAACATTTTGATCTTCTTGATTGACGGGATTAGCGGTAAGAGCTTGTTGAACTTGAACTACAATGTTGGGTATTACGGCAGCCATTTGTTGAGCGATTTGGGCAGCCATGCGCTCGCGGGCTTTTCCTGCTCTCATCTTCCTACGAGCGGAATTAGAAGACATCTACAAGGAATACATATCAAGAGTATGAGTTGGATGTTTTAGGGATCATGTGTCGTATTTAGGAATGAACATTCATAAAATAAATATAGAATAATAAATCTACTACATCCATAGGATGTCTTGGGTTTTGCTCGTAATTGGACCTTGCATGCTGCCATACTTCACCTTCGTAATCATGTGGGCCCCCATGATTACCGGGTTTTTCATATGGTTCGCATGTGTTAGCCTGGTTACGTACACTAAAACCCGAAGAAAATCGAGAAATATGTATGTAACGTATGATATTCGGAATGTATCCATGTCACACCCCGACCCGCAGCGGAAAAGGTGATCGGGGCATGATTGGGTTATCATCAAAGCTCATGACATTTATTTTAACGTTTCATATTCATTAATACACTTTAATGGAAAATTACAATCAATATTACATCATGTCCTAAATATCAATCTAGGCTTCATTGTTTTCTTCTAAGGCATTTCCTATGTTTTCCTTGCTTCATCCTGTTCACCTGTATCATGTGTAAAAAGGGTTTTTGGATCAACAAAAAGTTGGCGAGTGAATCCTATGGAAAACATTTGAACAAGTTTATTTATTTGATTATAAAATAAAGTGCACAACCACACATGAGTAAAAATAGATGTAAACTTATTCACCAATCAATTTAATATTAAACAATACACACAAGAACAATAATGGATCGTTTAGAGGCACGCGTTGCTCAACTCGTCTCTCACGAGGAACTGATGGGCCTAATGAATGAATTGCATAAACTTGACAATATGAAATACATAACTACAAACAATATAAACTCAATAATACACACACGAACAATAATGGATTTGTTTTGAGGCACGTGTTGCTCAACTCGTCTCACACGAGGAACTGATGGGCCTAATGAATGAATTTCATATAAATAGACAAAATGAAATACATAACTACAAGCAATGTATACAATCTAAGTTTAGATCACAATATGGTATGGCACAAGTTTAAATAAACGAGTTAATTTTATGACACATGACACACCCCAAAACATGTAATTAAAAAGGGGAGTTGTAAGATTCACTCACAGTGGGTGCGTTCGGTTGATGATGTTGAATGCACGCGAAGTGGTTTTAACCACGAGTGAAATTAACCTAGATAATGGCATAATGTTTCGGTAAGTAAACGGGTTTTATTAATCCATTTTAGTAGGATTGTTGGGTGTATTTTTGTGAGTTTAAGGCTATTTTCTAACCTTAAAAATGTTATTTTTTAAGTATTTTTAATTAAAATAAATAAATAAAAATAATAAAAAATGTTGACTTTTTTGACCGTTGACCGTTGACCGTTGACCATTGACCTTTGACTTTGACTGGTTCATATGCGTGTATGTGTGCGCTGGGTGAGGCTCGAACCCGAGACCTCCCGTACGCGTGGACACAGCTCTACCAACTGAGCTACGTGTCTAACCCGAAATATTTCTGTTTTTAATTATATTTATATACTAATTAGATTAAACTGAAAATTATTTATTTTTAAAAACGATTTAATGCGTCGGACCGGTACGCTCCACAGGTCTCGAACCCGGGACCTGTGGGTTGAGTTAACACAGTCCACCGCTGGACTGTGTGTCTAACTTGTTAAATATACCGATTTTTATTATACTTATATACTAACTACCTTATTTCGTTTCTGCCTTAAATAAAAAGTTTGATAATTGTCCGAACCGGTGTAGTAGTCCGGACTCGAACTCGTGACCTGTGTTTTAGACGCGCACACAGTCCACCACTGGACTGTGTGTCTATCTTGGTTATTATTCCGGTTTTTATTATACTTAACAACTATATGAAATGAATCCGGTTCAGTAATAAAAAGGAACATTTTTATTAAAGCGAGGGAGTGTGGGACAAGATTCGAACTCGAGGCGTAAGCGTGTTTAGTGTGCACACAGTCCACCGCTGGACTGTGTGTCTAACCCGAGTTATATATTGATTTATATTAAACTTAAACACTACAGAAACTTCGTCTTCTTCGTTGAACTTAACCAGAAAACATAATCCGACTGGTTCGAGTTTTAATCATGTTCGTTAGTGTCTGGTGGTTAATTACATGTGAGATTAAATAAAAAGAATGAAGGATTTAAGCGTAAGGTATACCGACTGGACTCCTCTGTTTCTCCGGCGAAACTCCGGTGACAGCAGAAACTTCCGGCGACGTGTGTCCTGCGGCAGAGAGTCTTCAGCAAGCTTTAAATGGATGTGGGTGACTTCGGTATAAGCTTTGGGGGTTCAATAAGCCTCAGAAGTGAAAGGTTCGGTTTTCCGGTGATGTGCAGAACTTTTCCGGCGAGTGGAATTACGTCGGGTAAAGGTGTGGTTTTGAGCGAAAAGGCTTGCAGAGGTTCGAGGAGGTATTTATAGGGCAGGTCATCGATGAATTTGGTCCGATTTCCGACTTGATTCGTCGGTTAGAAACTCTCCGGCGGTTACAACTTGTGTCGCGGACTCAGGCATCGGTTATAACCGATGTCATAGTTAAAGTTTACGTTATAACTGAAGTAACCGTCAATTCTTGGCGAGTTAGTCGGGATTTCCGACGACTGCAATTTGGGCGCGCCGATTTTGAATTCGATAATCATGTTATGAATTAATTGTCTTTCATATTTAACAAGAAATACAAGTGGCACAGTGGTTGGAGAGTTGAGTGTTAGTTTGTTGTTGACCCGGCTGACTGACCCGGGTTCGAAACCCGGCAGTGCCATTTTATTTTTATTTCATTATTTTTAACAGTTTTTCAAAAACAAATTATATATTCCAATATACTTATTAATTATGTATCGTTTAAAATTATTTTGGGCATTAAATTCGCAACGAAATTTTTAACTGATTGTTCGGTTAATAAACGGAGCGGGTTTGGTAAATCCGTTTTTGACGGATGTTACAATCCAGGTGTGGACACGGCGACACCTCAAAGTGGGTTAGTTCGAACGTCGTTTGGTGTGGCATGCTTTGGCCTAATAGGTCCTTCGTACTCTCATCGTTAGTCCCCAGGTAGGCAAACTGGTCCGTTATATTGGATTTATACGAATGCCAACCTAGACAGGACGTTCCGACTACCGGTACTTGTACCCTTACAGTTACTACATGCCCGTCGCAGAACTCACTTTGATGAGATTTGAAAAATGAAAAATGCGCCAAAATCTTGAATAACGGAAGTATGAAGATGATTTGAATATGTGGACATTGAAATATGTATGATGAATGTGTATGTAATTGTGTATGTTTGACTGTAAGTATAATTCACTATGTATCACAAAATGTAATATTGGAAGTGTTTGCATGCATTTGTGTATGTAATAAATATGAAAGAAATAAACATCATGAGTTTGCATGTAACCACATAAACAATTAAAATCTAATCAACTATAGTATAGGCTCTAAGGGTCTAATAACCTATCCTATATCCCTATAGTCAAAAGCTCTGATACCAATCTGTCACACCCTGACCCGCAGCGGAAAAGGTGATCGGGGCATGATTGGGTTTTCATCAAAGCTCATGACATTTATTATAATGTTTCATATTTATTATTACAAGTTTAAAGAAAATCATACAATCAAATCATACTAGTACAACATGTTCTACACATCTTTCTAGCTTTCATTATTTTTCTTCTAAGGCACTTTTCCTATGTTTTCCTTGCTTCATCCTGTCCACCTGTATCATGTGTAAAAATGGTTTTTGGATCAACAAAAAGTTGGCGAGTGAATCCTATGAAAAACATTTAAACAAGTTTATTGAATTGATTATAAAATAAAGTGCATAACCACATATGAGTAAATGTAGATGTAAATTATTCACAATACACATAATATTAAATATTGCACACACATACAACAATTGATTGTTTTGAGGCACGCGTTGTTCAACTCGTCTCCCACGAGGAACTGATGGGCCTAATGAGTGAGTTTTGAGGCACGCATTGTTCTACGAACTGATGGGCCTAATGAATGAGTTTTAAGGCACGCGTTGTTCAACTCGTCTCCCACGAGGAACTGATGGGCCTAACAAATAATTTGCATACAACTTGACAATATGTAATACATCACAACAAACAATATTTACATTCTAAGTTTAGATCATAATATGGTATATCACGAGTTTGAATAAGCGAATTAGTTTAAGTGACACATGATACACCCCAAAACATGAATAAAAAGGGGGATTTGTAAGAATTCACTCACATTGGGTGCGTTCTCTTGATGATGATAGATGCGCACGAGTTTAGAGAGTTGATCGACGAGGAATATCTAACCTAGATAATAACGAAAAGGTACGGTAAATAAGTGGATTTTATTAACAACTTTAATTGAATTTTTAGGTTTATTTTTGTGAGTTTAAGGCTATTTTCTAACTTTAAAAACATTATTTTTAAGTATTTTTAATTGATTTTTAAATTAAATAAATAAATAAAAATATAAAAAATGTTGACTTTTTGACTTTGACCGTTGACCATGACTGTTGACCGTTGACCGGTTCGGTCATGTATAAGTATGCGCTGGGTGAGACTCGAACCCGTGACCTCCCGTACGCGTGCACGCAGCTCTACCAACTGAGCTACGTGTCTAACCCGAAATATTTCTGTTTTTAATTATATTTATCACTATTTAAGTTAATCAGAATTCATTTATTTTAAAAAGATTTTAATTGTATCGAACCGGTGCCGTCAACAGGTCTCGAACCCGGGACCTGTGATTAGTGTTGCACACAGTCCACCGCTGGACTGTGTGTCTAACCTGGTTAATATTCTGATTTTTATTATACTTAACATCTTACTGTGAGTTAACCCGGTTCGGTTTAAAAAAAAAAACATTTTTATTTCCGAGGAGAGGGTCGTGATAGGGATCGAACTCGAGACGTGTGTTTATTGTTTGCACACAGTCCACCGCTGGACTGTGTGTCTAACCCGTTTATATGTCTTGTTTTAATTAATATTATACAATAGGCCGACTTCATCTTCTTCGTTCAAAGATACAGACGACGGTTAATCAACTGTTTCTTGTTAAATTCAGTTAACGAACTTATAGGTGATTGAAATGTGATGAACAGAGAGGGTTTGGGGAAAGAATGTACCGGAACAGGTTGTCTTTCTCAGAACTCCGGCAAGGATTGTCGGCTCTGTTTTGTGAACTCCGTCTGTTCGGACCAATTAACAATTTTGATTGATTAGATATAAAATTGAATTACTGAGCAACGATTATCAGGAGGTTTAGATGATCATACCGATTCACAGCGTGATTCTGGAAATTCCAGAAGTTTTCCGGTGAAAGCAGAATATCTGGCAACGTCGTCTGGGATTGATTCTGGGTGATGGATTGATGTTAGTAATGGTCTAACAATGGATTGAAACAGAAAGAGTCGAGGAATTTACTGTTTTGAGGTGAGTCTCGGTTTTCCGGCGAAAGTCCGGTGATGGCAGAATATTTCCGGCGAGTGAAATTGCTTTGAGAAATGGTGCGATTTTGAGCGAAAAGACTACCAGAGGCTTGGGTGTGTATTTATAGGAAAGAATATCGATGAATTGGGTCCGATTTCTGTCTTGATTCATTGGTCAGCCTTTCTCCGGCGGTTATGACTGATGTCGCGGAACTAGACATCGGTTATAACCGATGTTGATGTTAATGTGTACGTTAAGTCAAAAGAAACCGTCGATAATTGGCGAAATCGTCGGATTTTCCGGCGACTGCGAAATGGGCGCGCTGTTGACTGGGTTTGATTTCGAGTTTTGTTATATGTATAATTGTTTCGATATATTATCAAATAACACAAGTGGCGGAGTGGTTGGATGTGTGTGAGTTAAGACTTTGAAGATTCACACGGCTGACCCGGGTTCGAATCCCGGCAGCCTGTTTTTCTTTTTAATTATTTTATTTTTACTTTTTAACAAATATAGTTTATAAATTCTAAATTGTTTATTAATTATGTATCGTTTAAAATTAAAATAAGTCATAAATAAGCAACGAAAATTTAAACTGGATGTTCGGTTAATAAACGAAGCGGGTTTGGTTAACCCGGTTTTTGACGGATGTTACATATATAAACATATAAGTTTATAGAGTGCGTTAGAGATTGGTTGGGAACAGTGGCGGAAGCTTGAGATTTTCGACCAGGGGGTCAAAAACGTATATACCCAAAATTTCTATACGTAAACTACATAATTTCAATCACTGAGCGAAAAGTTCAGGGGGTCGGCTACCCCCACTATGCTTCGCCCATGGTTGGGAAAACTTGGGTAGGAGAAGCCCTATGAATGGAAGGTTAGGTGAGCATGTGGGCCGGTTTAGGCCCAATGGGTCGGATCTCATCCAGGTCTAAGTCCGATAATGAGCCTGATCGGGGCATACGTCATCAGCGCTCAAGGTCCCTAAATGGGTTGGGGTGCAGTCTTTTGCATTGTATTATCTTCTTGAATTTTGATGTCAAATGTACCATTGATGTCAAATGGGTTGGGGTGCAGTCTTAGAGCATTAGCAGCTATTGTATTTGTTCTTGCTGCTGTTAAACGTCCAACCGAATATGTTGTCACATCATGATTTTGAATGTCTTGTTAATACCAGAATGGAAGTTTGCTGCGCTTCATATGATAATTAACAAATATGTATTTGCTGTTTCGTAGGTTTCGAGGGGTCGTCAGGCAACGATGAGAGACCAGTGAGAAGAGAAAGATCAGGAAGAGAAAGAAAGTCCGATTTTGAAAATTCCGAGGATGAAAGGAGGACAAGAATTGGTTCACTGAAAAAGAAAGCATTAAATGCATCTAGCAGGTTCAAACATTCTCTCAGGAAAAAAAGCAGTAGAAGAAAAGGCGATGGGCGGGTTAGCTCCGTCTCGATCGAGGATATTAGAGACGCAGAGGAGTTGCGTGCTGTCGATGCGTTCAGACAAGCACTCGTTTTGGATGAATTGCTACCGGAAAAACTTAATGATTATCATATGATGTTGAGGTGCTTTAGCTTCCACATTTCTGTCATAGTTTTTTTTTTTTCATGATTGAACATGGTGTTTAAAGTTCTTGACACAAAAAACTGTTTCTTGATGCAAGCTGCATTGATATCTGCACAGTTGTTAACAGTAGTCCTTACGCTCGCTATAGTGAATAGCGTAGCGAAGCGGGAGCTTCCCGCTATAAGGTAAAAAGCGATGAAATAGGTTTTTTTTCTTTTTTCTTTTTAATTAGTACACGTATATACCGAAATTATAAGCGTATTTTAGGGTTTTTTTTGTTACAGGGTTGAAATAAGAAGCATATATTCTTCCATATTTACCGGATTTATTTATAAAGTATACATATAATTTTTTTTTAAAATTTCTTCTAGTGTATCGCCATCTATAAAGTAGCATCCGCTATTTCATCGCTATTGCTACACGTGTATAGGTAGCTTGTCACTATTACAGCTATTCGCTATTAACAACTATGGATATATGATCTAAAAACATGTTTTGCCAATCTTTCATGCTTATAATTTATGTTAATTTATTTAAGGTTTCTGAAAGCACGGAAATTTGACGTTGAAAAGGCGAAACAAATGTGGGCCGACATGAGTAACTGGAGAAAAGAATTTGGTGCCGATACGATTATCGAGGTGACGAAACATACAACTTTGTATGCATTGTCATAATATGTTTGTGATATAGAACCAATACTAATATCTATTTCCTTCAGGACTTTGATTTTAATGAGTTGAATGAAGTATTAAAGTATTATCCGCATGGCAACCATGGAGTGGATAAAGAGGGAAGACCCGTCTACATCGAACGATTAGGGAAGGTTGACCCTAACAAACTCATGCAAGTTACAACCATGGATCGTTACCTAAAATATCACGTGCGGGAGTTTGAGAAAAGCTTTGCTTTCAAGTTTCCCGCATGTTCAATTGCTGCAAAACGACACATAGACTCAAGCACAACTATTTTGGATGTTCAGGGCGTGGTATGTCCGTCCCGCCTTGTGCTATACATTACACAAATATATACGTATAGTTCTCAATATGTTATATCCCTTTTGAGTGATGCAGGGGCTGAAGAACTTCAGTAAGAGCCTTGTGAACTCGTTATGCGTTTACAGAAAATTGACGGCGACGATTATCCTGAAGTAAGACCACTTCCTTTATAAATGAAGTCTATTATTATTATCATTGCCGTTTGTAACTAACTTTATTTGTTCAGACTCTCCATCAAATGTATATAATCAACGCCGGAGCTGGTTTTAGGCTGCTTTGGAATACCGTAAAGTCATTTTTAGATCCCAAAACGGCCGCAAAGATTCACGTACGATCGTACTTTTTTCGATTTTGTGTTCTTAAAAATCTCAAATTTACTCTACAAGCTTGTGTTATATCATGTTTCTTTTGTGTTGGTCTTTTCTCAGGTTTTGGGTAACAAGAATAAATTGCTCGAGATAATCGATGCAGGTATACCATTATGTTTGTTTTTTTTTTTGTTTTTATAAGTATTTTTTTTAAATATGAAATAAAATTGCCGTTTTGTAGCAGTGAGTTACCGGAATTTTTAGGTGGCACGTGTACCTGTGCGGATAAAGGCGGTTGTCTTCTGTCTGATAAAGGGCCATGGAATAATCCTGAGATCCTGCAGGTTATCATCGAGCTCAAAGCCCTTATAATATCATCTTATTACTAGTTTTTTCTCTTTTTTGTTTGACTGAATCAACCGTTTTGACTTTTGGGACACTGTACTGCAGTTGGCTCTTAATAGCGAAGCACAGCACGCTAGACAGGTGGTTAAAGTTTTAAATAGCGAGGGAGAGATTGTTGCATACGCTAAGCCTCAGCTTCCCATGGTAGCGAGACGCAACTTTGATAGTTTAGTTTTATTGTTGTTTAAAAATACATGCTGGAATTTTACGATATTTATTTTGACCAGCTAAGAAGCGGTGATACATCTGCTGAGTCGGGTTCAGAAGCTGATGACATGGCATCCCCTAAAGCAATGAGGAGTTATTCACATCTTAGGTTGACTCCTGTTCGTGAAGAAGTGAGTATTCACCTTTTTGCTTTTAAACTCCAAATTACCCTTTTATTGACATTATAAACATAAAAGTTATAGTGTCCTATACGACTTGTGTTATTGATATTTAAAACTGCAGCTGCACCTTGGTTTTAGTTAGACGGTTTCATAAAAGTTATGTCCTTGTTGTATATAGGCCAAGACAATTGGAGCTACAAGCTATCCTGGTCAATCTTCTGGATACGATGGATACGTTCCGATGGTTGATAAAGCTGTTGATTCTGGATGGAAGAATCAACCTTCAAATGCAACCCCTTGTGATCCTAGAGGTCAGAAATGTGTGTTTTTCCTCATAGTGTTACAGTAGGTCGCAGGTCGCAAAAAAAAGGGGGGGTAGTCGCCTGACCAGAATTACTTCACAAATAATTAGTGTGTTAATATGATTAGAAAATGTTTATTAGTAACAATAATACTCTAATTTGTGGAATAAGATGATTTAGAACCTTTTCCTTCTAGATAACTTTTTTAAAAAAGATTACCCATAAGAGATGTATAAAAAATATAGGTTTGGGTCGACTAACACGACCTGTATAAAAAATGGGTCGGCTTAGGGTTGACCCATAATAAAAGCAGGACGGGTTCAGGTTGACCCGTTTAAGTATTGAAAAAAGAAACTTATATATTTTTGTTTTTGTTTTTTCCGTTTTCCATTTTCCATTGTACATGGTTAGTTATAATAATGTTAGTTTTGTCACACCATATTATCTACTTGTCCCACTTATACTCCACCATAAACACGTTACCGATAACCCACTTAAAACCCAACAACCCGCTTATAAATCATCAACATTATGACTTATCTAAAATATGTCGTTAAACGAGTCGTGTTAGGGTTGAACTCTTTGACATCGGACAATAATACGGGTCACGTTCTGGCTTGCACATTTCAACCCACCAATCCTGCTAACCCGTCAACCCACTAACCTGACACAATTGACACCCCTAGATGTAACGCAACCCAAATCGACGCATTAATAATTAGAGGTTAACCTGATTCTAAAATGTTGGCTGTAACAGGGACAGGGACCCCTACTGAACCTGCTGCTCAAAAGGACCGGGACAATTTTATTCTCGGATATGGGTGATGCTTTTGGCCATGTTCATAGACCATTTTCACCCTGTTTAGTTCAGCCATGAGCCGTGTAACTAAAAAGGTTGCTGACTCACCATCATCCGAGGTTGCCCAAAACACTGAGATTTCTGTTTTGACCCATCAACAACTAAGGAGGAATTCCGACCTCCATCGCCAATTCGTATGTTTAAAGAGGCGGAAATTATCAACTCCGTTTTGAAAAGATTAGGTGAACTTGAAGAGAAGGTTGATACACTCAAAGTAAAGCCGTCAGAGATGCCATATGAGAAAGAGGAATTGCTAAACGCTGCTGTTTGCCGTGGTGATGCTTTAGAAGCAGAACTTATTGCTACCAAAAAGGTACACATTTAATTAATTTATTTATTATATTTCTCATTTTTGAAATTCACCATATCATCCATGTTATTGTTGTCAACCGCTGTCACATAATGTTTGAATTTCGATATATTATACAAGTAACATGTTTTATTATATTTGAAATGCTTACAACACCTTTTGTAGGCCCTGCATGAAGCTTTGATGAGGCAAGACGAATTGCTAGCTTACATTGACAGTCAAAGGAGAAAAAGTTCAGGGTGAGTTGAAACCGAGGTTAATATATATATACAGTGAAAGTGTATCGTACATTTTGCCTTAACGTACAGCTACCAATGTCAAATTGCACGTTAGAACAAAAGGTCGCATGTTTTAAAAACAGAAGATCACATGTTAAAAAAAATCGCATGTTTATAAAAAAACACAATTTTTGCGTGTTATAAAAAGGAAAAAAATCGCATGTTGTTCAAAAAACCAAACTCGCATGTTATAAACCATTTTTCGCAAGTTGATACTGAATCTCGTACGCTTCGTACGTTAAGGCAATTTGTACAATAACTGGCCTCTATATATATATATGTATGTATGTATATGTATATGTATATTTTTATTAATATTTGTTGTTTAAATTTATTGCTACATGTCTTTGCAGAAGAAGAAATTTTGCTGGTGAAGAGTGTTGAATGTAAGGATGTGTATAACGTATACAACGTTTTCTTCTATGTTTCATAATATTTATACAACACATACTTAACGCCTGTTCTAATGTATTGTTAAAAAGATTGTAATTGGTTTGAGCTTGCCTTGATAATGACTTCTCTTGTAGGGTTCAGGGCTGTAAAATGGTCAACAACCTGACCAGACCCAGCCCGTGCTTTTCCAGATGGCTTTGATACCATAAAAGTTCACCAGACCGATTAGAGGCTTTAACCTGACCAGTTCTTACAGTTTAATGGTCTTAATTTTCCCATTCTTTAATCTTTGTGTCTTTGGTTAAACTTGGAACGTTATAAAAGTTGAAAAAAGTTAAATACACATACACTTGCAAACATATGAACTACTATTATCATACCTTTCATTAACTTGTTCGAAAATGTTGACAAGTATAGAATGCACACTTTGCTCATGAAATAAAACGTTAGTGATATCCAAGAAATATTTATATACGTACGCCATGGTTGGGTTAGCTTTTCAAAAGGCTTATGACTTTTTGGAAAAGTCAATATGGAATGACTTTTTGGAGCTTATGACTTTTACTCTCACATTTTTTTTGAATGATCAACAAAATTCGTATCATTCACCCTCGGGCCGGCAATTTTGCCTAAAAACCCATCAGCCTATATGTACATTAACACTTAGTCTTACATTCACAGCTAGACTTTTCTATCAGAAACAAACCCAGCCCCCATTACATTACCTACCAACATCATCTATGTTGAAAGACCTCCTTTTATCCCAGTTTAGGCCCAGGACCTTTGCTCTAGATCGAACCCAAAGATATCAAGCGTCTTAATTTCCTCAACAATTTTCGCCACAGATGGTTGTTTTTGGTTAAAGACAAGATCGTTCCGGGTCTTCCATAGACACCACATTGTGATAAGGATGATTGCATTTACCACCTTCCCTTTCTTTTTGGTTACCCCATATGTATTTATGCAAATTGAACAAACTTTTCCTCTCACATACACCCTTATTGCCAAACAGACTTTTTAAAGCTTATGAGTTTTCTAAAAGCTAATAAGTCAATAAGTTGTTTCAAAAAGCTTAGCAGAACATGCCCTTAGCTAACAAGACACTTGTTAGTTAATTATAAATTTATAAAAATAAGTACCATAGGTTGAAAAATGCTGCAAGCCCTACCGCTTTGGTGTTGTAGATTTTCGATGTTTTGTGCCGATTTGGATCTTTAGAAACGTAGGAATGATATAACTTTAGCTCAACTATGGATTCTTCACACTCGATATGATATGTCAAGTTCAGTCTTTTATTCGACCAAGTTGATACATGTTTCACAAAATCACTATTCATTTTTTTCACTTTTAGTCCCCTAAGTTTTCATCTTCTACAATTTTGTCACATTTCTTTTCCTTTTAATCCCTTTACTTTTTATCTTCTAAGATTTGTCACAAGCATTTTTCATTTTAACCCTCAACACTTTTTAAATGTCAACTTTATTCCCCTATGCTTTTCATATTTTCAAATTTGTCGTTTAATGTTGCGGTCTAAAATATGTGAGTTAACACGCTGCAACAACAGAAGTGTGCAGTTCAACATTTTAAAGTCTATTTTTTGTGGTTTTTAAAGTCTATTTTTTGTGGTTTAATAACCGACGCAGTAATTTTATTCTATATTTTACTTTCAGTTTACTTATTGTGAGTTAACACCTCGTAATGGACACGAATGGTTCAATGTTTTTATGTATACTTTTTGTTCGGTTTTACGTTCTCGTCACAAACCAGTTATTTAAAAAAAACTGACAAAGTGGGCCAGGTAAAGCCCATGACTTTCCTGGGTTTCCAGAAACACCATACAAAAAGCTCCTAATCCTTCTAGGGTTTACAACCAGTTCCATCACCACCTACCCTCTTCATCTCACGCCGCCGCGCCGCCGCCCACCGTCGATCAAATGGTACATTCTCCACAACAATCCTTTTAATTCCTCCACTAAATCATTATCCACCATCTTTAACGCTAACAAATCCTCACTTCATTCTTATGATTACTATTATTTCAGGCGCCAAAGAAGGAGAAGGCTCCGCCACCGTCATCCAAGCCTGCGAAATCCGGCGGTGGAAAGCAGAAGAAGAAGGTCTTAATCATGCTGATGTTTGTGGTGTATGTGTATTGTGGTCATGAATTGTGTGTTGTATTATGTGTAGAAATGGAGCAAGGGGAAGCAAAAGGAGAAGGTGAATAATATGGTGTTGTTCGATAAAGCTACTTATGATAAGTTGCTTGCGGAAGCTCCCAAGTTTAAGCTTATTACTCCTTCCATTTTATCTGATCGTCTTAGGGTAAGCTGGTTTTGCACCTAACTGTTATTTTATGTTTTGTTGTTTTTGTTTTTATTACCATAATATTAATATTAATGTGTGTTTGTGTGACATTGAATAAATACCTGATGAATATTTTAGATGAATGATGCATACATTGTAGCTTGTATGTAATAATTATGATTAATTTTAGTTGATTATTTCTCATTATCTGCAATTTTATTTTCTACTCTTTGATTAAGTTAGGTGCCATTTGGAACTTCTGAATGGCTAAGTGCTGAACCAGTAAGAGGTAGTGTGCTGAATTAGTAAGAGGAGAGGTCTGAACCATACGAGCCAATATAATGCTTAACCATTCAAAACCAAAATGCTTAACCAATTCAGATTAGAGGTCTTAACCATTCAGACTCAATATAATGCTTAACCATTCAGAGACAAATGTCTGAACCATTCAGACATTTGCTCGCGAAACAAACAGTTTGATCCATTAAGTGTTGAACCTGTAAGAGGTCTGAACCATTAAGAGACTTATTAAGAGGTAAACAAACAGCCTCTTAGTATTCTTTATAACCGAATCTTAACAGGAAGTGATGGTTATTGTCATTGTCTCTGGTCTAGAAAATTATGTTTGTTTGATCACTAGGCTTTATTTCGAGGTATGGGTTAGTTAGGGCCGCGACTCATGGACTGATACAAATTCGATTTTTGACAAATATGACATATGAGATGAAATTTTGTACTTTTTCAGCATCTTTTTGTATGGTTCGGTTAATTCAGTTTTGTGTGTGTTTTGAACTGAAACTTAGTAAAAAAAAATGGGGATATCCAGTTATGGTTCGGTACTTTGGTTAATCGGGTTTTGTGCTTACCTCATGTATGCTTTATTGGTCGTTTTTTTTCGTTGTGCACATATAACAAACTTTTTTATCTTTTGGAATCTTGATGAAACTTTCATATAATCACATGTGGAACAGATTTAGTATGCTTTAAACCTAGCTTATGAAGATAGTGAAGTTATAAAATTGGTTTACATGTAGCAGTTTACGAGTCTACTGAGTTTATATACAAACATCATTCAATGTTTTCAAGAAACCTTCTTTATAATGCTGTATTTCATCAGATATTGTATTTGTTTTGTAAACCGTTTTGATTTAATCTTAATGGGGATGGCAGATTAATGGATCGCTTGCAAGGAAAGCAATCAGGGAACTGATGGCCAGAGGTGCAATCAGGATGGTTTCTGCGCATGCAAGCCAGCAGATATACACCAGGGCTACCAATACTTGAACAAGTCCTTTTCGTTTTTCTGGTCTCTATGCATCCTACTTTTGTTTGTTTTGTGAGGATTTGCTGATGACTCTTGTGTTGGTATGTTATTGTTGAATCAAGTAGAAATGAATGGCTGTGCATTTAAGCAAACTATCATAATGGATTAAAAGTAGGTAACCAAATGTGTAAAGCTACTTATGGAGAAATAGTGTATGACATCCATCCTTGATTGCAAAATGGGTGCTTTCCCATTTATCTATTTGGATTACTGGTGGGTGCAAATATGGGGTTTGTAAAAAGATGGAGACCAGTAGTTGAAAGATTTGAAAACCAACCTACACAATGGTAGGCTAGAACACTCTTGCTTGGTGGAAGTGGAAGGGTGAGAAATTAAGGTGGTACTAGATAACCCATCAAACTACTACTTGTCCTTATTTAATGCTGCACCCCTAGAAGAGATCAAATGTCTAGAAAAAATTAGGCGGGAATTCGTATACGCATCAGAGATTAAGTCAACTTACAATGTTATCATCTAGATGTTATCAAAGAAGATAATCGGAGTTGTTATGGTTGATCGGAGATGATGATTGTAGACGGCGGCAACATAGGGGAAGATGGTTCTGTTGGTTTTGGGGGAAATAGGTATTTGGGTGGAGTTGAAGGTGAAATGTCATAATTGCCCTTGCCACCGTTTGCTATTTAATGCTTTATTTAACAGGCATTACGTGGAGGGACTCAACTGTTAAAATTATGTAACGTTGGGACTCAATTATTGAAACTAAAAAACTAGAGCTCAACATGCAACCTGGTAAAAATGACAAGAACCAAATTATACTTTACTTTATAATTTAATTAACCCAACTCAACATCAGCAGAGTTTAGAAAACCAGGTTCCAGCTATGGTTGGGTGATAAGAGACTTGTCTCTTAGGGAGAAAACATTGGTTCAAATCTTTGCATGCGGTAGATAGGATTAATTTGGCGTAATTTAGAAGTAAGGTTATTGTAACATTCGCCGATAAAAAAAATAGTTTAGAGTTAACCAAATTTATTTTATCTAAATCTAATACAAATTATAAATAGATCTAATAGTATTTATAAAATTATTAAAACATAACCAAATCTTATGTTGAGGTCTGACTTCATATGGTTGATTTATGGTACCACCGGTCGATTTTTAGTGCAAATTGCATACTAAACCGTTCACTCAACGCAAAAAAAACGTGCAATAAGCGTCTGGGTTAGCGTTCGCAGGGATAACTAGCCCTAAGCCAGTTGAGTCAATTTTCTATGCCAATCTCATCTCAAGATTTGGTTCTAATAAACTAGAGAATCAAGGCGAAGACGCCCACCTTACCCGAATGCAGTTAGGGATCGAACGAGGTTCTTAAAAAGAAAGGCTATTCATCTTCCCTTACGGGCTTATGGATCTAGTGGATCGTCCCAGTAAACTACTACTTATACTAATTATACTAACTACTCAGTTATCGTCACTGGCTGTAGATCTGGCTTGGCTCGATAGCCTATTGAAAAAGTGGAATGCTTCTAAGATCCATCGCACGATTTTTCTGCATGCACTGCTTCCAAAATGCAGAGAGACCTTCAAGGCCAGATCCAGGTTGGTTGGTCCGGAAAGTCATGGGAGAGGCAGGCTTGTTCGTTTTGATTCCATCTATGTCCCAACCATTACCTTCCTTTCAGATAGGTAATTCCCTGCGTACTATACTTATCTAATTCTAGTTTCAAGCCGGATAGGAATAGGAATCTCGATTTCTTACTAAAGCTAACGACTGGACTTGGTGTGAAGTTTCTATAAAGGGGAGTTTTGTTTGGCAGGTCGACTTATAGTTGCTTCAGATGTAGCATTTGATGGGATCTTTCAGCAGCGGGAAGCATTTCAAAAGTTTCTGTTTTGATAGATAGTAGTACAAACCTATCTACTGAGTAAGGTAAGGTTCACATCGCTATCTAAGCGCAGGCGTGACTAAGCGTCTAGGTGTTCGAAGCATGATTCATCAACTGGTAAAGGGAGTAGTCATCGGAAACCATTCCTCTCAGGAAAGCGAAGCTAACCGCTTTTAGGCTGCTTTCGAAACATTCTTCATCGACAGGGAGCAAGCTCAGTCATTACAACTTGGGCAAAGCCGATTGCTTTCTTCCTGGGAATCTAAGTCAGGTGTCTGGTGAACACATTCGTAATGAGTATGGGTCTAGTAGGTGTACTAGGAAGGAAGCGAGGTACTGAGTTTAGCGTCGACAAGTGGATCTTTATTCTCAATGATATGGGAGACAGTCAAAGCATCAATCTCAGCATCAACAGAAGGAAACCTTCAAGAGAGATGTAACAACCCGATCTTTTGGATTGTTATCCGAACCCTTATGAGTACCGTTATTTTCCGTTTCCATATCGTTTTGTAATCTGAGATTGATTATGACGGTTAAATTATTTTGAAACCCCTATTACATCGCTTTTTATCGCATTAAATCGCTTAATACTCGCAACTCTCAACGCAAACTCAAATCGCGGATAATTATGTTACATTATGTTATTTATGTGTTATGTGTGCTTTATGATTTATGGTTGTACTCACTATCGCAACGCTCTCACTCGCACAAATCGCTCAAGCGCATTTATTTTATTAACGCAACGCTTAACGCTTCGCTAAAACGCTTAACGTAACCATCTAATATGAATAGAATCACCGAACGAGCGCCTAACGAACAAATAACAAACAAAACTTAGCCACCAGGCCAAGTTCGGCCGAAGTTAGGCACCTCAACTTCGCCCGAACTTGTTCAGGCCACCAAATCCCCAACTAAACAACAAGTTCGCTCGAACTTGCACCATTCAAGCAGAACTGGCCAAGTTCGCCCGAACTTGTGCCAAATTCGCTTGAATGGTGTCAAGTTCGGCCGAACTTGATTTCTCCTCACCTATAAATACCAAACACCTCCATTCGTGCTCTCCTTGCTGCTAACTTCGCTCCAGAGCTCCCGAAATCTTATTTCCCTGTTTTCAAGTAAGAATCAACCCGTTTTTATGCAAACAACAACGTTTTACTACGATTTCTCACAAGGTTTTACCTTCGTTTTCATCAAAGCTATTCTGTTTATGAAAATCTTCATCTTTTTCTACAAAACTTCTTATTTTCACTTAGATCTACACTAAGCGAGTGTATTTGGGATTAGCTTTGGCTTCCCAAGCTAGAAATCTTGATGATTCCAACTCACCAAGTGTTAGATCTGAGTAAAATCTTTTAAAACATTGATTTTTACACAAAATACGGACTAAGTGACGTATGTTTCATTCACTATGAAGTGGAACGAGGCGTTGTCAAGCAAGATCTCAGATCCGGAAGCACAATGACGATATCTCACCTTGCACGAACTGGACTAACCCGTACGAACCATCAAGTTCGCCCGAATTAGCCCGAGTTCCTGTAAAGTGGCTAAAACTCGCTCCAAAAGACCTCTCCAGCCTATGTTTTGCTCAGTAGCACAATGTTGAGGGTATGGACACTCGATTTGCTCAGCAAACGGCGCGAAAACGCAAGATTTTTGGACCAAAACAGTCAAGTTCGCCCTAAAGAGGTCAAGTTCGCTCGAAGTTGTCACCAGATGGGACCAACTTCGCCGAACTTGTACTATTTCCAAGGAAAAATGCCAAGTTCGCCCGAACTTGTACCCATTTCTAAGAAAGGGTATCAAGTTCGCCCGAACTTGAATATCCCAGAAGACTCCAGTCAAGTTCGCCCGAACTTGTACCCATTTATAAGAAAGGGTACCAAGTTCGCCCGAACTTGTACATTCCAGTAGATTTCAGGCAAGTTCGCCGAACTTGTACCAATCCAAGGGATTTGGTACAACTTCGCCCAAACTTGTCAACTGCTCCTTCACACGTTGACCGTTTCAGAACTTTCGAAAGACTAATGCACTTCTGTTCGCGTAGCAGGCTGAACCGGCGCTCCCTTCAATCCAGATCCGCTTCGTGTAACAACTCTCAATTTCTTGTTAATTTTGTTTTACTTTATTTCCGTGTATTTCGTTCCTTTTCGTCGTTGTACTCCGGTATTCGATTATGGAAAAGTTTATGTTAAATAATTATGTTTTGTCACAATGATATCTCATCTAGTCGCTTATTAAACGCAACGCTAACACAAGCAATCACAAGTAACTATGTTACTTTAAGAGCCGGGTGTGTTATTGTTTAACAAACACTTGTGCCTTCGCATCGCTCATCGCATCGCAAAACGCAGTTAATTATGTGGAACTATATTTTTTGTGTGTTATGTTTGTTATGTTATGGTTTGTTATCGCTAAAACGCGCACACGCTCACGCAACTTGCTCTCTCTCATCAATATAATATCTAATTGCTAAACGCTTAATATAACTATCTAATACAAACCGAATCGCCAAACGAAAACCTAACGCGAAAATAACAATCGAAACTTCGCCATTTGGCCAAGTTCGGCCGAACTTGGTTATACCAAGTTCGCCCGAACTTGCTCAGGCTATCAAAACTCAGCTTATAGGCCAAGTTCGCTCGAACTGGCTTCCAAATCAAGGAAATTCATCAAGTTCGCTTCGAACTTGTGAACAAGTTCGCCCGAACTTGTGACAAGTTCGCCCGAACTTGATCATTTCCAGCCCATTTCTCCTTCACCTAAAAATATCCAGCTCCTCTCCTCATTTGAGCTTGCTGCTAAGTTCGCCCGAAACCTCCCGAAACCGAAAACCTTTGATTTCCAAGTAAGAATCAACTAATTTTCATGCAACAACAACGTTTTACAACGATTTTGCACAAGGTTATACCTTCGATTTCATCAAAACTCTTCTGTTTACGAAAATCTTCATCTTTTTCTACAAAACTTCTCTTTTTCACTTAGATCTATACTTAGATCTAAGTAAAACCTTTTAAACACTGATTTTTACAAAATTTCGGACTAAATGACGTATGTTTCATTCACTATGAAGTGGAACGAGGCGTGGTCAAGCAAGATCTCAGATCCGGAAGCACAAGGATGAAATCGTCACTTTACACAAGCTGGATAACCCGTACGAACCATCAAGTTCGCCCTGATTAGCCCGAGTTTATGTAAAATGGCTAAACTCGCTCCAAAAGACCTCTCCAGCCTAAGTTTTACTCAGTGGCTTAAGGTTGGAGGGATGAACACTCGATTTCCTCGCAAACGACGCGAAAACGCACGATTTGGATGCCAAAACAGTCAATTTCGCTCGATAAACATCAAGTTCGCTCGAACTTGTCGCCAGGACGGTGACCAAGTTCGCCCGAACTTCCCTAAAACCTTCAACAATTCAGGCAAGTTCGCCCGGACTTGTCCATTCTCAAGAGAATCAGACAAGTTCGCCCGAACTTGTATCAAACCTCAACAAAAAGGGCAAGTTCGCCCGAACTTGTCCAGTTTCTCAGGAAACCAGACAAGTTCGCCCGAACTTGTACCTCCAGTAAGTACAAACAGTCAAGTTCGCCCGAACTTGTACCAAATCCAAGAGATTTGGTACAACTTCGCCCGAACTTGTACACTGCTCCTTCGCGTTTCGACCATTTCAGCAATTCGGAAGACTGATGCACTTTTGTTCGCTTACAGGATGATCCGGCGCTCTCCTCAACTTACATCAGATCTCGTCTCTCTCTCTAATCGCACCGACTGTGAGTATACTTGAACCCTTTTACGCTTAAAAGCACTTTTGGGTGTCACATATGTTCCTATATCAAATCACATCACACAACTCAAAACGCTTACTCGCGACCCACTATTACATGACTATACGTGAAATTTGCTGAATTGTATGTGTTACTTGATTGCTAGTATGCCACCCTTAACATGATAGATTGCTAGAGGTTGACCCGCCACCCGAGGCCCGGGGTTGTTAAGGCTCGCATTTTATTTCTCATTTATTTTTCTCTTTAGGACGTGGACACTTGTTCGCGTGCCTCTCACTCGCGGTTTGTTGGTTTACTTGAATCTAAGTAGATACATAGTTCACATCTCTTGTTAATGTCATGCGGTGTATATAAAACGCTTTTATATCTATTATGTACGCAAAACTTGTATGCCACCTTTACTTAATTGTATTGACGTTTTATTTTAACATATGTGGCAGGTTGAGGATATTTGCTATTGCTGCTTTTGGTTTAGGATTTCGCTTAGAAAATATGTAATAAATCTAGGGAAGATCGAATTGGATTTTATGTTTAAGAGATTGTTTAATATTGTAATGATTATTTGGGATTTTATTGTTTAATAGTATGGGATGTTAAACGTTTAGATATTATCGCTTAATAGCTTTTATGATGTCTCTTGAGCAATCTGATTCGCCTAGTGCCGCGCCCCGATGTTTCCGCCATCGATTGGGGTGGACACTTCGTGTTTGTTTATCAAACACTAACTGTGAGTATACTTGAACCCTTTTTCCCTTAAACACACTTTTGGGTGTTACATGCGTTCGCTACATCAAAAACACTATGCACACAAAGCTAAACTTTTTTAACGCTAACCGCTCTCGCATGTTATACGTGAATCGCTGAATGTTTGTTTGCTATGTGTGAATAATGAGGACTTGTAGACCACCCTTAAGCAACGATGATACTATAGTTTGGACTCAGCACCCGATTGGTTCGGGGGTTGTTAAGGCTCGCATACTTACTTTACGTGCGTGTTTGCTGTTGTGAACACGTATCGCGCATACTCACATCGCAGTCGTGTTGGTTAACTCATATCATTATTGTTAGCTTACTTAGATTCACTTTCTCTACGTGTTACATGTTGGTTATGCGTAAAAACTTTATAGCTATTATTATGCTATTAAACATGTATGCTCACCTTTACTTTATTGTATTGACTTGTATTTTAACGTATGTAACAGGTTGAGGACGTTATCGCTACGAATCGGATTAGGTTTATGCTTTAGAAACTTGTAATAATTTTGTTGGTGAACTTTGAATTGTTTGGGAATATTTTGATTTGTAATGATTATGACTGATGATAAGTTAATTGTATGGGAAATTGACGTTTTAAATATTGTCGTCTTATAATAGTCGTTTGGATTCTCTCGAGCAATCTGGTTCACTTAGTGCCGCGCCCCGATGATTCCGCCATCGGTTGGGGTGTGACAAGAGATCCTGGAGGCTCGAACTTTTTGCTAGCTTTGAAACATGGGCCGAAGGAAAGAGGAAGACCAAACAAAGTCGCGGTCAAAGCAAAGAAAAATATGCCAGGTTTGAAATTTTGAAACTAACAAACCGAAATCTAAGGAAAAAGACCTACCATTAAACCACTAATTATCAGATTGGACAGTATAATTGAAACTTCTCGACGTAAAACAACACTTTTACAAACCGAAATAAAAAACATCACCCTTCCGGTACTCTTCTCAATCCCCAAAACCCCAACACTCGAGCAGCCAACAATGGGTGGAAAAAGCAAAAACCGCCAAAAAAGAAACCGTTTGTCCCTTTGGACAAATTGTATCACCTAGCCAAAGAAATTAAAACTTCAAAAATCAACAATTCACCATCACATGTTTATATTATAAAGTGCAACTTCTGTACAAGAGATGAATCTTGTACGAAGCATACGTGACTTTCTGAGCTATTGATTATCCAAGTCAATAGCTTAAAATGAGGGGGTGACGTTTTCGTAATTATGAGGTTCAAACAATTGAAGAAACAAATAGAGAAAGAGTATAATTGGTCCTTTATCACTTGAACTCCTCCCCTCATTGATTTTTCAAACGGCTAGATCTTTTCATACGTTAATATTAAAAAAAAATTACATGTATTAATGAGCATTTCATTCTCTTTATTTCGAGCAGCCTATTGCTATAGTTTTCTTAAATTTTTTTACATGATTTTGAATACCCATTACGTGATTTTGAATACCCGTTACGTGATTACGTAAAAACAAAACATGTGATACATAATATTTTATATAGAATACCTAATATTTCAAGTATAATCACATTGAATGTGTAATCACGTAATGGATTTATTTGAATGTGTAACACGTAAGGGTTTATGTTGAACGTGTAATCACGTAATGGTTTATGTTGAACGTGTAATCACGTAACGAGTATTCAAGATCACGTAGTCACATGTTGGGTATTCAAAATCACTATCCACGTAAGGACTAATGGGTATTCAAATTCTTAACTTTTTTGCTTAAGAAAACTATAGCAATAGGCTGCTCGAATTAAAGAGAATGAAATCCCGTTAATACGGTGTAAATTAAAAAAAAATATTAACGTATGAAAAGTTATAGCCTTTTGAAATCAAGGGATGAGTTGTTCAAAGTGAGAAAAGACTAAATTTCCTTTAGTGTCATTGACACTTGTTCTCCTATTCTTCTCACGCATACTTTGTACGTTGATTTAGCCTTATACGTGATCCAACCAATTATTTTATAAGCTATGGATTGTATGATCATTCCATTTGCTTATTCTTATACCAAGTTAAATTAAAAAATTATGAGTTTGAATTTGGGAAGGAAAGTTAAAGATCAAAATACAATTATTAACCAAACAATTACAAAACATTTCATTTGAGTCGAAGCAAATGTTGATATAAATTGTTACGAAGTTATGGTTATTCCTCAAATTTACAACCGAACATTAAACATGTTGACACGAAACACGACACAACACCATATTAAATGGGCCCAAACGACACGACACAAATAATTATGAGTTAGGTTAGAGTGGGTTAAAAATTTAAATCTACAACATGAAACCACCAACTCGACACGATTGACATCTCTAAATATAACTCAGAATAGAGCCAAAGAATTGAACCATCCACTTTATCCATTTTAAAGTTTTAATCTCATTGCCGACTTTTGGGGGCAATATCAAAATGATTGAAAGTTGAGGGCATAATTCCACAATCCACCGCCCGTAAACCCTAAATAAAAACACCAACAAACAACACTAAACCCTAAAACTCAATCAAAACAGCAGCCAAGAAATCAACAATGGGTGGAAAAGCAAAGGGAAAGCATCGTTTGGACAAATTCTACCACTTAGCCAAAGAACACGGCTACCGTTCTCGAGCCGTATGGAAACTCATCCAACTCGACTCCAAATTCACCTTCCTCCGTTCCTCTCACGCCGTCCTCGACCTTTGCGCAGCTCCGGGAGGCTGGATGCAAGCCGCGTGGAGCGAGTCCCCGTCGGCAGCCTCGTAATCGGCGTGGATCTGGATCCGATTCGCCCGATTCGTGGCGCTATTGCTATTCAGGAAGATATTACTACACCGAAGTGTAGAGCCACTGTTAAACGGTTGATGAGTGAGCACGGTGTTAAGGCGTTTGATCTGGTGTTGCATGATGGTTCACCTAATGTTGGTGGTGCGTGGGATCAGGAGGCTACGAACCAGAATGCGTTGGTGATTGATTCGGTTAAGCTGGCTGCGGAGTTGTTGGCGCCGAAAGGAGCTTTTGTTACTAAAGTATTGTGCTCTTATTTTCTTTTAGTTGTTTATTGTTGTATGTTTATGTTTATGATTGGATTTGATATGTGTTTTTGTAGGTTGATTTTTAGGTTTAGGATTAACGCGGTGAACGAACCGAACGTTTGTGAACTGTTTAGTTAAATGAACGAACATGAGCGTGAACATAGGTTGCAGTCGTTTAATTTAGGTTTATGATTAGCGTTGTAAACGAACCGGACCTTTGTGAACTGTTTGGCTTGGAGTTCGGTTAGCTAAATGAACATATATATGAACTAAGGTTTGGTTGGTTTGGGAGTGAGTCTGTTACAGTGGCGGGATTCGGAGCGTGAACATAGGTTGCAGTCGTTTAATTTAGGTTTATGATTAGCGTTGTAAACGAACCGGACCTTTGTGAACTGTTTGGCTTGGAGTTCGGTTAGCTAAATGAACATATATATGAACTAAGGTTTGGTTGGTTTGGGAGTGAGTCTGTTACAGTGGCGGGATTCGTTCGTAGCGGTAATGTTTTATAAAAAAAGCGGTAGCGAAATAAAAGAAAACGTCAAATTTTTCCAAAATTTACACTAATTTTACACTACCGCCGGAACGTCAAGCGGTAGCAGGGGTTGGCCCTTGGTAACATATATATCCGCCCCTGGTCTGTTATAGTTGTTTATAATTGGATATGTGTTTCGCTGGTTGAGGATTTAGCTCTATGAATAGGAACGAACGGAACATGAATTGTTTGGCAGGAAGTTATTTTGTGTTTGTTTAATATATGAGCTAAAATGAATAAGAATTTTTGTTTGATTATATAAATGATCTGACATGGACAGAGGTCGTGGTGGTTAAATTGTCTGTGTGAACGTTCGGTATCGAGTTCGTTTATGTTATGTTAGAAAGGTTTTTATTTTTCAATTAATAATCTATTTAACATATTGTGAATTATGATAACTGATGTGGAAGTATTTCAGGTGTGGTTATATGTTATTTCAACTACTTTATATTTATTTTGGGGATTATGTGATGTCAAGTATTTTATATTTATGTGGGGAATTATGTCTAGTACATGAGTTATTTATAAAATAATTATATGTTTGTTTGTTTTTGTTTATGAAACTAACGAACGGATGCGAATGAACACGAACAAAGTCATTTTGTTAATAAACAAACGAGAACACATAATTTTGTTTCGTGAACTGTTTGTTTGTCCAATAAAAGCTTAACAACCAAACGTGAACAATACCTTGTTCGTTTTTTTTTGCAGCGCTATTTATGATAGTGTTCATTTATATTGTTTACAGACAGTTGAATGCTGTAAAATATTTAAAAGTGTTGTAACTTTGGGATATATGTAATATATAACAGGTTTTTAGGTCAAGGGATTACAATGCTGTGCTCTATTGTCTTAAACAGGTACTGGGTTATATTTTAATTGTAATTGTAAATGAATGTATGTGGCTTTTAACTTTGGAATTTGTTTGCAGTTGTTTGAGAAGGTTGAGGTGGATAAACCAGCTGCTAGTCGTATGTCATCTGCTGAGACTTTTATCGTATGTCAGAAGTATAAGGCTCCTGCTAAGATTGATCCTCGGCTTTTCGATATTAGGCATCTGTTTCAGGGAGGCAAAGAAAAACCACAGGTAATTTCATCCGGGTTGTAAATAATTTAGTGGCGTTCACGAACTTGTTTTATTGCAGACAATTACGGTATGGGAAATCTCAAACCAAAGCGGCTGCCGTGTTAGCTGTTTGGAGAATTGAACCAATTTTTTTAGGGGCAATTTCATATATACCCCTGCAAACTTGCAAAATATCATATATAACCATGCAAAATTATAAATATTATATATATACCTTTACAAAGTAGTTGAAATATCATATATACCCAATTCGTTAAAAAACAATTTAATAAATGACGATTTTATCCTTATTTTTCTAAAACTTTGAAATCTCATATGACCTTAACTTCAAATATTATATTCACGCATTTCTAGCATAAGTTGTTTAGCTAAAATGTTATATATGGAGTATACTATATTACTATTGTTTATGGTAAAGACAAAATTATAAATATTATATATATACCTTTACAAAGTAGTTGAAATATCATATATACCCAATTCGTTAAAAAACAATTTAATAAATGACGATTTTATCCTTATTTTTCTAAAACTTTGAAATCTCAATGACCTTAACTTCAAATATTATATTCACGCATTTCTAGCATAAGTTGTTTAGCTAAAATGTTATATATGGAGTATACTATATTACTATTGTTTATGGGTAAAGAAAATAGAAGTAAATTTAAGCTAAAAATGTGTTAATATAAAATTATGAAGCTAAAAGATGAGCATATATGAAAACTTGAAGTTAAAAAAATTAGGGTAAAATGATCATTTATTAAATTATTTTTAATAAATTATTTGATATTTTAACTACTTTATAAGGGCATATATGATATTTTTAGTTTAGGTTGGGTCTATGTGAATTTTTAAAGTTTGTAAGGGTATATACGAAATTAATCCTTTTTTTAATCTTTTCTTTAGAACTAGTAATACACTACGTATGTATAAATTCAGATACCAAAGGTGAAAAAAATAAGTAAACTAATTAACTAAAAAGACTAAAAAGTGAAAAAAATAAGTAAACTAATTAACTAAAAAGACTAAAATGACCGGTTCAAACTTTTAATTTTCAAACTGTTGACTTGCTTTGGTTCAGGCGTGAACCGAATTGTATGAATCTGAAACCAGCAGAAGTCGTCGACTTGCTTTGGTTCAGGCGGTTCTGTCTTCATTTCATCTATTAAATATCTTTTCCCTTGTCATTGCTTTATCTTTATGGCGATAGAAAAACTGAAGAATTCTTGATTTGTGTGAACTTACTATTTCAGATAGAAGATATAAGGAGACCAACAAAACAGAAGAGACGCCGTGATGGGTAGGCCCTCGTTTTGTGTACAAAGTGTTTTAGATATCTTTTTTTTTCTTTGTGTTCCTTTGGCTTGTTGCTAACGACTTAAATGTGTCAGGTATGAAGATGGTGTTACGCTATTGAGGAAAACATGTTCAGCTTCAGACTTTATTTGGTCAAATGCTCCTCTTGATGTTCTTGGTACTGTTACATCTATAACCTTTTCAGATGACACTTCTCTGCCTATCAAGAAGCATGCATTGACTACAGTGGAGGTAGTCCTAGGATCTGTTTTTTTTTTTTGAGTTTGACGTGGTTCCATTTGTTATTTTTCTAGAAAGCACATGTAACAATTTGAACTACCTCTTTTACCAGGTTGAAGAACTATGTAACGACTTGCGTGTTTTAGGGAAGCAAGACTTTAAGCATCTGCTGAAGTATGGTGCACTTTATCTTTTCTTTCTCTTTTTTGGCTACACAAATAATTTATATTCTGTAATGAACCTTGCCCTATATATGCGTGTGTGTGTATATGCACATATATAGGTGGGTTTTAGGCAGAACATATTTTTTTAACGAGAACAAGAACAAAATAATCATTCATTTTCTTCAATCTTAAAGTTTTATAAAATATAAAATGCCTGAATTTGAAATTCATTAATTTTTCATCTCTCATCAAGTTTTGTCTATTTTATTTTATAAAATATATAAAAAAGAACAAATTTTGTGTATTTATAGAAGCTACACGTGTAGGTAAACGTCTAAAACTTAAAAAAACATATGAACAAATTAGTTTGATGTTTTTTATCTACATAACATACACATTTGTATAGTTGTATGTAAAAGGTAAAAATTAAAAAAATATGAACCATTGATGTAAAATAATTAAGCGATTTTGGATTGTTCTTTTTGTGATCACAATAATATAATGTTCTGTAGTGATTTCCAGCCCTATATGTATGTATGAATGTATGTATGCATATAAAATAGAGCGGCAGAGTTTCATGACTCTCATGTTTTCATTTGACATATTTAGGTGGCGTATCCTCATTAGAAAGGCGTTTTCTCCAGAAAAAGAAACTCTTAAACCGGCAGACGTTGAACCTGAGAGCAAGGTTAATGAGGATGAAGACGAGGATGATGATGGACTGAAAGAAATGGAAGAGCTTACAAATGCTATGCTGCGTAAGAAAAAGCAGGAAAAAAAGAATGATGCAAAACGACGCGCTAAGGTATATGATCTAACTTCAAGTTTTTCCATCTTAAATTTTAGGCCTTTCACTTGTTTTTTTTTTGTCTTTTTACGTTTAATGATTGGAATATGTAGGATAAAGCAAGGAAAAAAACGGGGATGCAGAGTGATGTAATGGAAGATGGATATACTGATATCGAGTTGTTTTCTCTATCGTCTATTAAGGTGAGGTTGATACTTTCTCAATTTAGCAGGCGGTTAAATTATTGTTTTTTACACACTTATTATTGGCGTTCAGGGGAAGAAAGATCTGGTAGCTGTTGATAACACTGAAGATGATGGTGTGGATAATGAAGCAATGGACAGTGATAATGAGGGAGACCAAGTAGAATCTGAAGACAAGTCTGACATGGACTCCGATGAAGAGCGTCGAAGGTGCGATGTTTTTTGTTATGATTTTGAACTCGGGTGGTTATAGTTAAATGCTACATTTTGCTTTTTAGATATGATGAGAAAATGGAGCAGTTAATGGAAGAAGCTTATGAACAGTATGTTGCCAAGAAAGAAGGAAGTACAAAGCTGAGAAAACGAATGAAGCAAAAGCACTCTGAGGATGGGGAACTTCTTGAGGTTCGCTTTATTCTCTCTCTCTAGTATTTTCACAATACTTTTATCTTCTTATATATTTTGCATTTTTAACCGGTCTTTTAGCCTTTTAGGTTTACATAAGTTTTGGTATTTAAACATTTAATCCCTCTATCTTTCACTAGTTAGTCCCTAAATCTTGGAAATTTTTACATAAAGTGTTAAATTAGTTTTGTGTATTTTAACATTCAAACCCTTCTATCTTCAAAAGTTTACATTTGGTCCTTAAACTTAACTTTTTTTACATAACTATAAAATTAACATTATATGTATGTAAATTTTAAATAGCTATTTTTCTTAAATTTTCTACTATGTTATCACTAAACACGAAATAGCAGGTGCTATTTCATCGCTATCGCTACGTAGCATATAGGTAGCCTGTCAGTATTAACCCCTGATGATGCTATCGCAAAATTACAGTGCACAACATTTGTCTATTTGACTCGTTGCTGTGTGTTTTTTCGTGATGAAAGATTGACTTGTGCTCGCTTGGTCATTTTAGGGTGGTGATGATGACGCAAATGATGCTCTTCATATGGATGAAGACTTCGACAATGATCAAGAATCCAATCCTCTAATTGTACCACTTAACGATCACGAGCCCACTAAGGAAGAAATAGATGCAAAATGGTATAGCCAAGGTGAGTTCAAAGACGATGATGATAGACAAGATAATTCAAACTCGGATGATGAAGACAAAATGCAGTGGAAAAAAATATCGATGATCAACTCATGATCCCGAAAAAGCCGACAGCAAAAAACAAGCCACAAAAACCTCAATCGTCCCAGCCTGCTGCCACCGAAGATTTTGAAGTTGTTCCTGCCCCAGAAACAGATTCGAGCGATGACTCATCATCGGACGAGTCCGATGATGACGTGGAAACAAAAGCCGAAATCTTGGCATGTGCAAAGAAAATGCTAAAAAAAAAGCAGAGAGAACAGATGCTCGATGACGCGTACAACAAATACATGTTCCACGACGATGAGGGGTTACCAAAATGGTTTATAGATGAAGAAAGGAAACACATGCAGCCCATCAAGCCCATAACGAAAGAAGAGGTTAACGCAATGAAAGCTCAATTCAAGGAAATAAATGCTCGGCCCGCTAAGAAGGTTGCCCAAGCAAAGGCTCGAAAGAAGCGGGTTGCAATGAGGAAAATGGAGAAGGTTAGAAAGAAGGCAAACACTATCGCTGATCAAGAGGATATAAACGATCGGTCGAAGATGAAGATGATTAATACGCTTTACAAGAAGGCGATCCCTCAGAGACCAAAGAAAGAGTTGGTGGTAGCGAAGAAAGGAGTACAAGTGAAGACTGGTAAAGGGAAAGTACTTGTTGACAGAAGGATGAAAAAGGATGCAAGGAAACATGGGATGAAGAAGGATAAGGAACAGGGAAAAAGCAAAGGTGGAAAGGGTCAGAAAGGTAAAGGATCCAAGGGTAAAATGGGAAAAGGTGAAGTGCCAAAGGGTAAAATGGGAAGAAAGTGATGCTGCTGAAGTATGGGGATGATTTTTTGAGTTGTAAAAGAAATTTTGTTTCAGTGATATTAAACATATGTTTTTTTAATCTTAAAAACACTTGCAAAATCAAAATATATGGTTTTATATATCTTTTTACAGTTTTTTATGCTGGCATAATGTATGGTTTTATATCTTTTTACAGTTTTTTATGCTGGCATAATATATGGTTTTTGCTCGAAATGTTCATGATTTAGTTTGACTGAACTTTTTGAGGTTTTAGGTTGAACCACTATGGTTTTAGGAAACGAAAAACTAAACTGGTAACCTTGTAGCGGATTGGTTGAGCAGGTGGGTTTTACTAGGTTTCATTGTTTAGTTATTTTGGTTTGAACTGATATTTAATTTTAAAATCATTAGTCCTTAGTATCAAAAAGTGATAATTTGGTTTCATGGTCTATATTTTTCTGTTACGGCTAATTTTTTTAATCCCTGTCGTCTTAGGACTTGAACTCAATGCGTTTTCCATTTCAGTTTAGATGTTTAAACGTTTTGTCTTTGTTAATAGACCATGACCTCATCATTTGAAATTGCACACATTCAATTTCTTGCGGTAATAACATAAATGCAACGTTCAATTTATTTTATAATAATAATAGTAATAGTGTTTTTTTTTTATATTTTTGTGTGATGTTTAGTTTTTTAGTGTCAAAATTTTAATGTTTAAAATTCTACTTACTTAACTATATTCAAATAATATTTAATTATTACAATTATAGTCAATATATTTAAGTATATCTTAATAATACGAAAATATAAGAAATGTATTAATCATAAAAAATAGTTGAGTATTAGATAAATGTAAAATGTGGTGATTATGTGGAATGTAAGCATTTGTAAGTATGTTCGTAGGGTTGAAGAGAAAATGAGTGTTTTTTATGTGTATGAAAATTTGATGTGAAAGACTAGACACGCTTATGAGTGCATTTAGTTTCTTGCACTAGTGATGATATAAGAGGCATGTGCCTCTACCAAGTGAGTTAGTCTCACATTGGCTATTTGCTTCTATATAGACAACTATGTCAGTTTCAACGGTTTATAAAGAGCTTTACTAACATAAAATAAGTGAGACCTAACTAAATTTACTCACCGAGCCTACTAACATTAAAAAGGTGAGACCTAACTAAATAAAGTTACTAAGAAGGCAGATCACCTCTTTTAAGTTATAAAAAAACTAGTGGGTTACACCTACACACGTTGCATTGCAGGCATCATGTACAACGACCGCTTATATTGGACACCAGTTGCTTATATTTGATATCGACAACATTAAATAAGTAAGACCTAGCTAACTAAAGTTATTAGGAAGGCATGGTTACCTCTTTTAAGTTATAAATAAAACTAGTGGGTAACACTCACGCACGTTGCGCTGCAGGCATCATATATAACAATCTTTTATCACGCACGTTGCGCTGCAGGCATCATATATAACAATCTTTTATATTGGACAACTACTTATATTCAACATATACTAAACATCCGGTTGATTGTATAACAACTGCCTATAGAATTTGCAATCAATTAAAGATAACATTCTTATACATTAAAAGCTAAACTAGATCCACTGCATGACGTGCATAAACGCGCGCCTTCAGCTTGCAGCTTTGCTTGTTCCGCATATAGATTAGCCACCCTCAGAGTAGGTTCGTCCAGTTTCTCTGTAATGAGGACATCATATGCTACAAGCTCATCAACAACGTTGTAAGCGTGCAAGAAGTTGCCTCTCGGTTGTAGCCAACGTATTGAACACTATAAAGACAACCGAAATGTATTGAGGAAAACGCATTGATAACTTATTAATATTTTTGTAATTCAAACATGATTTGCATAATACAATAGCCTTATGGATAAGAATTCAAATCGTTACCGAAAGGGTGATACAGATCTCTTCCATAGCTGCAACAGCTTGCAATGCCAGGTCATAACAATAACCATTAATCATCTTTTAGCATCACAACCTTTTAAACATAAGCGACACCAGCTAACAACCATACGTTGGGTATGTACACATGTAAGCATCTAGACAAACAATAAGACAAGCAAGAATCCTCCTAACAAATACATATGCCATACTAAAACCACACCAAACAACATGTGTGCATCAGTCCTGACGACCAAGCACAATAGGAGTTCAAACAAACAGTTCTGCATAAGGTAGAATAACGTATTGCACAAACAACATAAATGCATATTGTACAAGCAAAGAAACCCAACCATGGTAAACACCTATATAAAACGCATGTCATATGACAAGAATTGCAAAAGACAGTTGTAAATCAAGCAACCATTTAAGCATAAGGTACAATACCCCATTACACAAAACACCACCAATGCATAAGGTACAAGCAAAGCAAGCCAACTGTGATGGGTAATTGATATTGTACCAAGTGTCAAACCTTCATCACCAAACAAACAAACAATCAAGCAAAACGTACAACAACCCAAAGAGTGAAAAACCAGTTATACACAACGTACAAACATATATTGCCAATTGATATTATATAAAAAAGTATATAAACATATATTACATTGTTGGTAAGCAAAAGAAGAACACAAAGGTCAACTTCACTATCTAACTTTCAAAATATGGTACAATGGCCATACTAAGAAATCAAACAAACATTTCAACCAAATGTTACTTGTTCCAAAAGCCGGTAATTTATATAATATTAATTACCAACCACCGTTGGTTTCAAGTGACTATAGGCTCAGATTAAAATAGGTGTGATTACTTGTTAAAAGCCATCTCAAACGCCTAATATAAGTGCGTAACCACCACTGCCTAATATTAGTTGACCCAAAACCAATTGCGCCTAACAAATCAAACAAATGGCTCACCAACAATTCATAGCAAACAACAAATCCATTTCCAATGATAAGCAAGACCCAAAACAGGTACAAGTACATAACAACCAGAAAACATAAAACCATTAAAGCCTGCTTCCAAACATAATAGCATATACACATCATCGCACCTGCAATTCTGACAACATCATCGCCGTTACATTCAGAGAACATATTCCAATTCAAACAATGCTCAACCACATACCCAAATACCCAATTCAAGGTTTTTACTTAACAAATCATATACAAGGCTCAAACACATATCATATTCTCTGCATTCTAATGACAAAGTCCAACTGAAACAATAAAAAAAGAAAAGTCTAAACGATACAAATTGACAACAACATCATGCTCACGACTCGTTAAAGGATCATCGTGTCTACATTTCTAAGTTGAAATACAATTATACCAAAACAAGCAATCAAAGATAAATTGGTATTCGACGAAGCGGGTAGTGTTCAAATAAAGGACGAAACACTACCCAATTACAATCGGAGACAAACAACAACCCAAACATAAATCACCCAACGAGTCCGAGAAAGAGAGAGTAGATAAGCGTCGCACGTGAGACACAAAAGACAAAGATGCAATACAAAAGAAGACAGCCAAACACCCTAAACAATTGTGTCCTATGACAAAGATTGCAACACACAATTGTAAATAAACAAGCATTTAAGCATAAAGTACAATAGGCTATTGCACAAAATACCACCAAAGCATAAGGTACGATGGTCCTTTTTTTTTTCTTTCTAAACTAGTGTTGGTGCAAGAATTATTTACATTTTGTGTTACTTGAAAACTATTTACTAAAATGGTGTTTAGCTTATATTTTGTATTTAACATTAATTTTCTAACCAAGATATATACTTTTTATTGTTTTATTTTTCAAAAGCTCAGTGATTATTTTTTAAAAAAAATTAATACTTTTTTTAACCAATCTAATACTTTTTTTTTCAGTCTAACTCATTATAGGCTCTATAATCGTTGCTGAATGAATAATGAATATAATCAATTTAACATACATACATATATATATATATTATTTCAGTAGGAGGCTTTCATGGTTTTAAAATGTGATTCTTGAGTCATAATCAATTGACATATTATATGGAATTGAAAATTGTTTTTTATAGGATTTTCACATGCATTATAAGTACTTATAACAGAGAAAATAAAGGATATTAAAGATTTTGAACATCATACCTTTGTAGTTATATATGGATTTCGATTTCATATACATATATATCATAACAAAAAGAATATACATTGCATTTTGTAGTTTAACGTATGATTAAAACCGGAAGAATCATAATCGATTGTCTGTTTTACAAATCAAACCAAGTTAGTGCGATATTCATATATATGTATTAATTAATCACATCTTGATGAATAGTAATATATTTTGTCTTTTGTATGTTGTGTTTTTTTAGCTTTAGTTTTTTTTTTTGTTTTTTTTACAAGTTTATTTCTTATTTTTACAATTGTCATAAAAAATAAACACGCTTAATATTTTTTATTAGTATTTGTTTTACGTGTTTTCCTGAATTTGGTTGTCGTTCGGTTCTACTTAGCATAGCTTTTGGTGGTCACATTTGGTTCCTTAGTTTTTGTTCGGTTGCTATTTAGCACATTATATGGTAGTTTTTACGTCACTAGGTGTTAAAAATTCATGTTTTTGTTTTATGTTTTCATGGTCCTGGTGGTGGTTAGTTGCTACTTAGCACGGTTGTACGTCCCTGGCCCCGCAACGTTTGTAACATGGTTTTATGCCCCCGCCCCGCAACGCGGGATGCTTAAGACTAGTTACATATAATTCAAAACGAGATAAAACAATTGTTCTTGCTTAACAAGACTACGAAATGGAATGCATACGATTTTCAATTTTATTTGATATTATGACCACTAGCTGGTCAAGTTTTAACGTTTGATTAAAAAAATATGCTTCTATTTTTATTGTGTGTATATATATATATATAGGGTAGGGATCCTAAGAGAAGTCCTCTCTATTTAAGAAACTTGAGAAGCATTCTGGACCACACATTTTGTAACGCCCTGCTTTTACGTATTTCCATAATTGGAAGGCATCTCTTGTATTTCTATTTTCAGAAACCTCGTACTCTCTTTGTAATCAAATTTCGTTTCCATATGTAATTTGGGACCTTTGATCATAATGAGAACGAACTATTTTAATCATGTTTGAGCATTGTATTATCTAAGATTCTTGATTTGTTATTACGCAATTAAACTTGATACTCGTTAAACTAAATTAATTTAACTCGTTACGAATATAATTACTTGTTCGTTATTTAAATTAATTAAACTTTTTTTTACAATTTAAAAAGTTAATTTTTATATATATGTATATATATATATATATATATATAAATAATTTAGTAGATTAGGAAGTTTAATGGTGGAATGTTATAAAAATAACAAAGTTAAGGGTTTAATTGGTAATTTAATGATTTTAGAACTTGTAGGGACCATTATGTTCATAATTATAAGTAATATAATATAATGCTTAAAAAAACACCAAAAACCGGTGCCCGCGGGACTCGAACCCGGGTCACCCGGTTTAACATAAGCCGCATCAACCCACTCTACCACAAGTCCCACATCTGAATTAACCCGGAAACTTAATGTATTTAAACACTCGCTGAAAGGAGCCTGGCCGCGACCAAACCCAACCCTATAAAACCTAAGCATAATCCAAGCCTTTTTACACTTTTCTAATCATCTAAACACTCTCAAATCATCACTACTCAAGCTGAAAATTGCAAGTTCGAGCAGATTGTCTTCTCTTCACAAAAGTGAGCATAACTCACTCAATTCTTATCCGATTCACTCGATTCTTTTTCCTACTGCTTTGGATTAACCTTAGCTACGTTTCCATTGGTTTTCCATGGAAGACAAAGCTCTATAATGTCCCAAAAAAGGCCCCAAAGTGGCTGTTTTACTTTATTTTCATCAAAACTTTGTTAAACTTGTTCAAACTTGAGTCTAACTCATCTCAAACCTACGTCTGAATGCTTACAACCTCACTTATGGTCGGTTAGGCTTAAAAACAAGGTTGAGACATGTCAAATTAGAGGTTAAAACCTCACAAACTTTCTGTTTTCGACTAGGGTTTACACCCACAAGTAGTGTTCAAGTTAAGCTTGATGAATGTGTGGTATTTGGACTAGCTTGGGCTAACCATCATTGAATCCATACATTACTTGATGATTTTCATAGCTTAGTTGTCTCATTTCATTCTTTACTTGTAAGTTCATGACCCTCCTTGTGTCTAAGACACATGTGTAGTGGTGAATCCAAAGAGGTCTTAAGTGGATGGTAAATCCTCCCACCTCCTACTTGACTTATGTAAACTACAAAGAGGTTCCTAAATGATGGTTCAACCTCCTACCTCATGCTTGACCTATATGACATAATGTACACTATATAATACTTGTATATTATCAAAGTAATTGAACTCTTGATGATGAACAAGTGGTCATTTGTCAAAATAGTAGGTTATATCATCTAAGGGCCATAATGCTTGTCACGATTCTAGTGGGTTGCCCCATGAAAACACATAAACTCTCTTGAGTTTCAATAGTGTCAAGAACAAGTGTCATGTGTACAAGATTGATTACTTTCATATGACTATTTTTCATGATATATAAATTCCAAAATCTATGATTCCCCATTATCATTCCATTACTCACACACCTTCGTTTACCCCATGTAGGGTAGTCTCGGTGTTCCATCCTCAACTCTCCAATTTTCACGGAATAACAAAGGAAAGCTTTGCAAAATCGTGAGTATACTCTATCCTGTTTTCCTTTTATCACTTTTGGGTGCAACATGTATGCTTATAAACTTACACATCACATGAAATCTATTTTAATCTCTATCCATGCTTAACATGAAACTACTTGATGCTTGTTAGACTTGTATGTTATGTAGACTATTTGTGTCGATATATGCTTCATTAACTTTGCTAGCCTACCTTAACAATTATAGCGCTATAGGATTAACGCACCGCCCACGAAACTTGGGGTATTGTTAAGTTAAACATGTTAACCTCCCGCAACTCTATTGGGATAGGCTACTTTAATGGTTGGATTCTTGGATTTGAACATATAGTACACCGTTTCGGCATGCCGTGAACTTGCATAATATGATTCATGTTGGATATGAGACTTTAAACAATTTTATTCTATATTATGCTATGTAACAAAACTTGTATGCTCGCCAACTTTTTGTTGATATATTTTAATACATGTTGCAGGTTGATTGATGAGACGATGTTGAGAAGAAATGCAATTTAGGTGGACTTAGATACACACCTAGATAAATTTTGTTATTTTAATGTTATGTTATGAACAATGTTGCTTTTATTTGAAATCTTTGTATGACATTTTAGTCTTGAAAAAAATCTGAATTTAATTTATACTGTCACATAGCTTATGAAGTTTTGAGCAATTTGTTCGTCTCATCCCGATGTTTCCACTATTGGTTGGGTGTGACACATTTTTCCTAAGCTTTTCTAATATACACATATGTATAGTTTAAAACTGACTATATACATATATGTATATTGAATTATACAACATATGTATATAGTCAATTTTAAACTATACGTATGTGTATATTACGAAAAGCTTAAGGAAAATGTATGATTCAGAATACTTCTCAAGTTTCTCAATTAGCATAGTACTTCTCACATGATCCTAACCCTATATAATTATATATATATATATATATATATATATATATATATATATATATACATCATGATTCTTGTAGTTCGTATTTAAGAAAAAAAAATCATTAGAAAGCCTATAAAGAGTTGACTGCTAAAAATGATTAAATTAGTTGAATAAAGAAAGAGTGTTATAAAAAATTTAAAAATGATAATGAAGTGTTTGAAGGAAAAAACAATAAAAAAATATAATGTATTGGTTAGAATGCAAAAGGTAAATACAAAACATAAGGAAAATACAATTTTAGTAAATAGTTTTCAAGGGACAAAATGGTTGTTTATATATTTTTAATTTTAACTTTTTAATAACCAATTATTTAGTGAGTAACAATAACAAATTAATATTAGTTAGAAAACTTATCATTAAACTGTAATCTCTGCTGTATTCTAAATGAATTTTAACCATTGGGAATAAAATGCAACTCTTACAAACACATTTAGTAAGTTAATAATACTAATTGATTAGTTAAATACCTAGAAAAGAATAAAAAATATCAATGTATTTGTGGATAAACACTAAATTCAAAAACCAAACACACATGATTCATCATCCTTATGTATCTATTTCACATAGGGCTGCAAACGAACCGAACGAATACGAACAAGGTCATGTTCGTGTTCGTTCGTTAAGGAAATTAACATGTTCGCGAACTGTTTCAGGAACGCATACCAAACATAAGTTTATGTTCGTGTTCGTTCGTTAAGGAATTTCACTTGTTCGCGAACAAACACTAGTCTCGAACACAAACGGATGCAAGCAAATAAAAACGAGCGCAAACGAACATTTAACTTGAAAACAAAAAATAAAAACATTTTTATCCTTAAACATTGGATATAAATAGTTAAATACAACCATCAAATGATAAATTAAAACACAAGAAGTCTACTACACAACCAAACGATGAATCAAATTTAACTAACTTAAACATAATTATCCCCAAAAATGTCTTAGAATGTCCACATTTTAGCTAACTTAGAAAAAAAATATGGTTTCAGCTTTTCAATATGTTTAGATAAAAGATTTATTATTTATTATTTTTTAATATAATCAAACGAACACGAACGAACGTAATATTAACGAACGTTCACGAACGCAGTCGAACGAACGAGACCTGTGTTCATGTTCGTTCGCTAAGCTAACCAAACGAAATATTTTGTTCGTGTTCGTTCGTTAAGCTAATCGAACGAACATAAACCAACTTCCCGCCGAACGGTTCACGAACAGTTCGCTGAACGTTCGGTTCGTTTACAGCCCTAAATTCACATGTGTTTTAAAATGGGTTGGTGTAGGTCTTAGCCAACTTCTCCCTCCA
Organism: Scalesia atractyloides; assembly: GCA_947069175.1. Lineage (NCBI taxonomy): Eukaryota > Viridiplantae > Streptophyta > Magnoliopsida > Asterales > Asteraceae > Scalesia > Scalesia atractyloides. The sequence goes on along the minus strand of CAMTDV010000030.1, from coordinate 76,038,209 downwards.
ATCATGGTCTTGTTCAAGAAGGGTGCACTCTCATCACGTGATAGCTCACGTGACCATCTAACCCTCTTTGATCTATTAGCCCCTGGACCATAACACTTGTATTCACCATAGTACACCGTCCTACAAAAAAGATTCACCAAAATAAAAAAAAATGATTGATCACATTAAAAAATGGTGAAGTAAAATGTGATGCAACATATATGAAAATAAAGTTTGAACCTTTCCTTGCTTGGATCATCCCAGTCATGCCATCCGTATGGTGAAATTGCGTTCGACATGTATGTATTTGCGTATATGACTCGAGAAAATGAACCCCATGGCCTTCCAAGAACAGTGCCGCCGGCTAAGCCTGTTATCTTACAACCCAAGAATACAAAACCTGTGTTCTCTGATGGCGAATTCCGATGTTGAGCCGTTATTGTTCCCAAGTTTTTGGCTAGTGAATTTAGTTGGCAACTCTACAACAAGTTTTTGAATGCATCATGAGTATTGGTTAAAGGTTTAATGGTGAAAGGAGATTAAAGCACAAATACAACCATACCGTTCGAGGGTTCATACAATAAAAAACCAATATACGTTTCAGGGTTCATACAATAAAAAACCAATATACTCTTGTTTCGTATGAAAAGCGAGTAGTATTATTTTTGACGTAGCTAATTTAATTGAGAGACCGCTTAAACAATCCATTTCTTTATAAATTACATGTTCCAAGTGCACAAATATGTTCATGTGGACTTTTTTTAATCTATATCATTCAAGGTTCAATGTTTCTAACAAAAAATCTAGACAGAACCATGAACTACGTTTTAAACAACCCATACATGATTTTAGATATCTGCCATTTTTTTAATTCTTTGTTTGGTGTATAAATTTAAATAACAAAGATGATTAATAAATATATGCATTAATGAATATTCAAAAAAATATAAAATTTATAATGAGTTCAATTTACAAGACGAGTTTCAAGTTTCAAACATTAACCGGACAACTGCTAACACAAAATTTCAAACAAGATAATTATTTTGGATGTTTCTATTAGCTTCAACGATATAAGAAATATTGGATTTTAATAATCCCAACTACTCGTTGTTGCTGCCAACAATCCCAACTATAAAAATAACAACTATCAGTCCCAACTATTAACATATTTCCCTCAAATGGACCTGACTAACAGAACCCTAACGCCGTTAATCTTCGGTCACCAGAAAAAGGTTCCTAAAGGTCCGATCTAAGGTTACAAAAAGGTTTAAGAAGAAAATGTTGAGTTTTCCGGCAAAAAGTTGAAGTTTCCGGGTAAAAGAAGTTTTTCAACGACCTCAATAATTGAGATTTTTAATAGAAAAAGGTTGCGAAAGGTCCGTATTAAGGTTACAAAGAGGGTTGGGACAAAAATGTTGAGTATTCCGGCCAAAAATGTTTTTCCGGCTACTGTAGAGTAACGACGTTAGGGTTCTGTTAGTCATGGTCCATTGGAGACCAATATGTTAATAGTTGGGACTGCTAGTGGTTATTTTTAAAATTGAGACCGTTGGCGGCAAACGACGAATAATTGGAATTATTAAAATCCAATATTTCACGATTTAATGAACCATATAGACTCTAAATTTGCATTTAAAATGGTTAAACAATGACAAGATCGTGTTTGATATGTATAAATTATTTACATAACATTTGTGTAAAAAAAGCCATCTTTATAGCAAAAACTAGGTGGATGGTTTTTCTTATGTAAAATAAGAAATTATATTAGTTCAATAAAATTTAAATACTTTTCCTATTGTCTAGTTCGTTTTTAGATACTGATATATTAATAAAAACTTACTTCAAAAAGAGAAGCAGCATTTCCACAAATAAAATCGGTAGCTCCTTCTATGTAACAGTTGTAGTAATAATGTCTACCAAAATCATCAAGCAATGTGTCTTGGTAAGACAATATTCGACACCCGTAAAACGCAGCACGATCCGCTGATACCCTCAACGCGATACCTTTCCCCCTCGTCCCAAACTCGTTCTACAACATTAACATCATCCAAACTCAAAATCAAATAAAAAACAGTTAACACAACAAAAAAAGACATGGTTAAACAATAACATCTTACTTGAATGGTAAGATATCTCGCAACAAAATCGGAAGCCATTACGGATACTGTTGGACAATCAAATATGTCTCCACCATCGTTCCACGTTATGGTTGTGTTGGTTCCTGCGGTACCGCTCAATGTTATGAACGGTTTATCAGCAGGAACCACAATTTTCTCTCTGATCAAATAAAAAATCAAATGTGAGTCAGAAACTTGAAACACATAACTTTTTTTTATCTGAATAACAGAAATTCTATGAAATATAGAAGAAGGCCAGCAAAGGCCGTAAAACCCAAAGTACAAATACAAACAAGAGAAAACAAACCAAACTGACTCAAATTCAGTTTAACTTTTTTGTGTTGCAATATTGAAAAAAAAAATTTTATTAACACAAATTTTAGCAAAATTATAAGAGAACGTAGAAAAAATTGAAACAAATCTATGTATTTTGATTTTAAAAGATACTATATATTAAAATTTTACTAAACAAAACCAAATCAAATTTAAATAATTATAATGAATGTCATTAGAGAGTGAACTAAATTAAACTTGAATAAAAAACTGAAATCAAAAGATAAAAAGGAAGTTGAAAAAGTTTGGAGGTGCCAAAATACATTATAATAGCACGGTTTTCAGCATAATTTATGTCAACACTAGATAGAAAACATATAAATGTGTGTTTTGATTTAAAATGATGTTGAATACTAAACATTATTAGAGAAAAACTAAATTAAATCTCATAATAAAAACTGAAAAAAGGTTGGAGATGTCAAATGCCTTCATGATTTTCGGTAGAGTTTATATCGAAACGTAGAAATAAAAAAACGAAACAAATATGTGTTATTGGAGATGCCAAGGGCACTTGACGAACCTGTATGTTCCTGGTTTAATTGAGATGTAAACAAGCTCGGAGTTATTGGAAGCAACGGCGTTAATCGCTCCTTGTATCGTTCTATAATCGCCTTTTCCTGATTGATCCACGACTATCAAGACCGCATCCGAGGAAGAAACCACCAACGATGAGCAAACATAAGTTGTAGAAAGCAAAACCAAAGCAAGAAGTATGTATACAAAAGCCATGTGAATAAAAATCAAAATTGTAAAACACTAAATTTTGGAATGTAAAAAAGAATGGAGGAAATGAACCGATTTGTTGAAGTTATGAGAGGGTTTGAGAGAGTTAGTGGAATAAATATGGAAAATTGAAAAAAGAATTAAAAAAGTGAGAAAATAACAATAACAGGAGATGCATGTGGGCGGAGTGGGGGAGAAAAAAAACGGGACGTGTAATGGTTTTTGGAAAATGTTATTGTTCGGTCACAGTTTTCCCGCTTCTTTTTGCCGGGCGTTTGGCCTTTTTATGAAACTTTCTTTTATTAAAGAGAAACGTGATAATAATCTTATCAATGTTTTGTGAAGTAGTAAACTAACATTTACTTTAATATATTAATAGCATTTTTTTACATGAGTCTTAAGCATCAATCAATCTATAACTCATTTAAAGATTTTTCAAGTTATAGTATGACCTCTAATAACTTCTCATATTTATTAAAACTTATATTTAAACCTTATACTTTTTCATATCTTTTTTATTCAGTTAAGTGTCATTTACATCCTTATGGTTTGTTCACTTTTGTCATTTCAGACTAAATTTCAAAATTACACTGTTTTCCTCCCTAACATTTTGGAAACTGTCATTTCAGTCCAAAAAAATAACTACAGTTAAAAAAAATCAGTTAGCTTAGGGGTAAAATTCGTTTGTTTCTAAGCAGCTGGTCACGGGTTCGATCCTGGCCATCTGCAATTTTGACTGTGATTACCCCTAAGCTAACTAAACTTTTTAATTGGGTTATTCTTTTAGATTGAAATGACGCGTTTCCAAATGTCACACGAAAATGAACAAACTACAAAGACGTAAATGACACTTAAATCTTTTTTATTCCTTTTTGCGCAACCACACACCGTCTCAAAACCCTTATTTTAGTTTTGTTTTTTCAATCGTAACTTTTAAAATATTAAAGAATAGTAATATTTTGTCATTTGTCATGATTACATTGATAACTTATCAAATTTTTTTACATAAATACAGATCAAAAGCATTAACTTAACAAATAAAATGAAATTCCACTCTTTTCACTACTCTTCTTAATATATATAGTTATTAAATAAATGCATATCTATGAATAATATATATGAATTGTAATTTTATTTCTCATGATTACATACTATTTTTTTTTTTACAAATATACAATATTAAATATACAAATAAATAGTATAAGGTTTCACTCCTCTTTTAAACAGCCAAAACATTTTATCCATTCTTTATTAAGATACGAAATCTCTTAGAAACATAAATTACTTGAAATTAAACACCTTTCTATTACATTTTCACACAATGCTCATGGTTTGTGTAGATGTAGTTATGAGCTATTTCTAACCTTAACTAAATTTTCCTTTAATTTTTTGACGTGTTTGCTATGATTGCAAATTAAAACTAATCTCTCGTTTTTCTTTTTAATTATTCATTTAACTATGGCAAAACATTAAAAGTAGCGATGATCCAATCATTTAACTTTTCGGATTTTCATCCGATCCAACGACAATAGATATGAATCAACCACATAGACAAATAATAGATATGGACGTTGGTGATTAAAATGAATCGAAAATGGATCAAAATTTGTTTACAAGTCAAAACCAATTTTAAAAAGAGAAGTGTATAAACTATCATGTGAGAAGCACTAGGCTAAACTTTTCGTAATATACACATACGTATAGTTTAAAATTGACTGTATACATATGTGTATAAACCAATATACATATATGTATATAGTGAATTTTAAACTATACGTATGTGTATATTACGAAAAGCTTACAGAAATGTGTGGTTCAGAATGCTTCTCAAGTTTCTCAAATAGGGTGGACTTCTCTTAGGATCCCTACCATATATATATATATATAGTGGAGAAGTTCAAATGAGAAGAAATTACAAATTAAGAATAAAGTATACAAAGTTAATTTTAACAAATCATTTAATGAGTCTATTATTTATTTTTGCATCCAAATTAATGAACTGTAATCATTTAATGAGCCTATCTTATAAAATAGTTGTGCACCTTACACAATAAAAACAATCATGCACATCATCTTACATATTCAATGTTTCCTACACCATTAAACAATATTTTGGTGTAGGATACATAATGTGTAGGACTCACACACTTTTAAATAAGTTTGTGACTCATAATAAAATATGTGTAGGACACAACATTTTTAAATAATTTTCATTTCTAATAAAATTGGTGTAGGAGTCAACATATTAATGGTGGTGAATGAGTAAATTATGATTGCATTAATAAGATTTGAGTAACTCTTTAAAATATGTATTAACATTCTACATCAAATGTCTATACTACCCTTAGTAATTAGAACTAAAAGTAGACAAAAATGATATCTTGATTCATTACCATTGATAAAAAAAATATAGGGTCTAGATTAATTCATTTTTCTTCTTTTAAGAAGATTCTTCTCAAACATATATATATATATATATATATATATATATATATATATATATATATATATATTATAAAGGAAGGGTTAAGATGAAAACCCCGTCTTTTTTGAGAAAACTCTGAAAACCCCATACAGTCCATTGATTATGGTTCATCTTAATAAATCAATGGTCCATATCTCTTTAGATAACTCTTGCCTTTAAAAGCATTTTAATATTCCATGCTGGTACAACTTAAGGGCAATGTGGGTAGAATATTGAGAGTACTTTCTCTTTCTCTCACCATCAAATCACTAGAGCACCTTCTCTTTCTATTATCTCTTTCCCAATTCTTCTCCCCAATCTTGAAGACAAAGATCTAAGTTTCAATGGTGATAGATGGAAAGAATGACCCCTCTTCAAAATCAAGAGAAATAAACAACCACCACCAGCAACCACCTCCTCCGGCGAAACTCACCGGACTTCTTCTCCGGCCCTCTCTCTACTCTCGGTCTAATTCCACACACACCGACCGGAGTTTACATGGCTGAAACAAAGGGGTCATTCGAGTAAATACACTTTGTTCTTTATCTATGTATCAAATTTCTAATTGTGTTTTTTTTAATCCTAGTTTGGTTAACTTTTTGTGTTAAATATTGAACCATAAATTAGAGATGTTAGGTCTGTGAATTCGGATAATGATTTGCCACCCATTGTGTTAGTTAATGGGATCTTTGGATTTGGAAAAGGGGTAAGTGGTGTTGTTGTGAAATTTGTGGTAAAGTTTGTTGCTTTGTTGGTAGTGATTTGGTTTAAAGAATGTTGGTTTGATTTTTGGAACAAGTGTTAGGCGGGTTGTCTTATTTTGCTGGTGCTGTGAAGAAAGATGAGAAGGTTTTGGTTCCTGATTTGGGTTCTTTAACCAGTACTTATAACAGTTTCTGGGTGATGTAACAGATTTGGGTTTTTGTTTTCAGCCCGCAAAAGATTCTCTTGTGGAGGCTCAAGATGGACAGACAAAAGCTCGTAAAGGTAAGTTTTTTGGTTTTCAGACTGCAAAAAAAGTTCCTGTTGTGCGTATGACATTCACGTTTCCTAACATGTGTTAAAATGGCAGGACGGAGATCAGATGTAACACATTGCACTAGGACGGAGAGCAGATGTAACCTGACATGCGTTCATGTATAACATGTGTTAAGCCAATGTAATAATCATAGATAACGTGTGTTAACCTTTGTTATAATCTTGATGTAACATGACATGTGTTCATGTATAACATGTGTTCATGTATAACATGTGTTAAGCCCATGTAATAATCACAGATAACGTGTGTATACTGATCATGGATACTGATCATAACACGTATACAAGTTAATATGGAACATGTAATATGAAACTGGCCATTTATTGTGTACAGGCTATTTACTATACCAAAACTCGTATACCTGATGTGTTAAGCATCCATTATAATCTTTTCGTAACCCGACTTGTATTCATGTATATGAAAGTGGTTTGCAAAACACTATGAAGTGCATATACGTAACACGCGTACATAAAATTTAATATCGTAACACCGTATACTTGGGACAACATGTGTTAAGCCTCTGTTATAATCTTGGTTTAACCTAACATGTTGTCATGTATAAGCTAGTGGTTTCCAAATCACTATGATGTGTATATAATATTGTAGCACATGTAAAAGTTAATATGGAACATGTGTTAAGCCTCTGTTATAATGCGGGGACCTTGAATAAGTGACATTTTTTGGGAAAGAACTCTTCGTTTATTTATAACATGTGTTAGTGGTTCATGTTGTAACAGAACACCATGATGTAACCTGACATGTTTTAAGTCCCTGTTAGAATGACATATGACGTGTGATAACCTTTGTTAATTTAAAAAATAAAAAAAGTAATATCTATTTTATTTTTTGTTGATGTTTAAAATATCCGATAATGTGGATACCGAGCGTAACACTTGTACAAGTAATAAATGTACAAGTTAGTATGTAACGTGTAATATGAAACAAGCCACTTATGGTAACACATATACTGATAATTTGGGAATATATAATATGAAATTGGTCATTTGTTGTGCACATTTTGGAATATATAGCATGTGTTAAGCCTCTGTTATAATTAGGGGTGTCAATCGTGTCGGGTTAATATGGAACACTTAATATTGTAACACCGTATACCTGGAATAACATGTGTTAAGCCTCTGTTATAATCTTGGTTTAACCTAACATGGTGTCATGTATAAGCTAGTGATTTCCAAAACAACATGATGTGTGTATACATATTATTACATGTGTTAAGCGTCTGACATGTATAACGTGTGTTAAGCCTCTATTACATGGGTTTCATGTCACATGTAACACATGCATGTCCAGAAGTTCAAACTATAACACGTGTTACGTTGTGTTGTGCTGTAACATAAGCATGGTCATGATCCTTGAGCATCTGATCCACGTTGGACATAACCAAACGGTCCCGAGAATTGGATCTTGTTTCCCTTGTATCCATCACCATCCTAATAACAAAAAGATATGATAACCGTTAAGTCGTTAACTTGTACAAGTTAGTATGTAACGTGTAATATGAAACGAGCCATTTATGGTAACACATGTACCGATAATTTTGGAATATATAATATAAAACGGGTCATTTGTTGTGCACATTTTGGAATATACAGCATGTGTTAAGCCTCTGTTATAATTAGGGGTGTCAATCGTGTCGGGTTAATATGGAACACTTAATATTGTAATACCGTATACCTGGAATAACATGTGTTAAGCCTCTGTTATAATCTTGGTTTAACCTAACATGGTGTCATGTATAAGCTAGTGATTTCCAAAACAACATGATGTGTGTATACATATTATTACATGTGTTAAGCGTCTGACATGTATAACGTGTGTTAAGCCTCTATTACATGGGTTTCATGTCACATGTAACACATGCATGTCCAGAAGTTCAAACTATAACACGTGTTACGTTGTGTTGTGCTGTAACATAAGCATGGTCATGATCCTTGAGCATCTGATCCACGTTGGACATAACCAAACGGTCCCGAGAATTGGATCTTGTTTCCCTTGTATCCATCACCATCCTAATAATAAAAAGATATGATAACCGTTAAGTCGTTAACTTGTACAAGTTAGTATGTAACGTGTAATATGAAACGAGCCATTTATGGTAACACATGTACCGATAATTTTGGAATATATAATATAAAACGGGTCATTTGTTGTGCACATTTTGGAATATACAGCATGTGTTAAGCCTCTGTTATAATTAGGGTGTCAATCGTGTCGGGTTAATATGGAACACTTAATATTGTAATACCGTATACCTGGAATAACATGTGTTAAGCCTCTGTTATAATCTTGGTTTAACCTAACATGGTGTCATGTATAAGCTAGTGATTTCCAAAACAACATGATGTGTATATACATATTATTACATGTGTTAAGCGTCTGACATGTATAACGTGTGTTAAGCCTCTATTACATGGGTTTCATGTCACATGTAACACATGCATGTCCAGAAGTTCAAACTATAACACGTGTTACGTTGTGTTGTGCTGTAACATAAACATGGTCATGATCCTTGAGCATCTGATCCACGTTTGACAAAACCAAACGGTCCCGAGATTGGATCTTGTTTCCCTTGTATCCATCACCATCCTAATAACAAAAAGATAAGATAACCGTTAAGTCGTTAACCAGACATCACAACTTTTTAGCTAAATTGCATTTTTTTCTCAAATAACAACACAACATAGCCAGAAATCAGTTCATATGCAAAATAAATTTCCAAATTAAATCCCCAAAATCAAACTTAAAACAGATGCCAAAAACACAAATATCATCAAATCATCAAATTCCAAACAACAACGAGATCCCCACAAATATCATCACAATATAAAGCTTCTAAATTTATAACAAAGCTTCTAAATTGATAATAAAAAAAGGTAATAATAACAATAATAATGATCCTAAATCATCAAATTCAAACAAAACAAAACAAAACAAAACCCACAATGTAATAATCAAATCAAGAAACTAAATCAAGATGACCTCGTCACAAATATCACCACAAAATATCATCAGACGTTTTAGAGCAATAACGAGATCCACCTTCAACCATCTCAATCAATTTAGATAAAGCAGACATCTTTCAAATCTTAAACCCCAATCAACCGATAAAAACTACTAGATCAGACCCAAATTGAATCAAATAATAAAAAAAGGAAGAAACTTTATTCACACCCATGTTCACCACAAAGATTTGGATGAACGGAGGAGGGTGAGAGAAGAAGAAGAAAAGCGAAACAAAGCCCAGATCGTAGTAAAGATCTTGTTTAGGAAGATGATGGGGATTTGAAATGGAAGAAGCTCAAAGTGAAACCCTTTATAATTAATGGAGCTGTTCAAGAACCTCTGCCTGAAATTCATCTGGTTCTTCCCAAAGGGTAGGATCTCTTGCTATGGCTGATGCATTAATAATTACTTGTATTCCTGCTGGAATGTTGTACCCCATTACCTTGACATCTTGTGTTGATTCTCGTGGAATAAGTAGTGGGAGTGAAGCTCCATGGTTCTTTAATGGTGGACCTCGTACATAAAGATATTAAGAAGATGAAGAACAAGTAAAAATTTTCTTTATTAGTTTGAAAAAAGTAAAAAGGAATGTGGGTTGGGTCAATTCAAAGAAGAAAAGATCTTTTAGGATAAAATTACACATATACCCTTATATGCTATAAGAGTTATCAACTTCTTGATGAACACGTGGATAAATCTAGACCAAGTAATGGGTTTCCAAAGTTTTCTGAAAATGGAGGGTTTTC